>JARQOC010000001.1:598911365-599511365 GCA_033576535.1 Allobates femoralis | reverse complement strand
AGATGCTACCTGAATACTCCCGCAGCTAGCCACTGCCTGAGCCAGCCAGAAAGGCAGAGAGAAGTCACATTAGAGGTATGCACCATACAATCCAATCAACCTCTTGTGGTTAGTTTACATATACCAGTGATCAAAAATTATTATTGACTCATGTAAAGGGACATTTAAAGGGGATTTCCACTACTAGGACAACCCCTTCTGATTCCACTTATTTCACACAGTTAAAATAAAAGAGAGGTACTCATGTGACATCGTGACGTGAAGGGAGCCCCTTGCTCAATCACCGCCGGCTTTGTCTCCCCGTATTCGGACTAAAAGAGCCATCAAGCCCTCGTGGACAGGGTCCCTGCCCCTTCTGTACCTGTACGTCCTGATCGCCTAGATTTAGTGTACTTGTTCTTGTCTCCCTCATCCTCATGTAAAGCGCCATGGAACCTAATGGCGCTATATAAAATAAAATAATAATAATAATAATAATAATCAACAGGAAATTACTTTACGGCTGCCGCTCACTTTCTGTTGATTGCTCCTGTGTCCAAAGCCAGGGAGAAGGAAGCCGGCGGTGATTGGACTTGGGGCTCGTGTGATGTCACAATATCACTTGAGCCCAGAACCGTGGACACCGACATCACTGAAACGTCAGCAGCTCAGGAGATGAGTGCAGGATTTTTTATTTTAACTAGGGAAACAAATGGAATGAGAAAGAGTTGACCTAGTAATGGGCAAACCCTTTAAATCAGAAAGCTAAATGGATACATCCCATTTTTTTCTATAGCGTAAAATTGACCAAAAATAATGTCCAAAAATTATCAAAAATATACTTTACATACAATGTTGTTTTCCATCTAAAGTTGGACTCTAAGAATAAGCTGGAATGAAGTCTACTCGCTGAACAAACTACCGGGAGTCTCTATGACCTAGTTGGGGTAATTTTCTACAATCATCTTCAAACTTTGAACTCTATGTGCCGTCACTCATGTAAAAACCTCTCCATGTCAATAGTTAACGATTCCTCTCGTCTAAAAAGAATTATTAAAATAATATAAAATTGGCCGAGCTCCGCCAGGTGCACTGGAAACAAAGAAGTGATTTACGTATGGGTAGCTCTCCTATTATAAATGGATAACTTGTCTTTTCCTGACAAACTTCCAAAATAGTAATGGTAAGACCTTCAGGCTAAAATTCCATCAGTCTGTAAAGAAAAAATGTATTTGTGAATTTCTTGATATATTGTCAAGAGTTTAGAGTGCCACCTGGGAGTATGTCAGACAGGATGCGGGAAATGGCATTGTAAGGTGGGTGTCGGGAGCGGGGATGATATACATTGGGAACACCTCGTAAAATAAGGAAGGGATCAAGAAATTCCTGTTTTGTGTAATTATACAAGATTGAACCTTGACTTGGATTCATTACATAATTCATAGACTTCCATAAGTGAGAAGATACAGCAGTACAGCTGTAAGACACCTTACAACATTGACTGACTACGAGATGGCCACAAATGAAAAATGCAATCATTTAACCAATTTTGGGGTTATTTAAAGTGGGTTTCCACCAAAAATTAATTGTGGTCAATATGTTAGTACATCATAAGTTAGAGAAACAGCCAAATTTTGGTAACCGTATAACTTTTACTTTTAGAGATATTTGCACTTATCTGTTTAGTTGTGGTGGCCATATTGAAATATTGAAAACAGGAAGTGCAGCCATATTGAAAATTAAAACAGGAAGTGTAGCCATGAAAATTGAAAACAGGAAGTGCAGCCATATTGAAAATTGAAAACAGGAAGTGCAGCCATATTGAAATATTGAAAACAGGAAGTGCAGCGTATTTAAATATGAACAGGAGGCAGCGTATTGAAATATTGAAAACAGGAAGGGCAGCCATATTGAATATTAAAAACAGGTAGTTCTGCCATATTTGTTATTACTGAATTAGATTATTGATAGCTGAAGATAATAAGGTACTATGTCATAACCAACAATACTTTATGGCCACTCTCTGTAGTGAACTTTTTCAGAAATGTCCACTTCAACTTATGATTTAGAAATATATTGTGTAATTGTTTCAAGCTTGTGATGCTTGTTCACACTCACTTGTGTCAAACACAGAAAAAAGGGGGAGAAGTTGACTCAGTCTTTGCATTATGTGTCTATGTGTGCCACACTAGGTATGGAGAACAGAAAGAGGAGAAGAGAACTGCGAGGACTTGAAAACCAAAATTGTTGAAAAATATCAACAATCGCAAGGTTACAACAAGTCCATCTCCAGAGATCTTTATGTTCCTTTGTCCACAGTTGCAACATAATGAAGAAGTTTACACACCATGGCACTGTAGCTAATCTCCCTGGATGTGGACAGCAGAGGAAAATTGATCAAAGGTTGCAGCGTAGGATAGTCTGGATGGTGGATAAGCCCCAATCAAGTTCCAAAGAAATTTAAAGGGAACCTGTCAGCTACTTTATGCACCTAAACCTATCACTACCTGTCCCTGCAGCTTCCTAGTACATACCTAATCATCACTGTCTGACCTGAATGTGTAGTATAATGGTTGAAAAAAAGTTTACATTTTCCCCCGTTATGAAGCATTGTCTAGACAGGTTGCCATTCTCTAAGGGTCCATGTCTCCCCTCATTACGTTGTTATCACGCCCCGGTGGGTGTAATAATGCAGTCCAGAAGCACGGTCCCGTGTTTGAAATCTGTAAGCGGCTCCTTTCCGGTAAGGCACGTGACTGCGTCATTTCCGGTCCTGCGCAGTGTGGGGGTGTATTGGGTGTACTCACTGGATCAGGAGCATGTGCAGTGCACATTCTAAAGCCGTGGAGTACAACCAATAATCCCACACAATGCATTGGACCAGAAATGATTCGCAGCGGTGTCATAACCGGAAAGAGGCCACAGATTCTGTAATAATTATCACACCCAGTGGGGCATGATAATAACGGAGCAAGGAGGGACATGGATCCTTAGAGAACGCCCACCTGTCTAGACAATGGGGGAAAATGTAATTTGTAAGCAGCATTTTTACAATTATACTATAAATTTAGGTCAGACAGGGATGATTAGGGATGTCCTAGGAAGCTGTAGAGTCAGATAGTGATAGGTTTGGAGGCATAAAGTAGCTGACAGGTTCCCTTTAAGCAGTCCTGCAGGCTCAGGGGGCATTAGTGTCAGCGTGAGCTGTGTACATGTGAATTAAATGAAACACTATAGAGAAGTTCCAGGAGGACCCCACTGCTGACACAGAGACATAAATAACTAGACTGCATTTTGTCAAAATGTACATGAGGAACAAAAATCCTTCTGGGAAAGCGTCTTGTGTACACGAGACCCAGTTAGAGCTTTTTGGAAGAGTACATCAGTCTACTGTTTACCGAAAATGGAATGAGGCTACAAAGAAAAGAACACAGGACCCACAGTCACACATGGGGGAGGTCAGAGAAAAGAGCACAGGACCTACAGTCACGTATGGTGGAGGTCAGAGAAAAGAACACAGGACCAGGGGTGTAACTACCACAGGTGCAGGGGTTGCAATCGCACCCGGGCCCTGCAGCCTAGGGGGGCCCCAAAAGTCCCTTTGGCCTATAGAAAAAGAGTAATACTATTAAAGATTTGCAATAATTGGGGGCCCTGTTGAGAGCTTTCGCATCGGGGCCCCTGGGCCTGAAGTTACGCCACTGCACAGGACCTACAGTCACATATGTGGGAGGTCAGAGAAAATAGCACAGGACCTACAGTCACATATGGTGGAGGACAAAGAAAAGAACACGAAACAATTTCAAAGGTGCCTGCTAATGGCATAAGTTGATGTTCATGGACCCCAATGCAAAGGCTCCAATGGGCCCCCCAATTATTGCAAATGTTTAATAGCATTGATCTTTCTCTATAGGCTAAAGGGACTTTTGGGGCCCTTTGGCTCAAGGGCCCTGGTGCGATTGCAACCCCTGCACCTGTTGTAGTTGTGCCCCTGATGCCAGCACTTTCGGCCATGACTCTCTATAAGGATATGATAAGAAGTTTATTAGTCTTATGATATTTATTGGGACGTAAAGCATGCAATAAAAACAAAAAAGTTACAAAGACAAGACAGATATACCCACCCACGCAGTTTCCTGAGAATCAGCACAAATGGGAGGATGACATTGTTTAACGAGGAAGGAAGGAAAGTTTCCCTGTCCTGATGACCTCTCGGTGACGACCATCTCAATGACACCCTGGAGCAATTGCAGCGATTGCCCTTTCCTGTAATCATACGTGAAAGCTGCGGCGTAAGATAAACCTTGTATCGTGCTCACATGCCTCTATGGCCTTACATTACTTTATGGCTTCTCCCCATCTCGGGGGAAGACAGGAAACAATAAAACAAAATGATCATCAGATGAAAATTTTTATTGTTTTCATTGTCGCTTTGAGGAAATGTCAAACAATTAGACGGTAAGAGGATTATTAATCATGAAGGACGCTGTATTGTGGCTCTTGGCTGCACAGTACCAGGATGATTGGGTAAAGCCATTGTATTTTTATAGTGTTGTTAACTTCAGCAATTAATGTAATGACGTTTTGGAAAAGAATTCCATTAATTCATTAGTAGAAAATCTCACAAATAACGAATCTAGACAATGGATGGCTTGCCAGTATTTGTTCCAAAAAGCCATTATTTCTTTTCTTCGGGGATCTAGTGTGCAATGTATAAGGCAACAATTCACAATTACATACAACTCCAGGCAACCCATAGTAACCAATCAAATATTGACCACAAGGTTCATTCTCATTGGATGTTACGGATTAACAGATGTCCCTATACTTTGTGTTTGGCCCCATTGTATCCTGGGAACACAATGCTTCGGCCGGTCGTGACCTGTATTGTCCTCTTGGTCCTTCTCTAAAGGTTTAGAAGCTCTTGACCCAAACTGTGTACTGTGTATGACCTCCGGTGTCCTCCGTCCACAATGGGGTCCACAATGGGTCGTGTGTGGATTGACCCTTTGTTCTATGGTAGAAACCGTTTACCATTAACCCTGATTGATCTGACGCTCAGAAACTGGGAAAAAATCAATACAAGAAGAGAAAGATTAAAATAGAAATAAGAGAAAAATGTCTATTTTCTATTTATTTATTTATCTATCTACTCATCTATCCATACTATTTATCTATCATCTATTTATCCCATCTATCTACATATCTATAATCTATTTATCTATAGTAAAGCGCTATGGAATTAATAGCGCTATATAAGTGAATAAATATTATAATATTATTATTATTATTATAATCTATATATTTATCCTCTATTTAGAAATCTACCTATCTATCTATCTATTTATCTATCTATCTATCTATCTATCTATCTATCTATCTATCTATCTATCTATCTATCTATCTATCTCTCCAGCGACCTACTTTTTTATCTATCTATCTATCTATCTATCTATCTATCTATCTATCTATCTATCTATCTATCTGTCTATCTATCTGTCTATCTATCTATCTATCTATCTATCTATCTACCTATCTACCTATCTATCTATGGGGGTGGTCACACACTACGATTTTGTGAGCGATCTCTTCTACGATCTCGGGGGTGTGCGTTCGTGGACACATGGTTAGTGAGGTGTCACATGTATAGATAACGATGTCAGGGGTGCAGCTCGTGGACACATGGTTAGTGAGGTGTCACATGTATAGATAACGATGTCAGGGGTGCGGCTCGTGGACACATCGTTAGTGAGGTGTCACATGTATAGATAACGATGTCAGTGGTGCGGCTCGTGGACACATCATTAGTGAGGTGTCACATGTATAGATAACGATGTCAGGGGTGCGGCTTGTGGACACATCGTTAGTGAGGTGTCACATGTATAGATAACGATGTCAGGGGTGCGGCTCGTGGACACATCATTAGTGAGGTGTCACATGTATAGATAACGATGTCAGGGGTGCGGCTTGTGGACACATCGTTAGTGAGGTGTCACATGTATAGATAACGATGTCAGGGGTGCGGCTCGTGGACACATCGTTAGTGAGGTGTCACATGTATAGATAACGATGTCAGTGGTGCGGCTCGTGGACACATCATTAGTGAGGTGTCACATGTATAGATAACGATGTCAGGGGTGCGGCTCGTGGACACATGGTTAGTGAGGTGTCACATGTATAGATAACGATGTCAGGGTTGCGGCTCGTGGACACATGGTTAGTGAGGTGTCACATGTATAGATAACAATGTCAGTGGTGCGGCTCGTGGACACATCATTAGTGAGGTGTCACATGTATAGATAACGATGTCAGGGGTGCGGCTCGTGGACACATCGTTAGTGAGGTGTCACATGTATAGATAACAATGTCAGGGGTGCGGCTCGTGGACACATCATTAGTGAGGTGTCACATGTATAGATAACGATGTCAGGGGTGCGGCTCATGGACACATCGTTAGTGAGGTGTCACATGTATAGATAACGATGTCAGTGGTGCGGCTCGTGGACACATCGTTAGTGAGGTGTCACATGTATAGATAACGATGTCACATGTATAGATAACGTTCAGGACGCAGCAGCGATGTTACGTGCAGGAATCGTTCACACAACCAGCGATTGATGCTTGTCAATGATGTGAATAGGCGAAATCATAAAGGAGATCGTTATGGCGGTGTCACACAGAACGATGCAGCAGATTGGATGATCCACATCGTGTGATGTGGAGTCCGGATCTCATATCTGCGATGTACCACAGTTATGCGGTATACATGTTCCCAGCCACTCGGCCAGAACCCCCAACTAGCGAGCAGAACCTCGCTCAATACAAGTGTATGGAGTAAGGCTGCGCCCACTAGACGGCCATGCCTACTTGTCAGACACACCCACTAGTTGTGTTGTTGCCGGGAACATGCATACTGCCTAATTATGACTTTAGAATCTGCAAATCCAGTGCTGGCGCTGGGAGGATTGATGAGTCCACAGTCACATAGAGTCACATAGAGTGACTGCAGAATTATTGTTGTAGAATGGACAACCCCTATAACTTGGGTTCATCCCACTCCAGCTTTGACTCTTCTGAAGGTTTTACACAAGGTTTTGAAGGTTTCTGTGGGGATTTTTGGCCGTTCATCCAGAACAGCATTTGTTAGACCTTTATATTGGGGAGAGGCTGGGTTCACAAACTTTGCTCTAATTTATCCTAAAGGTGTTGAATGAGGGTAAGATTTTTATGGCCGGTCATGTCCTTCTGCCAAGCACCCCCAACCATGACTGTCTGGAACCTGTGCACTGGACACAGTCATGGGGAACAGAGAAGTGTCTTCCCCAAACTGTTCCCACATAGCTGGAAGGTGCGATAGTCCACAATGTCTTGTGCTGAAGAATTAACATTTCCTTTCACTGGAACTAAGACCAAACCCTGTTGACAGCCTGGAGTATCATCCTCCTCCACTAAGCTGTATAGCCGGCACAATGCCGTGAGGGAGTAATGTTCTCCTGCATTCACCAAACTCAGACTCCTCCATCAGCTGCAGATAGAGACTGGGGTGTCTGGGGCCCACCAGAAAACTTGACTCCAGGGGCCCACCCAACCAGGCCCACCAACCGGGCCTACCCACCTGGGCCCACCCATTCTTCAGCTATATGCAAGTACCTGTTATCCGTTATACCCATTATAGTGAAGTGTGGACTGTAAAACACAGGCGGCTCTTGCACATCCCTGTGCGCTCACCATTACTGCGATGTACAATTACTGTCGTTTGCATTAAAGGGATTTTTTGGTGAAAGCAAGTTCTCAGCGATGCACAGGTTAGGAAGGTGATCACTTATTTATTGGTGGAATCCGCACCATCAGGAGAATGTGGAGCTTTGAGCATTTGGTGAGTTTTTTACCTCAGTATTTGTAAGACAAAACCAGGAGTGGAGCTATCAGAGGTAATGTATTCTGCATTTTCCACTCACTCCTGGTTTTGTCTTATAAATACTGAGTGAAAATCTCACCAAATACTCAACTTGCTTTCTCTGGCGAACCTCTGTAACTGCATCTCTGCTGCTGTGTCACAGGACAGGGAGGGGTTAAACATCCAAGTATTTAATATCTAGTGGAAATAAAGAAGTTTCCACTTATTGATATCAGACAAAACAAAAGACCGACCACAACCACTCTACCAAGACCAATATTACCAGATAGAAGTCAGAAATACCGCCACACTGTGACCAGATCACATATCACCACGACATAGTGCCCAAATAATGCCACATACAAGGCACAAATAATGCCACACCATGACCAAAGCACATAATACCACCACATAGTGATCAAATGCTACCACATACAAGGTATAAATACTGCCACACCATGAAGCCGCATATTAGCACTATATAGTGACCGAATAATACCACATACAAGGGACCACATAGTGACAAATAATAGTGACCACATAGCCACCCCATAGTGACAAATAATACTAATTTAATAAAACTGTAAAAAAGCTTTGTATATTGGGTCAGTGTACAAGTAATACAGTGATCACCAGTGAAATTATACACAGGAGCTCAGTATATAGTTTCAGTGTACAGGTAATACAGTGATCACCAGTGACATTATACACAGGAGTTCTGTATATAGTGTATAGTATACAGGTAATGCAGTGATCACCATTGCTATTATACACAGGAACTCTGTATATTGTGTCAGTGTGTGTAAAGGTAGGCACCAGGCAGCTTCTTCCTCTGCAGTTCCCGGTCTCTCGCACCAGGATCCGGCAGCTTCTTTCTCTGTGGCTCACGGTCTCCGGCACCAGGTAACCGGCAGCCTCTTCCTCTGCAGCTACCTGTCTCCGCCACCCTGTGGCACCCGGAAGCACCAGGCATCCGGCAGCAGCAGGCACCTGGCAGCACCAGGCACCCAGGGACCCGGCAGCACCAAGCACCACCAGGGGCACAACAGCACCAGGCACCCAGCAGCACCAGGCACCCAGGGGGCCTGGCAGCACCAGGCACTATCAGGAACCTGTCAGCACCAGGCACCACCAGGGTCCCAGCAGCACTAGGGGCCCGGCACCACCAGGGTCTCAGCAGCACCAGTCACCACCAGGAGCCCGGCAGCACCTGGCACCACCAGGGGCCCGGCAGCACCAGGCACCACCAGGGGCCTGGCACCACCCAGGTCCCAGCAGCACCAGAGGCCTGGCAGCACCAGGCACCACCAGGGGCCCGGCACCACCAGGCACCCAGCGAGGCTCCCCATACTCACCACTTGCTCACCACACCGCTGCCTGGGGCGGTCTGTCCTCCACAGCGCCCTGAGCGCCAACACTCGGTGCGCACACAGGAGGCAGTCTCAGGGCAAAGGCATTATCGCCCTGAGACTGAGCTCCTGTACATGCGCCGGCAGGAGGCAGAGCGGCACTGCGGCGGCAGCAGGCAGAGCAGGGAGATCACTCTCCCTGCTTTGCCACTGCAGAGAGGGCCCAGCCATCGCTAATGTTATTGGCAGTACTGAAACGGGGGGCCCAAGGGTGTATGGGGAGGGCTTGGGGTGGGGCCATCGTAACCTGGGTCCCACCAGGGGTTCTCCCGATCCTCTGGTGGGCCAGTCTGCCACTTAATGTGATCCATCACTGCACAGAACAAGTCTCCTCTAGTGGTGACGGCTTTACACTGTTCCATCCGATGCTTAGCATTGTGCTTGGTGATGTGCGGCTGCACAGAACAAGTCTCTTCCGTCGTGGTGGACCTACACCATTCCATCTGATGCTCGGCATTGTGCTTGGTGATGTACGGCTGCACAGAACACATCTCCTCAAGAGTTCAGTCCTGGTAGCTTTACACTGCTCCATCCAACACTCAGCATTGTGCTTGGTGATGTACGGATGCACAGAACATGTCTCCTCCAGAATCCAGTGCTGGCGGCTTTACACTGCTCCATCCCATGCTCGGCATTGTGCTTGGTGATGTACTGCTGCACAGAACACATCTCAAGAGTTCAGTCACGGTGCCTTTACACTGCCCAGACACTCAGCATTGTGCTTGGTAATGTACGAATGCACAGTACACCTCTCCTCCAGAGTCCAGTGCTGGCAGCTTGCACTCTGATTGATGCTCGCATTGTGCTGGTGATGAACTGCATCAGAACTGTCTCTTCCGAGTCCAGTGGTGCTTGGTGATGTATCTGCAGCTGACTGACATGATTCTCCGACAGACACAGTGTGTTTGTGCAGGATGTTACCGAGGAGGAGTCTGGACTCTTTGAACCTGTGACCCTGTGCTTTGTGCATGGCTTATCTGTGTGCTGAGCCACGGCAGATACACCTTTTTTTCTGGGCATTTTCTATCTTTTATTCTTGTTTTAGTATTTTGGGTGTGGTTATATATACTTTCCCCTTGCTGGTCTTTCCTGCTGGTGACATTCTCATACTACTGTTGTAGATGGCAGTCAGTATAAGACCAGCTGGGGTTATCTCGTTGCTGTCCTTTCTCTACACTCTATATCTATCTTCAGTTTACAGCTAGGAGGTAGGTTGTATTCTACCAAGTAGTATTTTATTATCTTTTCACTTGGTTTTACATGGTTTGTGTTACTCACTCTGGTATCTCTTTCCATCTGAGCACTCCTTCCTTTCAGTAGGTATATTGCACTCCGGTTCTTTAGGAGGAATGTGAAGCATTCAACAGCCATCAGGCATCAAGGGTCTGCGTCGTGGGGTTAAGGCCATAGTAACCTATGCAGGGACGGTGGGGTCCAAATCTCTAGTCTGTACAGGAACCGGCTGGGCCAGATGCATTTTTTCCCACTGAAGTCGATTGCACAATGATGACCATCTGCCCTTCACAGCCGGTGACTTCGCTCCGTAAGGTTAGGGTGTCTCCACTTCTTGGTTGACTTTCTGTAGTTCCTTTGACAATGATGATGGCATCACCAAGTTGACATAAATATTCCGGATCAATAACAATGGAACAGAAAGATCAGACTTTCAGGAAAAGTTGCCTTTTGAATTGGTATTTCAAGGCGACTTTGACCGCACGTCCGGAGAGTTGACAGCCGCCTCTAAGTGGTTCCTGCGCTCTATCGTAAATCTAGAGCTCATGTTTCGAGGCGGCTTACACCTAAATCATCTGACGGTACAGTGTATAAGCAACAGCTCCGGCTCTGTTGATATCCGAGACATTGTGTATATACAGATTGTTATATGGTGGAGAAGATCAAAGTCAACCATGTGACAGAGCGCAGGTCAGCGGGTAACACGACCCTCATATATTTGTCATGGGAAGGGGGAAATGTTAAACATAGGCGAAACATACCATTTTGTTTTTTGAGTGCCTGGGGCTCACATCCAGGGGTGTAACTACAACAGGTGCAATGGTTGCGATCGCACCTGGGCCCTGGAGCCTTGGGGGCCCCAAAAGTCCCTTTGACCTATATAAAATTACTAATACTAGTTAAGATTTGGCATCATTGGGGGCCCCGTTGGAGCTATCGCATTGGGGCCCATGAGCTTCAAGTTATGCTGTGGCTCACAACCCAGTGATCTCAAACCCAAAAAGTCTTATGATCGCGGAATCAAAACCCAAAGTGCCCGCTTCATTATGTCACTTGCGCCTCTTTTGTCTATTATTTGGTGATTTAAACCTGGTTCTGTGTCATGTAAAAGTAGAAGGGCCCAATTCAATATTTGTTGTTTTTTAGGTCACTTTTATCTTTTTGTGGTAAATTCTTCAAAATGACTCGTGGTCCTTGGATTTTGTAAAAAAACGTTCCTTTTGGTTCTATTGATTGAAAGCTTTGGCGCACCACGCCAGTTGTTTTTTTTTTTTCAGTGCCGGAATGGAGCTTTAAATGTAAGCCACTGCCCCTTGTCTTATACTCACCGTCTGCGGATTCATCGTTTTTTGGCACCTCAGTACCAGAGCAATGCCGAAAACGATGAATTCCCAGAGGGGGAATTTATCGGTTTTTGGTACCGCTCCGGTCCTGAGGCACCATCCAGCTTCTAACTGACCGGAAGTGAGATGTTATGTCACAATTGCTCAATACAACTCTATGAGAGCCAGAATGAGGTTCTCATAGACTAGTATTGAGTTCTGACCTCCAGTCCACTCCATGAAACGCTTTAGCTGCCAGCAGGTCAGAAGAGACCGACTGGAGCGCCGCTCTAACAAGATGAAGACGGCAGCAGGTGAGTATAAGACTGGGCTCAAGGGGCTTACATTCAAAGCACCACTCCATGGTGCAATATAAGAATGCCGGAATGGTGCTTTAACCTGCCCAGAGTGAACATTTAAACATATCACTATAGATAGTGATATGAAAAAATAAACAGTAAAGATTGTAAGATTTAATTTGTGTTGGCTGAACTTTGTGATTTTGGTCGCTGTCTCTACAGAGTGCAGCAGCCAATGACAAACTCATGTTGACAGTTTCGCTCTGCATAGGCAGTGACCAAGATTGCAAAGATCATTTCTATTGCGATTGCTGGACTTTGTGATTTTCATCGCTGCCTGTGCCGAGTTCATCAGCCAATGACAAACTCATGTTGACTGCTGCGTTCTGCATAGGCAGTGACCAAGATGGCCAAGATCATTTACTTTGTGTTTGTTGAGTTTTGTGATTTTGGTCTCTGCCTGTGCAGAGTGCAGCAACATATGACAAACTCATGTTGACTTCTCCTCTACTCTATGAAGGCAGTGACAGACATCGTGAAGCTCATTTCATTTGTGCTTGCTGAACTTTGTGATTTCGGTTGCTCCCTTTACAGAGTGCAGCAGCCAATGAAAAATGTATCTCATTCGTCGCACTCTTCATCAGTAACTCCTAGCCGAAATCTAAGTACCACTTCAGGAAGTTGCTCTTGCAGTTGCAAGTGCTGATCACATGGTATTAGGGGTGGTGTGGGGAAAGGGAGCTAAATTTTTTACCGCCAAAGACTTTGACACAGAGGGCAAACTCCCCTCTGGCCTCCAATTTGTATTGGGGCCATACATCTACAGCTATGTAAAATAAAAGGGATCATGCTGGAGCACAGTCTGACAATGTTGCCATGAAATTTTGCTGCCAATGGGTAGGTTTTGATATCGATGTGTAGATTTGCCACTTATGGGTAGGTTTTGCCACTGATGGATAGGTTATGTCGCTGATGAGTAGGTTTTGCCCGTGATAGGTAGGTTTTGCCACCGATGAGTAGGTTTTGCCCGTGATAGGTAGGTTTTGCCACCGATGAGTAGGTTTTGCCGACGAAGGATAGGTTTTGCTGCTGATGGGTAGGTTTTGCCACTGATGGGTTGGTTTAGCCACTGATGGGCAGGTTTTGCCACTGATGGGTAGGTCTTGCCGCCAATGGGTAGTTTTTACCGCTGACAGTTAGGTTTTGCCGCTGATGGGTAGGTTTTGCCGCTGATGGGGAGGTTTTACCGCTGATGGGTAGGTTTTACCGCTGATGGGTAGGTTTTGCCGCTGATGGGTAGATTTTGCCACTGATGGGTAGGTCTTGCCGCCAATGGGTAGTTTTTACCGCTGACAGTTAGGTTTTGCCGCTGATGGGTAGGTTTTGCCGCTGATGGGTAGGTTTTACCGCTGATGGGTAGGTTTTACCGCTGATGGGTAGGTTTTGCCGCTGATGGGTAGATTTTGCCACTGATGGGTAGGTCTTGCCGCCAATGGGTAGTTTTTACCGCTGACAGTTAGGTTTTACCGCTGATGGGTAGGTTTTGCCGCTGATGAGTAGGTTTTACCGCTGATGGGTAGGTTTTACCGCTGATGGGTAGGTTTTGCCATTGATGGGTAGATTTTGCCGCTGATGGGTAGGTTTTACCGCTGATGGGTAGGTTTTACCGCTGATGGGTAGGTTTTGCCATTGATGGGTAGATTTTGCCACTGATGGGTAGGTTTTTCTGCCAATGGGTAGGTTTTTCTGCTGATGGGTAGGTCTTGCTGCTGATGGGTAAGTTTTGCTACTGATGGGTAGGTTTTGCTGCTGATGGGTAGGTCTTGCTGCTGATGGGTAGGTTTTGCTGCTGATGGGTAGGTCTTGCTGCTGATGGGTAAGTTTTGCTGCTGATACGTAGGTCTTGCTGCTGATGGGTAGGTCTTGCTGCTGATGGGTAGGTTTTGGTGCTGATGGGTAGGTCTTGCTGCTGATGGGTAGGCTTGTCCTCTTATTGGATTGCACCCCTGGTAGTTACACTATCAATACTGCCCTGAAGGTGGCTCTATTTCTAATGAAAAAAAAAAGACTTTTTTCCTTAAATTATTTTTTTTCAAATTGCCCCTTTCTTCTTCGTCTTTGGACTCAAGCATAAGTCACAGCTTTAGCTACAGCCGTAGAAGCCTATTTCCATACCTTCGTAGAAGTAGAACTGTCCATTCATTTGTGAATAGTGCAGCAGAATTTCCAGATTCCATAGGAAATCTGCTATAAAAGACCGAGCAAATATTATTAGTGGAAAAGGGAGATAACTATTAGAGGAAGGTTTACGATGAGCAGCTCATCATGGCACATATAGACAGGATTATGGACTGTATAGTAAGGAAGGATTCTCCCCTTCACCAAACACCTGTGTCTGGTTGTTCGAACAACAAAGGTCTGTTTGACCAGACGATGACCAACGTGAAGTCTGCGTGGGCTGATATTACTGTCTGGAATGTAAAAAAATAGACATAGACACATCGTCTTATTTATACATCTTCTAAATCTTCCATTTTTCATATGTGAATGTTGAGTCATGTTTTCTGTAAGCTCATCTCAATTCTAACTATTTAAGATGCACGGAAAGTCAACTTTTATTCAGCAAAGGTTACAAATACTTTAAATAGCTCCATTCATCTGCCATCGTCAGTATACGTTGTAACGAGGCTGAGTTTGCCCTTAATTGAGATATTACCAGCCGGTAAAGAAGTGGTGCCAACCGGGGGCTCTTTGGGTAGAGAAGAATGATAACTTCCAAGTTGCTCAGATGGTGATAATAACAACCCATTCAATTCACACAGACAAAGAAATAAAGGTATCAAACCATAGATGTCTATAGATGATGTGTAATAATGAGAAATGGAACAGTGAAAATGTATTGAACATATGAAGAAAGAGACTTGCAAAAAGCCATGGAAAGTCACGACACCAGCTGAAATCTATCGGTAATTAGAAAGTATTCCTGCCACTTAGTGAAAAATAATATCATCTGGTTCAGCTGATGATCTATAAAAAGGTGTCTCATTACCAAGGTGCCACACAAGAAACATCTCATGATGGGTAAAACCAGTGAGCTGTCTCAAGACCTTCATAACCTTATTGTGGCAAAACATACTGATGGATGGTTACAGAACAATTTGTAAAGGTTCCAGTGAGCTCTGCTTCTACAGAAGTGGAAAGATTGTAATTTTACCATAAATCGGTCATGGCCAAGTGCTCCCTGCTAGATTTCAGAGGAGTGAAAAGAATTATCTGAAGAGTTGTCCTAAAGCTAAGAAACACCTGTGGAAGGCTATAGAAAGACCTTGAATAAGCAGGTACAACTGTTTCTAAGAAAACAATAAGTAATGCATTCACCCTCCATGGCCTGTATGCACTCTCCTGTATGCTTGCTCCTGTATGCACGCTCCTGTATGCACACTCTTGTATGCACGCTCCTGTATGCACACTCCTGTATGCACACTCCTGTATGCACGCTCCTGTATGCACGCTCTTGTATGCACGCTCCTGTATGCACGCTCCTGTATGCACTCTCCTGTATGCACGCTCTTGTATGCACGCTCCTGTATGCACACTCCTGTATGCACACTCCTGTATGCACACTCCTGTATGCACACTCTTGTATGCACTCTCCTGTATGCACGCTCCTGTATGCACGCTCCTGTAGGCACGCTCCTGTAGGCACGCTCCTGTAGGCACGCTCTTGTAGGCACGCTCCTGTATGCACGCTCCTGTATGCACGCTCCTGTATGCACGCTCTTGTATGCACGCTCCTGTATGCACGCTCCTGTATGCACGCTCCTGTATGCACGCTCTTGTATGCACGCTCCTGTATGCACATTCCTGTATGCACACTCCTGTATGCACACTCTTGTATGTACACTCTTGTATGCACTCTCCTGTATGCACGCTCCTGTATGCACGCTCCTGTATGCACGCTCCTGTATGCACGCTCCTGTATGCACGCTCCTGTATGCACGCTCTTGTATGCACGCTCCTGTATGCACGCTCCTGTATGCACGCTCCTGTATGCACGCTCCTGTATGCACACTCCTGTATGCACACTCTTGTATGCACGCTCCTGTATGCACGCTCCTGTATGCACGCTCCTGTATGCACGCTCCTGTATGCACACTCCTGTATGCACACTCTTGTATGCACACTCTTGTATGCACGCTCCTGTATGCACGCTCCTGTATGCACACTCCTGTATGCACACTCTTGTATGCACACTCTTGTATGCACACTCCTGTATACACGCTCCTGTATGCACACTCTTGTATGCACACTCCTGTATACACGCTCCTGTATGCACGCTCCTGTATGCACGCTCCTGTATGCACGCTCACCACGCAAGACTCCATTGCTGAACAAAGAGCATGTTCAAGAGCGGGTAAAGTTTGCTCAACAACATTCAGACAAGTCTGTGTAATACTGGGAGAATGTAGTGTGGTCAGATGAAACCAGAATGTAACTCTTTGGAGGCCATAATGCACACTATGTTTGGAGGCCAAAAGGCAAATAAGCCCAAAACACCAACAACAGTGAAGTATGGAGGTGGGAATATCATGGTGTGGGGCCGTTTTTCAGTACACAGGAACTGATAATTGCTATAGGGTTGAAGGAAGGATGAATGGACAAATGCACTGAGACATTCTTGATAAAAATCCGCTGCCATCTACCAGGATGATGAAGAATTAAGGAGGGTGGATATTTCACAAGACTTCTATCCCAAACACACAGACAAGGAAACTCTTAATTCGTTTTAGAGGAAGAAAAATCTCAACAATGACCGAGCCGATCACCGAAGCTGAATCCAATAGATAATGTCTGGAAGGATCTATAGATCAGAGTTCATAGAAGGATCCACAGGAAATGCAGGATGTGAAGAGTGTTTGTGTGGAAGAATGGGCCAAAATCCCCCTGAGCAATGCAGGGTCTAGTGTCTCCATACAGAAGGCGTCTGGAGCTTCATCACCAATAAAGGATTTTGTACAAAGCAAAAAATACATTTAGTAACGTGTTCTATACTTTTTAGGTTTGATCCAAGGGGAGTCGAATTTGTCTAAGATTTGCAAGAAAAAGAGAATTTGCCCATATCCTATTATTTTGTGATTTGCTGCAAATCCAGCAAAATAGCAAACATCATTATTTTGCTAGGTAACAGGGGGTCGAGAAAGCATTAAAACAATGTTTTACTCACCTCTCTTTTGACCTCCCACTATATGAACTACCACTGCCAGTCCTCCAATTATCTCTACCTTTGGGTGGCACGGTGGCTCAGTGGTTAGCACTGTATCATGGCGGCACGGTGGCTCTGTGGTTAGCACTGCAGCCATGCAGCGCTGGGGTCCTGGTTCAAATCCCAACAAGGACAACGTCTGCAAGGAGTTTGTATGTTCTGCCTGTGTTTGCATAGGTTTCTTCTGGTTTCCTCCCACATTTTCAAAGACATACTGATAGGATGCTTAGATTGTGAGCCCCCATGGGGACAGTGTTGCAAATGTATGTAAAGTGCTTGGGAATTAATAGCGCTATGTAAATGAATAAATATTATTATTATTTAATCCGGGTAAAGTGCAAAAGACAGCACACACCCAGGGGCGTAACTACAATAGGTGCAGGAGTTGCGAACGCACCCGGGCCCTGCAGCCTAGGGGGGCCCCAAATCTCCCTTTGGGGAGTTTAGTAAAGTAGTAATACTATTAAAGATTTGCAATAATTGGGGGCCCTGTTGGAGCTTTTGCATCAGGGCCTGAAGTTACGCCACTGCACTTACCAGTATGCTGCAGCTTTGCTTTTTTCTACCCAGGAGGGTAACATCAGAGTGGGGAGGGGGAGTGTAGAATGCCGCCTCCAAACTCCCCCTCGCCCCTCTGATGTTACCCACTTGGGTAGTCTAAAGCAAATCTGCAGCATACCGGTGAGTGCCGTCTTTTGTTCTTTACCCGGATTGAAGTTTGTTCCTCGTTGACCTGCAACACTGTGTGGCCCTTGGAGGTGTACAGGCAGGACCTGGCTTGTCCGAATTTTATATATCAGGATTTGGTGCCCAGCTTGTTAACCCTTACTTTGCTGGACTGATTATTATTATTATTTAGACTGGGTGGCCATGTTTTTTCATTGAACGCATTGAGATCATTGATCTGACCGCCTGGGACCAAGTTGAAGGGACAGGTATGGGGAGAAGATGCGAGTGTTGGAGTGGTTATTAGTCCCTTCTTGGAAAATTTCATTCTCATCAAATTTAATCAATGAAAATTTAATTTCCTCCCGGAAATCGAATTTTGGGAGGTTCACTCAACTTTTCCATTGGGCCTTCAAGGTTTCTTCTTGCGAAAGTCAATATAACATCATTGCCTTCACAGCTTCAGATGGAGGTCCACCACTGAGTGGTGGTGCTGATCTCCATTGCCGGTCCAGGGAAGACGAGGGGGTTACAGGCCAATGAAGGTTGACCTTGTTAGTTTAATCCAGGCCCACACCCACCTATTTTTATGGTTTCAAAGGGCACTGTGTAATTCTTAATTTCCCCTGTGGTGGCGCTGTAGGAACATTTGTACAGTGGTCACAGATTATGACTGATTGTTGGTGGTTCAAGCAGTGTGCAAAACAAAGATAAGGAGGCAAAGCGTATTAATATTTTTCCTATTGATAATATCTCGAAAAGTAAATTCCATGTTCCTCACATCCTAAAAATGGACATAAAAAAAATTGCATCTGAGAAATAAAGCCATAACGGCTTTTTCTTCCCACAAGCTTCAATCTGGTTTCCACAGCAGTAAAGTATTTCATAATTCTTGGAATGACTGGTATTCCGAAAATGATATGCAATGCAATGGGAAAAGACTCGAGCATTGAAAACAAGCAGGTTGAAAGCTCTGTACTGAGAAAATATCTCCTACCTTGAAAACAATCCAGTAACATCAGAAGGGAAAAATTAAGCTTCAGTCCTAAGGCGCATACAACATTCTGCAAGAGCTTAGACAACCCAGGCTGTCACTCACCGGGGGCCATTATCTAACTTTAATGGCGCTTTGGCATTCGTAGTCTGTAAAAACTGTCTGGCATCCTCGAAATGCATTAATCCATCGAACTGTCTCACGTACAGAAGGTACCTCCTGCCTAAAGGATGACTTCAACCTTAAAGGGTAGATCCACCTGAACATCCTATATTTTATACAGCGGTGTAACTAGGTCTCATGGCGCC
Organism: Allobates femoralis; assembly: GCA_033576535.1. Classification (NCBI taxonomy): domain Eukaryota; kingdom Metazoa; phylum Chordata; class Amphibia; order Anura; family Aromobatidae; genus Allobates; species Allobates femoralis. The sequence continues at coordinate 599,491,995 of JARQOC010000001.1, read as the reverse complement.
CGGGCAAAGATTTATTTTGGCGCCCCCCCACGTGATGACCAAGGGTGCCGCCTGAGCCAGAGTAGGTGAGGAGGGGGGGGAGCTGTCAACTTTCAGCCCCGCCACCCCTACAGCCTTAGGGTAGGGGAGGCTGTCAGCTCCGCCGCCCTGCACTGCCACCCTGCAATGTATCAGCGGGACTTGCCCACTGGAGCTGGTGGCGGCGCCCATCACACAGGAGGGAGGCCGGAGTGTGATCCTGGTGCCGTCCCTTCTACACTGCGGCTTCCCCTGGTTGCTGCCGCTTGGTCCTCAGGGCTCACGGTGACAGAGCGGCCCAGGTGGTGGTGCTGGCGCCCCCTCTGAGTTGCGCCCCCGGCTGCACCCCCCTAGATACGCCGCTGATTTTATATATAGATTGTTACTATTTAGCACATTTACAAAAAAAGCTATTGGTACTTACAAAACCCCCAGATTTCCCTGCTTATTCAGTGTCTGTTTGGCCTGAGCAGGCACTATAGAGTTGCGTCTTTCTATACTCTTGGCAGCCAACTAGAGTCCGATAGTCCCATGTGCGAAAGCTGGACCTGCACCCTTGCACATTGCTCAGGATTTCCATCCTAATATGTACTCATCCCAGTATATAGGTCCTCCATATTGATATATATGTCTCCATCCTTGTATATATGTCACCCAGCATAATATATGTCCTCCTCCCGGTATATCGGTCTCCCATTCTAGTATATATGTTCCCCATTCTGGTATATATGTCCACATCCTGGAATATATATCTCCCATCCTTGGCCCATCCTTGTATATATGTCCCCCTTCCTTGTATAGCTGTTCCCCCTCCTGTTATTTGTGTTCCTCATCCTGGTATATCTGTTTCACTTCCTGGTATATGTGTTCTACATTCGGCCCATCCCAGTATGTATATCCTCATCCTGGTATATATGGTCTTCATACTGGTATACATGGTATATATAGCCCCGATCCTGGTATATATGGTCCCCATCTTGATATACATGTTCCTCAACCTGGTATATATCGTGCTCATCCTGATATTTATGGTCCCCATCCTGAAACATATCTTCCTATCTTGGTATATATGTCCCCATCTTGGTATACATGGTCCCCATCCAACTGAAGTAGGTGCTGGGGTTGGTGTGCCCCTGTGCTCCCGGGCCTGGTTGCGACCTCTGCGACAGCAATCGTTACCCCTGCTCTTGGCAAGACATATCCCTAGGTGAGTGGTGGGAGATGACTAGCACTTTATTTAGCTTTTTCTATTGGTCCCATAGATAATAGAGTAGAGCAAATCTCCCAAAATTTGTTTCGGACAGATTTGCTCAATTTGGAGATGGATTCAACTTTCATTGAAGCATTCGGTGGAAATTGATTCTGCTGGGAATAGTTTAACAGAATAAACTCTCCTTTTGGACCTTTCCATACCTGTCCCACATCGTCCAATTCTACTTTCCTCCAATGGCTTCTCTTTGGAATGCTTCTAGCTCTGGATTATCCAATAGACTCCACTACCGACTGAGCCCCACACGGTCACATACATTATTGCTGTTAATGACATGCTTCATGCTCTAGATGACCGCTGTAACGCTGGCAGGAGTGGACCCACTGTGCCAATGGCTGGGCTCAACCAGAGGGGGGCTTAAATAGGTGACTATCTGCCTTTTTATAGAACCTCTGATGGTGAGGATAGGCTGGGATGCAGGTAGTTGCCAGATGCTAAACTGTATACGAGGTCCAGCATGTCAGGAGCAGAGAGAGGTCTGGCAGGATAAACTGAAAACAAGTTGGGTCAAAAATGTGAGAAATAACCAAACAAACTGACAGAGCACTGGAAGGAAACTGACAAGACCTAACCTCAGGTCAAGGGTGGATGGAGAAGCAGACTAATATAGCACCTGCGGGCAGGGGATAGGCCAGGGAAGCAGAACTCTACTGGACACAGTGGATAGGAGATGACAGTTGTACAGACTGACACAGACATTCAAGATATCCAGAAACAACCGTTCCAGTTCTCCATAGAAATGTATGAGTACTAACTGTCATCTCCTGTGAATGGACAATTTTGAGAATGATTGATCAGTCCAGGAGGAAAAAGCAGCAGATTTTTCTAATAAAATATATTACAAAGCTGCATACTTTACCATGTACTATTGATTTATGAGAAAATATCTTAGACAATGGTTACTCTTTAACTGTAGTTCAGAAGAGGATGCTTAATGGAAACCAAAAAAATGTATGATCATATTTACCTTATGTAATGGCCAATATATGATGTGATACCAAAAGAAAATGTAAAGCATAGGCCCAACATGACCACTAAAGAAGTTGTCCGGGCTTTTTCTATAATTTACATGTATATCTAGGCTGCAAAATGTTGACAGTTTGTAATATACATCCAGATATCATGTATTTGCGGCAGCCAGAGAACATCCAGGGGTATGTTTGGGCTGGAGCTTTCATGGAAATGCAGAACTGGACGTTACGTCCAGACTTCAACAAACATGCCCCTCCCCCAGTCTCACTATGCCTGTCTACTCGAAGACTGCTACAGGCCCGCCCCAGTCCCTAATGTCACCACCCACCCCTATTGCACACAGCAGTCCCTGCTCCACTGACACACTGTGCTGAATCCGCAGCTGTGAAGTAGATTCAGTACACTGTGTCAGTGGAGCAGGGGACCGCTGTGCCTGTGTACAATATAGTGTGTGCACTCACCCTGTGGCCGCTGTCAGTGGAGCAGAGGTCTGCAGCCCGGGTCTCTGCACAGTGGAGCCAATGCTGTTCTACTCTATACCTCCTGTACCACAGAGCCGGCGACTGCGGTATAGAGAGGACCAGCTCCACTGTCTCTGTGCCCGCTCTATGGTACAGGAAATATAGAGAGGAGTATCTCCAGGGCACTGAGACCCGGGCTACGGACCTTAGCTCCACTGTCAAAGGCCACAGGATGAGCGCACACACATACAGCAGTCCCCTCCTGCACTGACAGTGTACCGAATCTTCTTCACTGCTGCAGATTCAGCACAGTGTGTCAGTGGAGCAGGGGACCACTGTGTATAATGGAGTTGGGCGGTGACATTAGGGCTGGTGACCACTGTGTATAATGGAGTTGGGCGGTGACATTAGGGGCTGGGGCGGGCCTGTAGCAGTCTGGGAGTGGCCAGGCATACTGTGACAGGATGTATATTACAAACTGTCAACATTTTGCAGACTAGATATACATGTAAATTATAGAAAAAGCCCAGACAACCCCTTTAAAGGGGTTTTCTGGGACTCTAATACTGATGTCATATTGTAAAGATGTCTTGAAAGTCATATTTGCCTCGGATCCCAATTCCCAGAGTCATATGACTGAAGAGTCCATGCAGTCCCTTATTGATTTCCAGGTTCATGTGGTTGAAGATGTGCCTGGTATTGCAGATGTGCCTCGTACTGCAACTATGCATGGTATAGCAGCTGTGCCTGGTACTGCCGCTATGCCTGGTACTGTAGCTGTGCATGGTATTGCAGCTGTGCCTGGTACTGTAGCTGTGCATGGTATTGCAGCTGTACATGGTATTGCAGCGACGCCTAGTACTGCAGCTGTGCCTGGTACTGCAGCTGTGCCTGGTATTGCAGCTGGTACTGCAGCTGTGCCTGGTACTGCAGCTGTGTCCTTATTCACTTGAATGTGACTGAGCAGTATAAACCACAGTACCAGGAAGAGCTACTACAAATGGAGTTTTTTGGAACTTTGTCTGGTGATCAAAAGGAAGCTGCAGAAATTGTGAAATTAAATCTGGACTGGGTGATTTTCACACAAATTCAACCAATATTAATTGACACACGGGAGTGGCTAGGATAGTTTAGTTCAGGCTCATTAGAACGACCGCTATACAGCTGAGAACAAACACATTTGGATTAGTTTTGCATAAAGATATCTCTGTGAGACCACAAATCTACATAGATGTACATTACATACCACTGCCCTGGAAGGGGTTAATCGACCACATATTAAAGCGGGTTGCAGTTCTAAGTCCCAGTCCGATAAAACAGGGAATTTCACAACTAGGGGTATATTTTTGGAATAAATGTTACTAAACATGCCGCTATAGAGCGAGTGAATGGCCAAGCCAACATTCCTCTTCCCACGAGTCATGGATGGGATAAACATAGAAATACCTGCTCCTTTATTTACATTTCTCTAATATCATACATTCAGCTGGGACCAATGGAATTTACTCTAAAATGTGGTATTTTGTGCAGATATCTGATAAAGACCTAATCCTGGAGGTAGAATAGATCATTCTGCGATTTAGAATAAAAATAGTAAGCTTAAAGGGGGTATATACTTTTGCAACGGTATCTAATTGCAAAAATCCTTCATAAATAGTTGCGGATATGATTTTAAGGAGAGTGTTGTGAGCATGTCTTGCGCCCCTGTGTCTGGCGGCCACAAAATGGTATTGCTATAACATCTATGCAATGCCGTGTTTGATGGGAATTGGGGTCCATCTGCTGCAAGTCACAAAGCAAACACACACACTGCCCGATCTTTAATTGGGAAGCTGAGCACTAAAAGCCTAGGTTGGGCTGTGATTCAACCTTTGGTTGGAAGGAGGGGTTTAGTAAGGGTGTAGTAAGATGGAGTAGGCATTGGAGTTGTCCAGTGAAGAGGCAGCAGGAGCTGCTCCAAAGGGACAAGCTGCAGGCAGGGAACCAATCCATAGGCTACCCAGGCTTACAGGGCCTGGTGGAAGAACTGGAGGCTGGTGGGGTGGGTTTTATGCCCACTAGCCACTCACATGGAACTTTCTGGGGCTACAGTAGTACAGAGGATCAGGGACCTGCTCTGAGCAAGGAAGGTCATATTACTCACTGAGCAAAGTGGACTACATTTCTCATCAGACTGGCCGGACCACATGCCTGGTGATGGTTGTATACCCTGGGCCTGCTACAGCAATCTGGAGTAAGAGGTAAAGACTGAATCCTTGTGTCACTTCCTTCACTACAATCATCATCACCCACCTCATCTCCATCACCCTTATCACCTCATTTCCATGAGAAGCAGCCCTAGTTGGGAAGGGTAAACCCCTGCACTGCTACTACCACCTATCTCCCAGGGATTATCTGCAGCGCCTACCATATCAGGTTGATTATCCTAACTGGCGTAATGAACAAACAATATCCCTTTTCATACCCTCTTTATATGTGCGGTTAGGGCCACAGCTGCTGGGCAAAGTTACTGTGAACTAATCCTGGCCCAGCTGCTGAATACCCTGGCCTTGCAACCAACAACATGCATTATAGGAGAGTTATGTGGGCATGCATCATAGGAGAGTGTTATGCGCAAGTTCTGTAAGTGAGTGCTGTGGATATGCTTTATACGAGAGTGTTTTGGCTTATAGGAGAGTGTTGTGGATATGCTTTGTAGGAGAGTGTTGTGGATATGCTTTATAGAAGAATATTGTGGATATGCTGAAGGAAAGAGTTGTGGATATGCTTTGTAGGAGAGTGTTGTAGATATGCTTTGTAGGAGAGTGTTGTGGATATGCTTTATAGAAGAATATTTAGGATATGCTGAAGTAGAGTGTTGTAGATATGCTTTTTAGGAGAGTGTTGTGGATATGCTTTGTAGGAGACTGTTGTGGATATGCTTTATAGAAGAATATTGTGGATATGCTGTAGGAGAGTGTTGTGGATATGCTTTGTAGAAGAGTGTTGTGAATATGCTTTGTAGGAGAGTGTTGTGGATATGCTTTATAGGAGAATGTTGTGGATATGCTTTATAGAAGAATATTGTGGATATGTTGTAGGAGAGTGTTGAGGATATGCTTTGTAAGAGAGTGTTGCGAATATGCTTTATAGGAGAGTGTTGTGGATATGATTTGTAGGAGAGTGTTGTGAATATGCTTTGTAGGAGAGTGTTGTGGATATGCTTTGCAGGAGAGTGTTGTGGATATGATTTGTAGGAGAGTGTTGTGGATATGATTTGTAGGAGAGTGTTGTGGATATGATTTGTAGGAGAGTGTTGTGGATATGCTTTACAGGAGAGTGTTGTGGATATGTGTTAGGTCCCCTGACACCGGTCCCCAGCTCACCTCTCCCGGGTCGGCATCCTCTGCTCCTCTGCCAACCGGGCATCCGGCGTCCAGGCGAGCAGTGTCTCGGAGCCATCGCCGGGTTTCCTTCCTGTCAGCTGACCACCGGGCTCACACATGAGCACATTGCAATGGTCGTATTTATGTGACCAATCAGCGGCGCACTAGGTGCACTCCTCCCCTGTGACTCTAGGCCCAGCACGGTCCAACCTGACTCTCCCCTTAACCAATAGCTGCTCTTCCTCTGGTATATCAGGCCACTTCCACTTATGGGAGGTGCCTGATTATTGAGTTAGTTGAGCTTCTGCTTTGCTGGCTGTTGGTCAGGCCTTCTTTGTGCTCTGTGAATCCTTAGCTGTGCTCGTCCCCGGTAGCTCCCTTCCTGCACTCCTAGCCTTGTACTCTTACCTGGAATCCTTCGCTGTGCCTTAGTATAGGCTAACCTTACGAGCCACCCCCCTGGTACTAGCTGCTGTGGTACTTAGACCCCCTGGGCTTGGCCCTGACAATCCCTGTATAGGGGTTGGGTAAACTAGGATCAGCTCACCCAGGGGAGTTCCATACCACGGCCCAGTGGGTCCACTCTAGGGCACCTTCCCCCGGAAGCGTGACAATATGCTTTTTAGGAGAGTGTTGAAGATATGCTTTATAGGAGAGTGTTGTGGATATGCTTTGTAGGAGAGTGTTGTGGATATGCTTTGCAGGAGAGTGTTGAGGATATGCTTTGTAGGACAGTGTTGTGGATATGCTTTGCAGGAGAGTGTTGTGGATATGCTTTGTAGGAGAGTGTTGTGGATATGCTTTGTAGGAGAGTGTTGAGGATATGCTTTGTAGGAGAGTGTTGTGGATATGCTTTGTAGGAGAGTGTTGTGGATATGCTTTGTAGGAGAGTGTTGTGGATATGCTTTATAGTAGAGTGTTGTGGATATGCTTTGTAGGAGAGTGTTGAGGATATGCTTTGCAGGAGAGTGTTGTGGATATGCTTTGTAGGAGAGTGTTGAGGATATGCTTTATAGTAGAGTGTTGTGGATATGCTTTATAGGAGAGTGTTGAGGATATTCTTTATAGTAGAGTGTTGTGGATATGCTTTATAGTAGAGTGTTGTGGATATGCTTTGTAGGAGAGTGTTGAGGATATGCTTTGCAGGAGAGTGTTGTGGATATGCTTTGTAGGAGAGTGTTGAGGATATGCTTTATAGTAGAGTGTTGTGGATATGCTTTATAGGAGAGTGTTGAGGATATGCTTTATAGGAGAGTGTTGTGGATATGCTTTGTAGGAGATTGTTGAGGATATGCTTTGTAGGAGAGTGTTGAAGATATGCTTTATAGGAAAGTGTTGTGGATATGCTTTTTAGGAGAGTGTTGAGGATATGCTTTGTAGGAGAGTGTTGTGGATATGCTTTGTAGGAGAGTGTTGTGGATATGCTTTGTAGGAGAGTGTTATGGATATGCTTTGTAGGAGAGTGTTGTGGATATGCTTTGTAGGAGAGTGTTATGGATATGCTTTGTAGGAGAGTGTTGTGGATATGCTTTGTAGGAGAGTGTTATGGATATGCTTTGTAGGAGAGTGTTGTGGATATGCTTTGTAGGAGAGTGTTGTGGATATGCTTTGTAGGAGAGTGTTGTGGATATGCTTTGTAGGAGAGTGTTGCAATTTTTTTCAGCCTCCGCAACAACAGAACAAAATGTAATAAGAGTTGATCAAAACGTCGTATATACTCTACAGTAAAGTCAATAAAAGCATTGACTCATGGTGCAAAAAATAACTGCTCACACTATGCCATATCCCTAAAATTGAAAACGTTATGGAGCTTGGAAAATGTCTCCACAAACAAAAATTATTATTAATTTTTTTTACAAGTTTCAGAATTTTTTTTATCACTTAAATGAAATAAAAATGAGACATATTTGGTATTTCTGTAATCTTACTTACCCGGAGTATCATATTGCCAAGTAATTTGTACTGTAAAATAAACACTGTAAATAAAAACAACAAAAAAAAACTATTGCAGAATTGTGCTTTTTTTTGCTATTTCACCACCCTTGGAATTTTTTTCCTGCTTTCCAGTACATCCCAAGATAAAATGGATAGTGTCATTCAAAAGTACAATGCGTCCTACAAAGAAAAAGCCCTCACAAGACTAATTTGATGGAAAAATCAAAAGTTATGGATTTGGAGCATGGGGAGTAAAAACAGAAAATCATTTGGTCGGGAAGGGGTTTAACAGGTTATACTTGCCTTTTCAGGGAAAGTGTAGTATATGCAAACCTAAATATTCTGGCTGTTCAATGCCCTTGAGCAGAGGTCCCCAATGTCAGTCCTCGAGGGCCGAACCAGTGCAGGTTTTCAGGATCTCCTTAGTATTGCACAGCAGGCAATGATTCCAATCCCTATGCAATAGTAAGGAAATCCTGAAAACCTGCACTGGTTCGGCCCTCGAGGACTGACATTGGGGACCTCTGCCCTTGAGTATAGGTGCCTGAAGTATCATTTACTCTGATATCCATATTGACCCTTGTACTCACATGCAAGCATCCTCAGATAGTTTAACTCAACCACACTGACTTGTAATGAGAGTCAAGGAGAAGTGGAGATGATTTTCCCTGAAATCTCTTATTGAAGTACAATGCAGCAGGTAAAAAGAGTGATTCTGTAGAGAGCAGTAATGCACATGTCCATGCCATGATGGCAGAAAAACAACTACATGGGGAACAAGGGAGGAGTAAACTGACATCACAGGGCTACAGGGAGAGGAAAGGGACAAAATACCACAGCAGTAGAGACAATGCGCAAAAAACAATGAATAATTCCCATTCATGGAACATAACACTAAACATTATGGATTTGGAGCTTTGAGCTCTAAACACTATAAAAGTTTATATAACAAAACTACATTTGCAGAAAATGTTGAATAAAACAAAGACATTTTTTTCAAAGCCAGAAAATCAGTTAAGAGAATCACTTCATTACTGAGGGATGAATATTCAAGCAAAGTTGCTGCTATCTCTTGACGGTTTACATAGACGCGGGGCCTCTATCTCGAAAGAAAGTCAACATAACGCGCATTTCTAAACATTCCCAATGTTCTCTCATATCAATAGTTCTCAAAACATTTTACAATGTGTGACACGGAAAACCAAGCCAAAGAAATTACAAAGAAATCTACTTTGCACCAACTCCGAAAAGACTTGCTGCCCAATGACTTGGACTTCTGCCGACATTGGGTCATTGAAAGTCAAGTAACAAGGCCCCAGCCTTAATATGATCCGCGAGCCCTGATGGCGGCTGGGGTGTTTCTGGAGACCACTCATCCAGACTCTGTGTCTCCACATATTATGCTGCATTTTAAAATCTACTTGGGATTTCTCTGTAACTATCCTACATTTGAGCTCAAGTTCATTTCCAGTAGAAAAAGGGTCAAAGGCCATTTTCTACGCCCTTGGATATTTGGCTGGTTCTTAAGCTTTTTTGGCATTTTTCTATTCGACTGGTTTTTGCTCTTACCAGCAGAAAAGAAATCTATTTCCTTCCTGACTTTTACTTTTGTGCAGCCCAAAAAGAAAGTTAGTTTAGAAACGATACATTAACAGAAGTAGTCCTTGCTGAAAGGATTCCCCATCTTGATTTTAGGACTTTTAGCTAGTGGGATTAGTGATGAGCCAGCACTACCATGCTCCAGACCTCAGTACTTATAACGAGCACTTGGATGCTTGGACAGGCTTGACTTATGTACCGAGCATAAGGAAAGTCAATGGGAACTTGAGCATCTTTCCATCTTTCTGGGAGATCTTCCCGTTGACTTAGTGGTGGACCTATAGCCCGGAGTGCCCTGGTGATGAGGAGCGGGGGGGGGGCAGCCGCCGGCGAGGACCGGGGGGGATGGGGGTGCTGGCGGCCGTCGGCGGGGGGCGGTTGTTGCTGATGCGACTCTTCTACCTGCGCTGCTGTGCGGGCATATGTATTCCTGGGAGCCGGGATCCTGGGGGTCGGGATGTCAGAGGAGGGGTGGGATCAGGCAAGGGAAGCAGGAAGCTTCTCTTGCCTGACCCTCCTCTGACATCGGGTTAGGGGGGTCGGCTGGGGGCCCCTCTGCAGGCTTAAGGGGCCTCCTAGCCGGTCGGGGCCCTGGTGCAGCTGAACCAGCTGCACCACGGTAGGTCCGCCCCTGCGTTGACTTCTATTATACTCGGTACATGAGTAAAGCCTATCCGAGCATCCAAGTGCTCGTTATGAGTACTGGGGACCTGAGCATGGTACTGCTTGCTCATCACTAAATTGGACCCATTTGGCCATACTCACCATCCATGACCCAAGGCATGAACAACTCATGATTAAGTCAGCTGTTAAAACCCAAAACAAAATCTGAAACATGGCACCATCCATCATGTACTTATGTCTCCGTACGTTGCAGAGGGACTTCTTGGTCCCTTCCGTTTTTTTGGATCTAAGTAACAATGCTACATCAGCATACCCCTTAGCTATAGCCCTGTTCCTGATGACATTGAACTTTACTGGTGACTTGGACACAAAATAGTGCATAATAGCAAAGGTTCAAAATACAAAGAGCTAAAAAGTGATATGGCTTTTATCCCAAAGCTCTACTTTTCAGTTGCCTCTGAGCTGGTGGGTGGAGACTAGCCAACAATGACATGAGGGACTCCTGCTCTTCTGTCCCATGTTTAAAAGTAGCAGCAGTATGGAGGACATTAGAAAACTCTACTCTGCAATGAAGCTGTGAATCCAGCATTAAGGTAAATGATACTGTGGCCCCAAACTCCCTCCATACAAAACATAACCATATCAACTTCAAATTGTTATCTTCAGTGTGATCTTATTTATTGGGCCAAGTGAGGTTCCTATGCCTTCATTCTTGCTCTATCTCTGAATGGCACTGTTCCTCCACCTTACATCCAGTCCAAAAATATCCATGACTGCTGACTGCCCAGTTATCTTTGTACTTATGTTGCTTCCCCATATCAAGTCAATCATATATTTTCATTATTACTCATTCATTGGGTCAAGAGAAAGCTTGCATTTATAGGTGGGAGTTGCAGTTTTGCAACAGCTGGAAATCGACACACAGCCGACCACAGCCATACTCTATGATCAGGGATCTATTTTTCCTGCACAACAGCACAACAAGTGGTGAGGTGCGGAATTGCAAGAAAAAACTATAGATGAAGTTTGTAAATCATCATAACTTACAGAATCTATAGGGGTGTGATAAGTCACAGCTCATCTTTGAAACAAGTTGCGTAACTGTGTCAGAAACAGGGTTTCAAGTTGCAGTTGTAGGATGTTAATGTATCATTCAAGCCACTTATGTTCTAACTCTGCTGATTGGTGAGAAATCCAACCAGAGTTGTAGCAAGTCTTTGCTTTACCCGGAGCAGACATTTTGCCAGTGCCTTGTTGATGCCCACCTGCCACTCACCACACACCCCTAAAATCGGGGATAATATGACCATTCATTGATGGCCTATCCTAAGGATATGTCATCAATTGTAAGTCCCGTACTTGTAATGGAAATGTCACCACTTATTTATAAACTCTTATCTTTTACCCAAATTGGGAAAAGTAAGGGAGGTCTAATTCTTCGGAGGTTCTGTAATATTCTACTAATACAAGAATAGTCCATGGATTTCAATAGGAACTGTGTGATGTTTCATTTCTCCGCTGCTGATGCTGAAGGGAAATTGACCGCTTAGTGCAAGTGAGGCACCCCTACGGTTTGGACGCCACAGGAACACCTGGTGTGGGGAGGGAGTTCCACATCAGGTAAACTTCCACATACAAAACCTTCCACCCCAGACTTTAGACAAGGTCCCCTATAAATTCAGGCCTGGGGGAGGAGTTAGGCAGTGGAGTTCCAGGGAGAACTGTGAAGACATCCTGGTAAACGGTGCCGCACCAGGCCCATGCCAGTGAGGGAGCCTAGCCAGTGTAAGGGACCCAAGAGTGAGGGTCGGAGGCAAGGCGAGCCAGAGTGGGGGTGGAGGAACCATACCGGTTCACCCTAGAGAAACAGGAGAAGCAACCCGAACACCGGAGTCCGAGTCTGCAAGGGTCCAGTTAGCCCAGCAGAGGAGACCGGAGGGCCATGGAAACTTCAGTCTCCTGGCAGACACTGGTAGCACAGCTACTAACAGAGCCATGGACCGTAGAGGAGTAGCAGTGCCCAGCAGAAAATTCTCACCGCCTGCTATACAAGTGAAGACACAGGAGAGGTCAGGGCCAGGTTTCACACTGCCTAGGACTAAAGCACACACAGAAACAAAGAGGCCTCACAACTCATCGGGTGTGGAAATCCTCAACTGCCACCCGACCACCTGGACTGTACCCTGGACGATACCTTGCAATACCATCAGTAAAAGGTAAGGAAACAAAGCCTCAGTGTGTGTGTATCCGTTATTGCGGCCCCTGATCCTGCCCTCATCCCATTACCGGGAACCGTAGGTGGCTTCACAAATACTTTTTATTTTTAATTTTATTTTCATTTTTCTCTGTTTTCAGCGACCACCAGGGCTACGGTTCTGGGCACAGGCCGCCTGTGACATCCCCAGTAAAACAATGTCCAGAACCGGGTACCCCATGCCCCTGGGGCGGGTCACAAGGTTGCTGTGTAGCTCACAACTGATCGCTACTGCAATTGGAAATTCAGTGCAGCACAAGACCTTACTGTTTCGGCTTAACCTTGACTATAGACTTTTTTTTTACTAGCGTTTATAATAGATTTTATTTGTTTGCTGTTTTAAAATAAACTTTATCATTTTGTTTGTTTAAATCGTGGGCTTCAACTGGAAACAACTATAAAACATTGCTAAGAGCTCAGAGGAGATCTTTGTTAAGCCCCTGACAGCTATGTCAATCATTGAGCACCAAACAGTGGTACCAATGTGGCAATGACCCACCCCAGGGCCCTTTTGGTACCGGTCCCTGGCTGTTGCAATGGGGGGATTTCACGGGTGGCTTGTCCGAGCCAGTGGCCCTGGTGGTCGCTGAAAAATATGTAAAAAGGGGAAAAATAAAATAAAGGAAAGTCTCGTGACGCCACCTACGGTATCCGGTAATGATACCGGCGCTGCTTTCAGACCTCCGGGTATGGTGATGCTGCAGCCAGATGGTAACGCTTCCTGTGGGTGGAGCGGGATCCCCGGGGCAGTGATGTAGAATAGGGGTTTTGCACAGGGAGGCAGCTCTCCACAAAGCCTTGTCTCTGGGGCTGCAGGAGATGCTGGCAGGTGGGGATGCTGGCAGGCAGTCTATGTTAAGGGCAGGATCAGGTACCGTAATAACAGACATACACACGCTGGAAGTTGTTTTTGTACCTTTCACTGATGTTGATGCAAAGTAACGTCCAGGGTACACTCCAGGTGGTCGGAAGGCACTTCAGGATCTCCACACCCAGTGAGTTGTAAGGCCTTCTTGTCCTAGTGTGTGTGTTTATGGCCTGGCCTGTCTGGAACTAGGCCTGACCGCCCCTGTGTTTCTCACTTGTATTGCAGGCGGTGAGAACCTTCTGCTGGCTGCCGCTATCTCTCCTGCGGTTCCTGGCTCTCGTGGTTGCTGTGCTATAAGTGTCCCAGAAGACTGAAGTCTCCTTGGTTGACCGGTCTTTTCTGCTGGGCTAAGAAGTCCTTGGCAGACTCGGACTCCGGTGTCCGAATTGCTTCCTGGGGTGAACCAGTATGGTTCCTCTGCCACCATTTTGTTCCTCACCTTGCCTCCGACCCTCACTCTTGACCCTCTGCACTGGCTAGGCTTCCTCTGGTATGGGCCTAGCGCGGCTCCGTTCACCAGGTGTCTTCCTCAGTACTGCTCCATACTGCACTGCATACCTCCTCCACCAGGCCTGAATTTATAGGGGACCTTGCCTGAAGGCGGCAAGTAGAGTTTCCCCTTCAGGTCTGTGGTGGAAGGTGTTGTATGTAAGTTTACGTAATGTGGAAATCCCTCTGCGCACTAGGTGGTTGTGTGGCTACTTATACCGCAGGGTGCCACAGCAACAGTCAGACATCTTCCTTGGTCAAACTGCTTAAAAGTTGTTGTTGAATTTGGCAACATCATTCAAGGGGGTTAAATGATTGGGATCAGAATTAGTTACATTTTGACCACTCCATTAAAACACCTGGACACAACCTTTATGTTCTACATTAAGATTGCTCCAAATGTGCAAGCCCGGTGCTTTAACTCGGTGCACTCAAAAACCACGATAAAAATGCAACAAATCTGCAACGTATAATCAAAAACTACAGTCATGGCCAAAGGTTTTGAGAATGATACAAATATTAATTTTAACAAAGTCTACTGCTTCAGTTTTTCTAATGGCAATTTGCATATACTCCAGAATGTCATAAAGAGTGATCAGCTTAACAGCAATTACTTGCAAAGTCAATATTTGCGTAGAAAATGAACTTTAACCCCCAAAACACATTTCAACATCATTGCAGTCCTGCCTTAAAAGGAGCAGCTAATATCGTTTTAGTGATTGTTCCATTAACACAGGTGTGGGTGTTGATGAGGACAGGGCTGGCGAACAATCAATCATGATTAAGTAAGAATGACACCACTGGACACTTTAAAAGGAGGCTGGTGCTTGGTATCATTGTTTCTCCTTAGTTAACCATGGTTATCTCTAAAGAAACACGTGCAGCCATCATTGCACTGCACAAAAATGGCCTAACAGGGAAGAGTATCGCAGCTAGAAAGATTGCACCTCAGTCAACAATCTATCGCATCATCAAGAACTTCAAGGAGAGCTTCCATTGTTGTCAAAAAGGCTCCAGGGCGCCCAAGAAAGACCAGCAAGCGCCAGGACCGTATCTTAAAACTGTTTCAGCTGCGGGATGGGACTACCAGCAGTGCCGAGCTTGCTCAGGAATGGCAGCAGGCTGGTGTGAGTGCTTCTGCACGCACTGTGAGGCGGAGACTCTTTGAGCAAGGCCTGGTTTCAAGGAGGGCAGCAAAGAAGCCACTTCTCTCCAGAAAAAACATCAGGGACCGACTGATATTCTGCAGAAGGTACAGGGAGTGGACTGCTGAGGACTGGGGGAAAGGTACAGGGAGTGGACTGCTGAGGACTGGGGGAAAGTCATTTTCTCTGATGAATGCCCTTTTCGATTGTTTGGGACATCTGGAAAACAGCTTATTCAGAGAAGAAGAGGTGAGCGCTACCACCAGTCTTGTCTCATGCCAACTGTAAAGCATCCTGAAACCATTCATGTGTGGGGTTGCTTCTCAGCCAAGGGAATCGGCTCACTCACAGTCTTGCCTAAAAAAACAGCCATGAATAAAGAATGGTACCAGAATGTCCTCCAAGAGCAACTTCTCCCAACCGTCCAAGAGCAGTTTGGTGCCCAACAATGCCTTTTCCAGCATGATGGAGCACCTTGCCATAAAGCAAAGGTGATAACTAAATGGCTCAGGGAACAAAACATAGAGATTTTGGGTCCATGGCCTAGAAATCCCCAGATCTTAATCCCATTGAGAACTTGTGGTCAATCATCAAGAGACGGATGGACAAACAAAAACCAACAAATTATGCCAAAATGCAAACATTGATTATGCAAGAATGGACTGTGCACACAGCCTTAAGTCCTCACCCTGGGAATTGTCCCAAACCTCACCTAGAATACACTGTGTGCAGAATTATTAGGCAAATGAGTATTTTGATCACATGATACTTTTTATACAGGTTGTCCTACTCCAAGCTGTATAGGCTGAGAGCCAACTACCAATTACGTAAATCAGATGATGTGCATCTCTGTAATGAGGAGGGGTGTGGTGTAATGACATCAACACCCTATATGAGGTGTGCTTAATTATTAGGCAAATGCCTTTCCTTAGCCAAATGGGTCAGAAGAGAGATTTGACAGTCTCTGAAATGTCCAAAACTGTGAAGTGTCTTGCAGAGGGATGCAGCAGTCTGGAAATTGCCAAACTTTTGAAGCGTGATCACCGAACAATCAAGCGTTTCATGGCAAATATTCAACAGGGTTGCAAGAAGCGTGTTGGGCAAAAAAAGGCGCAAAATAACTGCCCATGAATTGAGGAAAATCAAGTGTGAAGCTGCCAAGATGCCATTTGCCACCAGTTTTGCCATATTTCAGAGCTGCAAACATTACTGGAGTATCAAAAAGCACAAGGTGTGCCATACTCAGGGACATGGCCAAGATAAGGAAGGCTGAAAAACGACCACCTTTGACCAAGAAACATAAGATAAAACGTCAAGACTGGGCCAAGAAATATCTTAACACTGATTTTATGGACTGATGAAATGAGAGTGACTCTTGATGGCCAGATGGATGGGCCAGAGGCTGGATCAGTAAAGGGCAGAGAGCTCCACTCCGACTCAGACACCAGCAAGGTGGAGGTGGGGTACAGGTAAGGGGCTGGGATCATCAAAGATGAACTTGTGGGACCTTTTTGGGTTGAGGATGGAGTGAAGCTCAACTCCCGGACCTTCTGTCAGTTTCTGGAAGACAACTTCTTCAGGCAGTGGTACAGGAAGAAGTCGGTTTCGTTCAAGAAAAACATGATTTTCATGCAGGACAATGCTCCATCACATGCATCCAACTACTCCACAGCGTGGCTGCCCAGTAAAGGTCTAAAAGAAGAAAAAATAATGACATGGCCCCATTGTTCACCTGATCTGAACCCCATAGAGAACCTGTGGTCCCTCCTAAAATGTGAGATCTACAGGGAGGGAAAACAGTACACCTCTGGGAACAGTGTCTGGGAGGCTGTGGTGGCTGCTGCACGCAATGTTGATCGTAAACAGATCAAGCAACTGACCGAATCTATGGATGGAGGCTGCTGAGTGTCATCATAAAGAAAGGGGGCTATATTGGTCACTCATTTGTTTGGGTTTTGTTTTTGCATGTCAGAAATGTTTACTTCTACATTTTGTGCAGTTATATTAGTTACCTGGTGAAAATAAACAAGTGAGATGGGAATAGATTTGGTTTTTATTAAGTTGCCTAATAATTCTGCACAGTAATAGTTACCTGCACACACAGATATCCTGCTAAGAGCCAAATCTAAAATAACCCACTCCAGCTTCCAAAAATATTAAGCTTTGATATTTGAGTCCTTCAGGTTGATTGAGAACATAGTTGTTGATCAATAATAATAATAATCCTCTACAATACAATTTGCCTAATAATTCTGCACACAGTGTATTATTGTATAGTATTTCCTCATGAAAACACTACACTAAAAAAAAATAGCCGATATTCACTCATCCGAATAAAATGTACACGGCTGAATGTGGAAAATATGGGAAAGCGTTTAGGTTACAGTGAATGGGAGCAGACCTCGGAGAACAATGCTGACATGAAATATGTCGGTGTTAGTTCAGGAAAACTATTACATAACATCCAAAAAAACACAAATATCCAAATCAAATACGAGTCAGAAAAAGCAAGTGAGTCATAATGAGGCTTCTAAAGAGGACAGGATCCTCCAGGAGGAAGCCTGATAATACTCCAGTCATTAGATCAGTGAATTCCTGGGACCTGACATCACGGTGCGGCAGGAACTCGCGTCCCGTATCCCTGCAGTCACAGACACCATCATCCCGGCTCACGTCACCATCAGGGGATATATAGCTTCAGAACACAAAACACACTCAAGGTGTCATTAACAAGACACAAGAAGTCCCCATGTGCCTCCTGGGTCCGGTCTGTTCGGCTTTCAGGATCTCTGCTTGCTGAGGGATGTCAAAACTTAGCTCTGAGAATAAACATAGGTTATATCATTTTTAATGATCTAGATAAAAACAGTGCAAATAGTTCATCTAAATATATAATTGCCTTGTGACATCTGTCATCGCCTCCAGGGTCCGGTTGTCCCTGGATCTCAATGGCTTATTATGACATCACAGTGGGAATTATGGCTTCACAATGGAATATTATCCCATCAAAATGGGTATTTTGACTTCATAGTGGGGTGTTATGACATCACAATGGGGTATTATGACATCATGGTGGGGAAGTATGACAACACAATGGGATACTATCACATCAAAATGGGTATTATGTGGCTGGTCTGGGTGGATGGACAGGATGGACAGAAGACTGTAGGTTCGACTCCTAAAAAGAGGCTCCTGTCCATCCACCCAGACCAGCCACCATGCTGCTGCACTGACACAAAGGACGGAGTCATATGCTGAGTACCTCAAACAGGCAGGTACTGGCCTGAGCAGTTGCTCATGTGGGAACTGAACCACAAACCCCCTTTCTATATATACAGAAGACTCACTTGAGAAAGGCTCAACTGGAGCCGAAACGTTGTGTGATACAACCTGTTTTTCACCTTCAAAAATAAAAAACAAAAAGGATAATCATCTCTCTTCTTTTATTGTGTGCCGGGGATATATTTAAAGACAGTGTTACCATATAGTACTGACCCGAGGCATCATACCGACATGTCAGTGTTACCATATAGTACTGACCCGAGGCATCATACCGATATGTCAGTGTTACCATATAGTACTGACCCGAGGCATCATACTGACACGTCAGTGTTACCATATAGTACTGACCCCAGGTATCATACCGACACCTCAGTATTATCATATAGTAGTGACCCGAGGCATCATACCGATATGTCAGTGTTACCATATAGTACTGACCCGAGGTATCATACCGACACCTCAGTATTATCATATAGTAGTGACCGAGGCATCATACCGACACCTCAGTGTTACCATATAGTTCTGACCTGAGGCATCATACCGACACCTCAGTGTTACCATATAGTACTGACCCGAGGCATCATAGCGACACCTCAGTGTTACCATATAGTACTGACCCAAGGCATCATACCGACATGTCAGTGTTACCATATAGTACTGACCCGAGGCATCATACCGATATGTCAGTGTTACCATATAGTACTGACCCGAGGCATCATACTGACATGTCAGTGTTACCATATAGTACTGACCCCAGGTATCATACCGACACCTCAGTATTATCATATAGTAGTGACCCGAGGCATCATACCGATATGTCAGTGTTACCATATAGTACTGACAAGAGGCATCATACCGACATGTCAGTGTTACCATATAGTACTGACCCGAGGCATCATACCGACATATCAGTGTTACCATATAGTACTGACCCGAGGCATCATACCGACATGTCAGTATTATCATATAGTACTGACCCCAGGCATCATACCGACATATCAGTGTTACCATATAGTACTGACCCGAGGCATCATACCGACACGTCAGTGTTACCATATAGTACTGACCTGAGGCATCATACCGACACCTCAGTATTATCATATAGTACTGACCCGAGACATCTTACCGACACGTCAGTGTTACCATATTGTACTGATCCAAGACATCATACTGACACCTCAGTGTTACCATATAGTACTAACCCGAGGCATCATACCGACATGTCAGTATTATCATATAGTACTGACCCGAGGCATCATACCGACATGTCAGTATTATCATATAGTACTGACCGGGGCATCATACCAACATGTCAGTGTTACCATATAGTACTGACCCGAGGCATCATACCGACATGTCAGTATTATCATATAGTACTGACCCGAGGCATTATACCGACATATCAGTGTTACCATATAGTACTGACCCGAGGCATCATACCGACATGTCAGTTTATCATATAGTACTGACCCAGGCATCATACCGACATATCAGTGTTACCATATAGTACTGACCCAGACATCATACTGACACGTCAGTGTTACCATATAGTACTGACCCGAGGCATCATACGACACGTCAGTGTTACCATATAGTACTGACCCGAGGCATCATCCCGACACATCAGTGTTACCATATAGTACTGACCCGAGACATCATACTGACACGTCAGTGTTACCATATAGTACTGACCCGAGGCTTAATACCGCCACGTCAGTGTAACCATATAGTACTGTCCCGAGACATCATACCGACATGTCAGTGTTACCATATAGTACGCATCATACAGACATGTCAGTGTTACCATATAGTATTGACCCGAGGCATCATACCGAACGTCAGTGTTACCATATAGTACTGACCCGAGGCATCATACCGACATATCAGTGTTACCATATAGTACTGACCCGAGGCATCATACCGACATGTCAGTGTTACCATATAGTACTGACCAAGGCATCATACCGACACGTCAGTGTTACCATATAGTACTGACCCGAGGCATTATACTGACACGTCAGTGTAACCATATAGTACTGACTAGAGGCATCATACCGACACGTCAGTGTTACCATATAGTACTGACCCGAGACATCATACCGACATGTCAGTATTATCATATGGTGAACACGGGGGAAAAAAAACAAAAAAACATGTAATTGCATGGTTTTTTGCAATTTCATCGCTTTTGGAACTTTTTTCCCATTTTCCTGTACCCTATATGGTAAAATAAATGATTTTATACAAAAGTATGATTCATCCCACAAGAAACAACAAGCCTCATATGTCTATAGTGATGGAAAAATAAAAAAAGTTACAGCTCTTGGAAGAAGGGAGGTAAAAACAGAAAGGGTCGATATTGACTTTTAGGATTGCGACTTCCAATAGGTGGCGCTAGAGTTCAAGTCCTCTTCCTCTCTGAAGAGACAATTTGCATACTCAAATCCTTGGAATCCATGGATATGCGGGGTGCTCCGGTACAGGATTTTGGCACGGTATTGGTTTAAGCTCTGCCTTTACATGGCCGTCCAATAGTTCAGAATAACTGTTAATCTAGAAATGATCGTGTCTCATTAATCCCAAATTAGAGGGGTTCTCTCTATTATTTTTCCTGTAGCCTCTTTAGGTTTTGGTGTTGCAGATTTCTGGTGTAATGTGGCCTATGGCACGGCGGCGGGGCCCCAGGCGCGGAGCATTCTGCGCTGGATTCAGCTTGTGAGATCTAGGTTAGCAGAACTGTTTTCACAACAAGCAAGATGACTCATTTGCACCATTCATCTATACGACCGGCGCGTCCCATCTGGTTTAACAATCTACATCACAGAACTCCACATTTCCTGTTACCCTGGGTAAATTAATTTCAAGCCTGAGGGAAAATAGTTACCAATTTTCTCCAAGTATCTTTAAAAGAATAAAGTGATTTTAAGGGAGAGGGGAAAAAAAAAAGGGGAAAAACCCTGCGATCCCATAAAAACGACGAAAGAGCGGTTTATTGAATTAGAAGTTAAAAGCCTGAGAAATAGTTACAGTGAAATGTATGCGGCTGCACAGAGAGCTTTCCAGACCTCAATGCAAAAACCATACCGTGGCCCCATATATCTGTCAGCGCCAAAGACGTAGCTCTCAGTGTACAGGGTGCAATAGATGGGCCAAACCTCATCCCCAACCTACGTGAAAAGAGAGCTGTAATCTGCTGCTGTCGGCTCAATCTGATCCCTACTATTTCATCCTTATTGTTCTTACCCTTTAGTGTATAGGCCGGTTGCAGGCTTTGACCATTTTCCTATCTTTGTGTAATGGTGGCTTTTCATTCCCTGTTCTCCACCTCCACGCAGCCGAGAATGACCTCAGACACAAGTCTCGGGAATAACAGTTGCATTTGCTATCACAGGAACAGGGAACTCCAACATAGAGTCAATTTTTCAAGTGGGTAGGCCACGGCGAGTACAGTTTACGGTTCAATGCTGCCATGGAATTGAGGTTCTGGAGCTTTAAGAACATAGATTATTTGGAAGTAGTATTTGTAGATAGTTATAGGAAAGTTCAGAGTCTTTTGTGTCTTAAAGCAGAAGAGTAGATATATAGAAAGAGGGTTTTACAGACCTGGGAATCCTGTGGTACTTTCACTGCTGGTGACGGCATGTGCAAAAATATACTTGAAGTAAATAACAGACAATTGCGGTGTGATGGGAGACCCTCAAATTTCTCAACATACCTGCCTGTAGGTTGTTCTGTACAATCAGTACACCCAACTGCTGAAGAAGCATGCTTAAATCCGGACAGCGAGGGTTAGAAGTCTTTAGCCATCTTGGCTGTAGAAGTCAGAGAAAGAATCCTAGGCCTTAGGGTTTGGATGGAAATCTTGTCTTAAAGAGAAGGATGAATTTCCAGGCCTTGGGCCTGGATGTGATGAGGAGAGCCCTTACATGAGCTCTGCTCTCTGTGGCATCCGGTCCAGAAGTCTGCAAATTCCAGCTCTTCACTCTCTAGAGAAGAGACTGAAAATAGCTCCACCTATTGAGCCTTGTGACTGAGTCACCGGCCAATAGGACACCACTCAATTTACATGTCAGATTCTTACAATACAAAGTACTATAAACTATACATTTCACCAGCAGATGGTGCTGGAACACAACACATGAGAAATACCTGAGAAAGGCATGAAAAATGCAGAAGATGTACATTGAATAGAAATGGATTTAACTGAACTGCATATCTCACACTCACTAATACTCGTAGAGAGGTAGCTAGGGAGTGAGCTGTAGTGTCTAGGGTTACTCATGGTCCATGAGTACTTAAAGGGACAGACAAAATCTGAACCGGGTCAGTACATTTGCAACAAATCACCATCCGCATCAATGTGTATAAATATCTGGCGCTTAGCAGGATGTGGATATTGATGCGGATGGAGATTTGAAAACAAACAGGCAAAGGGAGATGATGTAAGGAGGATGGAGTTGATGAGCTTAAATAGGTTTTGCCAAAATAACTATTTAAGCTCCTAAAGGAGTCTCCATACAGCACCACTCAAGTGTTGTTTTTATCACACCACAAGAGTGGTGTTTTAACATTAAGTCCCTTGATCCCTGTCAGATACTCACCTTCTGGTGGCTTCACCATTTGGAACCTCCTGGCAGCTCTAGGGTTTTATGGAGGTGGAGGTCACAACTCAATATAAGTCTATTAGTGCCTTGTTGTGGCTCCCATAGAGTTGCATTGAGCTCTTGTGACATAATGTCTGACTTCGGCCAGCTCCACACTTGCGTTCGCCGTTGCTGCGTATTGTGGCAGGCGAACGCAAGCCGACTACAAGCACCGCCCATCCCTATGTTTAACATGGGGACACACGGTGTATGCGGTCTGGTGCGGATGGCCGTGTGTCCCCATTGCCCTCCATGTGTGATTTGTATGCATGCAGAAGCTTGCGTACAAATCATACATTCCCGTCTGCACCAAATCTGCAACATGTTGCGTATTCGGTGCGGACGGGAATGCATGATTTGTATGCAAGCCTCTGCATGCGTACAAATCAGACATGGAGGGCAATGGGGATGCACGCCCATCCGCACCCGACCGCATACACTGTGCTTCCCTATGTTAAACATAGGGATGGGCAGTGCTTGCAGTCGGCTTGCGTTCGCCCGCCACAATACGCAGCAGTGGCGTACGCAAGTGTGAAGCGGCCTTCCGGACAGTCAGAAGTTATAGGCACAAGCCATAAGAAGTGAAGACACTGTCCACCAGAAGGTAAGTCTATGACCAGGAGTAGAGGACTTACTTTTAAAGCGGCACTCCAGTGCTGAAAATAAATAAAGACCGCTGGAGTATAGCTTTAATCTAATTTATTTAGTCCCAAAGCATCAAGTATGGATACGGGTGCTCGCGGCTACTACCATAGTAACTCCAAGATCAGGGCTCTGGATCCATGAGAACAGGCCCCTCTAGAAGACCTCTGCTCTAATAATTGATTATGGGAGTGCTGAGGAAAGCCAAGCTTTGATCTTTCCAACAGCTCCATCAACACTGAACGGAGCATAAACTGTGTGGGTGCAGCTCAGCTCCCTACAAGACAAGGCTGCAGAGTTCCAGGGTCACAATTTCAAGTTCACTGGGGGTCCAAATTGTGATTAAATCATTAAGTTAAAGCACAGTTCCCTATAGGGAATAATTTGATTTTCTTGGAATAACCCTTTTAAGTAATAACCTCTACGTTAAAGTTTTTATCCTCTTAATATATTGCAGCCATCATATTATATACCATAACATTGTATACATACAAATGCTAATTTTGCCCTTCTACCCAGTTAATTCTTCTGTTTTCCATTAGGTCTATGGCTTCACATGATTAAAAATTAACTAGCTAAATTCTTCTAAGATCTATTTAGAGACGTATGTTTTACCTGCATAAGTCATCACTGCCAAAGTCCGGGCAGGTTAGGGAGCAGCTGTGATTCTTACAGAGAAAGAGACTTCCTATTTCTGCGTAGAGCAGAGAAAAGAGAAGAATTCACTGGGTAGAAATGGAAGATGAGCAATTGTAACTGCACAGTGCGATATAACTGATGATTTCAAAATATTAAGATAAAAACTTTTCTGGCAATGAGTCTTTAAAAGTTATTGTCTAGCTAAAGGATAGGTGACAATTTGCAGATCATTGGGGGTTTGACCACTAGTAGCCTAACTGATCCAGAAAACAAGGCTCTGAAATGCCTTTGGCATGGAGCAATGGCTCCACATGCTACAGTATCTCTGTTAGAGATGAGCGAATTCAGAAAAATTAGAATTTGCCTATCCGTGCATATTTTCTTGGGAAATTTGATTCGCAGACAAGTTCTATAGTATTAGTGAAGCATTATATCGGTATTATTTAAGCACAATATGGTAATTTAGTCACTTTCTGGCCATATTCTGTATTGTATGATGGTATTATGCCCGCACTGTATGGTAGTATGATTTTAACAATGTATGGTGGTATTAACTAAGCAGTTTTTTTAACACTCTCTTATGGAATTAGTAGGTAGGATTATGGCATCATTGAAGTATTATATCGATATTATTTCAGCACTTCAAAAAGTAGATTGTCTCTCTCTACATAGTCTGATAAATCATCTGATTAATTTCTTTGCATGGTGGGATACAAACACAACAATATTCAGCAGGTCAGCAGCCTACCAGTGTTTCGCACACAGGGCGCTTTCTCAAGGTACTCATGTTATTTCAGCTCTATATGGTGTTTTATTTGGGTACTTTATGGCACTATTTAGTCCCATATCTCAAAAGTAGATTGTTTCTCTCCACATTGTACAGGTATTTATTTTCTTCGCATAATCAATAGGTGTAGAAAATGATTAGCAAGTCATTAGCTTACCGATGTTTCGCACACAGAGCTTTTTCTCAAGGTACCCATGTTATTTAAGGTGCTATATATGGTGTTTTATTTGGGCTTTTTATGTTATTACATTACATGGCAGTGTTATTTGTTATTTTGGCCCAGTATATTAACAGGGGTGCTGTGAGGTCTTCGTATTTCCAACAAAGCCTCCACTTAACATTTTTTATGAATGGCTGATAACCGGTTCCGGCCAGGTGTTTGCAGGGGATATCAGTTGTTTAACTTATTCTTTTTATTTTTTCACGCTAGGAACATACCGTTCCTGATGTAATTTATTTTTATGGTCTTAGATTCACTGATGCAGAGACATCCCTGGCATTTTTGACATTTTTAAGTGAGCATTTGCTGCGTGTTTAGTTTCAGGATACCTGTCTAATGTGTCGGCATTACAGACCTGTGGCATTCTTATAATTCTTCCCTGGCAATAACGACCCGATTGTCCATTGTATGCAAAACCGTGGTGTTGTTGAAATGGCGTGTTAGATATTAACTGCGAGGCTCAAGGAGGAATGTTGTGGTATGTGGACGTCATTATCTATTCTTCCTTCTAATCCTTTCTACAGGTGTAATCCAGTCTGTATAATGGAAATAAAGAGTCTACAGTTTTATCTCTCGACCATACAACACCTGTCTAATAGTATTGGGTCACTGCATGGCGGTGTTAATTAGGCACTAGTTACCGTATTTTTCGCGCCGGATTGTAAGACGACCCCAAATTTGGTGAAGGAACAGAGAAAAAAAATTTCATGTTAAATGGGGTCCATCACATAATGCCAGTGTTCATCTTACAATCAGTAAATATGTCCCCCATCCTGGTACATGGCCCAGCCATCCTGAAACATGGTCCCCCCATCTTGGAACATGCCCCATCCGGAACATGTCCCCCATCCTGGAACATGGTCCCCCATCCTGAACTGGTCCCCATCCTGGTACATGGTCCCCGCCCTCCTTTTAAATGGCCCTGCCATCCTGGTACATGGTCCCCCATTCCTGGACATGGTCCCAATCCTGGTATGCACCCATCCTGATACATGCCTCCCCCATCCTGGTGCATGGCCTCCCATCCTGGTACATAGTCCTGGTCTGGGGTCTGTGTATGTTTCAGGGGTCTGGGGTCTGTGTTTGTTTGAGGGGTCTAGACATGGGTCTATGTTTGTTTGAGGGGCCTGGTCTGGGGTCTGTGTATGTTTGAGGGGTCTGGTCTGGGGTTTGTGTTTGTTTCAGGGGTCTGGTCTGGGGTCTGTCTTTGTTTGAGGGGGTCTGGTCTGGAGTCTGTGTATTTTTGAGGGGTCTGGTCTGGGGTCTGTGTGTGTTTGAGGGGTCTGGTCTGGGGTCTGTGTTTATTTGACGGGTCTAGACTTGGGTATATGTTTGTTTGAGGGGCCTGGTCTGGGGTCTGTGTATGTTTGAGGGGTCTGATCTTGGGTCTATGTTTGTTTGAGGGTTCTGGTCCAGGGTCTGTGTATGTTTGAGGGTCCTGGTCTGGGGTATGTGTATGTTTGAGGGGTCTGGTCTAGGGTCTGTGCATGTTTGAGGGTCCTGGTCTGGAGTCTGTGTATGTTTGAGGGGTCTGATCTGAGGTCTGTGTATTTTTGAGGGGTCTGGTCTGTAGTCTGTGTATGTTTGAGGGGTCTGGTCTAGGGTCTGTGTATGTTTGAGGGTCGTGGTCTGGGGTCTGTGTATGTTTGAGGGGGTTATGGCAATAACAGGGGGGAATGTGACATCTCTGACACTTCGGTGGAAGAGAAAGCCGACTTTGAAATGGCTCAGCACGACTGTCTGGCGCTTATAAGACAAGAAACTGCCGGATTTGACACAGTCACAGATACGCCGCTGGAAGACCCAGATTTTACTCTCTTCGTGGATGGATTAAGATATGCGGACCAAGAAAGACGGTTTCACATGGGTATGGCGGTGGTCACAGAAGATACTGTGTTGATGGCCAAACCACTACCCGCATCCATGTCTGCACAGGAAGCAGAATTGGTTGCATTGACCGCAGGTTGCAAGATGTCGGCCCAGAAGAAAGCGAACAGTTATACCGATTCCCGCTATAGATTTGGCATCTGCCATGACTACGGGCCTATCTGGAGGGTGAGAGAGTTCATTACAGCCAATGGAACTTCAATACGCCACCATAGAGCGGTGAACGAATTCCTGGAGTCCTTGCTGATGCCAGAAAGAGTCGCGGTACTTAAGGTAAAGGCACACACTGGAGGGACCTCAAGAGAAACCGTGGGGAATGACTTGGCTGACAGGGCAGCTAAGGAAGCAGCAGTGAAGCCACTCATCACAGAACCCTCCAACTTGACTGACTCAGGACAAGAAGAAGATTTGGACAAGAAGACGGATAAACAATCCTGGGAGAACATGGTCCTGACCCTAATGAAGAGAAGGAAAAATGGATCCAAGATGGAGCTGTGCAGGATGAGAAGCATCTGATACCGTCTTTCCCCGATATTAAGACCCCCCCGAAAGTAAGACAGGGTAGGGGGAACGGGGGGTCTGCTAATATAAGGCCCCCCCCGAAAGTAAGACCGCCTAGGGGGGGGCACTGGTGAATATAAGGCCGCCGCCGCCGCTGCCGCCTCCTGGTACCTGTCCCCCGGTGTGTCCAGGCTCCTCCGCTGTGTCCAGGCTACTCCACTGTGTCCTGCAGGTGCAGCCGCGCTGGAGCAGATGGGGTTAATCACAGCCTAACTTTCTGTGTCCCCTGCTCATCTCCGCCCAGCCTGACGTCACTGCAGCCCGGCTCGAGCTCTGATTGGCTCCCAGGAACCAGCGGGCGCGGCCAGATGACGAGCCAATCAGAGCTCATAACGTCATCTGGCCACGCCCGCTGCTTCCTGGGAGCCAATCAGAGCTTGAGCCGGGCTGCAGTGACGTCAGGCTGGGCGGAGATGAGCAGGGGGACACAGCAAGTTAGGCTGTGATTAACCCCATCTGCTCCAGTGCGGCTGCACCTGCAGGACACAGTGGAGGAGCCTGGACACAGTGGAGGAGCCTGGACACACCGGAGGACAGCGGGAGCCACACCGAAGGCCAGGGGAGCCGGTAAGAAGAGGTGTGTATGTGTATGTGTGAGTGTGTGTGTGTATGTATGTGTGTGTATGTGTGTGTGTGTGTGTATGTGTGTATATGTGTATGTATGTGTGTGTGTATGTGTGTTTGTATGTGTATGGGTGGGTGGCTGTGTGTGGATGGGAGGCTGCAGTGGCTGGGGCTGCCAATATAAGACCCCCCCGCCCCCCGAAAATAAGACAGGGTGCCACTTTTGGCGCCCAAAAAAATATAAGACACGGTCTTATTTTCGGGGAAAACACGGTACTACTGAAAGGAAAACCATGCCTCCCACTAGCCCTCTACCCAATGATTGCCAGATGGGCCCATGGCCTCACCCATCAATCAAAAATGGAGACGCACAATCTTGTGAGACAGTACTGCCACGCACCTGGCTTTTCAACAATGGCAGCAAATTACACTAGAGGATGCCTAGTCTGTGCCCGGTGTAACCCAGGGAAAACAGAGAAAACTCCACAGAAGTGTACACCTAGACCTTTGTACCCCTTCCAACGCATACAGATTGACCACATTCAGATGCCATCCTCAGGAGGATGTGAATATGCATTGGTAGTCATGGACATATTCTCTGGATGGCCAGAAGCTTTCACTGTGAACAACCAATCTGCTAAAACCACTGCAAAGAAACTCCTCTCAGAAATCGTGTGCAGATATGGGGTACCAGAAACCATAGAGAGCGACCAGGGGCCAGCATTCACCGCCAATCTGACCAAAGAGAGATGGCAGGCCCTGGGGACAGAGTTAGCTCTTCATACTCCGTATCATCCCAAAAATTCAGGAAAGGGTTGAGAGGGGAAACGGGGTATTAAAGGAAAAAAATGCTGAAAGCAGCGCAGGAAACGGGGAAGCCGTGGCATGAAAGTCTTCCCCTCGCACTGTTCAGTGTCAGACGCACCCCAGCTAAGTCCCTATGAAATTCTGTCTGGAAATGCCCCCAGACTAGGGTTGTATTTGTGTAGGGACACTTGGTTTGGATGATGAGATGGATGACAGAGAGCACTTATCAAACTAGGTATAATAATTTGTGTTCTATTCATAGTAGCTCTAATTTCATGCTGTGTAATACCTTGCATCAAGAAGATGATGTCTCACGCCATGAAGGAGACAGTGACCACAATGTATGCAGATCTCAGAGGCCTCGATGATGAAGGAGAAATATACGCCTGAGAATGATGCCATTGCCATTGCTGCAAGATCCTTTGGAGGAATACAAGAACTTGAGACCCATCTTAGAAGGTAGAGTAGGGACAGTTTAGGGTGCGGTT
This sequence comes from Allobates femoralis, assembly GCA_033576535.1. Lineage (NCBI taxonomy): Eukaryota > Metazoa > Chordata > Amphibia > Anura > Aromobatidae > Allobates > Allobates femoralis. The sequence continues at coordinate 599,462,475 of JARQOC010000001.1, read as the reverse complement.
AAGGCCAACTGCAAAGGGATTCCGACAATACGGTTTGTCTCAATGTTGGTGAAGTCTCCTCCCCTTTCCTCTACCTTTTCCCCCTCCGCCGCCTAGGGCAAAGATTTAGGGTAAGATTTTGAATGTCTCCAAAGGGGGGAATGTTATGGCAATAAATAGTTAATAATTTATATAATTTTATTGAAGCCATTCAGAAACCTTCCAAAAGCATGTTTATATGAATTCTTGCACTTTCCTCTAGAATTCCACTGTCTCAGATTTTATATAATGTTTTGAGATAGATGTAGCAGTGTAGAAGTTCCTTATCAGAATGTCTTCGGACGACTGAATGCACAATTCAAGGCTAACTAACACACAGAATATGAATTGAATGTTTTTCAGACAAAAATGTAGATTCAGCATAATATGATGCAATCACCCCTACTAACACCCCTTTTAATATCCCTTTAAGGAGTCGTATAAAACTGTTAACCCCTCCCTTAATAAAGATCTTTGTCATTACGCTCTACCTTGACATGGTTGTCAGCGTAGTACTTTCGGTGGCGAGCACACACTCGGACAAAGCATCCAATTTGTCAGCAGACAATTAAGATGACAGCCCACCCGAAAGGTGTGAAGGGCATCCATTACAAGGGTCCTTTTCTGGGGTCTGTGTATAATTGAGGGGTCTGGTCTGGAGTCTGTGAATGTTTGAGGGGTCTGGTCTGGGGCCTGTGTTTGTTTGAGGGGTCTGATCTGGGGTCTGTATGTTTTGAGCATTGGTCTGAGATATACCTTGGTTTAAGGGGTTTGTTATTGGGGTAAAGTCCATCTTTTTTTAAGGGTTCTGTGTTCCGTTAAGTTATCTAAATGGGGTTCTGTATTTGTCTATGTTGGGGTTTTTATGGGGTCTTATAAGGATTATGGTCACTGTCTATCTTTAAGACTTTTAGAGTAGACCATAGATTTATTCTATAGGGTCTATATCCTGTATGTAGTTATTTATGGGGTAGAAAAATCCAGATAATTACCCTTTGGGTCAGTACAAAGAATGAACATATACGATTTGTATCCTGGAATTTTTTTTTACATGCCATTATTATGACGGTGTAATTTTCACGTTGCTTCCCACATATAGTCATGTTTCTCTTGCTGGCGCTATCGTGTGGAGCTTGTGTGGCCTGATCTTACCATGATTTGTTGTGTGATACAGTAGTCTTGTTTATTTGTCTAGCGCTCCGCTGGAATTCATAAACTCGATAATATTATCCCATAGATTTTTGTAGGACAGATCTCGTCAGGACTGTTATTGTAACACCACATACTTCTCAGGGTACTTTGATCCTAGAATAATTTATTAATCGATGACATTCTCTAATGCAAGATCTCGAAAATCCCGTGACGTCTCCTGTAGATGATAATGTACTCATGAAAGTAAGACTGCTATAATACTATATATCTTCCATCACCACATGATCAACACATCGCAGAAGACATAGATGTATGATCTACCAAGATTCTTGTTCTTCAAGGAGAGAAGACGGACACTCATGGTCTATAATATAAGTGCTATAATACTGCTGCTATGTACAAGAATATAACTACTATAATACTGCCCCTATGTACAATAATATAACTACTATAATACTGCTCCTCTGTACAAGAATATAACTACTATAATACTGCTCCTATGTACAATAATATAACTACTATAATACTGCTCCTATGTACAAGAATATAACTACTATAATACTGCCCCCTATGTACAAGAATATAACTACTATAATACTGCCCCTATGTACAAGAATATAACTACTATAATACTGCTCCTATGTACAAGAATATAACTACTATAATACTGCCCTATGTATAAGAATATAACTACTATAATACTGCTCGTATGTACAAGAATATAACTACTATAATACTGCCCCTATATACAAGAATATAACTACTATAATACTGCTCCTATGTACAATAATATAACTACTATAATACTGCCCCTATGTACAAGCATATAATTACTATAATACTGTTCCTATATACAAGAATATAACTACTATAATACTGCCCCTATGTACAAGAATATAACTACTATAATACAATACTGCCCCTATGTACAAGAATATAACTACTATAATACTGCCCCTATGTACAATAATATAACTACTATAATACTGCCCCTATGTACAAGAATATAACTACTATAATACTGCTCCTATGTACAAGAACATAACTACTATAATACTGCTCCTATGTACAAGAATATAACTACTATAATACTGCCCTATGTATAAGAATCTAACTACTATAATACTGCTCCTATTTACAAGAATATAACTACTATGATACTGCTCCTATCTACAAGAATATAACTACTATAATACTGCCCCTATATACAAGAATATAACTACTATAATACTGCCCCTATATACAAGAATATAATTACTATAACACTGCCCCTATGTACAAGAATATACGGTAACTACTATAACACTGCTCCTATGTACAAGAATATAACTACTATAATACTGCTCCTATGTATAAGAATATAACTACTATAATACTGCTCCTATGTACAAGAATATAACTACTATAACACTGCTCCTATGTACAAGAATATAACTACTATAATACTGCCCTATGTACAAGAATATAACTACTATAATACTGCTCCTATGTACAAGAATATATCTACTATAATACTGCCCCTATGTACAAGAATATAACTACTATAATACTGCACCTATGTACAAGAATATAACTTACTATAATACTGCTCCTATGTACAAGAATATAACTACAATAATACTGCCCTACGTACAAGAATATAACTACTATAATACTGCTCCTATGTACAAGAATATAACTACAATAATACTGCTCCTATGTACAAGAATATAACTACGATAATACTGCTCCTATATACAAGACTATAACTACTATAACACTGCCCCTATGTACAAGAATATAATTATTATAATACTGCCCCCTATGTACAAGAATATAACTACAATAATACTGCCCCTACGTACAAAAATATAACTACTATAATATTACCCCCTATGTACAAGAATATAACTACTATAATACTGCTCCTATGTACAAGAATATAACTACTATAATACTGCTCCTATGTACAAGAATATAACTACTATAATACTGCCCCTATATACAAGAATATAACTACTATAATATTACCCCCTATGTACAAGAATATAACTACTATAATACTGCTCCTATGTACAAGAATATAACTACTATAATACTGCTCCTATGTACAAGAATATAACTACTATAATACTGCCCCTATGTACAAGAATATAACTACTATAATACTGCTCCTATGTACAAGAATATAACTACTATAATACTGCCTCCTATGTACAAGAATATAACTACTATAATACTGCTCCTATGTACAAGAATATAACTACTATAATACTGCTCCTATGTACAAGAATATAATATATAATACTGCCCTATGTACAAATAACTACATAATACTGCCCTATGTACAAGAATATAACTACTATAATACTGCCTCCTATGTACAAGAAATTATAACTACTATAATACTGCTCCTATGTCCAAGAATATATACTACTATAATACTGCTCCTATGTACAAGAATATAACTACTATATATTACTGCCCTATGTACAAGAATATAACTACTATAATACTGCTCCTTGTACAAGAATATAACTACTATAATACTGCTCCTATGTACAAAATATAACTACTATAATACTGCTCCTATGTACAAGAATATAACTACTATAATACTGCCCCTATGTACAAGAATATAACTACTATAATACTGCTCCTATGTACAAGAATATAACTACTATAATACTGCTCCTATGTACAAGAATATAACTACTATAATACTGCCCTATGTATACAAGAATATAACTACTATAATACTGCTCTATGTACAAGAATATAACTACTATAATACTGCCCCTATAGTACAAGAATATAACTACTATAATACTGCTCCTATGTACAAGAATATAACTACTATAATACTGCCCCTATGTACAAGATATAACTACTATAATACTGTCCTATATACAAGAATATAACTACTATAATACTGCCCCTATGTACAAGAATATAACTACTATAATAAATACTGCCCTATGTACAAGAATATAACTACTATAATACTGCCCCTATGTACAAAATATAACTACTATAATACTGCCCCTATGTACAAGAATATAACTACTATAATACTGCCCTATGTACAAGAATATAACTACTATAATACTGCCCTATGTACAAGAATATAACTACTATAATACTGCTCCTATGTACAAGAATCTAACTACTATAATACTGCTCCTATTGTACAAGAATATAACTACTATGAATACTGCTCCTATAATACTGCCCCTAGTACAAGAATATAACTACTATAATACTGCCCTATGTACAAGATAATATAAACTAATATAACTCAAATACTGCTCCTATATACAAGAATATAATACTATAATACTGCCCCTATGTACAAGAATATAACTACTATAATACTGCTCCTATGTACAAGAATATAACTACAATAATACTGCTCCTATGTACAAGAATATAACTACTATAATATGCCCTATGTACAAGAATATAACTACTATATAATACTGCCCCTATGTACAAGAATATAACTACTATAATACTGCCTCCTATGTACAAGAATATTAACTACTATAATACTGCCCTATGTACAAGAATATAACTACTATAATATCCCCCTATGTACAAGAATATAACTACTATAATACTGCCCCTATGTACAAGAATATAACTACTATAATACTGCTCCTATGTACAAGAATATAACTACTATAATACTGCCCCTATGTACAAGAATATAACTACTATAATACTGCCCTATGTACACATAATATACAACTATAATACTGCCTCCTATGTACAAGAATATAACTACTATAATACTGCTCCTATGTACAAGAATATAACTACTATAATACTGCCCCTATGTACAAGAATATAACTACTATAATACTGCCCCTATGATACAAGAATATAACTACTATAATACTGCTCCTATGTACAAGAATATAACTACTATAATACTGCTCCTATGTACAAGAATATAACTACTATAATACTGCTCCTATGTACAAGAATATAACTACTATAATACTGCCCCTATGTACAAGAATATAACTACTATAATACTGCCCCTATATACAAGAATATAACTACTATAATACTGCCTCCTATGTCCAAGAATTTAACTACTATAATACTGCTCCTATGTACAAGAATATAACTACAATAATACTGCTCCTATGTACAAGAATATAACTACTATAATAATGCCCCTATGTACAAGAATATAACTACACTAATACTGCCCCCTATATACAAGAATATAACTACTATAATACTGCTTCCTATGTACAAGAATATAACTACTATAATACTGCTCCTATGTACAAGAATATAACTACAATAATACTGCTCCTATGTACAAGAATATAACTACTATAATAATGCCCCTATGTACAAAAATATAACTACACTAATACTGCCCCCTATATACAAGAATATAACTACTATAATACTGCCTCCTATGTCCAAGAATTTAACTACTATAATACTGCTCCTATGTCCAAAATATATCTACTATAATACTGCTCCAGTGTACAAGAATATAACTACTATAATATTACCCCCTATGTACAAGAATATAACTACTATAATACTGCTCCTATGTACAAGAACATAACTACTATAATACTGCTCCTATGTACAAGAATATAACTACTATAATACTGCTCCTATGTACAAGAACATAACTACTATAATACTGCTCCTATGTACAAGAATATAACTACTATAATACTGCTCCTATGTACAAGAATATAATTACTATAATACTGCTCCTATGTACAAGAATATAACTACTATAATACTGCTCCTATGTACAAGAATATAACTACTATAATACTCCCCTATGTACAAGAATATAACTACTATAATACTGCCCCTATATACAAGAATATAACTACTATAATACTGCCCCTATATACAAGAATATATCTACTATAATACTGCTCCTATGTACAAGAATATAACTACTATAATACTGCCCCTATATACAAGAATATAACTACTATAATTCTCCTCTATGTACAAGAATATAACTACTATAATTCTCCTCTATGTACAAGAATATAACTACTATAATACTGATCCTATATACAAGAATATAACTACTATAATACTGCTCTTATGTACAAGAATATAACTACTATAATACTGCTCCTATGTACAGGAATATAACTACTATAATACTGCCCCTATGTACAAGAATATAACTACTATAATACTGCTCCTATGTACAAGAATATAACTACTATAATACTGCTCCTATGTACAAGAATATAACTACTATAATACTGCCCCTATATACAAGAATATAACTACTATAATACTGCTCCAATGTACAGGAATATAACTACTATAATACTGCCCCTATGTACAAGAATATAACTACTATAATACTGCTCCTATGTACAAGAATATAACTACTATAATACTGCTCCTATGTACAAGAATATAACTACTATAATACTGTCCCCTATGTACAAGAATATAACTACTATAATACTGCTCCTATGTACAAGAATATAACTACTATAATACTGCTCCTATGTCCAAGAATATAACTACTATAATACTGTCCCCTATGTACAAGAATATAACTACTATAATACTGCTCCTATGTACAAGAATATAACTACTATAATACTGCTCCTATATACAAGAATATAACTACTATAATACTGCTCCTATGTACAAGAATATAACTATTATAATACTGCCCCTATGTACAAGAATATAACTACTATAATACTGCCCCTATGTACAAGAATATAACTACTATAATACTGCTCCTATGTACAAGAATATAACCACTATAATACTGCTCCTATATACAATAACATAACTATAAAGGAAGCTGTAACAATGATACTTACTGCCCTATAGAGCTTGATAACGTGTGAGTGGTTGCGTTCAGTGTTTGTAGGAAACATGGAATATTCTTTATCTACAAATGAACCTTAGCACACAGTTTTACCAGTAATCTGCATTCCCATAGGGTTCCGCTTAGGAATTCCAATGAAAAGCTGAGTATTTTATCACGTTCTCCGTCCAGATAATATTAATGTAATAAACTCCTTATCACGGCTGCCAGTCCGGCTTCGCTTCCTTTTTGGACACCAGTTAAAACAATGTTCCAAAAAAGTTGATTCTTCTTCAGACAAAGCCGGAGGAATGTTATCTGTCCAATGACTTCAATCACTGGCAGAATCATAATACGGTTTAAATACTTGTAATTGTTGTGCGCTGGGGCTGCTAAAGCCCGAATACGTTGAAGGATCTACTCATTGTTTCAAAAAAATGTGCTTTCTAACGCGGCCAACAGGAAACATGGACATATTCAATGATTCATGGAGATATGAGACCTCAAATCTGGCCAATCTTCCCCCTTGTAGTCAAGCTTGACCTGCTGTCCTTCACGCCATGTATTACAAGCAGACCCTGGAGAAAGGATCAATGGCGCGGTTCAAAGGAACATATCAATGTAAAAATACAATGGAGGGAGAGATAGGCTCGTCCCCTTACACCCATCTTATTTACTCTGGACAAGTTCAACTTCGGAACTGTCAGGAACAAGGAAATTTAATTACAGGGGATGAAGACCAAGAATAATAAAACAAATTTTTCTTAACAAGTTTTGGGAAGAACATGAAATATATTGGCCTCCGAAAAGTTTCATAGAGTTTAGGCATCCTTCAAAGATCCGGACAGAGAGAAGAAATTGTGAAATGCAATTTATGGGCTGGAAAGGGATATTTTGGGAAATGTGTCATTTAGAGGGTGAATGGAAAAATTAGGAAAAATAACTGCAAAGTTTTATTGCGTATGAGGTGGGCTTACGGGTTAGCAGTCAGGAATTCGAGGGGCAGTTCTGTTCCTTAGTAGGAAGCCACATCGGTGATCAGAGAATTGTATGGGGAGTTTGAAGATTTGAGCAAAAAGATCTGCAGGACCCTGATTCAGTTGCCAGTGGCGTAACTAGAGTCACATGGGCCCCGATGCAAAACTGGGACCTGCCCCCTACCTGCTTGTTGGTCAGATGTACGGGCCATTGTAGCATTCTAAATCCTATAAAGACATACATGATGCCCCCTCTCACCCTTAATTATGTAGCAACGAGAGCACCCACTGACCCCCGGGTCTCCACACCGATCAATCAGAATAGCGGCGCGAGCCATGGCGCCATACTCAAATACACTGTACTCGCCTATCCTGATTGGTCATTGCTGAATGCGGCGACCAATCAGAGGAGCAGCATTCAAACTGCGCACCAAGCCGCGCTACTTCTCTAAGAGTTCTGCGGCGTTGGCGCGCGGTTTGATGCCGCGAAGGGCACCTCGCTGCGAGCAGCCGGGAGATGACGGCTGGCAAGCCATGGACCTCTGTGTCAAAGGTAGCCGCACCCTGAGCTCCGGTCAGCGGTCTCGCCAGCCGAGAGCTGACCAGCTGGCACCGGTCACCTCCGGCTGGCTCGCGTGCACTGCGGCCACCGTCGGCCAGACCGTGTATCCCAGCGACAGTGGCGCTAACGCGCCGCTGTCGCCGGGCTGCAAGTTGGCGCGAAATTCGAACTTTGAATTTGCGCGCCTATTTGCATAGTCTGTGCTCATTGGTGGCAACCTCTGGCGGCCACCAATGAGCGGCCTCTGTCTGGCGCGCGATTTCCGTGACAGACAGACAACATTACACGATCATGTAGTAGATGTTCCCCATACTGTACTAGTGATCCATCCTGGGCCTCATCCTGGTATGTATGTCTCCCATCCTGGTTCCCCTTCCTGGTATATATATATATCCCCCTTCCTTGTGTATATGTCCCCCATCCTTGGACTCATTTTGGTAAATATGTCTCCCATCCTGAACCACTTCCAGGTATATATATCCCCCATCTTAGGCCTCATCCTGGTATCTATGTCTCCCATCCTGGACCCCTTCAGGTATTTATGTCCCCCGTTCTAAGTGTCATCGTAGTATACTGTATATGTCCCAAATCCTTGACCCCTTCCTAGCATACTGTATGTCCCTCATCCTGAGTTTCTTCCTGATATACAGGGTGGGCCATTTATATGGATGCACCTAAATAAAATGGGAATGGTTGGTGATATCAACTTCCTATTTGTGGCACATTAGTATATGAGAGAGGAAAAACTTTTCCAGATGGGTGCTGGCCATGGTGGCCATTTTGAAGTCGGCCATTTTTGATCCAACTTTATTTTTTGCAATGTGAAGAGGATCATGTGACACATCAAACGTATTGAGAATTTCATAAGAAAAACATGGTGTGCTTGGTTTTAACGTAAATTTATTCTTTCATGTAGCAATTTCTGATATCCAGTGGCATTGGGGTTTCCATTGATGAAGAATGGCCCACTATCTTTGTATCCCATATACCAGACCATACCATCAGTGTTTGTGTTCCACAGTCTTGGAGAGATCTATCCACTGTGGGTTAGTGTCAGACTAATAGCGTGGGTTTTGTTTGTTAACCAACCATTCCCATTTTCTTTAGGTGAATCCATATAAATGGCCCACCCTGTAGATATATCCCTCTTCTGCCACTGTTCTCTAACACAATAAAAAGCAAACTATTCCACTCACTCTCATGATTGGCATTTTTTTCGGTAGCCAGCACAGAGACTGGCAGTTGACATTGGCATTCCTGCTATGGCATGGAAACAACGATATCCGATTGGCCGATAGCGTGTATTGCGGTGCAGGGACAATACAGTTTAGATGAATGTGTGCCTTGGTCACACATCAAGCTGAAATAGGGACTGGAGTCAGCGGGACTCCTCTACAGCCAGGCTATGCCCCTGATAGCTGCTATACCAGTTGTCGACAACCTTGGGACTAGAGCACTGCAAGTCTCTAGAACATCCAGCGTCTCTGGTGCATCTTTTGATTATTGGGCTCCAGCATTGTCACTGGACTTTATCATGTAGAAGGTTCGCCATTAACTACCGATGTGGCTGTGAATCTTTTTCTCAGCTTTCTTGCACACGCATTCAAATTACAGAACTATTATGTAGTGTTACCAAGTCCAACAAGTAGGAGCCATTCATTTTGTCAACTCACTACTGTCACGAAATTGGTATAGTGGACGAGGGGATAGAAGCGAATGTATTGATGAGCAAAGGAAATCTGGGTAACTGGTGTGACCCTGTAGACTGGGGTCCCTAGCTCACCCTGCTCCTAGAAGTACCTCTGAAGGTGAGGGTGTTTGGGCCACCACCCTTTCCTGCTCCTCAATTCAGCCCTGGGCTAACACCCCCTTACCTCCACCTATGGACAGGGATAGCGATAGCAATTCCACCAAAGATGGCAATCTTCAAGCGAACACACTTGCATTAAGGCTTCAGCAAATAGCCAAATGTCCTAACAGCTCACAGGTCAAAGCAGGAGGAAACTTTCAGCGACACCTAGTGTAAGGAAGTGGAACTAGTTAAAGTCAGGGGGAGTGGACAACTGTGTTATCTGTGTTACCCCCTTGAGAAATCGCCTTCTGACATTAACTCCGAATGTGCCAAAGGAAATTTACTCCCATTTAAACTACAGCAGAGCATTTCACATGACTGACAACACTACAAAGAAAGCTACCCGGACAGGATAAATGGGTGAGAAAACCAGCTTACCGTTAGGCACAGAAAAGAAAACAGATCCACAGTAGGGCAAAATCCTGTACTTATCTGATTATGAGATCTATCTGACCTCTATTATAAAAGGGTTTTATATTAAAAGTATTATTTGTTTCCAACTAAAAACTATTTAGAAATGAAAATGGTCACAAAAATGCACAATTAAAGGGTTAACGCTCATTGGCTGATTATTGTATTTCCCATTACTTTGACTCAGTAGGATCAGTTGGATCTGCAGGAGTAAGAGAGTAACAAGTGTACTGTTTGTCTGCAGTGCCTCCGCAGGAGAAATGAGGTATTACACCTTTCTCATTAAAATCACTGGGATGTATTTCTCATGTATTGACATGTTGGGTCCTCCGGAATAAAGGTAAACTTCTACTCTGGCTCTTAGATAAATGGGTTTCTTATTGGCTTCTTTAACAGCAGAATATTTTGTGAATAACCTCCTTGAAGAACACAAACGTATAGACGATAAGGACACTTGTGTATCACACAGCTACCTGTTACATCATATAGGAGTGCGATGACTCCATTGCCAACAAATAGTAAACTGTCCGAAACGCAGAAGAACTCTTTTCAACTTGACGTTCCTCCAGAAGAGACCTACTCCAAATTCCAAATAACCTTAGATGATATCATCCCATAGAGATGGTTTATCAAGAAACCCGCATGTAATGGGTTCTCACATCTCTAGGACACAATGTACAGCTTAATTTATATAGTCTACAACTCCCCTAAAACATGGAAAAAAGCCAAAACATGACACAAGCTCAAAGTAACTAAAAATGGTAACATCCAGCCATAGAAAGGGCTAAAAAGTCACAAACTGAAGAGGCCTCTATAATGAGGGGACTTGGTTTTTTGTTTCCCTAAAATATTATTTTTTATTAGTGTTTTAATAAATGGTAGCTTTATTCAGGAATAATACTCAATTTCCATAAATGCGGTATAGGTGTTCAAAGGTATCAGCCTTGGTGGCACTTTATATTACAATTAATGGTGTCTGAATAAAAATATTCATATTTTTAATATAATTTACATTATATACTTACCCAACTATGCTTTACACACCTTGCTTTGTGCACAGTGACGGGAACAGAAAAAGGTCTTCACAAACTGTTCCTACAAAGCTGGAAGCAACAATTGTCCACAATGTCTTGTGCTGAAGAATTAAGATTTCACTGGAGCTAAGAGGCCGAGGCCGACCCCTGAAACAGTCCGGAGTATTATCCTCCTCCACCAATGTACAGTGGCACAATGCAGTCAGGAGGGTAACATTCCTCCATTCATCAAACCCAGACTCCTCCATCAGACGGAGATAGAGAAGTGTGATCCATCACTGCACACAACAGTCTCTCCAGAGTCCAGTGGTGGCGGATTTACACCTCGCCATCCAAAGCTCAGCTTGTGCATGATGATGTACGGCTGCACAGAACACGTCCCTCCAGTGTCCAGTGGTGGTGGCTTTACACCACTTCATCTAATTCTCAGCATTGTGCATGATGATGTACGGCTGCACAGAACACGTCTCCTCCAGTGTCCAGTGGTGGCGGTTTACACCCTCCATCCAAAGCTCAGCATTGTGCATGATGATGTACGGCTGCACAGAACACGTCTCCTCCAGTGTCCAGTGGTGGTGGCTTTACATACTCATCCAAAGCTCAGCATTGTGTATGATGATGTATGGCTGCACAGACACGTCTCATCCAGTGTCCAGTGGTGGTGGCTTTACACCACTTCATCCAAAGCTCAGCATTGTGCATGATGAATGGCTGCACAGAACACGTCTCATCCAGTGTCCAGTGGTGGTGGCTTTACACCACTCATCCAAAGCTCAGCATTGTGCATGATGATGTACGGCTGCACAGAACACGTCTCCTCCAGTGTCCAGTGGTGGTGGCTTTACATTACTCCATCCAAAGCTCAGCATTGTGTATGATGATGTATGGCTGCACAGAACACGTCTCATCCAGTGTCCAGTGGTGGTGGCTTTACACCACTTCATCCAAAGCTCAGCATTGTGCATGATGATGTAGGCTGCACAGAACACGTCTCTCCAGTGTCCAGTGGTGGTGGCTTTACACCACTCCATCCAAGCTCAGCATTGTGCATGATGATGTACGGCTGCACAGAACACGTCTCCTCCAGTGTCCAGTGGTGGTGGCTATTACACCACTCCATCTAATTCTCAGCATTGTGCATGATGATGTACGGCTGTACAGAACACGTCCCCTCAAGTGTCCAGTGGTGGTGGCTTTACACCGCTCCATCTAATTCTCAGCATTGTGCATGATGATGTACGGCTGCACAGAACACGCCTCCTCCAGTGTCCATTGTGGTGGCTTTACACCACTCCATCTAAATCTCAGCATTGTGCATGATGATGTACGGCTGCACAGAACACGTCCCCTCCAGTGTCCATTGGTGGTGGCTTTACACCACTCCATCCAAAGCTCAGCATTGTGCATGATGATGTACGGCTGCACAGAACACGTCTCCTCCAGTGTCCAGTGGTGGTGGCTTACACCACTCCATCTAATTCTCAGCATTGTGCATGATGATGTACGGCTGTACAGAACACGTCCCTCAAGTGTCCAGTGGTGGTGGCTTTACACCGCTCCATCTAATCTCAGCATTGTGCATGATGATGTACGGCTGCACAGAAACACGCTCCTCCAGTGTCCATTGGTGGTGGCTTTACACCACTCCATCCAAAGCTCAGCATTGTGCATGATGAGTGCTGACGGACTGTCTACTTCAGAGTCCATTTGGGGACATGCTCCTCCAATCTCAGCTTGTGCTTGATGTATGTTACAGAAAATGTCTCCTCCAAGTCCAATGGTGACGGTTTTAAACCGCTCCATCTGACGCTGTCATTGTGCTTGTGATGTACAGCTGCACAGAATACTTCTCCTCCAAGTCCTGTGGTCATGCCTTTACGTCGCTCCATCTGATGCTCGGCATTGTGCTTAGTGGTGTAAGGCTGTAGCTGCATGTCCATGAAGCTCCCGGCGGACACAGTGTTTGTGCTGATATTACCACAGGAGGTCTGGGCTCTGCAGTCATAGGGTCAGCAAGCGGTGGTGACTTTTCTGGCCTCCCCCAGCACTCGGCCCCTCGCTCTGTAATGTTACGGGGTCTGAGCTCTAACAACCGGGAGGCCAGTCATTTGTGTGTAAGAGATACGGCGCTGCTATGAATGACTCCCACTTCAGTATAGTGTCAAATTATGACTTTTTATGAAAAATTGTTAAACAAATAACAGGGTTGCACTCTACAAATTATGGGCCACTACAGCCACGAACACAATTTACAAATTATACAGCCCGAGGGAACCCAAGTGCCAGTTTTGCAAGGAAGGACACTACTAACCCTGGCTATATCACCCCACCCTAACCCTGTACAGGGCTTGCTCATGATTCTACTGCAGCTCCAGCACGTGTTCCCATGGGTATATAATCTTACAACCACCTCCCACACTATTTACATGTATTCTGGGTACCCTTGTTTTCCGCTTTCATAACCACTTATTCAGGGTGGCCCATTTATATGGATGCACCTTAATAAAATGGGAACGGTTGGTGATATCAACTTCCTGTTTATGGCACATTAGTATATGGGAGGGGGAAAACTTTTCCAGATGGGTGGTAACCATGGCGGCCATTTTGAAGTTGGCCATTTTGGATCCAACTTTATTTTTTCAATGGGAAGATAGTGGGGCCATTCTTCATCAATGGAAACCTCAGTGCCACTGGATATCTGAATTATGTACCAATTGCAGATATCTAGTGGCATTGAGGTTATGTTAAAACCAATCACATCATTGTTTTTCTTATTGAATTCTCAATACGTTTGATGTGTCACATGACCCTCTTCCCATTGAAAAAAATAAAGTTGGATCCAAAGTGGCCGACTTCAAAATGGCCGCCATGGTCACCACCCATCTGGAAAAGTTTTCCCCTCCCATATACTAATGTGCCACAAACAGGAAGTTGATATCACCAACCATTCCCATTTTATGTAGGTGCATCCATATAAATGGCCCACCCTGTAGATCTCTAACCCACAAGTATTTACACAGTATACAGCTTCCCCTCCTGCAGGAGCAAAAGTACATCTCTCAGATCTGGTATAACACAACAGATTAAATGTTGGAAGAGAAAATGGCGCCAACATAGGGTGTTACCCGTGACAAATTAGAGTAACAAATAGACTTGGTTTGCTCACCTCATATAGTTGTGAATGCCACAACCACTATATAAGCCTAAAGTTATCCTGACGACAAATCCTGACGGTTGCAGCAGTCTTCCAAGATAAACTTGGAGGTGCATCAAGAGAAAAAAATTGAAATGTATAACCATTTTATTATTTTCTTTCAACACTTTTCAGTGACCGCCAGGGCCACAGAATCGGGCACCGACCACCCTTGACAGCACCCCAATTCAACGTCCGTGATCTGAGTACTGCTCCTGCGTGAGTCAACTTTGGCACTCACGAACAGGATACGAACTGACCCGCAAGAGAATTATGTGCCTTACAGACTTTTCTGTTAAAAAGAACTTTTCCCGCCATTTTCTACGGGCCCAAAATGGCGGGCCTAAGGATGCGAGAGACAATGTGTTGGCCCGGGTGCGTGCATCGGCCCCCCATCTTGGGAGGGACATGCCAGAGGCGCAAAACTATTTGCCCGCCCAGATTGCCACCTAAGAACCAAGGGTGGCGGGCCAAAGACAAAAGAACTCCAATCACCACCCTCAAAGAGCAACAAGAAGGGCGCGGTGAGAACTCCACGAGGCTAGGTGCAGTCCAGGAACCAGCAAGCATGGCGGCACCCAGACTGAGCGACCTGTTGCGGGAGGTGGAGAGGAGGCCCTTGCTGTAACCGGGGACCCCTCCTCACCTATGGGGGAGACGCAGCCTTCTGGAGAACCGCGTTCCAGGACTTGAGAGTCCGGGCCTCGCGAAAACCCAGATGACCCAGATGACCCTGAAGTCCTAGCCGGTGACGAGGAGGAGACAGCTGCTGCGGAACCAAACAGCCCTGAGCAGGAGGTTAAGCCAGAGTTTCCCGAGGAGCCTGAACCCGAGGTGGTAGTGGAGGCCACCCAGGAGGAGCCACCCAGCCAGCCGGGTTCTGAGAAGGTGGACCACAAGGAGGATCTGGACAACAGCAGCGAGGTAGCCGGGGCGACCGGGCCCCGCACAGCGTGGTGGAGCCGCTTCTAATACCGGCTGGGAACAGTAAATGGCCAAACCGCTCACACTGGAGGTCGGAGGCTGATCCCCAGCCCTGTTTACCCACTGCCAGCCTACGGGTGCCAACCAAACTCGGCCAACCAGGCGGCGTGGCAGTGCCGTCGGGAAGAATGGTGGGCCAGAGAGATGGAGAACCGGCAGGTCCGAACTCAGGCCCGTCTCCAGCCACCGGTACCCATGAAACACCACCATATAGGTACTGCAACATCTTTTAACCTGGACAGCGGGTGGGGGTTCATTCGGGAACTGGACCTTTACAAGGATGTGTTTGTGGGAAGGCAAGACGTTGAATCCCCCCTCCCGAGAGGCCACCCTGACCGGGACTTATACCGTCGCAACCGGGTTAACTATGAGAGACATGCAGGGCCGAGCGGTTGGTACGCCCTGCGTGTATCCAAACAGTAAGATGTTGCAGAACCCAGCCGCGTGTACTTATGTATATATATATATGTATAACTGCTTTCTTTGTACTCATGGACAATAATGAGGACTACATCATTATGTTTGAACTAAAGACTCTTACATTGTAAAGCGTGCTTTGAAGTAGCCCAGCGGTGATAAGGGACGCTATGCAAAGTGCAAGGACAATTACTGCTAGGTCTACAAGTGTGCGTACCCGTTAGGCCCCGTTAGGCCGATGTTAAGTTATATTTGCAACATTTTAAGAATGTGCCTCCCATAAAGGGAAGAAACATGATGTGTGACTTTGTAAATAAAACCTGTTGTTGTTGTGTTAAAAATAAAAACAGCTCTGTACCGGGTAGGGTTGAGGACACTTGTGGACAAGAGTATTTCACTAAGGGGGAATGTGGCACCCCACTGGTCAGTGCACCACAGTAGGGGTACTGCACCCAAAGCCAGTGAGTGTGGTGCTCCAGTTATTGGAGGATGTGATGTTAAACTGAGGCTCTCATCCCAGCAACCCTATACCTAGAACTAGGAGACCAATTGGCCAACCCGTTACCAGGATAACCGATCCCGGTGGGAGGAGTTTTAAGTTAGTGGAGAAAAGCGGGAAGAGGAGAAGTGAAAAGCGGGTCCTAGAGGGAAGTAGCAGTGAGGGCGCCTAAAAAGGAATGGTAGCCCAGACAGAAGAAGAGAACCCGAGGGTGTCGGTGAACACCCGGCGCCAGATCATATTATTATCCGGGCTTGGGGTGTATCCTAGTCCCAAACCAAGGAACCGGCTCCAAGAGCGGTACAGGTAAGTCCAAACCTGAGCCGCTAACACCGGTGGGTCGCAGGTCTGTTAAGCAGCCCCTGACCTTGTCCACAAAGCATAGCCCCACCAGGAGCTCCAAACGGGGATCAGCCCCTTAGAGAGAGAAGGGTATCCTCATTACACCCAACGGGCCTGGGAGGAAGAGGGTTTGTGCAGGACAGCGCATATAATGGAAGGAGAGCGCAAGGAAAGACACAGAGGGACTGAAAGTAAAGTGGAAGGAACATCTAACACAGCCTTAAGGCCCCGTCACACCTGGCGACGGGGCTGGAGATGTCAGCGGCGACTGGTGGGTGCGGCGCGTTTTTGGCGCCCCGTTAACGTCGCCATCCCCCATTTACATGGGGAGACATCTCCAGCCCCGCGCCGGCGAGCTGACAGGCGGCATTGCCACTGGGGTGTCTGAAAACCCCAGCGGCGATGCAGGACAATGGGAGCCTATTAGTGATGAGCGAGCACTAAAATGCTCGGGTGCTCGGTGCTCTGGCCGAGCATCTCAAGATACTCTTGTACTCGGCCAGAGCACCGAGCCCAATGTAAGTCAATGAGTGACAGGCTCCGCCCACAGACTTCCGGTTATAAAATGAGTAATTCCGGAAAAGGGCGGGAGGGTGGGCTTTTTCAAATCGCCGCAGCATATAACACCTTGCTGTGGCCCCCAGAGGGATCCTATCAATTAATCTGCTCCCTGTATGGTGCCAGCTCACTGTGTGCACTGAAGGGAGCAGTGTATGTGTCTCAAATCGCTATTTAACACCGAGCAGTCCGAGCATCTCGGCAGTACTCGGTGCTCGCCGAGCACCCCGAGTACCGAGATACTCGTGCGAGTACCGAGTCGCGCCGAGCATACTCGCTCATCACTAGAGCCTATGGCTCCCATCGCCTGACAGGTCGCCGGCGGCCGGTTACATGGGGCGATGTTTGCACATCGCCCCAGATCGGTCGCCTGGTTTCAGAGCACTGTTTTGAAACCAGACGACCCCCCGGTGGCGCCGACATCGCCCCTTTACATGAGGCAACTTAGGGGCGATGTCACTGCCGATAGGCCACGCCCCTACATCGCCTATGTAATTGGCGGGGATGTCACCCCGTGTGACGGGGCCTTTAGGGAGACATTGCATTCTTCGGTGACTACCCAGCCAGCTACCCGAATCTGTGTGACTGTGTACCAGAGAACTGTTGTGGCAAGTTACCAGTAAACACCCGTACAGAGCAAGCAAGTCTCCAGCGTTTCATGTCTATTAAGGTGCAGAACCGCAAGTGTTATCAGACTCTGCCCTGGGGACCCTGCTTCGCCTGTGGGAAGCGACAACATCTGGCTGCCTACCCATCGTCCCCAGAGGTCTGCCGGCAGCGCTGGTGCCATCACCAGGTACCGCAGGTGGTGTCATGAGACTATATTCAATCCATTTTATTATTTTGTTTCAACACTTTTCAGTAACCACCAGGGCCACACACTCGGGCACCGATCACCTGTGACAGCACCCCAATTCAACATCCGAGATCTGAGTACCTGCTCCTGGGTGAATCATTTACTTTTTGCTGCTGTACATTTTTGACAAGAAGTGACTGTGTGACAGGTGATTTCACCTATCTGGATGATGGTTACCTTAGACCGGAGGCCATGATGTTGCAAATGTCTGCTCTAGAATAAGCACATGTGTTCTGTAAGGAACATCTCATCTGCATTCTGTTCCTTTCAATCTCCCTTTGACACATAAATGAATAAATTGCTGTTACACCCAATCCTGTGACAAGCCAAATATATGACTTCATTAGATGTATTCAGCCACAGCTGAGAACACACACGCAGCTATTCTCATCGTACCGTCACATGGCCACTTTGGCGAAGGAATAAAAACAGAGAAAAATAAATTACTCTTCTTATTCAGTGCGCCAATGTTATCATGGGTCATCATGTTTCCTTGGGTGGTGATTGTCTTAAATTAACTATATGTCTTCTGAAAAGTCTACTTTTATATTTTTAACCAAAATCCTATCTGGGAAGGTTGGTAGGAATAAAAACATATTACCGTACCTATAATTCAATTCAATCATCAATGACATCTTGAGAGCAAAAATTACTCCTAATACCCATTGTGTATTTGTTTTTTTGCTAATTCCTTTAAATTACAAATTGTTAGATTTTTATTTTGGAAAATATTAAAATACTCCAGTTTCATCAAGCAGGCATCTCCTTTCTTGTGTAGACCAGTACATTGTCAGCAGAGTCATCTCACTTTCCCCAATAAGTTCACAATTGACCCCTCTGGCTCCTTATCACTGACTCCACAGTAGTTTTTCACACCCCAATGGACGTGAAAATGAATGTTGATGATCCTGTGTCGGATCGCTGGCGGGCTTGCAAATCGCGTCATTTCTGGCACTGTGACGTCGACACATAGTGTATGTACGGACCTCACGCTGCCCATTGTGTAAATAACACCTCGCGCATGCACAATGCGCAGCGTGAGGTCCACCCATACACCCAAAGGGTCACACCGCCGGAAATGACGCGTATTATCGTCATTCCAGCTAAGCCCTCCCAGCGATCCGACACAGGATCATCAACATTCATTTTCACGCTGCATTGGGGCGTGAAAAACAACTGTTAAGGCGGCGATAAGGAGCCAGAGGGAACACCCACTGCGACTCCTCAGGGCAGCAGAAGCCGCAGATTTGCCAGGTAATAAATGTGATTATTCCACTTTACATAATCTTTAAAGTGAAAGAGATGGATAGCTTGAAACCTTATAGGAAGGTGCAGGGACAGGTTTTTAGAGGCTGGGGACCAATTTGGAAGGGTCAGGTTCCCTTTAAAGCAAGTAGGTAGTGATGAGGCATTAAATACAGAAAATTACATAACATGTGTACAAAGCAAATCAAGGCTGCAGAGGTTGAGACAGAGAGACTCATTGCCAGAGAAAGTAAAAAAATCACAAAATATTCTTTAACTACATAAATAGTAAGAAACTAAAAATGATGGTGTTGGCCCCCTTAAAAATAATCTGGGTGAAATGGTGGATGAGGATAAGGAAAAAGCCAATATGCTAAATTATTTTTTTTCAACAGTGTTTACACAACAAAATCCCATGACAGACAATATGATCAGTGATAACAAAAATTCTCAATTAAATGTCACCTGCTTAACCCAGCAGGAAGTACGGCATCGTCTAAAAATCACTAAAATTGACAAATCCCCAGGCCCGGATGGAATACACCCAGAGTACTGCAGGAATTAAGTACCGTCATAGCTAGACCATTATTTTTAATATTTAGAGATTCCGTAATAACGGTCTGTACCACAGGACTGGCGTATAGCAAATGTGGTGCCAATATTCAAAAAGGGGACAAAAACTGAACTTGGAAATTATAGGCCAGTAAGCTTAACCTCTACTGTGGGTAAAATCCTAGAGGGTTTTCTAAGAGATGCTATACTGGAGTATCTGAAGAAAAATAACCTCATGACCCAATATCAACATGGGTTTATGAGGGACCGTTCCTGTAAAAATAATCTGATAAGCATCTATGAAGAGGTAAGTTCTCGACTGCGCCAAAGAAATACAGTGGACGTGGTGTATATGGACTGACACAGGGAAAAGTCCTTTCGGATCCATGACTTGTTCATCTTGATAAACGTGAGTCTGTCTACATGTCACTGGACAGCCGCACACGCTTATCCGTCAGCACACTACCACGTTCAGAGAGAATTCTGGCTGCAGGACACGACAAAATTTCCAAGGCAAGAGTGGCGAGCTCAGGCCATTTTTCCAGTTCTGAAGCCCAAAATGCACAAGGGTCCAGTTCCACAGTCATGGCATCGATATTCAGCTGTAGATACTCCTGTACCATCCTCTCTAGGCGTTCACTATGTTTCAGACTTGTTTTCTCTTCTGGCATTGCAAAGGATGGTCTAAAAAAAGGTGAAACGATTCTACAAAATTGCTGTTACCCATACACTATTACTGTTAACGTTTTAGTGATGACGATTCGACGTTCCCCGGGTTGGAAAGGTAGAACTGCGATATTCATTATGTGCTCCACTGGTGTTTAGGGGAAAAGCAGTACTAAGATTGTGTAAACATTTCTGTTGATACTCCTGCATGCTTGCATCCCTTTCCAGGGCAGGAAGCATTTGACCAAATTTACTCTTGTACCGGGGATCTAACAGTGTGGCAACCCAGTAGTCGGCATTACTTTGAATTCCAATAATCCGAGGATCATGTTCCAGGTGGTGTAGCAAGAAGGCGCTCATGGGTCTTGTGCATTCAGGAGGCCTTGTTGTGTTGGTGGCGGCGAGGTAACATTCACGCTTCCTTCATCTGCACTCTCCCCCCAACCTCACACAACAGAAATGAGATCAAGATCTCCCTCATCTGCTGAGTCTTCCATGCCCATCGCCTCTTCGTCCTCCATTTCTTCCTCGGCTCTTGCACCTTCATCAACAGTTTGACTGCTACCATGCGCCCTCGTTGTTCCCTCTCCCCTAGCCTTCCATGCCAGCCACCTAGGTGCTGCCAACCATCTGAGATCTTGTTATCCCTTCCGCATACGCCTCCTCCTCTACTTCCTCCCCTTCCTCTTGGCCCACCACCTGACTCCGAATACTGGTTAAAGTGGGCTCCATCATGTAGATGACTGGAATAGTTATGCTGATAATGGCATTGTAAGCGCTAAACATCTTAGTAGCCATTTCAAAACTCTGTAGAAGGCTGCAGAGGTCCTTGATTTGAGGCCACTCTAGTAGCATGATTTTCCCCACCTCTGGATAGCGTTGGCCCAGGCTATACGTCATAACATACTGCACCAGGGCTCGTCGCTGCTACCACAGTCGCTGCAACATGTGCAAAGTGGAATTCCATAGTGTCGGCACATCGCATTTCAGGCGGTGAACCGGCAGCCGAAACACTTCTGTAGAGATGTAGGTCGTTGAGCTGAGGGATGCGAATGACGGAAGTGAGCACACAGCGACCGTGCCGTCTGCAGAAGTGCGTCTAGGCCGGGATTGTGGGCTAAAAATTGCTGGATGACCAGGTTCAAGACGTGAGCCATGTGTCACCTTGCCCCGGTGATGGGCCGCACCCAGGTTTGCAGCATTGTCGCACACGGCCTTCCCTGGCTGCAGGTTCAGTGGAGACATCCATTGTTAACTGGATCTCCAGAGCTGACCACAACTCCTCAGCTGTGTGACTCACATTTCCCAGACATTTCAACGTAAACACCACCTGATGGCGTTGAGCGCTGCTGCCAGCATAGTAAGGAAGTGTGCTGTATTCCTTCTGCGCAGTTAGAACGCGGTGGCATTACAAGACAGGCTTTAGGTGCAGGTGGAGGACCTAGAAGAGGTGGAGGAGGCAGAAGCAGTGGAGAAACTTCTATATACAGAGGTTTGACACACAACCCGTGGAGATGGCAAGACTTGTACAGCAGCCCCTTCTCTTGCTATCACCATAGTCACCCAGTGCCCACTCAGCAACATGTAACACCCCTGTCCATGCTTACTCGTCCAGGTGTCTGTGGTAAAATGCGCCCTGTCACACACAGAGTTTCTCAAGAAAGTAATGATGTTGTGTGCAACATGCTGGTGTAGCGCATGCACAGCTTTCTTCGAGAAGTAGTGGTGACTGGACATCTGGTACTGGGGTACTGCGATGGCCATAAGATCTTGAAAATCCTCTATATCCACCAGCTGGAAAAGCAGCATTTCCATAGTCAACAGCTTGCGGATGGTAAAATTCAACCTCTTAGCTTTGGAATGGATAGGAGGAAATTGTCTTTTACTTGTACGCATCTGAGGGACCAAGGGCTGGCTGCTGTGCCGAAAGAGGGCTGAGTAGGGTGTCCAAGACAAACTGGTGGTCTGTGAGGGAGGTGCAGGCGGACATATTATATCACATTCATAAAAAGGTGGTGCTCTCGATGTCTGACACACTAGCAGGTGTTTCCATTTCCAAAACAGCTGACAACCTGTCAATCACACTAGCTGTTGCGGGTAAAGAGGTGGAAGTTCTGCGGCCGACAGTCTGTGTGAAAACTGTCCCTACAGTCACAGAGGATGATGAAGCCGCAGATGCACATGATGGGGTAGACGGTGGTTGGCCAGGCCGGCTAGGCCACATTGTAGTACAGTGAGCTTACCACTGTGACTTATGCTTCATGTCCATTGACAGTTCGTGCATGAAGTACTCAAACTATTAATTGTTTGGCCTCTACTCAGATTTTGTCTACAAATTTGGCAGATAACATGAGTTGGGTCATCCTTTGCGATCTGAAAAAAGACCCAGGCTAGGCAAGTATTAGCGCTTATGCAACCTGCAGAGCCACCACGACTTCTGCACAGAGGCAGAGTTATGACTGAGGACACAGTTGTTGACATGCTTCCAGGACTCCGTCATTGTCCAGGAAACCGCAACCTAACCTCGTCACTAGCATCCACCTCCACCTCCTCTGCTGAGGTTATCAACTGCCTGCCTGTGGGTCGACAGTAAGTGGGATCTCCAGCCTCATCATCACCCTGTGTGTTCTCACACTTGTCGTCCTCAGAGCCAAGCTCTTCTTGCCCTGAGCGCAAAGTCAAGTTGTCGTTCCAATCAGGTATCTGAGTCTCATCATCATCTGCCTCATTGTCTCCACTAACAGGGGTTACAGTTTGGGAATGAAGGTCTACATTATGCTCGGACCCTTCTTCATCTATGCCTGGATCCAAATAACAAAGATTTTGGGCATCGGTGGAGATCATAGACTGATTCCCAGGCTATAGTATGAGTGAACAGCTCTGCAGACTCACCCATCTGTGTTAATCCATAGTCAGTAGGGCGGCTGGAGACTTGTGAGCTGTGAGGAAGCAAGTGCAATTGGGGTGACACCCCTGAGGACTGGAGTGTCTGTGATGTTGAAGTTGAGGTAGAAGAGAGCCACTTGATTGAGCGCTTGATATCCATTGCAGCGCCTGCTCCTTTTGGGCTTCATCTACAAGTTTTAGCAATGCTTTGCTGCATAAGAAAGGGATGATAGCAGATCGTCCACGAAAAGAAGTAGATATTTTAGTTTGGCTTGAAGATGGTACTAGATTTTCCTGTAATACTCAAAACGTATAGTTGTCCCACCTGTGTGTGGCAGGTCATAACATTGATGGAATCGTTTACATGAGCTTTGAGTTTATCCATCCCACTAGGCCTAAACAGGTCACTCACCTACCTATTATTTCCTGTAATACTCCACGAAACGTATATTACCCCACCTGTGTGTGGCAGGGCATAAGATTGATGGGAGCACTTGCATGTGTGGCGCCCCTGCGGATCCAGTCGCCACAGAGGAACTGCACCCCTTTAAGGGTGTAGTATCCCACTCTCGGATAAGAGGGGCACAGATCGGTGCCGGGACACCCAGACCACACACTAGGAACCATTATAGTGGGGATGGGTGGAGAGGAAGTAGTTAGAGGGAGCACCTGGGAGGAGTGAAGTTAGGAAGCACACACGTAGATGATGTGGGACACGTGACAGAGGGTATATATAGAATGGGAAAGATCCAGAAAGGAGGAGAGACAGTTGAATAGTAGATTATTATGGTTGTGTAGCAACTCACATGGAAATATAGGTCTAACACTAAAAAACTGCAAATGACCCAGCCAGTTCCTACACTGACTAAAGTTCCTGATCCCGTTGCTCCTTGTGGCCTCTGCACAAGCCGAAATAACCCTAACCACAGATTTAAAAGAGACTACTCAGACCCGGCTGCTTGAAAGGCCGTCAAACATTTCCCGTACCTCCTGAGTAATTGGAGGAAAGTGCCGAGTGCAATTAACCTACATAGGGAAGGAGTGCTGAGATAGAAAAAGATCCCAAAGTGGGTAAAAATTGCCAAGAATGCAAAGTGGAAAGATAAGGTACTTATTGCTAGAGATTAATGCCACCTACTTCCAAATTACAAGAAGGGGAAAGGAGCAGGAGCAAGGTGAAAAGCAGTGACAGCAGAGAAAACAACACTAGCTTGTCACTCACTGACTGGCATAAACAAGCAGCAGTATGGCAGGAACTGAAAGCAAGATTAACTTCAGAATGCCACCAGCAGGAAAGACCAGAAAGGGGAAGGTATAAATAGCTGCACCCAAAAGGTGATTCGGCTGAACAAATAAACAAATGGAAACACCTGCTGGCCTAAAAATACTAAAGAAGGGTAACAGGCAAAAAACACCCAGACAAAGAGTGAAGCTGCTGTGAGTCAGTAGAGTCCCAACTCTGCTTCATTCTTCTGACTAAGTTTGGTCTGTAGTTCCCTAGAGTCTCTATTCCTCCAGCTACTAATTTTCACATCTCCACCAGAGCCTGCTGCTGCAACATCAGATTCTGCCATCAGGAGCTGCCATATTCACCCTATAGGTGGTGCTGGTGATAGAAGAGAAATCAGAGCCAATGTCTCTGATCAGCGCAGGCTCTGCACATCCACTAATGGTGTGTTTACACGTCCCGATATCGGCATCCAACTCGACCAAAAGTCACGTGGTTTGTGCGTTGGACCCAATATCGATCGTGTGTTGTATGGTATACATGTCCAATATGATGCACGAACGATGTCAAACCGATATCGAGGATCGAATGAGCCTGCTCTCCAACGGGCCGATATTGGATGGAGGTTGGAGCCGGATCGTGCTGTGTAAACGCCCAACTACGATGTGCAGTACAACGTCCCCTATCCTCTCCATGTTAAATAGTCGTTCCTGGGTCGGCCGTACAAGGGGGGCGTAGACATCGTAGAGACGTTGTATGCCGATATCGCGCTGTGTAACATCTCCTATACGATGTTGGAATTCTGCCCAGAAAAAGCGTGCTCCCGCGTCGTTGGATACAATATCGGACCGACGTTGGAACGTATAAACCCACCATAAGTTTAGAGTGGCTTGGACCTGCTGTGCTTTCCAGTCTGACAGAGTAAGTGTGTATGCTGTCCACCTGAAGTCGTCAGCTCCTGGCTTCAGCCTAATACAAGGCACCACACCCTACTTAAGCTTCAAGCTTTTTGCTGGAGACTACCAGATATAGCTTTTGCTTTCCTGGTTTGGTCTATTCATTCTCTTGCTCTGAATTGTGTTTTTACCTGATTGACCACGGCTTATTATTTGACCTCGATGCCCTCTTGGCTCTCTGACTACTCCTACGGATCCTGATGTTGTCCTTTTGTGACCTCCTGGCTTAGAACCTGCTTGGTGACTATTCCTGTCTCTGGTTCACACCTCCGGAAGGCAGCTCGCCGTAGGCAGCAATCCACTGAACCCCGTTGTTAATCCGGATCCCTGTAAGGGGTTGAAGGGTATCAAGGTTTCTTGGGATTCTGCCAAATGGAAGGGCATGTGCCCAGTCTCTCTGAGGAAGCTGTTTTTGTGCATATGGCCTCGGACAGGCGACACACTATTCAGCCTTTACCCAGTTTCTCCAAACTAGTCACCTCGCTTCATTTATCATCATCATCAATCTCTGCTGCTTTATGACTTCTTATCTTGACCAAGGGCATCAAGGCTCAAACTCACCAAATGAAAAATTAAATTGTCATCCAAATATTATGACATGACTCTGCTGACCCTGTACCGGTCTACACAAAAAAGTAAATGTCTGCATATCCTGTGTTTTCCTGTTGCCAAATGAAAGTGGAATATTTTAAGATTTATAATTAAAAATCTAAGAAAAGATTTTAATCCTGGCAAACCAGTTGAAATACATTATGACAAATGTGCCCATTCTTATTTCCAAAAGTGCAGGACTTGGCCGGTGGTCGGCCAGACAAACCTCATATGGTCCCATCATACTATAAACAATGGCCATGCGTGATAAGCTGACCTCTTAACAATCCATTAACACTCCGCTGATAAGATTAGAGACCTAATTAAGAACAAAAAATTCATTTTTTTCATCGTTTAAGTGTTAAATATGCCAAAGTGGTTTCCATTAGAAATGTTTATTTTAGTGTGTTAAGTGAGAATTGTCAGCTCGTTGCCAGATGCCGGCGCACAGCTATAGAGTATGAATGGTCGGTGAAATACCTCGATAAGGATAGACTGTCAGGATCTGAACCTGCACTTACACTTGCCCTTACATTTATCATCTAACAATAGATTGCATAGGTTATTGAGTTCCAGTTGTTGCAAACAATGAATATTCTGGGAGCTGTAGCGTTGTAACAGCAAGAGGGCCATAGGATGAGGATCACATGCAAAGACAAAGATGTCATATACTGTATAGGAAAACCTGCAAATGGATTTGAGATCACAAGGTAATAAGGCTGTGTTCACACTGGGCGTTTTTGGGCTGTTTTTGCTCAACAGTTTTTGTAGCCAAAACCAGCAGTGGGTGATTAAATCCAGAAGTGGTGACGTGTTTCTATTAGACTTTTCCTCTGATTGCTCTACTCCTGGTTTTGGCTACAAAAACTGATGAGCAAAAACAGCCCAAAAACGCCCAGTGTGAACACAGCCTAAAAGTGTCAAGAAGATATTGAGAAATCATGAATGATCACTCACCGGTACAGCTGCTGCTGGTCACCAGGTCAAGGATAAGCTTCTCCGACTTACCCCCCGCCTGGTTTCCTGCCCTCCTGCTGGATCATTTATGTACAACCTAAGTTTTATTTCCGGTTTGTCTATTCTTTTACTAACCTAACTCGTCTCCTGACCTTCTTCATCTGTCTGCTGCCTGCCCTGACCCTCTGGTTAACTACCACTGTGAGGATCCTGCCTGCCCTGACCCTCTACTTGACTTCCACGGTGACAAAATCTGCTAGCCCTGACCCTTTGCTTGACTATCACTGTGAGAATTTTATGCCTGCCCTGACCTTCTCCTTGACCACCACTGTGGGAATACCTACCTGCCCTGACCTTCTCCTTGACTACCACTGTGAGAAAACTCTTCCTGCCCTGACCCTCTCCTTGACTACCACTGAAAGAAATGTTTGCCTTCCCTGACCTCTGCTTAACTACCACTGTGAGAATCTGTCTGCCGTGACCCTCTGCTTGGCTACCACTGTCAGAATCTCTGCCTGTCCTGACCCTCTACTTGACTACCACTGTGAGAATCTCTGCCTGTCCTGACCCTCTCCTTGACTACCACTGTGAGAAAACGCTTCCTGCCCTGACCCTCTTATTGACTACCACTGTTAGAATCTCTGTCTGCCCTGACCCTCTTCTTGACTACCACTGTTAGAATCTCTGTCTGCCCTGACCCTCTTCTTGACTACCGCTGTTAGAATCTCTGTCTGCTCTGACCCTCTTCTTCACTACCACTGTGAGAATCTCTATCTGCCCTGAACCTCTGCTTGACTACCACTGTGAGAATCTCTGCCTGTTCTGACCCTCTCCTTGACTACCACAGAGAGAATATCTGCCTGCCCTGACCTTCTACTCGACTACAAAACTCTTCCTGCCCTGACCCTCTGCTTGACTACCACTGAAAGAAAAGTTTGCCTTTCCTGACCCCTGCTTGACTACTACTGTGAGAATAATAATCTTCATTTATATAGCGCCAACATATTCGGCAGCGCTTCACGATTCAGAGGTTCATATTAAAACAATCATAAGAAACAGTTATCAGAAAATACAATTCAATACAATACAATGCATAATACAATACAATAATTGGAGCAAAATAATGACAGCCCTGGTCATAAGAGCTTACAATCTAACAATGAGGTGGGGGTGACACAAAGTACAGGTGTCTATTTACAATGATAGTATAGTCACCTTAAGGAGATGGGGAACAGACAGGAGCAGTATACATGGACACCAACCATTATTTGTGATCCACTTGAGACTGGTGGAGCGGATAGGGTATGTCTAGATGACTTTGACTAGGGATCATGATAGGCCGCCCTAAAAAGATATGTTTTTAGGGATCGCCTGAAACTATGTAAGTTGTGGATAGTCCTGATTTCATGGGGTAGAACATTCCAGAGAATAGGTGCAGCTTGGGAGAAGTCTTGTATCAGGGAGTGGGAGGTTCAGATTAATGCAGAAGTGAGTCTAAAGTCACTTCCAGAGCGAAGAGAACAGGTGGGGTGATAGACAGAGATGAGGGAGGAAATGTAGGGAGGTGCTGCACTGTGAAGAGCTTTGTGGGTGAGAACAAGCAGTTTGAATTGGATCCTTTAGTGTATGGGAAGCCAGTGTAATGACTGGCATAGAGCAGAAACCTCTGAGTAACGGTTAGCTAGATAGGTGATCCTGGCTGCTGCATTAAGGATAACCTGGAGAGGGGAGGGTCTAGTGCGGGGGAGGCCAATCAATAGAGAATTACAATAGTCAAGGCAGGAGTGAATCAGGGCCACAGTGAGGGTTTTTGTGGTTTCCAAGGTAAGAAAGGGAAAAATTCTAGAGATGTTCTTGAGGTGCAAGCGACAAGAGCGAGCGAGAGATTGTATATATGGGATGAAGGAAAGATCAGAGTCAAACATAACACCCAGACAGTGAGCCTGCTGATTAGGCGTTGTCATTGTGCCGAACACTGAGAGAGAGATGTCATATTTAGGGAGGTTAGTGGAGGACTGGAGCAGAAGAAGTTCAGTTTTGGAAAGGTTGAGTTTCAGATAGAGAGCGGACATGATATTGGAAAATGCGGTTAGACAGTCATTGTGTTCTATATTAGAGCGGGAGTAAGGTCAGGGGAAGAAGTGTATAGTTGTGTGTCATCAGCATAAAGATGGCACTGAAAGCCAAATCTGCTGATGGTCTGTCCAATCGGGGCCGTGTAGAGAGAGAAGAGAAGAGAAGAGGTCCAAGAACTGAACCCTGAGGGACCCCAACAGTGAGAGGAAAAGGGAGGAAGTGGAGCCAGCAAATGAAACACTGAAAGAGCGGTCAGAAAGATAGGAGGAGAACCAGGAGAGAGCCGTGTCCTTGATGCCGATGGAGTGCAGCATAGAGAGTAGGAGCTGATGGTCGACAGTGTCAAAGGCTGCAGAGAGATCAAGGAGAATAGGCAGAGAGTGGTTTTGTTGTCAGAAGGTCATTGGTCACTTTGCTGAGGGCAATTTCTGTAGAATGTAGGGGACGGAAACCAGACTGTAATGGGTCTAGAAGAGAGTGAGTAGAGATGTAATGAGTGAGGCGGGAGTAGACCAGGCACTCCAGATGTTTAGAGATGAAGGGGAGATTGGAGACTAGAGTATGTGTGAAGGGATGGGGTCAGCATGTGGTGGGACGAGAGAAAGAGAGGAGCCTGGAGACGTCTTCTTCTGTGACTGGGTCAAAAGCAGAGAATGAGCTAGAGTAGTGATGGGCGAATCCTAAATTACTCGGAATCGCTTGACTCTAGCGAGTCCGAGCCCAGGACTCGCTACTCGTTGCGAGTCTAGCGAGTCCAATGTTAATGAATGGGGAAGCGAGTAATAGCGAGTAGTGTGTGATTTACAAATCACAGATGTGTCTCGGAAGCTTCAGCCTGAAGCAATCCGAGTTTTGTCATTTATTTGCATTGGACTCGTTTACTTTGTAAGTAATCGCTGGGAAACTCGCACAGATAAGAGTCCTGTCTGCTCTGTGTGCTGGCTGCCAGCTCCAGGGTCCTAGAGCCCGCCTGCTGCCTGATGTAGCAGAGCTGAGATTGTTCTCAGTCTGCTCATTCCCTGTGCATAGACATCTATATCTATGCACAGGGGATGTAGCAGAGAGGACATCGCGTTTTGGACTGCGTCGGACGGAAGAGGATTTTTTTAATTAAAGATGGAGTCCCTAATGGCTTTTTTTTTTATTTCTAATAAAAAAATTTCTCTGTGTTGTGTTTTTTTTTAAAACAATTTAATAGAAATTTATGGCGGTCATGTCTAATATTGGCGTGACCACCATAAATTTCGGGCTTAGGGCCAGCTGATAATACAAAGCTGGCCCTAACCTCTATTACCCAGAGTGCCACCGCCACCAGGGCCGCTGGAAGAGCGGGGTTCAGCGCCAGAGGATGGCGCTTCAATGAACGCGCCATCTTCTGGGGCGGCTGCGGGCTGCAATTTGCAGCGGGGGGTGCCCAGAAAGCTTGGGCATCCCTGCGCTGCGGATTCCAGCCCCCAGCTGCTTAGCTGTACCTGGCTAGACATAGAAATTGCGCGGAGCCCCACGCATTTTTTTTTTATTATTTAATGAATTTCAGAGTCAGAGTCGGAGTCTCAGAGTCGGAGTCTCAGAGTCGGAGTCGCCTCGGAGTCGGAGTAGTCTTGGAGTCGCAGTCGTCTCGGAGTCGGAGTCGTTTCGGAGTCGGAGTCGTCTCGGAGTCGGAGTCGTCTCGGAGTCGGAGTCGGAGTCGTCTCGGAGTCGGAGTCGGAGTCGTCTCGGAGTCGGAGTCGGAGTCGTCTCGGAGTCGGAGTCGTCTCGGAGTCGGAGTCGTCCCAGCCCGCAGCCGCCCCAGAAGATGGCGCGTTCATTGAAGCGCCATCCTCTGGCGCTGAACCCCGCTCTTCCAGCGGCCCTGGTGGCGGTGGCACGCTGGGTAATAAAGGGGTTAATACCAGCTTTGTTATACAAGCTGGTATTAAGCCCGAGATTCTTAATGTCAGGCCACGTTTGACCCAGCCACTAAGAATCTCCAATAAAGGGTTAAAAAAACACAACACAGAGAAAAATTTTTATTTGAAATAAAAAAAAATGCCATTAGGGACTCCATCTTTAATTAAAAAAATCCTCTTCCGTCCGACGCAGTCCAAAACGCGATGTCCTCTCTGCTACATCCCCTGTGCATAAATATAGATGTCTATGCACAGGGAATGAGCAGACTGAGAACAATCTCAGCACTGCTACATCAGGCAGCAGGCGGGCTCTAGGACCCTGGAGCTGCACAGAGAAGACAGCTGGACTCGGCTCGCAATGTAACAGCAGTTACTTTGCGAGTTTCCCTGCTATCACTGGCACAGTAGCCGAGTCTAATGCAAACAATGGCAATCCTAGTTTTGTCAGCGTTTCTGACAAAACTAGGATTGATAATGATTTGTAGTGATGAGCGAGTATGCTCGGCGCTACTCGGTACTCGCACGAGTATCTCGGTACTCGGGGTGCTCGGCGAGCACCGAGTAATGCCGAGATGCTCGGACCGCTCGGTAATAAATAGCGATCTGATACATGTACACAGCTCCCTTCAGTGCACACAGTGAGCTGGCACCATACAGGGAGCAGATTAATTGATAGGATCCCTCTGGGGGCCACAGCAAGGTGTTATATGCTGCGGCGATTTGAAAAAGCCCACCCTCCCGCCGTTTTCCGGAATTACTCTTTTTATAACCGGAAGTCTGTGGGCGGAGCCTGTCACTCATTGACTTACATTGGGCTCGGTGCTCTGGCCGAGTACAAGAGTATCTTGAGATGCTCGGCCAGAGCACCGAGCACCCGAGCATTTTAGTGCTCGCTCATCACTAATGATTTGCATTGGACTCGTGCGAGTAATCACTGGGAAACTCGCAGAGTACCGAGTCCTGCGAGTCCCTTACTACTCGCCGAGTAACGAGTCCTAGCGAGTAGATTCGCCCATCCCTAAGCTAGAGGAAATGTGGAGAGAGGTAGGGGTAACAGCGATTCGAGGTTGGGAGTTGATTTCCTGATGGATGTTTTCTATTTTGTCTCTTAAGTCAAATCATCAGCACAGAGGTCAGTGATAGGGGCCTGCACTTTAGGACTTAGGAGAGAGTGAAAGGTGTCAAAGAGTTTTTTAGATTGTTGGGTAGTGAGGAGACCAAGGTGGTGAAGTAGGTCTGTTTGGCGAGGTGAAGAGCAGAGTTGTAAGTTCTCAGTATAAATTTATAGTGAATGAAGTTTTCTGGACTGTGGGTTTTCCTCCATAGACGTTCAGCACTCCTAGAGCATCGCTGGAGGAATCGAGTTTGTGATGTGAGCCAGGGCCGTTTAACGCTATGTTTGGAGGTTCTGAGGGTGAGGGGTGCTACTTGGTCCAGGGAGCTTCTGAGAGAGTCATTTAAGTGATTGACTGCCAAATCGGGACAGAAGAATGAGGAGATTGTGGTCAGTGATGAGTGAGAATCTGTGAATGTATGAGGGTTAATAGTCTGTAGATTTCTGAATGTGTGATAGGCCAGGACTGTGCTGGCGTGGGCGAGGGTTTGTGAGCATGAATGAGAGAATACTGTGGTCAGAGAGGGGAAGAGGTGAATTATCTAAGGAGGAGGTTTAGCAGAGCCGGAAAAAGATCAGGTCAAGGGTGTTACCATCCTTGTGTGTCTCTGAGGTTGAGAGCTGTGAGAGGCCAAGAGATGTGGTTAGAGATAGAGCTGGCATGCAGATGGGGAGATGGGGCTGTTTATGGGGATGTTGAAGTCTCCCAGAATAAGGGTTGGTAATTCTGAGGACATGAAATGCGACAGCCACATGGAGAAATGGTCGAGGAACTGGGTGGGTGACCCTGGGGGGCGGTATACCACTGCTACTCTGAGGGGAGAGGGACAGAAGAGCCTAATTGTGTGGATCTCAAAAGAGGGGAATGAGAGTGATGGGGCTGGTGGGATGACCTGGAAAGTACATTTTAGGTACAGGAGTAAGCCTACTCCACCACCAGTGTCTGTTCTCAGGTCTCGGGAATGAGAGAAATGTAAGCCTGGATCCAGGTTTCTGTGAGAGCCAGGAGGTTAAGAGAGTTAGTGAGAAAGTAGTTGGGGATGAATGGAAGCTTGTTGCATACAGACCATGGATTCCAGAGAGTGCAGTTAAAAGAGGGAGATAAAGGTGTGTATGTAATGTTAATAAGGTTAGCATGGTTTTTATGTGTGGTGGGAGAGGGGTTGAAGTTGGTGAAGGGTGGACGAGAGTTGGAGAGATATCACGTCATAGGAGCAGCAGTAAAAAGAGAAAAGGCAAATAGTTTTTTGTAATTGTGATTTTGACTCTGATGCAACACCCTGGAACATGGTGGTCTGAGATTATTCAGTACGTTGAAGAGAGTATGAAGCTCAATAAAGTAGAGGTAAGAAGAGAGGGGCTTATGTGGATGAGGGTTGATGGAGGGGGATGGGGCGGTGAAGGTGAATGGCAAAGGCACAAAGAACAATAGACATTGAAGTAAAGGACATGGTAAGAAAATAAAAATCTCTGACTGCCCTGACCCTCTGCTTGACTACCACTGAGAGAATCTCTGTCTGCCCTGGTACTCTCCTTGACTACCACTGTGAGAAAACTCCTGCTATCCTGAACATTTGCTTTACTACCACTGTAAGAAAACTCTACCTTAAACTGACCTCTACTTGACTTCTACTGTGAGAAGACTCTGCCTGCCCTGACCCTCTGCTTGACTACCATTGTAAGAAAACTGGGGGCATCACATTGTGGCCATCTACCTGGAGTTGCGGTAATACCATGTACGGTTACAAAGAAACCTTGTTGCACCGTTAACCTGCCTAGGTATTACAACACACAACATCAGACCAATTGCTTCATAATAGTCAATAAGATTATAGTATCAATACTTTCAATTGGTTACTATAGAAATTGATGATATAGAGACAACCAGGTATACAAGACTGATACGTCCTCAATGTCAATAATAGGAAGCCCCCGATGTAGATGTCACCCCGGTTGGATGCAATCTTCCCAACGCCAATATCAACCACTAGCAAATGGGACTCTTTCATATTGTTGGAGATTGTATATCCAAAACTAATGAATAACATGGACTGTATGTTAGAATTATATGTAATATAGACTAAAACATTCTTGGCAAAGCCCAGGAATAAGTTTTCTAAGAAAATGTAATGTAATGTAAGTGTCATAGGTAATTTGGCGTCAAGTGCAGTTCCTGTAGGAATAGGAGATTACGCTGCTGCGGGCTCTGATCTGGGGTTGATCGTTCATTCCTTTACATTCTGGAACATTCCGAGGATCAAGCTGTTATGATATCAAAAGATATTAAAATAGATTTTTTTCAATGAAAAGCAGATGTTTTTTTCCCACATTATGTTGTATCGATGGAAAACCCTGTAGAGGAGCAGTCACAGAAGAAGTTACACATTTCATAAAGGTTTTCTACAAAGGTTTGGATGATGTTCACATCTGATATTATTCTTGCACATGGCCGCCCAGGTATCGGTCTATTTGTGACTCCTAGAATGTGCACCCTATTGTTATTGTTCATCATGAGCCTCATTCCATTAATCGCCGTACGACCAGCTCTACTCTCACCCACTGTATCCTCACCCATCCCTTTTTGGCTGTGAGTCCTCATGGGCAAGGTCCTCTCCTCACCTACTGTATCCTCACCCATCTTTGCAGACTGTGAGTTCCGGAGCAGAATCCTCTACCCCGCAGCTACTGTATCCTTACCCATCCTTTGTAGACTGAGCCCTCATGGGCAGGGACCTCTCTCCATCCTCACCTACTGCATTCTCACCCATCCCTTGTAGACTGTGAGTCCTCACAGGCAGGGTCCTCTCTCCTCACCTACTGTATCCTCACCCATCTTTTAGAACTGTGAATTCTGGAGAAGGGTCCTCTACCCTCACCTACTGTATCCTCACCCATCCTTTGATAGACTGTGGCCCTTACGTAGTACAGGGTCCTCTCTCCTCACCTACTGTATTCTCACCCATTCCTTGTAGAATGTGAGCCCTCGGGCAGGGTCCTCTCTCCTCACCTACTGTATCCTCACCCATACCTTTGTAGAATGTGACCCTCACATGGCAGGGTTCTCTCTCCTCACCTACTGTATCCTCACCCATCCTTGTAGAATGTGACTTCACGAGCAGGGTCCTCTACTCCTCACTTATGTATTCTCACCCATCCCTTCTAGACTGTGAGCCCTTGCTGATAGGGTCCTCTCTCCTCACCTACTGTATCCTCACCCATTCCTTGTAGACTGTGAGCCCTCGCAGGCAGGGTCCTTCTCCTCACCTACTGTATCCTCACCCATTCCTTTGTAGACTGTGAGCCCACGCAGCAGGGTCCTCTCTCCTCACCTACTGTATCCTCACCCATCCTTCTAGAATGTGAGCCACATGGCAGGGTCCTCTCTCCTCACCTACTGTATCCTCACTCATACCTTGTAGACTGTGAACCACAAGGCAGGGTCCTCTCTCCTCACCTACTGTATCCTCACCCATCCCTCATAGACTGAGCTCTCACGAGCAGGGTCCTCTCTCCTCACCTACTGTGTCCTCACCCATCCCTTGTAGACTGTGAGCCCTCATGGGCAGGGACCTCTCTCCATCCTCACCTACTGCATTCTCACCCATCCCTTGTAGACTGTGAGTCCTCACAGGCAGGGTCCTCTCTCCTCACCTACTGTATCCTCACCCATCTTATTCAGACTGTGAATTCTGCGAGAAGGGTCCTCTACCCCTCACCTACTGTATCCTCACCCATCCTTTGAAGACTGTGCCCTTACGTAGTACAGGGTCCTCTCTCCTCACCTACTGTATTCTCACCCAATTCCTTGTAGAATGTGAGCCCTCGCAGGCAGGGTCCTCTCTCCTCACCTACTGTATTCTCACCCATCCCTTGTAGAATGTGAGCCCTTGCTGATAGGGTCCTCTCTCCTCACCTACTGTATCCTCACCCATTCCTTGTAGACTGTGAGCCCTCGCAGGCAGGGTCCTCTCTCACCTACTGTATCCTCACCCATCCCTTGCAGAATGTGAGCCCACATGGGCACGATCCTCTCTCCTCACCTACTCTATCCTCACTCATACCTTGTAGACTGTGAACCCACAAGGGCAGGGTCCTCTCTCCTCACCTACTGTATCCTCACCCATCCCTCATAGACCTTGAGCTCTCACAAGCAGGGTCCTCTCTCCTCACCTACTGTATCCTCACTCATACCTTGTAGACTGTGAGCCCTCGCAGGCAGGGTCCTCTCTCCTCACCTACTGTATCCTCACCCATACCTTGTAGAATGTGAGCCCACATGGGCAGGGTCCTCTCTCCTCACCTACTGTATCCTCACCCATCCCTCGTAGACTGTGAGCTCTCACGAGCAGGGTCCTCTATCCTCACCTACTGTATCCTCACCCATTCCTTGTAGACTGTGAGCCCTCGCAGGCAGGGTCCTCTCTCCTCACCTACTGTATTCTCACCCATTCCTTGTAGCCTGTGAGCCCTCGCAGGCAGGGTCCTCTCTCCTCACCTACTGTATTCTCACCCATTCCTTGTAGACTGTGAGCCCTCGCAGGCAGGGTCCTCTCTCCTCACCTACTGTATCCTCACCCATCCCTTGTAGAATGTGAGCCCACATGGGCAGGGTCCTCTCTCCTCACCTACTGTATCCTCACCCATCCCTCATACACTTTGATCTCCACAAGCAGGGTCCTCTCTCCTCACCTACTGTATCCTCACCCATTCCTTGTAGACTGTGAGCCCTCGCAGGCAGGGTCCTCTCTCCTCACCAACTGTATTCTCACCCATTCCTTGTAGACTGTGAGCCCTCGCAGGCAGGGTCCTCTCCCCTCACCTACTGTATCCTCACTCATCCTTTGTAGAATGTGAGCCCACATGGGCAGGGTTCTCTCTCCTCACCTACTGTATCCTCACCCATCCCTTGTAGAATGTGAGCTCTCACGAGCAGGGTCCTCTCTCCTCACTTACTGTATTCTCACCCATCCCTTCTAGACTGTGAGCCCTTGCTGATAGGGTCCTCTCTCCTCACCTACTGTATCCTCACCCATTCCTTGTAGACTGTGAGCCCTCGCAGGCAGGGTCCTCTCTCCTCACCTACTGTATCCTCACCCATCCCTTCTAGAATGTGAGCCCACATGGGCAGGGTCCTCTCTCCTCACCTACTCTATCCTCACTCATACCTTGTAGACTGTGAACCCACAAGGGCAGGGTCCTCTCTCCTCACCTACTGTATCCTCACCCATCCCTCATAGACTGAGCTCTCACGAGCAGGGTCCTCTCTCCTCACCTACTGTGTCCTCACCCATCCCTTGTAGACTGTGAGCCCTCGTGGGCAGGGTCCTCTCTCCTCACCTACTGTGTCCTCACCCATCCCTTGTAGACTGTGAGCTCTCACTGGCACAGGGTTCTCTCTCCTTCTGTACTTGTGTGTGCCTTTAATTGTTGATAATTATTGTACTTGTCTATGTATGCCCCTTTTCACTTGTAAAGCGCCATTGGATAAATGGTGCTATAATAATAAATGATAATAATGCATTTGTCAGGAAAATACATACTATGTAAGCACAATGATTAAAGCAGGATAGTTTTTAAGGTTTGCATTTTATTATATTTAAAATTAAATAAAAAAAAACTAAAGTGTCTGTACAGTTCTTTATGTTTTAAAAGAAAAGGTCATTTAAAAAAGTTCAAAGTAAGGATACTTCATGATGCTGTCATGAGCATGCCATGTTCTGTTGTCTCCTCTGTGAGGTTATATGTGTAGTCAGAATGTCTTAGCAGTTTAGCAATCATGGCTTTCTGTGGAGCTCACTTGAGACGTTTTCTATGTGTTGCTTTTCTATTCTGGAGGGATGTTAAGGATCCTTTCACTGCTAGTATAATCCTCTTTTAGCTCTCAGCTGTAGCTTGTGATCTCACTCCCCTTCTGCTATATTTACCTACTTTTGAGCTCACTCCAATGCCGGATATTGCATGTGTATACAGCCCATGGTGTGTGCTCCTTCCTGTGTCAGAGAGGTGTTGGTCCTTTTACAGCAACAAAGCCTGTGTTTGAAGAGATCCCTGGAGCCTAGTTATATCCATTGTCCTGCCTTTGTTCTCTGTGTTTTCTTTGCTCTCCTTCTCCTTCATTCCGCTGGGGAGAGAGGGAGGAGATCTAGGTGAGTTTATCTCTAGAGCCTAGCAAGGTACGAAGTCCAGGTATCTCCACTATTAGGGGTAATCTTGGGTACAGGGATTAGCCTAGGGTTTCCTAGCTGGAGGGTCAGTGCAGGTTTAGTCTATCCTGTCCCTGTAGTGTCACCGGAGGCGGAGATATCATTTTTGTAGGCTGTGCAGCCAGACTGGGGCCCAAGAGGTGAGAGGGCCCATGTCTACTTCTAAAGCAGGTGGAATTGTGAATTTTGATGAGCTCTTGGGTGGGCAAAGGACCCATATACTGTTTTTGCACAGGGGCCCTTTTCTGTCTGTGTTCGCCAGTGACTGTCACATCTGGATTGTCTTCCTCTGTATGCTTGCCCTGTTGTGGTTGTTGGCACTTAGCAACTCATCCCCTTGTACCTTAGGAGTTATGGGAAACACGTGACAGACTATTGAGGAGCAAAGTCCGCATAGTCACCTTCTAGTTCAACAGTTTGAGGTCTTCCTATTGGTGCAGGTGCCTTTAGGGACTATGTGGCACCCCT
This sequence comes from Allobates femoralis, assembly GCA_033576535.1. Taxonomy (NCBI): domain Eukaryota; kingdom Metazoa; phylum Chordata; class Amphibia; order Anura; family Aromobatidae; genus Allobates; species Allobates femoralis. The sequence goes on along the minus strand of JARQOC010000001.1, from coordinate 599,422,974 downwards.
GTGGACTGGTCACCACTAGATGGCGCAGCAGCCGGGATCGGTAAGTGAGTCACCACAAACACACACCCAACGTACTCCGAACCCAAGACTAGGGACTCTATGCACAGCAACAGGATGGCGGGAAGAGACAAGTGGAGGTTGGGAAAGTTAGGACATGACCCGGTTAGGGGAGGAAACAAAACGAGATAACAACAAGTTCAGAAAGCCAGTCAGCCAAGGGAAATGGAGGAGTCAAGTTCAGTCAGAAGGAGGGGCGAGAACACCAACAAACAGGACTGAAAGAACACAGACCTGTGCCACCATGAGGCTTGTCCGGGTTCCGGGCTACAGACTGTGGTGAGAGACAGAAGGAGACCTAGGTGTGCTCGAATTAGTGGGGACACTGAGTTGTTGGGTCCGGAACCAGAGTGCTGGCTCTGCTTAAGTGGCCAGAAAGCTCTATGTTCCAACCACAAACTCCGGCGGGATGCGGGGTCTTTATGTCCCATGACCCAAATTCCAGCGCAGCGAAAAGAAGGCCGCTGTATTAGGGGACCCGGCAGGTCGCCCACTGAAAGCCTGTGGCTGCTGGATCATAGCTAGCATGTGGACAGACCGAAAGGCCCATGAAAGGAACACGAAAGGGGGTGATTATGATGAGCCATCCCGGCTGCTTAGACAACACCGGAGTCGCCACTATACTGTCTGTAAACTAACCATCAGAAAGCAAGTAAACAAGGTTAAAGCTCTATGCTGTGTGAGACTGTGATTACTGCGCCTGAAGAGAGATAAAGAGAATTTTGTTTACGTACCGTAAATTCTTTTTTCTTTAATCATCAATGGGAGACCCAGACAATGGGGTTAAGGGCACTGCCCTCCGGAGGCCACACTAGGTACTACAAGTTTGTAGACACCGCCCCCTCCGCTTATAAACCCCCACCGCAGGGAATATCCTCAGTTTGGTCCATAAGCTGCGAGGAGACAAAATAACCACACCCGAAACCTCGGGAAAGAAACCGTGAACAAAACGGTCCAACAACCCGGAATAAACTGTTCCAACTGGGAACAAGTCAAATGTGACAACATCCAACGGAACAACTGGGTGGGTGCTGGGTCTCCCATTGATGATTAAAGAAAAAAGAATTTACGGTACGTAAACAAAATTCTCTTTTTTCTGGTCATCATAATGGGAGACCCAGACAATGGGGATGTCCTAAAGCAATACCCCAGGGCGGGAAGAGTTCCTCAAAAGACGGATAACACATGGTCCCCCTCAAAGGTGGGTAACCGCCGCCTGGAGGACCCGCCTGCCCAAACTTGCATCCGCAGAGGCATGGGCATGCACCATATAGTGCTTAGAAAAAGTATGCAGGCTTGACCATGTGGCTGCCTGACACACCTGTAGAGCAGAAGCTCGATGTCGCAAAGCCCAGGAGGCACCGACAGCTCTGGTCGAGTGCGCCTTCAATCCCACCGGGAGAGGCAGACCGGAAGAACGGTAGGCCTCCTGAATGGGCACCTTGATCCATCTGGCCAAGGTTGATTTTGATGCCACGGACCCCTTACAGCGACCCGCCGTAAGGATGAACAAGGAGTCCGACGTCCGGAAGGAGGCAGTCCTGGACACATAAATGCGCACAGCCCTCACCAGATCCAGAGTGTGGAGGTCGCGCTCAACCTGATGAACGGGAGCGGGACAAAAAGATGGAAGCACAATCTCTTGGTTCAGGTGAAAAGTGGACACCACCTTAGGCAAGAATTCTGGCCGTGGGCGTAACACCACCTTGTCTTGGTGAACCACCAGGAAGGGTGACTTGCACGAAAGTGCAGCCAATTCTGAGACCCTTCTCAGAGACGTAATTGCCACCAAAAATACCACTTTCTGGGACAGACGAGAGAGGGGAACTTCCCTCAGCGGCTCAAACGGCGGTTTCTGCAGTGCCGCCAGGACCATGTTAAGGTCCCAAGGGTCCAGTGGTCGCCTGTATGGCGGAACCACCCGAGACACCCCCTGCAGGAATTGACGGACCTTCGGGAAGAGCGCTAAACGTCTGTCAAACAGCACAGACAGCGCTGACACTTGACCTTTCAGGGAGCTGAGGGATAACCCCAACTCCAAACCCGACTGTAGGAAAGCCAACAGGGTCGGAACAGACAAGGGCCAAGGAGACCGTCCACCAGAGGCACACCAGGAGAAAAAGATTTTCCACGTCCTGTGGTATATCTTTCGCGAAACAGGCTTCCTAGCCCGATTCATAGTAGCAACCACTGTAGGGGAGAAACCCCTGGATGTCAGCAGCCAGGCCTCAAGAGCCATGCAGTCAACCTGAGGGCCCTGGAATTGAGGTGGAAGAATGGGCCTTGCGCGAGTAGATCTGCGCGTTCTGGAAGAGCCCACCTGTGTCCGCCTGACAGTTGCCACAGGTCCGGAAACCAGGACCTCCTGGGCCAATCTGGAGCCACTAGAATGGCTACCCTGCACTCCGTCCTGATCTTCCACAGTACCTTGGGAATCAGAGCTAGAGGCGGGAACACATACGGCAGATGGAATCTGGACCAACTCAGGATCAGGGCGTCTGCTCCCAGAGACTGGGGATCCCACGACCTTGCCATGTATTGCGGCACCTGATGATTCAGCCGCGAGGCCATCAGATCCACGTCCGGAGTGCCCCATCTGCTGCAGATTTCTCTGAAGACTTCCGGATGAAGAGACCACTCTCCGGCGTCCATCCCCTGCCGGCTCAGATAGTCGGCCTCCCAGTTTTCGACCCCTGGGATGTGAACTGCGGAGATCAGGCAGTTGTTGTCCTCCACCCAGGATAGGATGCGGTGGACTTCGGCCAGAGCCTGTGCACTCCTGGTTCCTCCTTGATGATTTATATAAGCGACGGCCGTCGCATTGTCGGACTGAACCCGAATGGGTCGTCCGGAGAGGAATTTCTGAAAAGCCAGGAGCGCCAGATAGACCGCCTTGATCTCCAGCACGTTGATCTGCAACGCCGACTCCGACTGAGTCCAGAGGCCTTGGGCCCTGTGGTGTAAGAACACCGCCCCCCAGCCCTTCAGACTGGCGTCGGTGGTCACCACTAACCATGACGGTTTGATGAAGGACCGGCCCCGAGATAAGTGACGTGGTTGTAGCCACCACTGCAGGGAATCCCTGGTCGGTTGGGAAAGGGTCACCAGCCGATTCAGAGAAGTCGTCCTCTTGTCCCAACTGCGGAGGATCTCCAGCTGTAGAGGACGGAGGCGAAATTGTGCGAAAGGCACCGCCTCTATTGCTGCCACCATGCGCCCCACCAGCTTCATCAACACCCGCAGGGATGATTGTGGGGACAGGAGGATCTGTTGCACTCCTGAATGGATGGCCAGTTGTTTGGCTCGTGGTAGAGACACCAGGGCTGAGGCCGTGTTGAAGTCCATGCCCAGATATGTCAATGACTGGGTCGGAACCAGAGTTGACTTCTGAATATTGAGGAGCCAACCGAATTGTTCCAGAGACCTCATAGTCACATTCAGGCTCTCTTGACAAAGGTGTTCCGATGGCGCCCTGACCAGCAGGTCGTCGAGATAGGGAATGACGGTATGTCCCTGCACATGCAGGAGAGCCATCATAGAGGCCATCACTTTCGTGAACACCCGCGGAGCCGAGGCCAGACCGAAAGGCAGCGCCACGAACTGGTAGTGTTCGTCCCCCACTGCGAATCTTAACCAGCGTTGATGAGCCGGTGCAATGGGCACGTGAAGGTAAGCGTCCCGAATATCTATGGACGCTAGGAAGTCCCCCTGTGACACAGCCGCGATCACGGATCGCAGGGATTCCATGCGGAACTTCCGAACCAACACGTGGCGGTTGAACAACTTTAGGTCCAGAACCGGGCGAAAAGAGCCATCCTTCTTTGGGACGATAAAGAGGTTGGAGTAAAAACCCCTGAACCTCTCCCCAGAAGGTACTGGGACCACAACTCCGTCCTTGCGGAGACTCTCCAACACCAGATGAAAAGCCTGAGCCTTTTCTGGGGACGGGACTGACCGATGGAATCGGTGTGCCGGCTGTGACGTCAGCTCTATCCTGTAACCTCTGGAGACTATGTCTCGTACCCACTGATCTTGGACTTGGAGTAGCCATCTGTCCCGAAAAAGAGACAGGCGGCCCCCCACCTGTGGGGAGGTAGGATGAGAGAGCGAGTCATGCGGAAGCGGGTTTGGGGGAGGCAGCTGCTGCCCCCGCCGGCTTCTTCTGGCGACCCTTGGGACGCCACTGAGTAGAGGGCTTGCTCCCTCTGTCCGCTCGGGCAGACGATGCTGAAGGTTGTGAACTGGACCGAAAGGACCACTGTTTAGGGTTCCTCTTTACGGTATACCGTGGCTTAGGTTTATTCTGTGGGATCTTTGACTCCGCAGAATCCTTTATCAACTTGTCCAGTTCGGTACCAAAAAGCCTGTCGCCAGAGAATGGAAGATTTTGCAAAATCTTCTTGGACGTGGCATCTGAGTCCCATAGACGCAGCCACAACAATCTGCGGATCGCTATAGCATTGGCCGAAGCCACAGCTGAGCGAGTGGCAGTTTCCAGTGTTGCTGTCCTGGCGTAATCCGCATAGGCCCTTGCTCTATCCGTGAGCGCCAGGACTTCTGAGCTGGACCCTGCCAGGTCAGCGATACCGTCCAAACAGGAGGTGATCGCCTGCAGAGTCCAGACCGCGGCAAAATTAGGGGCAAATGAAGACCCCACAGCCTCATAAGAAGACTTGGCGAGTTGCTCGACCTGTCTATCAGTAGCGTCCTTCAATGAGGAGCTATCAGAGGCAGAGAAGAGGGAGTGTGCAGCAATCCTGGTCATGGAAGCGTCCACCTTAGGGGACTGCGACCACTCCTGAAGCACCTCCTCAGGGAAGGGGAAGCGATTGTCCTTAGATTTACGGACATAACGCCGGCCAGGATGAATCCTGGGAGCTCTAATCACCCTTCCAAAGTTAGTGTGATCCATAAAGGAGCCACTTGGTCTAGCCTCCGGCCGCAGCCATTGGTAGACCTCCTTCGGGTGAACGGTCACCTCCTCAGGGGGTGTCACGAGACGTAAAGTCTCGTTGATGGAGGACACCAGATCCTCCACCCCCTCTGGTGGTTCTGACACGGACCCGAGTAATGAACCCCCATCATCCTCGTCCCCCTCAGAGAGACCTTCCTCCTCAGAGAGTGTCTGGGGCTCGGGTGAATCCTCACGTCGAGTCCGCTTAAGGGGTCTCACAGTTGAGGCAGGGGACACCCGGGATAATATGAAGGAGCAGCTGGGTTCTCCAGCCTCCTGGTTAGTACCTCCAGGGATTGCGACATGGAGGACAGCTGGGATAACATAGATTCATTTATCTTGTTCTGTGTCTCCCATGGCCCTGGGCCCACATGGACCACAGGGTATAGCACCGGAGCCGCTGTCTCCTTTGCAGTCTCAGCCCGTGCCTCTGGGCGTCCGCAGTTATTGCAGGACCCCTCAACCAGTGTCCCGTTGCACGTAGCACAGGCAGTGGTGTTACTTGCCACCTTAGCAGCGCTCTTCCCAGCTGAGGACATCCCTACAGCAGGGAGAAAAAAGCCGATCTTTAAAGAAAACCGGTACAACCGGCGGCTTACCAACCGCAGTAATGCGGTGGAGGAAGCGGTGTGTGCGTGTGTGGCCTCCGCGAGGTTTTCCGGTCTCCCCTGAATTGAGTGCAGCCGTGCACTTCAAGCAGATCCCAGCCGGGAAGTGAAGGGCAAGATGGCCGCCGACAGACTAACTGTGGGCGGAGCCGAAAACACGCAGGAGCACACACGCACGCTCATTAATGACGTCACCGCCTGGGCTGCTTCCATCTCCTCAGGCAGCCTCAGTAATGAAGGCGCCGAGGCCCGCAGCGCGGGAAGTACCGTGACACAAACACAATACTAATGGCTGCAGACAAAAGTCTGTAGCCGACAGCCGCAGCCCCTGTGAGACACAGGGCGGTCAGCCAGAGTGGCCCCAGCACGGGGTCCACCGCCAGAACCGCGGACCCGAGGGTACGCGCGGTCTGAGTGTCCCAACACATATAGTGCCGACACTACCCCCAGGCACACCGGAGACACACAAGGTGCCTCAGTGCCGGTCCGGTCTGTAAGCACCATTTAGGGAGGCCTCGGACGGGGGTGCAGCACCAGTCCGGTCTGTAAGCACCATTTAGGGAGGCCTCGGACTGGGCTGGCTCCAGTCCGGTCTGTAAGCACCATTTAGGGAGGCCTCGGACGGAGCGGAGCTGTGCAAGGCTCCATTCTCCCACTTTCCAGAGCCCCCAAACAGGGATGGGAAGGAGTGCGACAGCGTACCGGGAGGACACGCAGTGTCCAGGCTCTAGGCCCTCCGGTACCTCGACCTGCGTGTTCCCTAAGGGTGAGCAGGGAGACTGCCGAAGGTCCCCAACCGGGACCATATTACCTTGTCTTCAGACGCCATCACGTAAGTTGTGAGGATGCAGTGAAGTGCAAGCAATGCGTGTGATACCTCCGAGCACACTAAGTTAAAAACTGAGGATATTCCCTGCGGTGGGGGTTTATAAGCGGAGGGGGCGGTGTCTACAAACTTGTAGTACCTAGTGTGGCCTCCGGAGGGCAGTGCCCTTAACCCCATTGTCTGGGTCTCCCATTATGATGACCAGAAAAGACTGATTTCATGAATCGGCAGCAGAAGACTGCCTGACTGTATTGTGAATCCTACACCCCCGATGAGCCCTGGACTACAACAGACTATTCGGTTGGTTGCCCTGGGGACCTGCTCTTCCTGTGGAGAGCTAAACCATCCATGCTGCTACTCCCATCATCCCCGGAGGTCCCGACTGCAGCAGTGGCTATACCGGCTGCATTCCACGGGTGGTGTCACGATATTCTTTTGTTTTTGTTTTATTTTATTTTTATCCATTTTACCATCACCCCTTTTTAACTGGATCACGGACCGGGTCACGCCACCGTGACATCCCGCAGTCCCAGACAAGAGGGCTCAATTCTGAGTACCCCACGGTCCCCACCAGGGGAGAGTCAACAACACAGTTGGAAGTACTAGCCTGTACAGGAACAAGGTGGGTGGAGTTGGTGTGGCTACAGAGAGAGAGACTGTGATATTTTATCCTATGTGTGTGTGACACCCAGCTATCTAACCTTTACTAGCGTGACAGCTCCTGCTGAGTTTCCACCTATGTAGCTTGACTTACAGCTCCTCAGTGACTCTCCTCCCTGCTACTGTTGTTATTGCATACTGATCAGTACAAGCTGCAGCTGTTGGCCTGGTTGGGGGAGACTGAATAAACTTGGACTCATGAGCTCACTCACTCTTTAACTGGACTACAGTCATTCTGGCTTGAAGTTTCAGATTAAGTGAAGTGAATAATCATCGTCTGGTTTTCACAAGCTCTCCTATGAAGGTTTCATTTTTGCTAAATCTGTGTATACGAACACGTGAGTATGTTCATAAACTCACCTACCAGTGCTGTCTACGGTATCCAGAGCTACTCTGCTTCTTTTCTTTGTGTCATCACTGCTCTTCAGACTATCCGTCTCTCTCTGTACTCTATGGGTGACCGAAAGTGACTTTTATGATGTAAGTCTATGGAGCATCATTCTGAGTTACGTTCTATAGACTTACATTCTACAAGCCACTTTCATGTCACAGAGTGCAGCGTGACCCAGAGAGTTTACAGAGATTCTGAATAATGAGTATATTAATATGTGGAGCACAAAGGGCTGGGGTACCTAGCAGGTGGGCCAGTAAGCAGGGTTCCTAGTGGCTGCTCCCAGTGCTGTAGCCCTGGTTCCCATTGGTAAGGGAAAGTAGAAATGGAGTAACACAAAATAAAAGAAAAATAATAATAGCTTGTGATGCAAGTTCGAGTTTCTAGCCAGTAGGTAGCCGGCACTGCAGGTTTATGTTCAGGAGATAGATGTTTTAGCAGTGAGATGTATAACCCCCTACAACTGGGGATGGCTCCTGAAGAATGAGGAGAAGATGATGGTGGTGGTAGTGGAGATGAGGTCTAAGAGTGGAGGAAGATGAAGGCACCACAGACAGTCACTTTGAGATCTTTACCGCTTTACTGGGACTGTTGCACAGATCCAGGATATATGCATAACCAGGTACACAGTCCAGCCAGTCTGGGAGGAACTGAAGTCCGCTCTGCTGGAGTGAGGTTTCCCTGCTGCCTTTTGGTAGTTTCTAGGCGCTGTTCCACTCTCCTGTACTCCTCGGCGTGTAGTAGACACCCTCCAGCCAGGCAGGTGATGCAGACCCTGCGAGCAACTGCTAGCCCACCAGTCTCCAGTCCTCTTTACCACTGTGCCTCAGAAAGGCCCACAAGTGTAGTTACTGGGCATAAAGCCCAGCCATTCTCCAGATTCTGGAAACCTGGCAGCCTAGGGACTGGTGCCCTGCCTGCAGGTCATCCATCTGCTCCGCCTCTCGGCCTGCCATACACTGACTTTACCTGTCTACCTGTTGCCTGTCTCTCCACTCCCTATCCTGATCTCCCTCCAGCCAGAAGATGGGGCCTGGCCAGGGTGGGTCTCTTTTGCCTTTAACCCTCTGGATGGAGTTTGGAAAAGTGTTGGATGCTTTGGGATTCCAGCAGAGGGCGCCCCAATTCTTCCCAGACATAATATTATATTTGATGTAGGTGTAAAATCTTTTGTGGCAGCCAGCCCTCAGGGGCACAACAAATACACTCACACTACATGAATACAGATTAAGTAAAAAAATAACTTCACAGGAATTTTTTATTTAAAGTGAATCTGTCTGCAGGTTGTTGCTATTGAATCTGAGTGCAATATAATGCAGGTGCACAGAGATATCCATTGATGTGTCATGTACTAGGCTGCTAGGTGCCGTTTGTAAATAATCCCTGTTTTTTCTCTTGTAGATAAAACGAGCTATTAATGCTGACCTGTGTATGTATAACCGCACCCACACACACCCCTTACAGTGTAAACAGTGCATTTTGAGTGAGCTAGCAATCAGTGGTGGGGGCAGAGCTACACAGATTATCCCGACTGCTAATTTGTGGTACTTAGTCCTGCAGTGATAATCTCCTGATGCCCTGATGATTACCGTAATTTATTGTATTGAAACTACAGCACACAGCCTATTAAGTGACACTTTGCTGGAATCAGGATCTCCAACTCTACAAAAATCTGCTGACATATTCCCTTTAAAGATCTATCTAGCTAAAAAAAAAAAAGGGATCCAAAGTAATCACTGGGCTACACCTGTTAGGTATCCTGCCACCGCTTCCCAGCTCACCTTCCCCAGCTCTGCATCCTCTGCTGCTCTGCTATCGGGCACCGACGCCCAGGCGTGCTGTGTCTCGGAGCCTACGCCGGGTCCCCTCCTTCTGCCGTCACCGGGTCTGCACACCAGCACACAACAATGGACGGTGTAATGAGCGGTGCAGTAGGCGCGGCCGCGCTCCTTCCCTGTGAATCTAGGGGCCGGCTTGGTTCAGCCTGACACTCCCCTTGGCCAATAGCTGTCCGTAACCCTCTGGTATAACAGGCCACCTCCACTGATGGGAGGTGCCTGATTATTGTGTTAGTATGCTTCTCTGCCTTGTTAGTCAGGCCCTCCTTGTGCTCTCCTCCGGTAGAACCTGTTCCAGCTCTCATGACCCAGGGCTCTGGTGCCTCCTTCCCTGCTTAGCATTACCGTAGTATAGGCTAACCCTACGAGCCGCCCCCCTGGTACTAGCAGCTGTGGCATTTAGACCCACTGGGCTTGCCCCTGACAATCTCTGTATAGGGGTTGGATAAACTAGGACCAGTTCACCCAGGGGAGTTCGGTACCACGGCCCAGTGGGTCCACTCTAGGGCGCCTTCCCCCGGAAGCGTGAAAACACCAATGGATGTGAACGTGACAATCGGGAACATTTAGAGGTTCAGGGTTGGTAAATGCACTGGAGGGAGAACGGTTTAGCACTGAGGATTCTCTGAACCTTTCAAGGTTTCTCGGAGCAGCGGAGGGGTAACTGGAAGACTAAGATATATCACAGAATACAGCTATTTGTGTAGGAGCTCCGGCCCATAAAGTCTTAAATGAAACCTAACTCGCTCTTTCAGCTATAAAAATGTGAGTTCACGTAGGGATCTTTATAACATTATCCCAGAAAGCGATGCAAAAAACATGTTTAGTCAACGGCAAAAGCAATCCTGGAGGCTTGAGATCCAGCTTTTATTGTTCATGTTTTATCTTCTTCTCATCCAAAGTTAGAAGGAATGTTGACATAACAAGACTCCCGGGAGCGGAGCAAGACCTTGTGATGGAGTTTAGGAGATGGCCATTATTGTTACCGGGCTTTATGGCTGCTCTGCTGCCAGTAATAAAAGTTTTGTTATATATTATGTTAATTGTAATAGAAATATGTTTTAACGTCTTCAGACATCGTTGCAAACCCAAGGAGTTAAAAAGTAGGAAACATCTCCAGCATGGGACAATGGAACACTGAGATCTCGCATGACAATAGATGCTGATGTATACAGAGCACTTTGAAATTAATGGCAATATATAAGTTAATTAATTATTATTATATTAATATTACAAATGCAGTATCATCATTTCCTTAAAGCATATACTATATGTCACCAGATTTCACAATATACCTCATTAAGCATGATGGAAATGGTGTACTTTCTATGAAAACACATTTTGGAATGGATGTGCATTCCTTTATGAACTTTACAACCTTTCCAATTAATAGCTCCTCAGTGTTCCTCCTTCCTTCTGCTGCTTAATCTCCTACCTCTGGCCTGATTGAGAGCTTCTCAGAGAACCTGGTGCTGTTTTAATCTTCACCGACCTAGCCTGATTGACAGCTCATCAGTGTCCCTCCTCCCTGTTGCGTGAATCTACAACTAGTATGATGACAGTCTCAGTGTCTTCCCCGTGCTGATGATCTCCACTGTCTGCCTATTGCAGTGTCCTCAGGTCCCTCTGTTGCTGTTGAATCTCCATGACCTAGCCTGATTGACAGCTGATCAGTGTTCCTCCTCCCCTTGCTGTTGATCTCATGTACCTAGCCTAATTACAGCTCCTCAGTGTCCCTCTGTTGCTGTTGAATCTCCACTGACCTAGCCTGATTGACAGCTCATCAGTGTCCCTCCTCCCTCTTGTTGTTGAGTCTACAACCTACTCCAGATATCAGAAGAGGAGAGATCGAAATGCCGCAGGCTGGAGCAGCATTATGGGGGGGGGGGGGTCGGAGGAGCCACAAATAGGGGGAACAACATCAAATCATTGCAATGGGGGTTTAACCCACCAGGGGTGCCCTGCCAAATAGTGCCGGAGTGACCCGCCAATGCATAGTGCTGGGCAGCCCATCTGATCAAATAGTATGGGCGTCATCAATAGGCTGTATACAGACACCCTATGGAACATCTCATCTGTGTGCATATAAAAATACCACCAATCACCTCCCCATGTCATGGCAGGTTGCTCGTATTATCACTTGTGCCTTTATTATTGGGGCCTGCTGCGTCCTGCTAAGTGCAATGGATATCAGACCTTTTGGCTGTTTCATGGTGAGTTTTTTTGAATTTATGTCCTTGTAGTGTCTTTTTTACAGTTCCTCAGTGTCCCATCTCCCTGTTGCTGTTGAATCTCCACCGACCTAGCCTTATCTACTATTTCTCAGTATCCCTCCTCCCTGTTGCAGTTGAGTCTCTGCTGACCTAGCCTGATCTACCATTTCTCAGTGTCCCTCCTCCCTATTGCTGTTGAATCTCCATGACATAGTCTGACTGACAGCTCCTCAGTGTCCCTTCTACCTGTTATGGTACCTTTTACACGCCGCAACAGGATGGTGGCAACAACCGGGTGCTTCACGTGCACGAGCACGCACAAACGGTTGCCAACGGTAAACGCACCACCTTTACACGCCGCAACAAGGTGCGCTACGGTAGGTTACATCTATCTCTGGATACACCGCCGGGTGCCACAAGTTACCTTCTGTAGCTTACCTTACCCTTTTACACGCCGCAATAACAAGGTAATAAGGGCGGGACAAAGGCAGCAGGGACAACACATAGGCGTGCCACAATTGTGGATTACGAGAATTCCGTACGCTGATAGGACAAAGCAATAACATCATGATTGGCCAGCCAGCGCAGGAGGCTGACTTAATACATGACGCTCGAGCAATTGTGTAGTGTGACTGGTCAGCTCCTTAAATATGCCGCCCTATGCAGCGACTACCAATCGTAACGCAGGAGCTTCCTCCAATGAGCGCTGAAGGGGGGTGGTTTCACGGAGGCTGTGTTCACGCCCCGGGGAGTTATCTAGGCGACGAATAAACCTTACCCTACCATATTTACACACCGATCGCCTATACAACCCGCAACCATCGCTGAAATCATGTTTTGGGCTTGCTCGAAACAGGTTGCCTCAATGACGGCGGACAGTCTGCCACCATCCTGTTGCGGCGTGTAAAGGTACCATTACTGTTGAAATGTAACCAATGTAGCCTGATCTCCCACTACTCAGTGTCCCTCCTGTCTGCTGCTGTTGAGATATTGCACTCTCAGTACAAGATCTAAGGATACCGTCACACGGGGCCTTATCGGCGGTGATTTTATAGGCGACGCAGGGGCGTGGCCTATCGCCGCCAACAAGGCCTGTGCATCGCCTAATGTAAATAGGCGATGGCGACGCCTTTGAGTGGTCGCCTGGTTTCGCAGCACTGCTCTGAAACCAGGCGAGCACTCTGGGGCGATGTGCACACATCGCCCCATGCAACAGGGGGACGGAGATCTGACAGGCGAAGGGAGCCATAGGCTCGCATTTTACAGAATCGCTACTGGGGTTTTTGGACACCCCAGCGGCAATGACACCTGTAAGATCGCCAGTGCATCGCCGGAGGTGTCGCCACATGTAAACATGCGACGGTGCCGCTAGTGGGGCGCCAAAAACGTGCGCGCTGCCGCCCGTCGCAGCCGATATCTCCGGCGACGTCACCAGGTGTGACGGTACCCTAATAGTTTTTCAGGCTGTGTGTAAGGAAACTAAATATAAATGGACTTATGAGCTATTTCACTCTATAATTGGACTCATAAAATGTTCATTTTAATCATCCTGATTGTACACCTATTCTGCAATGGATTTTCATAGAAACTACACCAGTCTCATCAGGTTTTAGAGATTTATTTATTATGTATGCTGGTTGTACTGTGAAATTTGAACACAGATTTGCTTTAACGGGTTATATTATTCCAAAAAGATGAACATAGACACAACAGCCTCAAGACTGCGCAACCCATGTGGTTCCATAGAGGGCACCATTTTTTTCTACTGATGAGGTCACCATAGGTGGGCTGAAACTCAACTTTAAAGGGATTTTCCATAATCACAGAAGGATTATATTGTCCTGAATATTTTCACATTAACAGCAGCTATGATGGGTTTTGCAGTCTTGTCCTAATTATTAAAGGGAATCTGTCACCTGGATCTAACCCCCTGACCTATCACTAGCTGTCCCTACACCTTCCTGTTTCCTAACCATCCCTCTCTGCTGTAAATGCGCCGTATAAAAATGAAGCAAGTTGACTTTGAACTTACTGAGTGTCGCTCTCTCTGGGCGGCATTATTCTTTCTTCCTCTCCTCCTCAATTTGGAATCTCCCACCTTCTTTTCCTTCTATGATGCACCGGCCGGTACGTCACATCCGGCCCTGTGCATTATGGGCCCGATCACATGATTGACCCTGGTGCATTATGGGCTGGATCACATGATCGGCCCGGCTTCAATATGCACATTGCGCATGTAGATAAAGACATTGTCTTTGTCATTGTAGACATTGTCTATGTAGACAAAGCTCCGCTTATTATAGTCACATGACCGTGACATCACACAGGTCCTTTCAGCATTTTCTGAATTTCAGCATTGCTATGAATTCTGTTAACTTAACTGTTAACTATTACCCAGCCGGATTACTGTTTGGGCAGCTAGCTAATGAAAATATGTAAGTATCTAAAATGCTTTTTTTTTAATGAATGCAAACATATAAAAAGGATATTAATGAACACTACATGATCTAAATAACATTGGGGGTAGTTTAAAAACAAAAAAGGACATGACCGGTTCCCTTTAAAGGGGTTATCCTGGCTTTTCCTACAATCTGTGTGTGTATCTAGGCTGTAGAATGCTAACAGTTTGTAATTTACATCCAGTCAGCATTTTGCTTGGTTACCTAAATATCATGATTCAGCTACATGGAGGAGCAGCTCACCTCCCTACTAGAGGCATGTTGTTTTGGAGCCTGCCTGTAACCTCACAACTGGACATTTACATCCAGTCTCCAGCAAGACATCCCTAGACTCCAACAGGCCCACCCCAGTCTCTAACAGGACCACCCCCATTCACCTATGTAGACGCTGACTGAAGCACATTGCACAGACTAAGCGGTCATCTTCTCTCTGCATCACTGCGCCGAACCTGTCCCTCTGTGAATGAGATGACTGCTCTGTGCAGTGTTGTGGTGTGAATGTGACGTCCCACTGGTCAGTGCGCCACTACAGGGGTACTACACCCAGATTAGCATGTGCGGTATCCTGGTCACCAGAGGATGATAATGTTAATCTGTGGTGGCCTCATCCCTGCAATCATACACTTAGGTTAGGGGACCTTTTGGTTAACCCGTTGCTAGGGAACCAGTCCCGGTGGGGGGATCTAAGGTGTAGTGAAAGAGGTGGGAGTGACAGTTAGTCAGATCGTGAGGATAGTACCGTGAGGGAAGGAGGAGAAGGAGTTCCCTGCGAGGATTGTAGTGGAGGGTGCCTGAAAAGGAAGGCAACCCAGACAGAAGGGTGATCCCTGGCTTGAGCAAGCCCGATGCTGGACCGTCCTGATAACCAGCCCGGAAGGAACCCAGTCCAAGACAGAGTACCGGCTCCGAGTGAGGTGCAGGAAAGTTTAGCTCTGAGCCGCCAAACCCGATGGGTCGAAGGCTTTTCATATAGCCTGACACACATGTCCCCACCAGGAGCTCCAAACTGGGTTAAGCCCCTTAGAGAGAAGGGTAACCTCTACATACCCAATGGGCCTGGTAGGAAGAGGGCTCCGTGCAGGGCCGCGCACGGATAGTAAGGAGAGTGCAGTGAGTGAAAAGGACAGACGTTGGTACCAGAAGGAACATCGTTGAGGGCCTCAGAGGGACTTTGCATCCTTTGTGACTACCCGGCCAGCTACCCATGACTGTGTGACTGTGTACTGAGAATTGCCTTGACAAGTTGCCAGTAAATACCCGTGCAGAGCAAGAAGGTCTCCTGTGTCTTATTTCTACTAAGTTGGTCACCTGTATTTCAGTCTCAAGGAGAATACTGCGCCTCTCTCTGTGTGAAACCATTTCTTTACCTCACTGCCATGGGGACTTCGCTCCGCCTGCAGGGAGTGACATAATCCGGCTGCCTACCAATCATCCCCGGAGGTCTGCTAGCAGCGCTAGTGCCATCACCAGATACTGCAGGTGGCGTCACATTAAAAAAACTTTTATTATTCTATTTTTACTAAACCCATTTTCGTGACCACTAGGGCCACGGATCTGGCAGCGGCCACCAGTGACAGTCCCTTAAAGCTACGCCCGGGATACGAGTACCCCGGCCCTGGGGTGCGTCATGTGCACCATTCATTCTTCTTCCCTATGCCTGAAGTGATCCTCCTCTCTGTATCATTGGCACTGTTACCCCTCTATGGAGATGAACCAGTGCTGTGATGTGCGCGTGCTCATCTCCTTCACAGAGGGGGTGGCTGTGGCAGTGATACAAAGAGGAGTATGGCTTCAGGCAAGAGGAAGAAGAATAAGCAGCGCACACGCCGCAGCACTGCACAGAGCGGTTCATTCTCCTTCACAGGGGGCATGTTTGGCAGTTTATGCATAGAGAAGGAGATGACCGCAATGAGGTTCAATCAGCATCTACATAGGTGAATGGGGGTGGTCCTGTTGGAGACTGAGGAGGGCCTGTTGGGAGTCTGGGGAGGGCTTGCTGGAGACTGGGTGTAAACATCCAGTTAAGACAGCCCCTTTAATGTCTATAGATGTAGAATGGGATGGGCGACGTAGAGGAGGGACACACATTTTTGTCCATATAGTTTTTTTTTAAATATGTCTAAATTTTATTTAACAATCAACCTTTCAAGTAGAAGAAATGATGAGATAAATAAAAAACAGGCAATAATACAACTGAAATAATTTATTTACCACTACAGCACCACGAAAAACAAACATACAATGTGTTAAAATACATAATAATCAGTTAAAAATACAGCTGAACTGGTTGTATACTTTACTCCTACACGGTCTATACAGGTGTATCGCTGATGAAGCGCTCCAACACTAAACTTTAGATTTCTTTTTAATGATTTTTATTTTATTAAAACAATACATAACAAAGAAGAAATAAACCTAATTCAAATGGAAACACAGAAGTGGTAAGTAAAAAAAAAAAAAAAAGAAAATTAAATTACTAAAACAATGCACTTTTGAAGAAATCCATTTCACTCACATTTAATTGCGTCCTCCGCAGGGTAATGGTTTTGACATGCAAAATAAAGAAGCCTTTGCTATCCAAAATACCACCAGTAACCATTACTCATTTGCTTTTTCTCTTTAATCATCTCAACCCTTCAAAATTGCTTTACTGAAAACTTGGCGTATTTCCTGGAAAGCGGAAGTCAAACAAAAGTCCTAAGAATGGTGAAGTCAATAAGATTTTTTTTTTATTTAAAGTTCACGTTAAAAATTAAATACACCTTTGATAGGTTGTTGTTGCTGTTTATATGGTGCTTCTCGGCCCTTTATAAAATATTTTACACAGAAATGACTGGAATACGGTACGTTCACTGCAAAAAAAAATGACAATAAATCACTTACACTTGTTCCTGCTCATATTTATAACTATTTACATAGTTGAGAAGAAAAAAAAAAGTTGTTTTTTTTTCCAAAGCGTATTATCGTGAGCTGAAGCATCGACAGGTATTTGAGATGTTGAGAATTATTGGGCATTACCTGTATATAAAAATAATCATTGTATAAGTTGTATTCACAGAAAAGAAATTGAAGAAAATGATTTGCACTTTGTCTTTTGTTCCAAAGTGATCAAACCAAAAAGTATAAAATGACCAATGATACTTTAATAAAAAAAAATGTTTGAATAAAAGTAAGAAATAAACAGTTCAGAAATTTCAAATTTCAACTTTATCTTTTTACAAGGTTTTAATTTAGCTGATTTCACGATTGAAATTGAAATTGTTGGGAGGAGAGCAGAGCTGTGTGTCATTACAAACACCACTCTGCACTAACTGCGATTAGAAATGTTGGGAGGAGACCAGAGCTGTGTATCATTACAAAC
Organism: Allobates femoralis; assembly: GCA_033576535.1. Lineage (NCBI taxonomy): Eukaryota > Metazoa > Chordata > Amphibia > Anura > Aromobatidae > Allobates > Allobates femoralis. The sequence goes on along the minus strand of JARQOC010000001.1, from coordinate 599,405,607 downwards.
ACAACTTTGCATTATTTGTGATTAATAGTGTTGGGAGGAGAGCAGAGCTATGTGTCATTACAAACACTGCTCTGCATTATCTGTGATTACAAGTGTTGAAAGGAGAGCAGAGCTGTGTGTCACTACAAAACCACTCTATAAATCTGTCATTGTAAGTATTGGGAGAACAGAGCTGTGTGTCATTACAAACACCGCTCTATAAATCTGTGATTATAATATTGGGAGGAGAGCTGAGCTGTGTGTCATTACAAACACCATTCTGCATTATCTATGATTACAAGTGTTGGGAGGAGAGCAAAGCAGTGTGTCATTACAAACACCACTTGGCATTATTTGTGATTAAAAGTGTTGGGAGGAGAGCAAAGCTGTGTGTCATTACAAACACCACTCTGCATTATTTGTGATTACAAGTGTTGGGAGGAGAGCAGAGCTATGTGTTAATTACAAACACTGCTCTGTATTATCTATGATTACAAGTGTTAGAAGGGGAGAAGGCTAAGTGTTATTACAAACCCACTCTATTTTATGTGATTACAAGTGCTGGGAGGAGAACAGAGCTGTGTTTCATTACAAACATCACTCTATATTGTGAAGTAGAAAACACCGGTGCTTGTCTTCTTGAATTTCTCTTTATTATTTTTTGAAAATTATAAAATCATTCAGCGTGCTAACTGGGGCTAGATGCGTTTCGGAAGAACAACTTCCTTAATCATTAGCTAATCATTGGCTAATGATTAAGGAAGTTGTTCTTCCGAAACGCGTCTAGCGCCCAGCTAGCACGCTGAATGATTTTATAATTTTCAAAAAATAATAAAGAGAAATACAAGAAGACAAGCACCGGTGTTTTCTACTTCACATTGTTTCTTGGGCAGTTGCCAAGCTGCCACACCAGGTGCAGGAATCCCGGAGGTTAATGGGCGGTGGAGCGGCCTATCCCTTCCCCCTTTCCACTTGAATGAATGAATCACTCTATATTATATGCGATTACAAGTGCTGGGAGGTGAGCTGTGTGACATTATAAACACATTCTGCATTATCTGTGATTACAAGTGCTGGGAGGAGAGCAGAGCTGTGTGTTGTTACAGACACCATTCTGCACTATCTGTGATTATAATGGTTGGGAGAAGAGCAGAGCTGTGTGTCATTATAAACACTACTCTATATTATCTGTGATTACAAGTATTGGGAGGAAAGCAGAGTAGCGTGTTATTACATACACCACTCTTCATTATCTGTGATTACAAATGCTTGGAGGAGAGCAGAGCTGTCATTACAAACACCAACCTATCTCAAGCATCTAGGAATTACGCACTTACAACTGGCATAGATCCAGTGTGATGGATGTGAAATACTGCAGCTCTTATCTCACTGCACTGATATCGAGGGGAAGGGAAATGAGATCAGAACTGACAGTGCTGTGAGATGAGAGCTGCAGATGTACATACACCGCTCTGGATCTGTGCAGGCTATAGGAGCATTATATTCAGATTCCTGTAATAGATACAGAGAGGTGTTTGAAATTACACACAGATCTGTTCTTACTTTGATTGCAATTACAGTAGATGCAAGTATGAGATGCGGGTTACCTGTGGAGCAGATCGGAGCTGTGTGTCATTACATGTCTTACCATGTCATAGAGAAAAGGCCGGGCCTTATTTAACATACGACTATTACATCAGTTTTGGGTCCAAATTAAGTTTTTACATACTACAGATAATTAGTTATCTCTTAAATATCCAAATTCTGGAAATACAGTGTAATCCCAATAGATCTCAAGTCGATTACTGCAAAACCAGCTAAACTTTTTGTTCTGTTTGGAAACATGCAGAAGCAAAAATGAAAAATAACAGGTAGCTTACGGCATAATTCTGAGCAAGATGTAATAACATAAAATATGTATTTTTAGTGCAAGTCATTGTACAGGACTCCGCTCATACTGGCCAGCTACACGGAAAATCATCAAATTGCGAGCAATGAAAAAGAGCCCCAACCGTAAATGAAAAATTGCTATAGCCGACGTTTTGTACAGAGTATAAAAATATGGTATGATTGTACATTTTACACATAACGAACATAATTATTGCTTTATTAATGTTTACAACAGAGATCTACAGAAGAGTTTCCAAATAATGTTGGCTTCACAGCAACCCCCCGCCCCACCCCAACACCACCCATTGTAATACTATCGGTACAATTACATATACCCAAAAACAAACACAGATAGCATAGCTATACAACATCATAGTAAGGTCTGTTCATTAGACCAGTAATATTAAATATTTCACTGGTTTAATACATGAAATGTACATTAATTCATTCATTCATATCAATGCCTCAGACAAGGATTTCGGGAAAAATATATAATTTTGGAGGTGCAGGATATGTCTTAGATTTATAGCTCTTGAAGAAGTGATGAGCGAGCACTACCATGCTCGGGTACTTGGTACTCGTAGTGAGCAGTTGATTCTCGGACGGGCTCGACTTGTGTACCGAGTTTAATGGATGTCAATGGCGAACTTGAGCATTTTTGGGAAAAATGCTTGAGTTCCCCATTGCCATCCATTACACTCGGTACTCAAGTTGTGCCCATCCAAGCATCATCTGCTCGTTAGGGGTACTGAACACCCATGCTCAAGTTTCCTACTGACATCGATTACACTCGGTACACAAGTTGTGCCCATACAAGCATCAACTGCTCGTTAGGGGTACTGAACACCCATGCTCAAGTTTCCTATTGACATCGATTACACTCGATACTCAAGTTGTGCCCGTACAAGCATCAACTGCTCGTTAGGAATACTGAACATCCATGCTGAAGTACCCCATTGACTTCCATTATACTCTTTATACAAGTCATGCCTGTCCAAGCATTAACTGCTCGTTAGGAGTACTGAACACCCATGCTGTAGGAGCCCATTGACTTCCATTATACTCTTTATACAAGTCATGCCTGTCCAAGCATCAACTGCTCGTAAGAAATAATGAACATCATGCTGAAGTACCCCATTGACTTCCATTATACTCTTTATACAAGTCATGCCTGTCCAGCATCAATGCTCGTAAGAAATAATGAACATCCATGCTGAAGTACCCCATTGACTTCCATTATACTCTTTACACAAGTCATGCCCGTCCAAGCATCAACTGCTTGTTTGGAGTACTGAACACCCATGCTTGAGTTCCCCATTGACTTCCATTACACTCTTTACACAAGTTATGCCCATCCAAGCATCAACTGCTCGTTAAGGGTACCAAGCACCTGAGTATGGTAGTGCTCACTCATCACTACTTTGAAGGGAAATTAGATGTGTAGAAGGGCATTTTTGAAATCGGTAACGGAAGCCTAAAATAGGACTATAGACTGAGGGAGTTGAAAAGTAGACCTTGAATATTTTTTATTTTAGGAGAAAAATAGCAAAATGTTGGATTCCTTGCTAGGGGCCAATGATCAGATCAGAGAAGGGAATTGTACTTTACTGTTGTTGATTTAGTATTTTATTAGGAGAGAGTATGTGAAGACCAATACAAGAACCCAGTAATTGTCCTTGCTAAGACATTCAGAATGAGGAGGACGTTATTTGAATATGGATAATATAACTGTCTCAAAAATGCTAGTATGAATGAAAAACGGGACTTTGTGTTTCCTGAAATGCATAGTTTTAGCTAAACAATTATATCCTTAACACATTTAAAGGGGTCTTCACAGCAATGATATTATGACCTATCAGAACTATGAGGGTTCAATATCTAGAACATCCCAACCTATTAGCAGTTTGATGTCTACATTGTACATCACTATGTAGCGACCCTTCTTGCTCTTCACAATGTATGGATGTGAGATATTTTGGATTCATGCCACTGCTGGAGCTCCAAACAGCAGAATGGGGGTGTTGGACCCCCACTAATCTGATATTGATGAGTTATCCTTAGGATAGGTAATCAATAGCATATGCTTAGAACCCCCTTTTAAATAGATATCCTTTAGGACCAAAAAGTCTTTCCTTTCTTCTGTTTTCCAATCCTGGAAGCCATATCTTCTCGTCTATAACAGAGGTTGGATTCTGCATTGAATGGCATACAATACCAACGGCCTTCTTCATTTATATGTGTATTATTTGTGTTGGGTCTAATATCATCACATTATTGGGAGCCTTGGGGTCTACATATTCTACGAGTTGGCATATGTTTCACCACGTGAAGAGCCTTAGATGGTCAAGGTTGATTATTGACAAAGTTTCCGAAAAGACAAGGTCTCTGTCAACTTACCATGGCCCATGAAAAAAAAAAGTTGGACTATTGAAGATTGCTATTATTTAGGCAGAACCAAGCACGGAAAGATGAAATCTATTGGAAATTTACCACCATGTTGGAAGGGGGTATGTATAATAAGGAAAATTATCTGAAGACAGTGGTAATGCCCGTAGCAATCGGTCCAAATAAGGATTAATACAATTGTCCAAAATGTTGTCTTGGGCAACTCATCAGTTTGTTTTTTTACTATTGATCCATTTTATATAGGCAACCATCTTGTACCTATTGATCAAAAAAAATAACGGTAGGCTCGCGATTCAATATCAACCAAAAAAATAAAAAACAAAGAAAAATCCGAGTACTACCGGACAGACACAACTTCACTAAACGGTGTATGTCTCCATTATTTTCTTCTTTCACATAATAACACTAACACATTATTCCAGTGTTTCTTTTTTTTTTTTTTATATTAATTCTTTCATGTTTTTTGTTTTTGCTCAGAAAAAAATTGAGACATTTGATCCTGTGAGGAAACTCTACGTGAGGCAAATGTTCTACGTTTATACACGTCTACTATTCTATTCCTTTTTTTTTTTTTATTATTTCGTTTTATAGTGTTGTCAACTACAAATACAAAAACATTAACAAAGATAAAAAGTGGGCCGTTCAGAAAAGCTGGTTACAGCAGAGAAATGGGAGAAATAACAGAAAACGTCAACAGAGTACCAGAGAGAAAATAGAAAAAATTGGTGTGTCAACAAAATGAATTTCAAGAGACCTGGGTTGATCCTGGCAGGCATCGCCACTGAAAAAAAATTGGCCCAAATCTCTCGCTGACACAGGAACATCATAGAATGGGAGAAGGGGGTAATATTCCACTAAAAGTTACATTAACAACTCCGAAAAAAAAAGTCTTCAGTGATGTATTGTTTCTGCCAGTTATTAAAAATAAACTTTCCAGAAAGTTCACACTAGTACCGTTTTTTTCTTCTTTTTTTTTTCGACTATAACACTGATTGAACAAAGGCCTATTTTTTTGCTTGTTTTTTTCTTTAAAAAAAAAAGTTTTTTTTTTAAATCCCACTACTACACATTGTGTTAGTTAAAAGTCTAGCCACATTTACATGACTTTACAATCATATTTGAAAGTTGTTCAATCTTCGGTGTCTTTCCGATATAGTACAAGATGGTCAGAGAGTCTAAATCTTGAGATACGCAACACGGTGAGGCTGATGCTTCTGGATTGATGGTGTTATACAGGCCGAGCACCTATGACAAAAGGAGATAACAGAAAATTAGTAAATTCATTGTGAAAATGTAGTAATACCTGGAATAACTGGAAGCTGTGGATCCCAATGCAAAATCTCAACCATCACAACTAGGGATGAGCGAGTATACTCGCTACTATTCGGAACTCGCCGAATAGTAGCGGTATTCGGGTACTCGCTATTCTCTGAGTATCTTATGATTACTCGGGAGTAGCGAGAAGTCCATTCACTTTCGCAGTGTATCTATAGATACACTGCAAAAGTACCCTAAAAGTGAATAAAAGTTGTTAAAAATAATGAAATTACATACTCACCTGTCCGACGCCTGCACTGGGACCGGCAAAGAAGAGATCCGATCACCGGACAAAGACCTGTGACTACCAGCCAATCAGATGGCGAGATCTGGCCAATCAGATAGCGAGACTTCACAACCACGTGATCGCTAGTGGCCACCTGATTGGCCAGATTGCAAGGTACTGGCAATACACCTAGGACTTTGCAATCTGGCCAATCAGGTGGCCGGCAGCGATCACATGGTTGTGACGTCTCGCCAACTGATTGGCCAGATCGCTACCGATCATCTGATTGGCTGGAAGTCACAGGTCCTTGTCGTCCGGTGATCGCAGGTCTTCTGGGACGGTCCCGGGGTCTTCTTTGCTGATCCCGGTGCAGGCGTCGGACAGGTGTGAATGTAATTTTATTATTTTTAACAACTTTTATTAACTTTTAGAGTACTTTCGCAGTGTATCTATAGATACACTGTGAAAGTAATCGGACTCGCTATATTCGCAATGAGTACCGAGTACCGGAACCTACTCGTTGCGAGTATAGCGAGTCCGAATATTGCGGTAATCGCTCATCCCTAATCACAACAATCAACCTTCTCAACAGATCTGGTTTTTTTATGGGTGGGCAAAGGTCTTTTTGACCCACTCAAGCTACAGGACATCAGCATGACTGCATCTTCTTCAAATCTCAGGTAAACTCCTGATAAAACACATACCTACACCCAGGACTTTAGATGGATTCGGGGTCGTGGAGTTGGAGTCAGTGTCCATTTTAGTGGAGTTGGAGTCAGATTCAGGGAAATTAAAGAGTCGGAGTTGGATATTTGACTTAACGACTCCACAGTCCTGCCTACACCAGAAATTGGTTTCTGATGAGTAGTAGTAACACAAAGTAATGGGGATGCCCAATGGAGAAAACATTCTTTATCTATTTAGTTGGCCATAAATGTGTGGATATCTGTGACATCTGTCTGAGACCACAGACTCAAAATGACTGTCTCGGACAGACTTGGCAAAAGTCACTTAGTTTGGCTGAATTTCGAGAAACCCTGACCGCCTTTACAAGGATCTTTACAATGGAGTCCAGAAGATTGCTGCCTATGGATGCGCTGCCAACCAGAGGTACGAACCAGAGGCAGGAATAGTTGTCAAGCAGGTGCAAAGCTGAGGGGTCAAGAAAAGGATAACATCAGGATCCATTTAAAGGGACTCTGTCAGGTCATTTTTCAGTATGATATTAATATTACCCTTGAAGAGAGCCTGGGCAGACCTTTTAAAAACATGTGAAATCATTATTGTACACTTTCTAGTTTCCGTGCTATAAGCACTTTCACACCCTACAGGCAGCTCCTGCATTAGTCCTCTCCATTATATTCACAGTCAAATAGTCCGACTGCTGTATAAGTGATATTCAAATATCCACACCCACCCAAGCTGGTGTCCTGTCCTCCCCCTGTGAGCTCTGTGCTGGGATGGGAGGTGTTTTGTCCTGCACTGTGTGCTATCTGTCAGATTTCTATTATACGAAGGTTGGTTTTCCTGCAGACATGTAATGGGTGTAATGATCAAATGTTCTTATAATCCCATATGCAAATAGAGTCTGTGGAGCCTCAGTTAGGAGTCTCAAACACAGGACTAGCCAGATATCCCTCCAGGGAAGGACCCAGCCACTCCACACTGATGAGGGGCAAATACCCTGAAACAGCTGTCTGTGGATGGATACCTGGCCTTGGTATTCCCTTGTCATATCTCTAAACTTGTAAAAGAGCTGGATATTGACTAAAAGGGCCACTTAATATGGTGGTTATGGTGTTCTGCGCAAGGAGCCACCCCTTGACTGGGTCCTTCCCTGGAGGGATATCTGGCTAATCCTGTGTTTGAGACTCCTAACCGAGGCTCCACAGACTCTATTTCATATTCATAATTCCCAGGGGCAATGCGCCTAGGAATTCACTGTGTTGAGCGCTTTAGCCAGCTGCCCGCAGTGCTTTCTTGGACTGGTCTCCCTGAGATCAGTGAATGCATTATAATCACATAGAAATATCTCAGACTGCACACACTAGACATATGTCTCGGATACACACAATGAAGATCTCCCAAGAGCACAAACCTCCTCCCCCCTCCTTTCTGCTCTGAAATGAGTCACACAACAGACAGATCAGAGGGTAGGACAGTGTAATAATGCATGAATATTCATTCCTTGGGGAGTGGGCAGCAGAGAACTCACTGTGATTGACAGATGGTATTAATATTTTATTTTGAAGTGTTCAGAGGATAGAAGGGAAGTATAAATAATAGAAATACATGAATAGAGAGAGCTTAGAGAAAGGAATTAGAAAATGGTATCCGTTATACACATGGATTTTTGACCTGACAGATTCCCTTTAAGTTGTCAGAACACTAAGAATCCAGCAAGGTACAAAAATATCAGGCAGGAGAAGACTACGGTAAACAGAAGAACACCACTAAAAACAGAGAAACACTACTATAGAGCAGGGGAAAAACCAGACCCAAGCTTTGAAGCACAAGCTATATCTGGCAGTTTCCAGCAGAAAGCTGAAAGCTTAAGTAGGATGAATAGGCTGAAGCCAGAAGCTAATGACTTCAGCTGGACAGCACATACACCCACTTTGTCAGACTGGAAAATACTGCAGGTCCCAGCCATTCTAACCTTAGTGGATGGGCAGAGCCTGTGCTCACTAGAGTTTCTGGCATTGACTTCTCCTCTATCACGAGCACCATTTACATTGTGAATTCGCCCATGCCCTGTGATATAAGCAGATATCACAAAAGCAGGCGCAGGTGGAGATGTGAAAATATTTTACCAAGCACAACAGTTAATAATACATCTCTATTTTGGGTCTTCAGTGGTCTTGATACAACTTTATCCAAAATTCTACAAGACCATCTAAGGTGCTGGTTTCTACTCAATATGAAGCCCTATTGACAAACGCTCATGTGACCTTGTCTACTGAGGTCAACATATCCATATATCCAACTTTAAGGTGGTCATACACATTCAATTGAATCATGTGTTGCCCTACGGTGAAGTAGGCTCCGTGGAGCACCATGCTCCTTTGGGAGAATAACTTCATAAAATGGAATGTAATAGAACAATCTACTGCATGAATATTTTGCACCACATTCCATGGTCATTTTCTTTATGAATTAATGATTAAAACAATCATTGGTTATCTATATAAATGGAATTACAGTATGGGATCGGGATCATGGATTAGGAGAACGCGCTAAGGAGAACATCTACATGAAAGAAAACCCTAGTGGAAATCAACAATGGCACATTTGACGTAAACATTAAATAAACAAAATTGATAAAAAAGAAATCCCTAATAGATACAAAGCTATAATATCTAGTAATTAATGCAGGCTATTTTCCACAGCACTATAGGAAGTGTGTAGGTTACCCGGTGGCAGCGTTTACGGATTTATAAGGATGCCATTAATAGGTTAGTCAAACACAAAGTGACCTTTTCCTACAGGTTCAATTGACTATTTATAACTAAACACAGAAGACCTCTTCAGCCCGGCCACAAAGCCGACGTTGTGTTACATTCCTGCTGGCGTCTTGTGTACCGTAAATGCCCAAAAGATATTTGTGACAGCTGAACTTCCTGAGAATATTCCTCCTATGAAGCAAGGAGTGAGGCTGCAGGTCTCAAATTTTTCACTTTACATGTGCTTCATTTGGTGCAAAATACCAATGTAAAATACCCCAGGATGGTCTAGATGGTCAAATCCTTGAAACTACAGCTGCACTCTAATACTACGGCATGCTATTTTGACTATGGAACAGCATAATAGCTAAGAAAATATCAAAAATTAGGACACTTAGCTTATAAACATGGCCATATCTATAACCACCACGTGGCTACTGGGTGGTTATAGATACGGCCATGTTTATATGCTAAGTGTCCTGATTTTTTATATTTTCTTAGTTATTATGCTGTTGTATAGTCATAATAGCTGTCTTTTTGTAAAAATGTGTTGTGTTTTAGCGTCACACCAGTACACACTATAAGGATTGAGTGTCACAGATTCTTGTCTTGTTTAAAGCCTTGTGACTAGGCTGCAACGGTGTACCGAGAGGAGTACTGGGGCTTATAGCAAATAAGCAAAATATTGTTACTGGTCTCGATTTACACCATTATACGTTGAATTCAACAAATTACCTTTTACTAGTGGTCAGGTAAAGCAAGGAAAAGATGATTTGTGAGCTAGAAAACATGAACTTAGTGTTAGGAACAGGGCTGTGGAGTCGGAGTTGTAGAATCAGAGTCGGTTGTCATTTTGGTAGAGTCGGAGTCATTATGAGAGTTGGTCTTAGGGAAATTGAGGAGTAGGAATCAGATGTTTAGCTTAGTGACTTCACAGCCCTGCTTGTGGAGTCAGAGTCGTGCAGTCGGTGTCTATTTTGGTAGAGTCGAATTCACGGAAATTGAGGAGTCGGAGGTTTGGCTTACCGATTGCACAGCCATGGTTTTGAAGTTGGAGTCCTGGAGTTGGTGGAATCAGAGTCTGAATCAGATTTTTGGCTTACTGACTCCATAGTCATGGTTAAGGCCGGCTTCACACCACGGTTTGTGTGATCCAGGCTGTCCGGTGTGGACAGGACAGCCCGGATCCGATTTTGGCCCCATAGTATTCCTATGGGGCTGGATGGCAGTGTTTTGCTATCTGGTTTCCATCTGTCTGGGAGGATCTGGCAGAATTTGTTTTTTTCCCCAGACAGAAAATCGAAGCTTGCAGCGTTTTTGTGACCGGGGCAAAAATATGCCAAAATTGGATCCACTCGGATCCGGCGCTCCCTAACATGGGAGTCTATGGCGCCAGATCCGACAGAAAATCGGATTCAGCTCCAAGATGCCGGGTGCTGAGGCTCAGCGCTGGCTAGCGCTGAACTTCAGCCCGTAGAGAGCCACTAGCCGTGATTTTAAAGTTTCAGCAGGGGACAGCTCCTGCAGTTGCGATCTGCCGATCTCGGCAGAAAACAGGACTGGAGGGCATATTTTCCCTCTGGTTCTGTTCTGTCCGGGGCTGTCAGGTTCTGTCCAGTGTTTCCTGAAAAACACCGGACAGAATCTGACAGGTGAAAAATATGGTGTGAAGCGGCCTAAGGAGAAACGTTGTCAGTTTCTCTTTCTATTTTATTCCCACTAGTCATATGCTTATTCTAATTTTTTTTAAAACCCACCAAATGGTTGCAGAGATATGAGCTTTTTCATTTAGTAACCATTTTTATGGTCTATACCCACGGGTGTGTCTCACTGAATCCTCAGGGGTGTGTCTTAGAACTCCTCTGCAACATTACTCTACAAGTCCCGTCCCCTCAGTAGAAAGCACAAAACTTAGCACTAGATACAAAGGCACAAACTGTATATATGAGCACAAAAAAATAGGATATTCATGGACACCAAAAACTTAAAATAAGAGCAAAAATTCCAATTATCTGCAATGTTGGAATTAAGGTAGGGCAGAGAAGTCCTTAGCTCCAAATAAGCTTCAAATTGATATTATGTTGTGCCCATTTCTGCATCTACGCCCACCAGACCATTTGCTGGTGATGGCTGATATCCTACGTTCAGATGTGTCCAATTGTAAATTTCCAGAAATTTTGCAAGGACTTCAATTTCTCGTGACGCAAACCCTTGATAGGTTGCAATCCAGTGGGTGGCAACAAATAGGATAAACATCTCCCGATAGAGTAACAAAAAAAAAAAACATTTTTATTGTTCACCATTAGCCATCTGGCGTCATTTATCTTGAGTCATGTCAATGTCAACATGTATGGCATGTATTACCCGAGTGTGCTGGGTGTCAGCGCTCCATAAATAGGGACATGCTCCAGCACAGAAGTTTGCGTTGTAGCCTTTGGGTTCGTGTATCCATTTCCATCCAAGGTCCCTCTTGAAGTCGATATACAAAGGACGTAGACAACAATTGTCCTGGACATTTCTAAGGAAGAACAAAGTTTCTCAGTGATGCAGAATCATTCCAGATATATAAATATATATCTATATATTTGAGTCAATACATATTTACATAGGTTGTTGTAAAAAAAAAAAAAAAAGCCCCCAGCCGTTTTGTAAAAGCTGTTATATAGGGATGAGCGAGTACCTTAATATTCGTGCTCGCTATACTCGCAATGAGTAGGTAGCGGTACTCGCTACTCGTTGCGAGTATAGCGAGTACAAATACTTTCGCAGTGTATCTATAGATACACTGTGAAAGTAGCCTAAAGGTGAGTAAAAGTTGTTAAAAAATAATAAACTTACATACTCACCTGTCCGACGCCTGCGCTGGGACCGGCAGAGAAGACATCCGATCGCTGGACAAGGACCTTTCACTACCAGCCAATCAGATGGCCGGTAGCGATCTGGCCAATCAGATGGCGCCACGTCACAACTGTGTCATCGCTAGCGGCCACCTGATCGTCCAGTTTGCAAGGTCCTGACAGTACATCTAGGACCTTGCAAATTGGCCAATCAGGTGGCCGCTAGCGATCACGTGGTTGTGACGTGGCGCCATCTGATTGGCTGGTAGTGAAGGTCCTTGTCCAGCAATCAGATGTCTTCTCTGCCGGTCCCGATGCAGGCGTCGGAAGGTGAGTATGTAAGTTTATTATTTTTTAACAACTTTTAATCACGTTTAGGCTACTTTCACAGTGTATCTATAGATACACTGCGAAAGTATTAGGACTACTCACTGCTCCCAAGTACACATAAGTACACGGAGAGTAGCGAGTAGCCCGAATACGGCTACTATTCGGCAAATACTGAATAGTAGTGAGAATACTCGCTCATCCCTACTGTTATAGAATCGGCCATTACAACCTTTTGTGGTCGGCATTCCACAGTCTGACTGCTCTAACTGTAAAGGACGCTTTCCTATGTAGCTGCCAGAATCACCTATCTTCCACCCGTAGTAGGTGCCACTTAGTCTTTACAGGTCATGTAGCTGTAACATCACCTATTGGGAATGGTGGATCCTGTGTTATCTACTGTATATAGAGGTGTTATCACTCATTGTACAGGAGGAGGTGAGCTGTGATATCATCTATTGTGAATGGTGGATCTTGTGTTATCTACTGTATATAGAGGTGTTATCAGTCATTGTACAGGAGGAGGAGGTGAGCTGTGATATCACCTATTGTGAATGGTGGATCCTGTGTTATCTACTGTATATAGAAGTGTTATCAGTCATTGTACAGGAGGAGGAGGTGAGCTGTAATATCACCTATTGTGAATGGTGGATCCTGTGTTATCTAGAGGTGTTATCAGTCATTGTACAGGAGGAGGAAGAGGTGAGCTGTGATATCACCTATTGTGAATGGTGGATCCTGTGTTATCTACTGTATATAGAGGTGTTATCAGTCATTGTACAGGAGGAGGAGGTGAGCTGTGATATCACCTATTGTGAATGGTGGATCCTGTGTTATCTACTGTATATAGAGGTGTTATCAGTCATTGTACAGGAGGTGAGCTGTGATATCACCTATTGTGAATGGTGGATCCTGTGGTATCTACTGTATATAGAGGTGTTATCAGTCATTGTACAGGAGGAGGAGGTGAGCTGTGATATCACCTATTGTGAATGGTGGATCCTGTGTTATCTACTGTATATAGAAGTGTTATCAGTCACTGTACAGGAGGAGGTGAGATGTGATATCACCTATTGTGAATGGTGGATCCTGTGTTATCTACTGTATATAGAGGTGTTATCAGTCATTGTACAGCAGGAGGTGAGCTGTGATATCACCTATTTTGAATGGTGGATCCTGCGTTATCTACTCTATATAGAGGTGTTATCAGTCATTGTACAGGAGGAGGAGGTGAGCTGTGATATCACCTATTGTGAATGGTGGATCCTGTGTTATCTACTGTATATAGAGGTGTTATCAGTCATTGTACAGGAGGAGGTGAGCTGTGATATCACCTATTGTGAATGGTGGATCCTGTGTTATCTACTGTATATAGAGGTGTTATCAGTCATTGTACAGGAGGAGGAGGTGAGTTGTGACATCACCTATTGTGAATGGTGGATCCTGTGTTATCTACGGTATATAGAGGTGTTATCAGTCATTGTACAGGAGGAGGAGAGCTGTGATATCACCTATTGTGAATGGTGGATCCTGTGTTATCTACGGTATATAGAGGTGTTATCAGTCATTGTACAGGAGGAGGTGAGCTGTGATATCACCTATTGTGAATGGTGGATCCTGTGTTATCTACGGTATATAGAGGTGTTGTTACTTATTATTGTACTATTGTCTGTGATGGAAAGGGAGACTACTGAAAAGTCATATGTCCAGAACAGGATGTGTGGGTAGTCTAATATTAGGCTTAGAAAAAAAATGATTTAAAGGGAGTGAGTAATCATAAAACTATTTATTGTCTAACTGCTGATAACGTTCCTCTTTATTTACAGACCTGAAACAATACGCAGCATCTAGCGCCCGCTTCCTCCGTCGACTCGATTGCTGGGATTCCTGTCTGTATGACGGTAGCAGCATCAGCAGTAGATGGGGGGAATGGCTGTTGTGTTTTTTCAAACTAGGCTTCAGATTCTTGGGGTCCACGATGGGATATAAGAAGGCGTCATCAATACCTAAAATATAGAAACTATCATCATAATTCACATCTGCAAGCATAATCCCGCAGAATGAAAGGGTCTATGTCGTAATCTGGAATGACGAAGTATCTACATCCAGACCCACAAATTGTAGATTCCGGTGTGTCACATACAATATCAGCCCTTTATACTGAAGTTACATTCTATTCACACCACAATCTAAAGGAATTTCCGGTTATTAATTTAGCAGCATCACATACTGGAGTCAGAGCCTGGTGCAGCGAGCAACCGATGGGAAGAACAGGTAAAGTCCAGGTTCATGGCTGCTCTGGCTGGATTCAAACTTACAACCTCATATACATTCGTCCGTCCATCGGTCTGTCCATCCACCCGTCCATGCATCCATCCGTCTATCCAACCATCCATCTATCCATCTGTCTGCCTATCCATTTATCCATCCGTTTATTTATCTATCTATCCATTCCTTCATCCATCCATCCATTCATCCACCCATCCATCTATAGTCTATCCATCCATCCAACCATCCATCCATCTGTCTATCGATCCTTCCATTTTTCTATCCATCCATCCATTCCTCCATCCATCTATCCATTCCTCCTTGCATCTATCCATCCATTTATCTATCCATCTATTCATTCTTTCATCCATCCATCCATCCATTCGTCGACCCATCCATGTATAGTTTATCCATCCAACCACCCATCCATCTGTCTATCCATCCATACGTCCATACGTCTATACATCTATTCATCTATCTATTCCTCCATCCATCCACTCATTCCTCCATCCATCCATCCATCCAATCTATTTTTTCTATATTGAATTTCAAGTGTTGCCAATAAAATGATAGATAACTAAAATAGACTTCTGGGCAAAATAGGAATCTCCCAAACTGTGAAATATGAAAATAAAATTTCCTAGAGTGGGAGGACTGGGGAGAGGTGAATGTCCATACATTGTGGTAAGAAGCTATATTTTAGTGTTAGCATCATCTTGGGTCAGTTTTTTATATATATTCTAGCATAGGGGTTTGTAGTTAGGGTGTCTGATTTTGGAACCTATATTAATTCAGGGACAATGGAGGGTCTGTGTTTATTTAGGGGTACATTATTTTAGGTGATGTTGCAGGGAAACTGTATTTGATGTAGGGTTTGGGTTTGTATCTTCTTAGTTGGTATACTCTTGGGTCTGTATTTAGTTAGCGGTCTCATCTGGGATGTGTACTTGCGGTCTAGTATAGGGTCTGTATTTGTGTAGGGTCTGGTCTGGGGTCTTTGTGTGTTTAGTGATCATAGTGGGTTTACTGGCATCTGATCGCTATTTATCTTCCATTTGAAACTGATCCAGTAAGAAAAAAATGGATCTTTTACAAATGGAAGACAAATAGCGATCAGGTAACGGATCCGTTCTCCATAGACTTCAATGTTAAAAGGCGGATCCTGCAGAAATCAATTGTTTCAAAATGGACAAAAAAAGTTGTGTTTGCACGAAGGATTGTGCTGTATCCGATCTAATTGAGGATTACCGGACATGTGACATCTAAAGCAGAATACAAATATAGACTGAAATAGATCATTATCCAAAAGTTTCAAAGTACCTGCAAATCTGGTCTCCAATTCCTCACTTTTGTTGGGGATGATATAGTTATTGGAGGGAACAAAGGTGCAACAAGGACAATGTAAACTTATTTTAAACCCAAGATTTCGGTCTGTGAAAGAAGAACACAAACAGTTTACAATTTCATGAAAATTAATTTAGCTGAAAAAAAGGAATCATTACAAAATAATGTTATCAAACTCATCTACTATATAATTGACTAATCATGTCTGTCCGAGGCCGAAATTGCGCACCAGCGCTCATTGGTCGCCGCCAGCCACGGTGACCAATGAGCGCAGCGTATGCAAAAGAGCCGCACGTGGAGGTCCGCGGTGACCCAGCCTGGAGATGACCGGCCTCAGCTGGCGAGCTGATGACCTCTGTGCAGCAGTAGCTGAGATGCGGCTACCTGCCGGACAGAGGTCCGAGGCGAGCCAGCCGGGAGATGACCGGCGTCAGCCGCTCATCTCCCCTGGCTGCTCGCTGCGGTAGTACCCCGAGCGTGATTCAAATCCCCCGCTAAGCAGGAAAATATGAATTCTGCGCCGCTGATTGGTCGCGAGAGAGACTTGGCACGCGGTTTGAATGCCACTTTGCTCATTGGTCGCCGCGGCTTGGCGCGCAATTTGAATGGCGCTCGGTTTTCAAACACGCGCCGTTTTGCTCATTGGTCGCTGGCGGCCGCGGCGACCAATGAGGGACTTGGCGCGCGGTTTGAATGCCGCTTTGCTCATTGGTCGCCGTGGCTGGCGGCAACCAATGAGAGACGCGGTGGGCGGTTTGAATACCGTTTATGTCATTAGTCACCCCGGCTGTGATATTGGCGCGGAATTTGAACTGCCAGTCATAGTGTGATGCAGTTCACTCCTGTTTACAAGGCTGTCGGTCAGTGTGACGCAGTTCACTCCTGTCCACAAGGCTGTCGGTCAGTGTGACGAACTTCAATCCTGTATACAAGGCTGTCAGTCAGTGTGACAACTTCACTCCTATCTATAAGGCTGTCAGTCAGTGTGATGCACTTCACTCCTGTGTACAAGGCTGTCAGTCAGTGTGACGAACTTCTCTCCTATCTACAAGGCTATCAGTCACTGTGACGCACTTCACTCCTGTCTACAAGGCTGTAGGTCAGTGAGATGAATTTCACTCCTGTCTACAAGGCATTAAGAATCAATTTGCTCATCTCTAGTTCCTAACCTGAAATGATTTCAGGAGGTCGGTAAACTTGACGGTAATATTAATAAGACCAATTATTCAGTCAACGTGCTTCTACCAACCATCAAAGGTGTCCAAAGCTCAAAAAAACACAATGGTATCCTATTAAAAGAGCAAAGCTGCTTCCTTACCTCGGTGACGGAGCCACTCCTTTATAGCTTCTGTCACATCGAATGACAACCACTCGCCTTCCGCTCTCGTTTTCACGACTTTACTGTCTATGTAGCGCTGCATCGGTGACGTTAAGTCTTTGGATTTAAGAATCTGTATGAGGAAATATCCCAAAAAATATAAGACAAGGGAAGATACAAAAATCGAAAAAACATCAGCTCAACATAACAAGGCAAAGCAACATACTGTATATGATAAAGTCCAAACAATGATGATGCTCGGATGTAGCGGGGCCAGTGTCCCCGACAGCAAGTCATGAAAATCAAAGAAAAAATAGCACCAAATGGATAAAATTAATTAAAAGTATGGATTATTTAAATCCACTAAGAACCAGAAAAGATGCTTGAAAAAATAGAAAAGAAAAGGGGAGATTCCAATGAAGCTTAGACGCTTCAGACATCCATGCCCTTACTCTATGAGTAATGACAATGCGTTTTTATATATGTATTATATTCTATTTAGTGCCATATTTTCTCCATGTTTTTCATAAAAAGTGAAGGGGTAGTAGCCCCATTAAATTCACAGTATTGTTATCATTACAAATAAGTCAAGATATTCCCCTTTTCTTACCACTTTTTTCTGCCATTTAAGAAATCATAAGAAATTAGGAAAAGAGTCAGCGTTTTTGATTTTTAAAATAATATCACTCTGACTGCTTTGTATATTCACTAGAATAAGGAGAGTGGAGTGGTTTTTGGTTAGAACTAATGATGAGTGAGAACTATCATGCTCAGGTGCTCAGTTCTGGAAACGAGCAGGTCGGTTGCTCGGACCAGTGCAACTTAAGTACTGAGTGTAACGGAAGTCAATGGGAAGATCTTCCAGAAAAATACCCGAGTTCCCTATTGACTTCCATTATACTCAAGTCACGCCCATCTGAGGTTCTGACTGCTTGTTACGAGTACTGAGCATCAGGGCTGTGAAGTCAATAAGCCAAACATCCGACTACGAGTCCTCGGTTTCCCTGAATGCGACTCCAACTACGACTCTAAAGGTACCTTTACACGCCGCAACTATCACTTGCGATCGGTAGCAACCGTACGTGCGCATGCACGTTTTTAACGGTTTCTAACGATCGCTGATTCCGCATGTACCAGCCGCAATTGCGCCCTCAACCTAAGGGAACATGGTTCCCCGGAAGTTCCAACAGATCCTGCGGGAAACATCCGGTTGAATCCCGACGCCACTTCACACGCCGCAATCAGTAGGGGAAAGTGGGCGTACATGTTCTGCGGCGCTAAAACATAGGCGTGACAGACTCGTGTATTCCGTGATGCTAACACGCTGATTGGACAACGCAATAGCGTCATGATTGGGCAGCCTGCGCAGGAAGGCTGGCTAATACATGACGCCATTCCAATTGTGGAGTGTGAATGGTCAGCTTTTTAAATATGGTGCCCTGTGAAGGGACAGCCAATGAAAACACAGTTGCCACCACCATTCATCGCTGATGGGGCGCGGTATCCATAACGCTGTGGCACGCCCCTGGGAAATCACTAGGCGATGCAGATTCCATCCCTATCGCCCGTTTACACACCAATACCAGGGCAATTCACCATTTGGGTAGCCTCTGATTTTAGAACACGGCTCAGAAACTGCAACCCGGAGCAACTGCGAAAATCCCGATCACTTTCCCAAATTACACGCCGCAACTTCGTAGCAATTTCAAGGCAACCGTGACAAAAATCCCGATTGCCTGGCAGTTGCTACACCGCGGTTGAGGCGTATAAAGGTACCTTAACTCCACCAACATTGACACCGACTTCAACTCCACATCTCTGACTCCACAACAATGGCTGTGAAGTCAGTAAGCCAAACATCCGACTCTGATCTAACTCCACCAAAATGGACACCGACTCCAACTCCACGGCTCTCAACTCCACAGTCCTGCCAATCACCCAAGCATGGCAGTGCTCGCTCATCACTAGTTAGAACTGTTTATTGATGACCTCGACCCCATTACTTGGGAGTTGTATGCAGACATTTTTAACATACACTCGAGTGAGCACCCCCAAGTTGCATAGCTGCCTCATTTAAGACAACTGATATACGGGGAAACTCCCAACACAAAATCCCAGTAGTGCCCGTTCTTTACAATTTGGCAGACATTTTTATACCTTCAAAGAGGACCTGATGCTAGGTCAAAAGTGACCAGTTTTTCCTCGTATATTAAGGTACCGTTGGATGGCACGACGTTGACACGAGGTCGGCAACGATCTTGTGGGCGCGCGGTCGTTTCATACATCATTGCAACATCACTGGTGAGGTGTCACACGCATAAATATCGTGCACGACGCACCAGCGATGTTGTGAGCAGTGATCATTCGTACAACCCTTCGAACGATCCCTGTTCGTTGTGGTCAATGGCCGAAGTCGTTATCGACATCGTTATCACAGTGTCACACTGCACGATGCAGCAGGTTGGCCGGTTGTAGATCGTCAGGTTTACGAACATGATCTTAAACCTGCGATCAGCGATCCAACTATTTATCGTTACAACTTTGCACAGTCACACACAACGAGGTCGTAACAATGTCGCTTGAACGTCTCCAAACCCGTGACGTATGAGCGATATCGTTAACGATGTTGTGCCGTGTAACCGGACCTTTATTTTCACTGCTCCACTGAGTTTTCAGTCTGCCTTTTTTTTCAATCCACCTTATGGTTCCAGATATTTGGGCTTTTTAATGTATTGTTAATTTTTATGGCTTTTACCGTGCAGGTGTGGCTCACAGTATTATATGGCGGAGTGTCTTTGGGCCGCTATGTATAATTATACTGTGAGCACTGGGTAGAAACAAAAATTACAACTAAATAAGAATTGTCCTAGCTCTGGAAATGTATGATGGATTTTAAAAAAAACACACAAAGGAGGAGTAGAAATATAAAGATAAAAAACTGGCCGCCTTTGACCTAGTGGCAGAGTGGCTCATTGGCACCCCCCTTGATATACGTCACTCAGTGCAATTTCTCCCCTTCCCGCCAATGCTTTAAACCCTCAGTAAACAAACATATATAGTTTTTTACTAAATTTGAATTTACGGTACATATTATACTATAAGCTATTTATCATATAAAGACTTGAGAAAAACCAAAAATTTTTGAGCAGAGTCAATCAATTTAGCCTAAAAATATAACTTTCCTGCAATATTATGTCCACAATGAAAAATATTTCAGTATTAACAAAGCATACATAAAGCTCAGCCGGTGAGAGCCAGAGATGTTGTATGATCAGACCATGTCCAAGTATGGTCAGACACATCCATTACACAGTACATAGCAGGACACATATATAAATTATCTCAGCATAGAAAGGTGTATGATCAGACCATTCCCGTACAGTCAGACACATCCATTACACAGTACATATCATGACCATAATTAGATTATCTCAGCACAGGAGATGTGGTATGATCAGACCATGTCCCTGTATGGTCAGACACATCCATTACACAGTACATAGCAGGGAAACATACCGTAATAAGATTATCTCAGACAGGAGATGTGGTATAATCAGACCATGCCCCGTACGGTCAGACACATCCATTACACAGTACATAGCAGGGACACATATATAGATTATCTCAGCACAGGAGATGTGGTATGATCAGACCATGTCCCTGTACGGTCAGACACCTCCATTACACAGTACATAGCAGGGACACATATATAAGATTATCTCAGCACAGGAGATGTGGTATGATCAGACCATGTTCCTGTACTGTCAGACACATCCATTACACAGTACACAGCAGGGACACATATATAAGATTATCTCAGCACAGGAACATTTTTTTTAAACATCCAATTGTGGAAATTATCATTATTCCTAGATCTATTTATTAAAATCAACTTTGTTTTTGGAAAAAACCCTTTAAGGAGAGGTGTATCTGCATTTTTCTTAGGAAATCTTTGAGCCATAGACGCACAAGCTCTGCCGGGTCGGAAATGTATAGATGTGCCGTGGAAAATGTTTTACAGAATAGTAAAATTATAAACATTATTCAGACAATACAGGAGAACAGAGACCCTCGCAGACACAGCCAGGGTCCCAACCGCACCTCATCAGCACTTCATCACCTATACAATTCCTGTCTGTATGTAACGTAGGACTTAACCATTGGCGGCACAATTTATACAGGAAACCTTCCGTCTCATACACTGCAGACATTAATACTGTACAAAGTCAAAGGACACAGCTACTTCAATTGATATTCTTACATCTATGTATCCATCTACAATTGAAACCAGAAGTTTACATACACTATATAGAAAGACACATCTGCATGTTTTTCTCACTATCCGACATGAAATCAGAATAAACCTTTCCCATTTTAGGTCAATTAGCATTATCCTAATTATTAATATTGGCCAAATGCCAGAATAATGAGAGAATGTTTTAAGGCATTTCTATTACTTTCTACAAAGTCACATGTTTACATACACGAAGATTACTATGCCTGTAAGCAATTCGGTACAGCCCATATGATGTCATGTGTTTGGAAGCTTCTGATAGGTTTATAGGCAACATCTGAGTTACTTTGAGACACACCTGTGGATGTATTTTAATGCACACCTAAAACACACTGCTTCTTCGTGTGGCATCATTTGAAAGTCTAATGAAATCAGACATGAAGAAGAGAATTATGGACATGCACAAGTCTGGTTCATTGTTGGATGCAATTTCCAGATACCTCAAGGTACCTCGTTCATCTGTACATACAATTATATGCAAATACAAACAAGATGGGAATATCCAGCCATCATACCACTCAAGAAGGAGACGGTTTCTGTGTCCTAGAGATGAACGTGTTTATATCAGACATGTGGTTAATAACCCAAGAACAAAAGCAAAAGACCTCGTGAAGATGATGGCGTAAGCTGGTAAGATTGTGTCCTTATTCACAGTGAAATGAGTACTATATCAACATTGACTGAAAGGCCACTGTGCCAGGTAGATAACATTGTTCCAAAAGAAACATTAAAAAGACAGATTAAGCTTTGTAAATTCACACAGGAACAAAGACTGATGAAACTAAAATTTAACTGTTTTGCCATAATGTCCATCGTTACATGTGGAAGAAAAAGGGAGAAGATTGGAAGCCTAAGAACACCATCCCAACTGTGAAACACAGGGGTGGCAGCATCATGTTGTGGGGTTGTTTTACTGCAGGAGGGGCTGGTGAACTTCACAAAATAGATGGCATCATGAGGAAAGAAGATTATGTGGCAATACTGAAGCAACATCTCAAGACATCCAGGAACGTAAAGCTTGAGCATAAAATGGGTCTTCCAAATTGACAACGACCTGAAGCATACTGCCAAACTGGTTACAAAGTAGCTTAAGGATAATAAAGTCAATGTTTTGGAGCGGCCATCACAAAGCCCTGACCTCAATCCTACTGAAAATTTATAGGTAAAACTGAACAGGCTGCGAGCAATGAGACCTACAAACATGGCTCAGTTACACCAGTTCTGTCAGGAGGAATGGGCCCAAATTCCCACCAACTATTGTGAGTAGCTTATGGAAGGATCCAAAATGTTTCACCCAAGTCATACAGTGTAAGGGCACTGGTACTAGATACTAATGAAATGTATGTAAACTTGTGACTTTGCAGAAATTAATAAAAATGCCTTAAAACACTCTCTCTCATCATTATTCTGGCATTCTGTAAATATTAATAATTATGGTAATCCTAATTGACCTAAAACGGGAAAGATTTATTCTGATTTTATGTCAGATAGTGAGAAAAACATGCAGATGTGTCTTTTTATATGGTTAATGGAAACTTCTGGTTTGAAGTTCAACTGTATCTATTCTAATCTATCTCATCTATCTTTCAATTTATCTATATACCGTAATATAATTAATATTAAGTCTAAAAATGGAAAGTCTCTGGATTTCTGCGACTCTCGTCCTCAGTGATTTTGCTTCTTGCCTTCCTACCAGTAATTCTGTTTCGTTCAGCCTCCAGAGCAGCGCTCTTTTTCTACAATCCCCCTATTGTCCACTCAGTGAATATCCCTTCTCTGGTGTTATTGCAGACGTGTGACTGCTCCATAGGTCTTCCCACTGTTAGAAAAGTTAGAAAACTAGCACCGAAATGTCATCCGCGGAGAATGATTCCCACAAAGTGAGCGCGGCCTTATCTGATCACATTCCTATACAGTCAGCATTTGGCAGAAATTCACCAAAATGGAGCGGTGACCCCATGTGACTCTACTATAATTTCTTTTGAGAATTGTACTGACCTACTATTACTTAAGTTCATATATCTCCAAACACAGCGGCAGATCGTGAACTTATATTAATCTCAGTTTCCAGTGAGGATCGCCGACACCGGCCCCCATTAGTGAAGACACTTCAGCTCCTAGCATACCCCAAGCACCACTACTCTATTCTCCTCCTCCTCGACCTGTCCGCCGCCTTCGACACTGTTGACCACTCCCTTCTACTTCAGATCCTGGAATCTCTTGGCATCACGGACCTTGCCCTCTCTTGGATCTCCTCATACTTAGCGGACCGGACCCTCAGCGTCACCCACTCCCACACATCCTCCTCGCTCTACCCCTATCTGTCGTGGTCCCCCAGGGTTCTGTTCTTGGACTGTTACTGTTCTCAATCTACACTCTTGGCCTAGGGCAACTCATTGAGTCCCATGGCCTCCAATACCACCTCTACGCCGACGACACCCAAATCTACATGTCTGGTCCTGACATCGCCTCCCTTCTATTCAAAATTCCACACTACCTGTCCGCCATCTCATCCTTCTTCTCTGCTCGCTTCCTTAAGCTGAACATGGGCAAAACCGAGTTCATAGTCTTCCCCCAAAGATGCTCCCCCTCACTACCTGACCTATCCATCGTCGTCAACAACTGCTCTCTCTCCCCAGTCCCCCACGCCAAGTGCCTCGGGGTTATCCTTAAGTCTTCCCTCTCCTTCAAGCCACACATCCAGGCCCTTGCCACCTCCTGCCGACTCCAGCTCAAAAACATCTATAGGATCCGCACTTTCCTTGACCACGACACTGCTAAAACTCTTATTCATGCTCTCATCATCTCCTGCCTCGACTACTGCAATCTCCTGCTCACCGGCCTCCCCAATACCTCCCTTGCACCTCTCCAAACTATCCTAAACTCCGCTGCACGCCTAATCCATCTGTCCCCCCGCTACTCCCCTGTTTCCCTCCTCTGTCAAGCCCTTCACTGGCTCCCTACTTCCCAGAGATCCCGGTTTAAAACATTAACCATGACATACAAAGCCATTCACAATCTGTCCCCTCCATACATCTCTGACATGGTCTCCCGTTACCTACCCTCACGCAACCTGCGATCCTCCCAAGAGCTCCTCCTCTACTCCCCCCTCATCTCCTCTTTGCACAACCGCATACAGGATTTCTCCCGTGCTTCACCCATACTCTGGAACTTACTGCCTCAACACATCAGACATTCTCCTACCTTGGGAACCTTCAAAAGAAGCCAGAAGACCTACCTGTTCCGCCAAGTCTACCACCTGCAATAAGACCCGGTCCACCACACCGCCTCACGACTGGAACTTCCCCCTCCCACTGTATCCCCACCCGCCCCTTGTAGACTGTGAGCCCTCGCAGACAGGATTTCTCCCCTCTTGTATCTGTACGACCGAATTGTCCACATTTATTGTTACTTCTATTGTTACTATGTTACTTGTCCTAGTCTGCCCTTTTAGCATGTAAAGCGCCATGGAATATAATGGCGTTATATAAATAAATAAATAATAATAATACCCCGACCGGTGGGGTATAGGTGGACAATGGTAAGAGCCAACAATCCCAAGACTACTGGTGGAAACTTTCAGACATTTTATTTTTTATTTTAATGCATGTATTGTTGCTAAAAAAGACTTTTTGCAAAAGGGTATTTTTAAGGGTCATTTTTCAGTATGATGCTACTAGTACCATTGAATAGTGCCTGAGCAACCCATTCAAAATATGTAAAAAATCATTACTGTATCCTTTGTAGTTCTTTTGCTATAAGCATCTTAACACCCTGCAGGTAGCTATCTTCAGCAATAGAAATAATTGACCGGACTAGTGAATAGTCCGTGTATGTAAATGTTCAATTATTATGAACTCCTTCCCTAGCAGATCTTCCCTCCCTCCCCCCTGTGCTCTGCCTCACTTCCAGATTCATTTTACTGTCTTGCACCATGCTTCTGATGAGGAAATGGAAGGAGAGATAGCGGGCACATATCTGATAGCTCATCTAGGTAAGGCAACCTCCACCATTTGTTTCTCTGAGCAGAAGCTGTGTTGTCTGTGAGATATTCTGTGTGTTTATTTGAACATTAGTTTTGCTGCATACAAAGACAGCAGAGAGGAGGATACAGACCCCAATGTGAGTGACTTCAACTGAACCTTGTTTCTGTCCAGTGTAGTCATGCATGAATATTCATTCCTTGGGGAGTGGGCAGCAGAGAATCAAGTGTTCACTCACTGTGATTGACAGATGGAATGAATCTCTTTATTTGCAGTTTACACATGATAGGAGGTAGTACAAATAAAAAAAATGCATCAACAGAAAGCTTCTCCAGAGGAATTAGAAAATGATAGCCGTTATATATCTATACTAGCTTCTTTGATAGGGCGTTGATCCAGGGAACTAGTCTGATTGCCGTATGTGGAGTCAGGAAGGAATATTTTTTCCCCAATGTGGAGCTTAGTGTTGACACATGGTTTTTTTTTTGCCTTCCTCTGGATCAATATGTTAGGCTATGGGTTGAACTAGATGGACTTAAGGTCTTCCTTCAACCTTAAATACTATTTAGTTTTTCTTTACATGCACTTTCACTACCTGCACATTACCGGAACAATTAATTAACTAAGAATCTGTCAGTAAGATAATACAGATGTAAGAGTTTGTAACTCTCTCTAAGTTCAGCTTAACTTTGATGTGCTCTGTACTAATAAATCAGCACAGAGAAATTCAGAATAGACAGTTAAAAGAGTTATAAACTCTTATCAGAATGAGCTCACTGACAGACCCTCAGTAAACTCACTCTGTGACCAACGATGTTTGGGAAACTAAGAGCCTGTAAAAAGCTCTTTGTACATTACTAGATTGTGAAGCCCTGAGAAGTAACAGAATGGTGGTCTTTATATTATTGGGATGGGCTAGTCCCTTATGCTTAAGGTGCCCAAGAGAAAAAAGACAAATGTTTGTTAAACCCACTATTTCGGACCATTCCCAGATAGATGATGTTACAGGATAAAAAAAAGGATCAGGCGCAATGAATTTTAACATGTCCACTCCTTTGGTCTCACAGGATACAAGCTGCCACTAGAGGTGGCCATTTAGTGAAGTATCTTTATGGTAGGAGGGACAAAAGCAAAAAGGCAACAGGTGTATGGACACTTTTGACTCATAGTAATACTTAATTCATCTGTGTCACCTTGTAAAAAAAATCTCTGAGCGTCGCTGATTTTTCTGCTTTTTTCCGTTTTACGCTGTGTCGCTCCAATGCAGAGATATTCCCATTTGTTTCTTTTGGGGTGCAGTATGTGAAATCTTTGCTTGCAAATCAACTGTGCGTTTCTTTAGAATCTTCGTCACCCCTCCATCATGTATGCTGACTGTCACAGCTCAGCAGTGTCTGAGACTGACAAATCAGCTGCCAAGCAGTGAGTGTCAGCATCTGAGAAGAAGGGGGTAAAAATTAACCCTTCAGAAAAAGACGACGAAAAGTCCAGTTGAACTAAAAGCAGAGATTTCACATGCTGAGCTCCAAAAACAACAAATGTGAATATCTCTGCAATGCAGTGACGCAGAACAAAACGGAAAAGAGTAGCAGACTCAGCGGATCTCAGGGATTTTTGTCCAATGTGCTTAAGGTAATTTTGATAAATTGATCCACAAACAGCAATTGTCAATGCTCCACAGGATAGGATATGATCATGGAGCTCTGCAAAAACAACAATTCTGAAAATCGATGCCCTGCTTCTCCATTTACTGTCTATAAGGGGGGTGCATGCAGCGGTGGTCACACATAGACCTAACCCTAGTAAAATAGATGATAAATTCTGTTTTTGAGATAACCCCTTTAAAAAAAAGTTGCTCACCTTTGTGAACTTTTACAAATATACGTACTTGAGATTAAAAAGATCATTAAACATTTAGCACCATTTGACACTTACAGGCCCTTTGTGTTCCTGTAAATTTAGCTGTGATTATAAATGAGCAGAGTTAACTAAAAACACGATAAAAGTGCTACCAACTCCTCGTCAGACCATGAGCATGAGCTCACTGACAGACTCCCAGTAAACTCATTCTGCAGTCATCAATAGACAAAATAGAAGAAAATTGGTGCAAAATTTTAATGTAAGCCAATTGATTTTAGCCCAAAGAACAAGCATTTTAAGTAAACCAAAAATGAACCAAAAGATAACCCCCCCTTTAAGGATTGTCTAGAACCCCTCTAATAAGCAGAACCCGTTCCTTACCTGATACAGTTCTATTCGTTGCTCTGATACTCGAGCTTTAGGGTTCTGTAAACGAAACACTCTAAATTCAGCCTTCACTAAATTTGAGACATTTTTCTCCATTGAAGAGACGTCGAACCGGATGATTCGGAAGTAAGCATTGTAATAATTTGGGTATATGGCGTCTGGAAAACAAAATATAGGTATATTTTTAAAATACAGTAAAAAAGAGCATTTATCTACAGATGTCCACACAAGGGTACAAGACATTCACATGGAACGGTAACTGGGGACATAGTTAATATTAGTTATTTTCATGATGTTCTTCAATGGTCTGACCATATACAACCAATGAGACTATAGGGCTGAAAATTGATACATCTTCCCTGTAGGTAATTACTGGAAATCTGCACAGATCTGAAGCAATCCCTTGCCTATGTACACCGGAGTTTTGTGCCATCTTCTGTGGGATTGTACCCGGTGGGCTAGCCGAAGCCTGAACTCCCCGCACACATCAAAAAGCCCTGATCCGGTTGCCAGTGTAATGGTTGTCATTCCTTGGATCAGTTTGGATATGTACTAATGCATACTGGCAACATGTAACAAGACCTTCTGTGTACATCAAGCACCCCATAAAACCTGCTATGTACCAAGAAGATCCTACTGGACTTGTCATATACTGGAAACACTCCACAATATCTGCCACAAAGCAGAAACACCCCACAAGACCTCCTGTATACTGGGAACACCCTAGATGACCTGCTGTATAACATCCCTGTCGATATACTGGAACTATATATAGGAATACCCCTTCAACACCTGCTGCATAATGAAACAGTCTACAAGACCTACCATATACCAGGAGCACCTCACAAGACCTGACGTATACAAGAAACACCCCACAAGATCTCCTGTATACTGGGAACACCCCAAATGACCTGCCATATACCGGAACACCGCACAAGACCTGCTGTATACCGAGAACACTCCACAAGACTGCTGTATACCGAGAACACCCCACAAGACCTGCCATATACCAGGAACACCCACAAGACCTGTTGTATAACGGAACACCTCACAAGACCTGCTATATACAAGAAAAACTCCACAAGACCTGCGATATACCGGGAACACCTCACAAGACCTGCTGTATACCGGGAAACACCCCACAAGACCTGCCGTATACCGGGAACACCCCACAAGACCTGCTGTATACCGGTAACACCTCACAAGTCTTGCCGTATACAAGAAACACTCCACAAGACTGCTGTATACCGGGAACACCCCACAAGACCTGCCATATACCAGGAACACCTCACAAGACCTGCCATATACAAGAAACACCCACAAGACCTCCTGTATGTCAGGAACACCCACAAGATCTGCCACAACCATGACTCCCCATTAGATCTGCAGTATACCAAAACCATCTCACATGACCTTCAATAAAATTGAAAAAGGCCTGCTGCAGGTATTGATCACAAATAACAGATTTTTTATACATTTTATGAACATCCCTCATTATGTACAACCAGAATTTGCAGAACAAGAATCTACCAATAATTTACAATATAATTATAAGATGATGGACCCCCTTCACAATAACCGGGGTTATTTGGGATTTCATTTTAGTATCAGTCATGTCACCTGGAGAAAAGAAACCTGCTACATGCTGGACTGTTCTTTCTCAGTTTCTACAATGATGTATGAATGGATTAATTCAAATAGAAGGGAATAAAATGAGTGCAACTCAATTTTAAATCCTCTGTTAGGAAATTAATAGGGAACCTTCACCTTTCAGCCAAAGTAAAGAGCATTCATGATGAGAATCACTGCTCTGGAAACCAGCCATATCTTTTCTTTATACAGACAGTTCATTGAAGCACTGTGCATTACTTCACTCCACCTGCGGGGGTGCTGCCACATAACTGAAGACTTCCTCCCAGGTTCTCCCAAGGTTTACATTTTATTAAAGAGAGTTCCTACAGTGGAGGAATTTAGGGACATTTTATGACTGAGGAATCCTTTTGTCACGATTCCTTTGTGCAGTGCATCTCGGACGCAACAAAAGTTATAGCTGTGTTTGGTATCTGGTGTGTTGAGCTGTCAAGAGTTGGTTGACAGCACAGGCTTCCATTTTGGTTCTGGGAGGTGCTCGGATGCTCAGGTGTTCCATCTTTCCTGTGATTGCTCTGCTACTTTACTGAGCAACGTCTCCCAGAATCCTACCAGTCGTAACATTCTATGTGATGTTCTGTGAGTCCTGCAGTCCTGTGTCTGTCTTGTTCTCTGTTATCTGACTCTGGACTGTTGCTTGATTTTCCTTTTATATGCCTACTGTACTTGTTGCGATCTCTTGGTATTTTGATCCCTGGACTGTAAACCTGACCCTGGATCATTGCATGACTATATCTCTATCTACTCCCTGAATACTACTACTTCTTCTGGTATCTGACCCCGGATTACTTGACTTTCCTGCTGTCAATACTATAAGTTGTGACTGTGACACACCCTAGCTATTAGTAGTGACTAGCGTCACACCTTTTAATAAGAAAGAATCTTAGTGATATGCCTCTTTTTGAGATACCCCTTAACTATACAGAGAGTAGCAGTCATCAAAATTATGTTTGCTGAGACAGAGAGGTTCTATTGCGTTGAAGATATGAAACCATAGTGATGTAAGTCCATACATTACAGGCAATGATGACAGTGACCACTGATGGACTGCACAGAGCAACATTTCAATTATGGAAATTACATCTACACAAGGCTAAATCTATGAGAAAGAAACTAGCTTTCTACTGATGTACAGCAGTTGTCAGGAATCTGAACACACACTGCATCTGGCAACAGAGATAGTTGATGAACCGTGGGTCAACTGGGGAAACGTCCAGATGGATCTAAAACAGCGTTTCCCAGTCCAGTCCTCAAGGAACCTCAACAGCTCACTTATAGAAGATTTCCTTAACATTGAATAAGTAATTTAAAAGAGTTTGTCTCATAGAGTAGCAGCTGCTGCACAGAACGTCTGCAACCACCCCCGGCAAAATCAACTGTTTGCCATGGTTGGTGGACATAAGACCTAGAGTTGATCAGCTTATTGTCACAGTGGATACTTTTCGATTAGTTATTTCAATGGAGCATGAACTGTTGGGGTTTCCTTGAGGGCCATAGTGGGAAACACTGAGGCAGATAAAATTATACCAAACTCTTTTGGGTTCATGTTCTTCTCTTCTTGAGTGTCATGACAATGTAACTGTTCTCTGGAAGAAATGGTTAGCACTGTCAAAAACCCTTTGTTTCTTAAAGAAAGAAAACAAGATCAGATGGAACTATTCGTTTTTAGCCCCTGTAGGAAAGCTGGATGGGCAGAGTTAAATCCTAGCTCTGCAGGGTTTGATTAGGTGCACCTGCCTAGCTTTTTACTAGAACCAGGAAATGAGTTCACAGGGTGTTCAGTGTGCTGGGGAACAGAGCAATGTGTGGATTCTGCTGGGAGCAGCAGATATTACTGTGTGTCCCTAACTGAATTGGGTTAGAAGAAAGGCCTGGATTGCTGCATCGGTGAGCAACCAAGGTCTGGAAGGGGGAGGAACAAATGATCGCTCTAGTGTTGGCAGCCTCAGCTAGAAACTGAGGGAAAGACTAATCTGAAGGGGTGAGCCTGTCCTGATATCACTTGTCTGCTGGTACATGAACTGTTTATTTTCCTTTTATACCTTTATGCCCAGAAGAGGCTGTTTTGTTTTGAATCTTTTGAGGTTTTCTGAAAACAATAAAACTGCAGATTGGGAGCAAACTGCACTGCTTGTGTGAACACTTCCCAATGCCCACCTGAGAGTGTGAATCCCTAAACTTCATTCTAGGTTTTTATCGCTTCTTCCACCTCTGTTGATGCCCAGTTGTCTAGGGATATCATACAAAATTTCTTTGAGTCTGCAACTAAGTTCGACTGATGTGAACAGGACTGAGGGTCAATACCACACACTGCCTGAGGACAGCTGGGGCACTGTTCTTAGAAGAAATGAACAATCTCTCACTCCAAGGTTTAAACTCTAATAGCCTTAATAGATCCTCCATCTTTGATGAGTTACCAAGACTGATCTGAAAAGTAGTGGTTAACAGGGTTTCAATGATAAATGTATGATTGATTGTGTCGATACAACAGCTGGAGACCCCACCGATCCTTAGAACAAAGCTCTGGTGTCCTCCATGTGAATGCAATGGCAGTGCGAATGCGTGACCATGAGTTTTGTAGAAGTGTGTATTACTATAATTATAGCGCCATTTATGTCATGGTGCTTTACATGTGAAAAAACAAGTAGAATAATCATGAATAATACAAGGCACCAACTGGTACACAAGAAGAGAGGACCCGGCTCGTGAGGGCTCAGTCTACAAGGGATGGCTGAGGATACTGTAGGTGAGGAGAGGGAACCTTGACCCTAATGGCTCACAGTCTACAAGGGATGAGTGAGGATACAGTATGTGAGGAGAGAGGACCCTGCCCGAGGGCTCATAGTCTACAAGGGATGGGTGAGGATACAGTAGGTGAGGAAAGAGGACCCTGCCCAGAAGTACTCCCGTCTACAACAGATTAGTGAGGGTAGAGCTGGAGGTGCAGCGATATAGCAGACTGAGGGTTACTGCAGGTTGTAGACTTGTCGGAAAAGGTGGGCCTCTAAGTTCCCTTTCAAGGTAGGCGAGAGTCTGATGTGTTGGGGCAGAGAGTTCCGGAGTATGGGGGATGCATGGGAGGAATCATGCATGTGAGGAGAAGATAATATGAGAAGAAAAAATAAGATCATGTGAGGATTGGAGGTTTAATGCAGATAAGTACCAAAAGACTAGGTCACAGATGTACAGAGGAGACAGGTTGCAGATGGCTTAGTATGTCCTGGTTAGGGTTTAGAACTGAAGTCTTCAGCCAATGGGGAGCCAATGAAGGGCTTGAATTAGAGCAGAGGCTGGGGAATAGTGGGGAGACAAGTGGATTAGTCGGGCAGCAGAGAGCACAGAGTTTAGGATAGATTGGAGGGGTGCGAGGTTTTAGAAGAGAGGCCACAGAACAAAAGTTGCAGTAGTCAAGGTGGGAGAGAATGAGGGCATTCACTAGTGTTTTTGAAGATTCTTGGTTAAGAAATATACTCTCAGACAGTGAATTATAAGGGTGGCCATGCATACACACTAACTCCATTCACAAAGGGGCACAGGAATCCAATTCCTAAGATTTAACTACTGGGACACCCACCTATCACACTGAGGATAGGTGATCAATGATGTTCATGGCATACCCCCTTGATCCACTGCATGAACTCAGCAGCCACCAATCCCATAAATATGTCTGCAATGCAAATGCTTCAGTATTTCGCGTATGTGATTGTCATGCCAGTGCACCACCAATCCAATAGACTGGTATCAATGCCGTTCATGAGACAACCCCTTTAAATTTAAAGCTAATGACCTTCCTCATTGGATAAACAGAAATGTGGCAAATTTGTACGGGTGTGTGAAAGTTCTCTTTAAGAAAACGTTTACGTGACAGCAATGTTGTGTGTTCCAGGCATCGGCTTGTTGGCAAATTCTACATTGGCAACAAACATCGAGAGATTAACGCGAGTGAAGAAAAAATAAATGTCTCTTGTTTCCTCGAAAGGGAAGAAAAACACAAGACCACAATCTATAACAAGGATGAGCTCGGTATAATTGCCTGAATTGTGTAAGGATCAGTAGACTCTAAGTAACGTCTTTCCGTTGTAATTACGGCTGGTAAACAAGTGTTACCAAGATTTATTTTTATGGTCTTTTGTGTTTATGAAGCTCCTGTTCTTTGGTCTTCGGCCAACGCTTCACAATTTCTGCTTCCAACCTGGTCTCTGAAACGCGCTAGTCATCTAGAGAGGATCTGCAAATATTTACAGTTCCATCTCCTTATTAAACACAGTCGTTACCCTTTTTAGATTCCGGCCAATTTTTCTTCCCACCAGCAATTAAAATAATTAGGCAATCTCCAAAGCCGATGTAGCATGAAACCCTGAATGTACAGTATCCATGCTGAATGCTAACGATGTCGGGGCGCAGAAAAGTATCAAAGAAGAGGGCTGAACCCCGGGGGCTGCACCAATATTCATAACTATTAGTACTGCTTGGGAAACCTGTCTCCTTTATTGATGGCGGAGGCTTCTCGAGGATTGATGGCGTCTTCTGGAATGTTAGTGAGCCGGGCAACATGGCTCCTAATACTGTGAAATCTGTATCAGGGATGTCACCGGCTGTGAATGGACAAATCTAATGGATGAATTCTTCAGAATATTCTAATACAATGGACAAAATGACAATTAAAACTGGGAAATAGCCAGATTTCAGTATTGAGTGTTTAAACCTTATATAAAGATCATGTGTTAATATAGGAGAAAAGATAGATGGATGAATGGATGGATGGATGGATGGATAGATAGATAGATAGATAGATAGATAGATAGATAGATAGAGATAGATAGATAGATAAATAGATAGATAGATTTTAGAAGTTGAAAAAATTTCCACAGTCTTTGTCTAGAAGAAGTAAGAACCCATCTTGATGATTATCTGTGATCTGGGTTGATGTCATTCATTCCCCGGATAGAGATCCACAATCTGTACCCATCCATTGTTTTTATAGACCCCACCCTATATCTGCCCCATCCATTGTTCTTATAGCCCCCACCCTGTATCTGCCCCATCCATTGTTCTTATAGCCTCCACCCTGGATCTGCCCCATCCATTGTTCTTATAGCCTCCACCCTGGATCTGCCCCCATTCATTGTTCTTATAGCCTCCACCTTAGATCTGCCCCATCTATTGTTCTTATAGCCCCCACCCTAGATCTGCCCCATCCATTGTTCTTATAGCCTTCAACCAGATCTTCCTCCATCCATTGTTCTTATAGCCCCACCCTGTATCTGCCCCATCCATTGTTCTTATAGCCTCCACCCTGGATCTGCCCCATCCATTGTTCTTATAGCCTCCACCCTGGATCTGCCCCCATTCATTGTTTTATAGCCTCCACCTTAGATCTGCCCCATCTATTGTTCTTATAGCCCCCACCCTAGATCTGCCCCATCCATTGTTCTTATAGCCTCCACCCTGGATCTGCCCCATCCATTGTTCTCATAGCCCCCACCCTGGATCTGCCCCTATCCATTGTGCTTATAGCCCCACCCTGGATCTGCCCCATCCATTCTTCCTATAGCCCCCCTGGATTTGCCCTATCCATAATTCTTATAGCGCCCACCCTAGATCTGCCCCATCTATTGTTCTCATAGCCCCTACCCTGGATCTGCCCCATTCATTGTTCTTATAGCCTCCACCTGGATCTGCCCCATTCATTGTTCTTATAGCCCCAACCTGGATATGCTACCCATTCATTGTTCCTATAGCCTCCACCTGGATCTGCCCCATCCATTGTTCTTATAGCCCCTACCCTGGATCTGCCCCATCCATTGTTCATATAGCCTCTGCCCTGGATCTACCCCACCATTTTTCTTGAAGGCTTCAACCTGGATCTGCCCCACCATTTTTCTTATAGCCCCATCCTAGATCTGCCCCATCCATCTTTCTTAGAGTCCCTACACATCATCTCCACAGTCCCTATACCTATTTCCTATTATACACTTGCTTTGGCACACCTAATGTGTATTTAGTCCTGACAATAAATCTTCTTTGAATATAGATAGATAGATAGATAGATAGATAGATAGATAGATAGATGAAAAAATGAAAGGCAGCACTTCCTCTAGTTCAGGTCATGTGGGTTTAATAGTCCTAGGACTGCAACGTTTCGGCACACAGCCTTGTATGAGTCTAGATCCTAACAATCCTTAATACATGAGTAATCAGGTCACTGCCTCCCACCAAATCAGCACCGTCCGCTTCTGCTGCTGTCATCCTTGCATCCATTTTTATTTTCATAGACCACCCAAAATATTTGAAAACTAAAAAAATTAAAAGTCGATGCAATGATGACAGCAGCGGGAGCGGATTGTGGTGATTTGGTGGGAGGCAGTGACCTGATTACTCATGTATTAAGGGTTGTTAGGATCTAGTCTCAAAAGTTTGGAGTGTCATGAAGAAAACAGTGAATACTCTAATACAAATTAGGAAATGGTAATCAGTACAGCAGCAGGAGAAGAGTGTGCTGATTGTGTGTGTGTGTGTGTGGTGGGGACAGTATTTTAGTTATTAATGTGACTGTGTTCATAAGGACCAGGTTATGTGTGACAAGGAGAGTGTCATGGAGAGAATATTCAGCAGCAATTGCATCATTGCAGTGATGAAAGCAGCAGGACTGGACTGTGATGATTTTTGGGAGGCAGTGACCTGACATCTAATTATGTTATGGCCTAGTCTGATAAGAATCTGGATAGTGCCAAGAACAAAACAGTGATAGAACACTCAAACACAAATTAGGAATATTGGAATAAGTAAGTACAGTATAGCAGCAGAAGAAGAGTGTGCTGATTGTGTGAAGGGAAGTATTTACTTATTGAGGTGCCCGTGTTCATAAGGAACAGATTATATATATGACATGGACAGTATCATGGATAGAACATTCTACAATAATTGGATCATTGCAGTCAGGGCCGGCCTCAGGCTAAATTGCGCCCTGTGCAAAATTCCCCTTTGGTGCCCCCAGACCATGTCACATGAGACATGCAGCCAATCAGTGGCAGCTTCACTCTTTCCTCACATAAAAGTGACATCCCGAGGAAATCAGGGAACAACAGCAGCTCTCATTTATTCTGAAGCCGCCATCGGCGATCTGAGGCGGGCACGAGAAACGTTACCGTGCATGTCAGATCGCCACATATCGCCAGGCGAGATTGCGGTGTGTGCCGGTACCATAAGAGATTATTGGGTCTCTCCATGCTGAGGATTCCAGCCCCCTAGCTGCCAAGTTGTACCTGGTTGCAACCAAAAATACAGTGAAGCCTATTTTTTTTTTTATTTCTAGAATTATTTCTAGAAAAAAATGACATAGAGCTCCGCCATATTTTTGGTCCAGCCAGGTACAACTTGGCAGCTACGGACTGCCACCAGCCCCCAGCTGCCTCGTCATACCTGGCTGGAACAAAAAATACAGCGAAGCCTATTTTTTTATTTCTAGAATTATTTCTAGAAAAAAATGACATAGGGCTCCGCCATATTTTTGGTCCAGCCAGGTACAACTTGGCAGCTACGGACTGCCACCAGCCCCCAGCTGCCTCGTCATACCTGGCTGGAACCAAAAATACAGCGAAGCCTATTTTTTTTTATTTCTAGAATTATTTCTAGAAAAAAAATGACATAGGGCTCCGCCATATTTTTGGTCCAGCCAGGTACAACTTGGCAGCTACGGACTGCCACCCACCCCCAGCTGCCTCGTCATACCTGGCTGGAACCAAAAATACAGCGAAGCCCATTTTTTTTTTAATTTCTAGAACTAATTCTAGAAAAAAAATTACGTGGGGCTCCGCCATATTTTTGGTCCAGCCAGGTACAACTAGGCAGCTGGGGGCTGGAATCCTCAGCATAGAGAGGCCCAAGCGTTCTGGGCCCCCCATGCTGCGAATTGCAGCCCACAGCCGCCCCAGAAAATGGCGCATTCATTGAAGCGCCATTTTCTGGCGTTGTACCCACGCTCTTCCAGTTGCCCTGGTGCCGGTGGCTAACTGGGTAATAAAGGGGTTAATGCCAGCTTTTTATTGGCAGCTGGCACTAAGCCCGAGATTCATAATATAGGGCCAATGTTAGACCCGCCATTAGGAATCTCTAGTACGGTAAATAGTCAATAAATACACACAGAGAAAAATCTTTTTATTTGAAAAAAAAACACAGACACAATTCGGACTCCATCTTTATTATAAAAAGATCCGACGTAATCCACAACGAAGGTCCCACGACGCTCGATCGCCTCCGACGTAGTCCACAATGAAGATCCCACGACGCTCGATCGCCACTGCTCAATCCAGAGACTGCAGCAAGGGCTCAAGTGTCCTCTTCCTACAGCCTCTGGGGTCACCGTTATGGTGCACTGTATGGCAATGATCTGTCATACAATTTACCAAGACTATGATCCCAGAGACCACAACAAGAGACACTTGATCCCTTATTGTAGTCTCTGGGATCAGCGTCATGGTGCACGGTATGGCAATGGTCTGTCATACCGTGCACAATGACGCTGATCCCAGAGACTACAAGAGAACACTTGATCCCTTGTTGTAGTCTCTGGGATCAGCGTCATGGTGCACGGTATGGCAATGATCTGTTATACCATGCACCCGACGCTGATCCCAGAGACTACAACAAGGGATCAAGTGTCCTCTTGTTGTAGTCTCTGGGATCAGCGTCATGGGCACGGTATGGCAATGATCTGTCATACAATTCACCAAGACTATGATCCCAGAGACCACAACAAGAGGACACTTGATCCCTTGTTGTAGTCTCTGGGATCAGCGTCATGGTGCATGGTATGGCAATGATCTGTCATACCGTGCACAATGACGCTGATCCCAGAGACTACAAGACGACATTTGATCCCTTGTTGTAGTCTCTGGGATCAGCATCCGGTGCACGGTATGACAGATCATTGCCATACCATGCACCATGACGCTGATCCCAGAGACTACAACAAGAGGACACTTGATCCCTTGTTGTAGTCTCTGGGATCAGCGTCCGGTGCACGGTATGACAGATCATTGCCATACCATGCACCATGACGCTGATCCCAGAGACTACAACAAGAGGACACTTGATCCCTTGTTGTAGTCTCTGGAGATCGTTTCCATGACGATTGGATCCTCTAAGTGCTGTGATCCCTGACATCACAGCACTTAGAGGGTTAACACAGCCAGGGCACAGCAATCACACAGATGCTGTGCCCTGGCTGTGACACCGCTCCTCTGCACACTCATCTCTATGCTGGGAAATGACTGTGCAGAGGAGCCGACAGAAGAAGGAGGACGCCGCAGGAAGAGGACAGCGCAGAGAAGACCCGGAGCAGACCGGAGGACAGAGGGAGAAGACCGAAGGAAAGAGGGAGAACAGCGGAGGACAGAGGAGAAGAAAGAAGACAGGTGAGGAAGAAGAGGGAGCGGGAAGAAGAGGGAGCGGGAAGAAGAGGGAGCGGGAAGAAGAGGGAGCGGGAAGAAGAGGGAGCGGGAAGAAGAGGGAGCGGGAAGAGGAGAACGGGCGGAGGTGATCACCGCAGGCAGCGGCGATCACAGGAAGCATGGGGAGGGATCGCAGGGCAGGGGAGCCCACAGGGGGAGATCACCCACAGGGGGGAGCCCACAGGGGGGAGGATCGGAGGGCAGGGGCACATCGGCGGCCCGGGGCAGAGCGGAGGGCCAGGGAACGACGGCGCCCCCTTTGAAGCATGGCAGGCGGCGCCCTGTGCGACCGCACAACTCGCACAGCGGTAGGGCCGGCCCTGATTGCAGTGATGACAGCAGCAGGAGCGGACTGTGATGATTTTGTGGAGGCAGTGACCTGACAACTATTGTTATCATGGCCCAGTCTGATAAAAATCTGGATAGTGTCAAGAAGAAATCAGTGATGGAATATTCTAATATAAATTAGTAAATGGGAATGAGTACAGCAGCAGGAGAAGAGTGTGCTGATTGTGTGGGGGGGGCAGTATTTTACTTATTTATGTCACCAGGTTATGTGTGACAGGGATTGTGTCAT
The DNA here is from genome assembly GCA_033576535.1 of Allobates femoralis. Taxonomy (NCBI): domain Eukaryota; kingdom Metazoa; phylum Chordata; class Amphibia; order Anura; family Aromobatidae; genus Allobates; species Allobates femoralis. Next base: position 599,366,049 of record JARQOC010000001.1, on the reverse strand, counting down.
GGAGAGAAGCAATGCATCATTGCAGTGATGACAGCAGCAGGAGTGGACTGTGATGATTTTGTGGAGGCAGTGACCGGACCACTAATGTTATTATGGCCCAGTCTGATAAGAATCTGGATAGTGTCAAGAAGAAAACAGTGATGGAATAGTTTAATACAAATTTGGAGCGTCATGGATAGAACATTCTACAGTAACTGGATCATTGCAGTGATGACAGCAGCAGCGGACTGTGTTGATTTTGTGGGAGGCAGTGACCTGACCACTTCGTGTTAATGGTCGGTAGAACCTAGTCTGCAAAAAAATCTGTATAGTTAATTTTTCAAATATTCCAGGTGGTTTTGTCTATGAAAATAACACTCCATAAATGCATGGCGCGCTGAACATGAGCTCATCTTCCTTCACCTCCGGAGGGGTCAAGTGGGCACTTTAAGTAATGTAGACCGTTTGCAAAAGTTGTCACTATCCTTCGTCATTTCTGAAGCAGCAGCGTAGCGGTAGCGCGAGGACGGTGTTTACTATTTCTTGCATGGAGTATGTTTCCACCATCCTGTTATGAAACCCAAACTGGCAGATAGGTGACCAATAAAAGTATGAGAATTTGGGAAAAAGGACTAATGATTCTGGCTAAAGCTCGCGGCCGTGTTCTCCTGGGGGGGACGGATAACAGTAGATCTTCTGTTTTCTATTCCCTCGCTCTTGAATGCAATGAGAGACGAGCACAAGACTCAATGCTTCTTCTTTGCCAAACCACCTCGTTGTCACAGCAGCCGTGCAAATTGCCAAAATAACATGTAAATTCTGTCAACCTCCGCCGCCCGGATTATTCTCACTAGTAAGACACTAACAACGTCTCAGCAGATCTGCACTGTAAAGCTGCCGGGATCCAAATGTTACCGCACCCTGGCCATTATTTTCCACACCCAACTGCACTAATATGAAAAGAGACTTCTCACGTTAGCATCATTAATGGCCATAATTATACGGTATATAAGCACATCGTAAGCATGCAGAGACCCCATGCATTAACAGCCGTATATACCCTAAGGGAAGGGTCTGCGCATGCGTTGGAGGCCATCTGTCATTTTTCAACAGGAAGAAAAATATATTATACTGCCATAATAATACCATCATACTTTGTCTACTTAATACAGTGCTGCAAAAAAGTATCGTCAGGGAAAGTATACAGCGGTCATCACTTTTTAATAGAAGAGAAAATGTTCAATACCGCCATAACACTGCCAAAATAATAGCTCCACACTGTGTTGCATAATACATTGCAGAGCAGTGCCATACAGTGCTCAAAAAAGCTGTATACACCGTAACACTGCCAAAATACGGTAATACCATTATACTGTGTCTACATAATACACTGCAAAGTAGTGCCATATAGTGCTCAAAAAATCTACCCTCAGGGAAAGTATACAGCAGTCTTCACTTTTCAATAGAAGAGAAAATGTTTAATACTGCCATAACACCATCATACTGTGTGTACATAAAACATTGAAAAATAAAGCCATACAGTGCTCAAAAAAAGCTATATAATACCGTCATAACACTGCCATAATAATACCATCATACTGTGTCTAAATAGTACATTGCAAAGCAGTCCAAACAGTGCTAAAAAAGGCTATATAATACCTAAAAAAACTATATAATACCACTGTAACACTGCCAAAATAACACCATCATATTGTGACTACATAATACATTGCAAAGCAGTGCCATACAGTGCTCAAAAAGCTACCCTCAGGGGAAAGTATACAGTAGTATTCATTTTTTATAGCAGGGAAAATGTTCAATCAATACCACCATAACAATGGCAGAATAGTAGCATAGTAGTGCCATACAGTGCTCAAAAATAGCTCCCGTATATAATACCACTATAACACTGCCAAAATAACACCATCATACTGTGTCTACATAATACATTGCAAAGTAGTGCCATACAGTGCTCAAAAAGCTACCCTCAGGGGAAAGTATACAGCAGTCTTCACTTTTTAATAGAAGAGAAAATGTTCTATACTGCCATAACACTGCCGAAATAATAGCATTATACTGTGTGTACATAAAACATTGAAATATAAAGCCATACAGTGCTCAAAAAAGCTATATAATACAGTCATAACACTGCCATAATAATACCATCATACTGTGTCTAAATAGTACATTGCAAAGCAGTGCCATTACAGTGCAAAAAAAGCTACCCTTAGGGGAACGTATACAGCAGTTGTCACATTTTAATAGATGGAAAAAAGTTCAATACTGCCATAACACTGCCTAAATAATAGCATCATACTGTGTCTACATAATACATTGCAAAGTAGTGCCATACAGTGCTCAAAAATAGCTATATAATACTGCCATAACATTGCCATAATAATACCATCATATTGTGTCTACATAATACATTGCAAAGTATTGCCATACAGTGCTAAAAATAAGCTACCCTTAGGGAAAGTATACAGCAGACTGCTGTATACTTTTCACTAAGGGTAACTTATTTTTAGCACTGTATGGCAATACTTTGTATTGCATAAATAATACTGCAGTGGTTGCTATTAGATAAATGTGGGGCCAACCTCAAGGGGAAAGTATACAGTAGTCTTCACTTTTTTTTTTAGAAAAGGAAAATGTTCAATACTGCCATAACACTGCCCAAATAATGCATCATTGTGTGTCTAAATAATACCTTGCAATGTGGTGCCATACAGTGCTACCTTGCAATGCCTAATACTGTAATGGTTGCTATTAGGTAACTATGGGACTAACCCTCAGAGGAAAATATACAGCAGTCTTCAGTTTTTTAATAGAAGGGCCCAAATAATAGCATTAAAGTGTGGCTAAATAATAGCACCATGCAATGACAAAACTGGTAGTATAGAGTGCCCTTATAATGGGATATCTATGTAATGGTGTCATACAGAGAACATGTTTATTTAGGTATTATAACAGATTTTTTTTAGTATTTTATGGCAGTACTTATCAGTATGGATGGAGTTAGATAAGTGTGGTGGGACTAGCACCCAGTGAGAAAATATTCATGGTCTTCCCATTTAGATAAAAGGGAAATGTTCAATACTGCCATAACACTGCCCAAAATAGGGTTAAGTGATGTCTAAATAATACCACTATACAATGACAAAAATACAGTAGAATAGTGCACCCATATAATGCATTGCCTATGTAATAATGGTATATAGTGAACACATTTATGCTATAGTTTTTTAGCACTGTATGGCACTACTTTGCCGTACCTAATTCATTCTGGAATGGTTGGTGTTAGGTAAGAACGTATAAAGAAAGTATAAACTGCTATAATACTGCCCATATACCAGTGTCTTACTGTTTATTCTAAATAATACCCCAAAATAGTGATATAGCATACAGTGCCCAAATCCTGGCAACTAATAACAGTATGATACTCTTCATCAAAACAATACTGCCATATAGTGCTAAAAACAAAGCTAATATAATAAGATCTGAGTCGGTCAACAGGGTAGGGGGTACTTGGATACTGGGACAGCGGGTTACTTCAGTGGGGATCATGGCTAGTCTGTTCCCGGTTCCGTGTCCTGGACCCTCAGTGGCGGGGATGGGGGTGATGATGATGGGGGATGATAACGTGACACCACCTGTGGTACCTGGTAATAGGGTTACCAGCACTGCGGCCGGCCGCTGAGGTGATGGAAGCAGCTTTGGTAGTACAGCTCCCCACAGGTGGAGCTTTACCTCCGGGCAGCGGGGAGGGAGGAGGGAAGTAGTAGTCCTCACCTCTGGTGATGATGAAGTAGCCCTCCGGGCGCCAATGAAATGAGGACAGACACCACTTCAGCTCAAACGGGTCTTTACTTGCACCAGATGAAAACAGGTACACAGTATATTCTGGGTTATCGGATATTGTAACCGTGGGTGGTGAAGGTTTCCTCAGAGTCTGACAGTGATGCCCTCAATATGGCGCTCGTGGTCTTGTTGCACTCTCTCTCTCTCTCTTACCCCTCTTGAGCCAAGTCTCTAGTCCTCGGGGTCTGTTACCTAAAAGTCTTTCACTTGTCGGCTTCGTGAACCCAGCGGCAGGACTGATGTTGGGCTGCTTTAGGGGTGCTTCTGCGCCCTCTGTGTGTCGGGCAATCAGCTTGCCAGTCTGTAGTTAGGGAAAGACCTTGCATCTAGCTACCTCGGCTCCGGTATGCCAGTGTCGACCTGGGTCCCCAGCTGGCTCCAACCAGGCCCGGGTAAACCCCTTTCCAGCGTCTGGGTTGCCGCTCTCCAAAGAGGCGCCGTCCTGATACAGCCACAGGGTCCCCTGCATCTTCCTTCCTTGCTCTCCTCAACTGTCTGACTGTGTTGTCACTCCCTGTCTCCCGCTCTCTAGGCTCTACCCCCTGGAACCTACTAAATATCAGTCCCCTGTAATAAAGTGGCTTGTGTATGGGTGTTGGGGTGCAGACTCTGAAGATTCCCCACGTCCACTGTTACAGAGGCACCACACCTTTAATTAGGATGTAGTACCTCCCTGAGGCGCCTTGCCATAGGGGCGCCACAGATCCATATATAAATCATTTGCAGGGCTTAAAAAATACTTAGACTCATTACCCTCAGGAAACTCTGAGTCTAGAAGAAAAACTCTGCAGCAAAGAGAGCCAACATAGAGGCCGCAGAAAGTGCCCATATAATAGTGGCATAGCGAGAACACGTAGTGCCGTATAGTGAATAAATACCAAAGCTATAAAGTGCTCTCAGAAGTGCTTCACAGTCCCGGCTATATGATAATATGGTGCGTGCCATGTAAGTAGGTAGTTAGTCCTCAGTGGAACAGTATATAGCAGTGCGCACATGGACTGTATATGGCGGTTTATATTTTAGCATTGCACACACTTACTCTATCCAGGGCTTTTGATTGACAGGGAAATTCCTTATATACATGAACTATACTGGTGTGTGTCATTATTGCTGTGTCACCTTTTCGTGTCTAGTGTTTGCCTGTTTTTCATTTGCGCCTTTCTATAAAAAAAAATGTATTTTATGTCTGGTCACTTTTTTTATGTTTATCGCTGTGGGAATTTTCCAGATACAGTATTTTTAGCTGATTCATGATTTTTATTATTGTTGTCTTTATAAGCAATCGGTCAGCAGGTTTTGTTATGTAATCCGGGAATTATGAGAATTCAGAGATGTGTTTCTTCTCAATGTTGGTGCTACGGTTTACCTACTATGATTGTTTTAGCACCAGGACCTCATCACTGCTCAGATTAGCTTGCCTCAGGTTTGATTAGTAACTCACTGTCTATAGACATTGTACATACAGAGCCTGGCGTGGGCAGTGGACAGGTCCCTGTCTATAGACATTGTACATACAGAGCCTGGTGTGTGGCAGTGGGCAGCTCCCTGTCTATACACATTGTACAGACAGAGCCTGGCGTGGACGGTGGGCAGCTCCCTGTCTATAGACATTGCACATACAGAGCATGGTGTGAGCGGGGGAAGCTATCTGTCTATAGACATTGCACATACAGAGCCTGGTGTGGGCGGGGGAAGCTCTCTTTTGACATTGTACATACAGAGCCTGGTGTGGGCGTGGCAGCTCTCTGCCTATAGACATTGTACATACAGAGCCTGGTGTGGATGGGGGCGGTTCTCTGTCTATAGACATTGCACAAACAGAGCCTGGTGTGCGTGGGGCAGCTCTCTGTCTATAAACATTGTACATACAGAGCCTGGTTTGGGCAGGGGCAGCTCTCTGTCTATAGACATTGTACATACAGAGCCTGGTGTGGGCAGGGTCAGCTCTCTGTCTATAGACATTGTACATACAGAGCCTGGTGTTGGTGGGGGCAGCCCTCTGTCTATAGATATTGTACATTCAGAGCCTGGTGTTGGCGGGGCAGCTTTCTCAGCTCTGCTGCATTGCTAGATCTAAAAACTCTGATTGTGTGAGAACGGCAACACCCAGTAATCTAAGTGATACATCGTTGGATTCAGGGTCTCTTTGCCTACATCAGATTCCCTTTAACCTATTTTGTGACTTTTTAAAAAGTTGAAAGAACAGTGCACTATTGAGTTTAGCTAAAATTCATGAAGACGTTAAAGAATACCACAAGCCAGAAAAAAAAAAGGGATTAAAAAAGAAATTGGAACAATGAACTGGGCCGAATACATACAAACAGATATTACCAATGTCAACCTGACCTTCAACAGGTCATAATGAAAAAGTCAAGGTAATATTTGCTACATCTGTATGTAACACACATTTTGGTAAAATACCCAAATAATAGTGATATACTGCGTCTACATAATATCACACATAGGACCAAAATCCAGGAATATACAGAATCCAGTCCTCCATATATAGAATCTTCTACATAGGGCGCAATAATGTAGTATTTATATTCTTGTACATAGGAGCAGTATTATAGTAGTTATATTCTTGTACATAGGAGCAGTATTATAGTAGTTATATTCTTGTACATAGGAGCAGTATTATAGTAGTTATATTCTTGTACATAGGGGCAGTATTATAGTAGTTATATTCTTGTACATAGGGGCAGTATTATAGTAGTTATATTCTTGTATATAGGAGCAGTATTATAGTAGTTATATTCTTGTATATAGGAGCAGTATTATAGTAGTTATATTCTTGTATATAGGAGCAGTATTATAGTAGTTATATTCTTGTACATAGGAGCAGTATTATAGTAGTTATATTCTTGTACATAGGGGCAGTATTATAGTAGTTATATTCTTGTACATAGGAGCAGTATTATAGCAGATATATTCTTGAATATAGGTGCAGTATTATAGTAGTTATATTCTTGTATATAGGAGCAGTATTATAGTAGTTATATTCTTGTACATAGGGCAGTATTATAGTAGTTATATTCTTGTATATAGCAGCAGTATTATAGTAGTTATATTCTTGTACATAGGAGCAGTATTATAGTAGTTATATTCTTGTACATAGGGGCAGTATTATAGTAGTTATATTCTTGTATATAGGAGCAGTATTATAGTAGTTATATTCTTGTACATAGGAGCAGTATTATAGTAGTTATATTCTTGTACATAGGGGCAGTATTATAGTAGTTATATTCTTGTACATAGGAGCAGTATTATAGTGGTTATATTCTTGTATATAGGAGCAGTATGATAGTAGTTATATTCTTGTATATAGGAGCGGTATTATAGTAGTTATATTCTTGTATATAGGAGCAGTGTTATTGTAGTTATATTCTTGTACATAGGGACAGTATTACAGCAGTTATATTCTTGTACATAGGAGCAGTATTATAGTAGTTATATTCTTGTACATAGGGACAGTATTATAGTAGTTATATTCTTGTACATAGGGGCAGTATTATAGTAGTTATATTCTTGTACATAGAGGGCAGTGTTATAGTAGTTATATTCCTGTACATAGGGGCAGTATTATAGTACTTATATTCTTGTATATAGGGGCAGTATTATAGTAGTTATATTCTTGTACATAGGGGTAGTATTATAGTAGTTATATTCTTGTACATAGGAGCAGTTATGTTAGTAGTTATATTCTTGTATATAGGGGCAGTATTATAGTAGTTATATTCTTGTATATAGGGGCAGTATTATAGTAGTTATATTCTTGTACATAGGGGCAGTATTATAGTAGTTATATTCTTGTACATAGGAGCAGTATTATAGCAGATATATTCTTGAATATAGGTGCAGTATTATAGTAGTTATATTCTTGTATATAGGAGCAGTATTATAGTAGTTATATTCTTGTACATAGGGGCAGTATTATAGTAGTTATATTCTTGTATATAGCAGCAGTATTATAGTAGTTATATTCTTTGTACATAGGAGCAGTATTATAGTAGTTATATTCTTGTACATAGGGGCAGTATTATAGTAGTTATATTCTTGTATATAGGAGCAGTATTATAGTAGTTATATTCTTGTACATAGGAGCAGTATTATAGTAGTTATATTCTTGTACATAGGGGCAGTATTATAGTAGTTTAATTCTTGTACATAGGAGCAGTATTATAGTGGTTATATTCTTGTATATAGGAGCAGTATGATAGTAGTTATATTCTTGTATATAGGAGCGGTATTATAGTAGTTATATTCTTGTATATAGGAGCAGTGTTATTGTAGTTATATTCTTGTACATAGGGACAGTATTACAGCAGTTATATTCTTGTACATAGGAGCAGTATTATAGTAGTTATATTCTTGTACATAGGGACAGTATTATAGTAGTTATATTCTTGTACATAGGGGCAGTATTATAGTAGTTATATTCCTGTACATAGGAGCAGTATTATAGTAGTTATATTCCTGTACATAGGGGCAGTATTATAGTAGTTATATTCTTGTACATAGAGGGCAGTGTTATAGTAGTTATATTCCTGTACATAGGGGCAGTATTATAGTACTTATATTCTTGTATATAGGGGCAGTATTATAGTAGTTATATTCTTGTACATAGGGGTAGTATTATAGTAGTTATATTCTTGTACATAGGAGCAGTATTATAGTAGTTATATTCTTGTATATAGGGGCAGTATTATAGTAGTTATATTCTTGTATATAGGGGCAGTATTATAGTAGTTATATTCTTGTACATAGGGGCAGTATTATAGTAGTTATATTCTTGTACATAGGAGCAGTATTATAGTAGATATATTCTTGTACATAGGAGCAGTATTATAGTAGTTATATTCTTGTACATAGGAGCAGTATTATAGTAGATATATTCTTGTACATAGGAGCAGTACTATAGTAGTTATATTATTGTACATAGGAGCAGTGTTATAGTAGTTATATTCTTGTACATAGGAGCAGTATTATAGTAGTTATATTCTTGTACATAGGAGCAGTATTATAGTAGTTATAGTTTGGTAGATAATGGACTACTCAAACCTGAATCATCGGTCTACAAGTTACTGATATGAAGCTGGAAAAGAAGAGAGATGTCAGACGTGGCGGCCTCGGCTCCCGCTCGGTGCGGCTTTTCTCTGTAAATCTCATTACTGTCGGCCATCACCACTATGTTCCGCTCATTTCCCGTCCTGATTACTGTAACCTTTCACTGGCAGCTTTCATCTCCTCTTATAATCACATTAATTATGGAGCTGGTGCAGCAGGAAAGTTCCCGAAATATGGAAATAAAATTATCTTTGGTGCAGGATTTTCTTCTAGGTTTTTTTTTATTGTGGAATCTTAAGATTAAGGAAGTGCTGAGAAATATTTAGTTTACTCTCAAATAAAGTGTAACTGATAATACATAATACTACATGGATGATACCTACATAAATGAGCGAAACTCAGGATGTTAATGTATGTACACAAAGAGTGCACCAGCAGAATAGTGAGTGCAGCTCTGGAGTATAATACAGGAGGTAACTCAGGATCAGTAATGTAATGTATGTACACAAAGAGTGCACCAGCAGAATAGTGAGTGCAGCTCTGGAGTATAATACAGGAGGTAACTCAGGATCAGTAATGTAATGTATGTACACAAAGAGTGCACCAGCAGAATAGTGAGTGCAGCTCTGGAGTATAATACAGGAGGTAACTCAGGATCAGTAATGTAATGTATGTACACAGTGACTGCACGAGCAGAATAGTGAGTGCAGCTCTGGAGTATAATACAGGAGGTAACTCAGGATCAGTAATGTAATGTATATGCACAGTGGCTGCACCAGCAGAATAGTGAGTGCAGCTCTGGAGTATAATACAGGAGGTAACTCATGATCAGTAATGTAATGTATGTACACAGTAAGTGCACCAGCAGAATAGTGAGTGCAGCTCTGGAGTATAATACAGGAGGTAACTCAGGATCAGTAATGTAATGTATGTACACAGTGACTGCACCAGCAGAATAGTGAGTGCAGCTCTGGAGAATAATACAGGAGGTAACTCAGGATCAGTAATGTAATGTATGTACACAGTGACTGCACCAGCAGAATAGTGAGTGCAGCTCTGGAGTACAATACAGGAGGACACAAGATCAGTAATGTATGTACGTACACAGTGACTGCACCAGCAGAATAGTGAGTGCAGCTCTGGAGTATTATACACATTAGTAATAGAAGTAAGGTAAACTATTTACAAAGTAACTTTTTCTTGTGGTTGGAGGTGGACGTTCCCCTGTAGGCGCTCTTGCAGAATAAGTCAGCACTATGTGAGCCTCATATAACACACATCTCGGTGACATTGAGCCTCTGAGCTCCATACGTCATTGTACATGTGTCTGGTTCATATAAAAAAGCTTGAAATTGACTTTCTCTCTGGTTCTTTGATGCCTTCAGAGTTAATGCAATGAGGTCAGGAATATTCACCAGAGACTTATGAAACTCTAACTTCAAGGGGCGCTTGTGGCAGATGGGGCGGATGCACCTGCACCGAGCTCCTCACTAACACCGGTCCAACTCCCCAAGCCAAAACAAAAGGATGTATTCTCCGAGCTGCCGTAACCAGACCTGCGGGGACTCATCAATATAACAAGCTAATTACACCAAATCACCAGCAATGTCCTCAGATTCATCCCAATCAGTCATATCCAGGCCTTCCAACAGCAAAACAAACTTTCTGGGAATGAACAAAATCCACTTCAATTTCAACAGATACGACAATTATTACGGGACGACTAAGCCCGACTTATTGTAAGTGCCGGTCATGCAGATCGCTGGGATTAACCATCAATCCCTTGTGATGGAAAGAAGGAACCAGGGTTATCCAGGATTGAGAAACAGAGTTTTGTTAATTTTTTTCCAGAATCAGCGCCTTCCTTGTTCATGGTCAGCTTCTGATATTGCAGCACATCCTTATTGAAGCTCATCCCTAATAATTTCAATGGAGCTGAGCAGCAATACCTAATACAACCTGTAAAGTGTTATAAAGAATATGGGAGATGTAATGCCCTTTCTTTCACTCCATTTTAGAGGGATCAGTTTGTTAAGTTTAAAACAGGCCATACACACACCTGGGTCCCGATTCTTCCTTACAGAATGGCTAGTAGAAGCCAGGTAGGGAAGCTGTGTTTGGTCTCCAAGCACAACAGGGACCCAGCTAGATCCGATGGCACCAGAACCACCTATAAGAGATTAGTTCCTGCTCACCCTGCTTCTCTTTGCTCATCCACCTGGGGCTCAGACACCGGCCTCGCCTTGGCCTTGTATCAAAGTTAAAAGAAAAAATTGGAATCCGGCTCAACAGTAATGGATGTTCCTTTTTTCAATAAAATAGTGCATAGAAAAGAAAATTTTACATGGTCGACATGACCCAGTCGATGCGTTTCGACTGCATTAAGCAGTATTACTCATGAATCAGAACCTCCTCCCTAGGACCTACCAGTGAAAAGTTGTGACCAATAATAGATTTTTCGAGTCCTTGAGCTAAAGTACAAAGGAGGGGGAATCAGGAACAACCCGGGGGCGGGGAAGGGAGTGACCAACCCGGGGAAGGGAGTGACCAACCAAGGAGGTTTTTTGGGTACCAGCAAACGAACATGTTTTTCTTCTGAGGAGAGGTCACGCCGAGCACCATGTTGGAAGTAACCAGAAACCTCTGCCACTGCAAGCCTCATATGTGGCTGCCAAAACCAATGCCCAATATTAACCAGCTGCAATTGCTAAGATATGGTGCTGAAGCCACCATACCACAGCGCTGCCATACCTTTGATGCTTCATTCCACGCGACAATCAGCCAACATTCTGATTAAGATACAGTTGTCAGACCAAAACGTCAAGTTTTGTTATATTGGATTGCCATTAAAACCCTTTTTGATTTACCTACTTGAGTCCTGAGTTTATTCTATATTAATAATCTGTAGAGGGGGCGGCACTGGTTTTGGGAGAAAGCAATCATATTTTCAAATTTTGGACGACCACTTTAAAGGAAATCATGAAAGATAAACTTGATTGAAAAAGTGCACAATTTCACACATGCACCATGAGTGCCTGAGTAAAGGCATCATTGATGTGTTGCACATGCCCAGAATGACAGTAATGCCTACAGGAAGGAGAGTACTGAGGATGTGCAGATTTTGATGTCGACAGCAATGATGTTTCAGAGCTAAACAGATCATGGTTGCCTTTAATGATTTCCTTTTACGTCATTCATGATTAGAAAAAAAAATTTGCTGCTTTCTTCCAAAAAAAACAGAGTCACCACTATTTACAGGTCGGTTGTAGTATTTCAGCTCAGCTCTATTTATTTCAAAGGAGCTGAGCAGCAGATCATCAGACCTGCCATTACATACGGGAAAAAAAAAATGAGTACTGCGCACGCATAGGAAAAACAGTGCATGCGCAGGAAGAACATCGCACGCACAGGAAGAACATCGCATGTACAGGAAGAGCAGAGCATGCACAGGAAGAACACTGCATGTACAGGAAGAGCAGAGCATGCACAGGAAGAACATTGCTCGTGCACGAAGAGCAGAGCAAGCATAGGAAGAACATCGCACATGCAGGAAGAGCAGAGCATGCACAGGAAGAGCAACAGTCGCGCAGGGCGAACAGCGGCGCATGCAGAAAGGTGCAGGAAGAACGGCACACACACAGAAGAACAGAGCATGTACAAAAGAGCAGAACACACTAAGAAGGACCAGTACATGCGGAGGAAAAACAGCGCACATGCAGGAAGAGCAGAGCATGCACTGGAAGAGCCGCGCAAGTGCAGGGAGAACAGCAGCGCATGCAGAATTGCGCATGTGCAGGGAGAACAGCACACACACTGGAAGAATGGTGCCGGAACAATGGCGCACTGCGCAGGAACAATGCGCATGCTCAGGAAGAACTGTCACATGCAAAAGAACAGCACACATGCAGGAAGAACAGCACATGTGCAGGAAGAACAGAGCACGCCCAGGAGATCAGTGATGTAATGGAGCTGAACAGACCACAGTCGAGTCTACGGGGATGGCGCTGGAGAGGAATCAGTAAATCAGCATGGAAGTGTACTAAGTACCATATCCAGAACCCATTCTGAACCTTTGCTATAAGTCACTTTTGCTTGTAACGCGTTTTAGGCTAAGTTCACATATGTTATAATCATCAGCTAGGTCGATTCCAGCACAATCCCTTGTGGAAACACAACTTTTTCGTCCAGCTTGACAAAAACTGATTTCTGCAGGATCCATTTTTTTAACATTGGAGTCTATGGAAAACGGATCTGGTAACTGATCACTATTTAGCCTCTGCTTTTCTCTCATTTGTTTTTTTCTTACTGGATCAGTTTCAAATAGAAGCTAAATACCCATCAGTTACCGGATCTGTTCTCCATAGACTCCAATGTTATAAAAACTTTTGAAAGTGGAGCAAAATAAAAATCGGTCTTTTTTTTCCCTGTCTTGAAATGTTTTTTCAATCCTTTGGCACCAAAAGTGCCATATTTTAGAAAACAATGGGCAAAAATTGCACCAAAATACTGTCACACTCAAATATACACTGGCGGATGTATATTGTGAATTTTTAATAAGTTGGAAATAATGAATTAGGCAAATACATCTGCACTTTTTCCACAAAGTGGAAAAGAACAAAAACAAAAGGGGTGAGCACCTATAACAGACCTCAAATAGAACAATGAAATGTGTGCAAACAAAAAAGGGGCGCAGAACGCACAAACCTAGACAAACCGGGCAAAGGCAATGAGACCCGAACCTTTGTCTCAGTTCCTCACGGCTGATTTATGACCACAGACCACATCAAAGTTGAATTTTGCAGGGAAATAAAGACCTGAAAAAGCCAAACGGTCCAATTTGTTTTTAATTTAACCCAATTGGAAAAATAATTTTTAGCCCCAAACACAACTATTTCAGTAAAATGTCCCCCAAAGATGGCCAACCCTTTAAGCTATGCCTGGCAACATGTGCCGGCTAAATAACTAGACTTATCCAAAAATTGGAAGTCGCTCTCTGTTTTGGTTCTTGAGGGGGTCTGAACCGTGGACCTCGTCTATGACTACTCAGGGGCCACCCTCCTGAACCGCCCCTTTAATGTTTTTTTTTTACCTGTATGAAGAAAATCTCGTATTCAAGTGCAATCTAAGTGGGTGGAATAACTGGACAACCATGTCAATGAATGGATGGATTTTGGCTGAATACTGGAAGTTGTTCTCTATTTTGGTTCTTCGAGGGGTACCTGATGTGACATCTGTCCAAGGTTACTGGCACAAGACACTCTATTAAGCACAATCCCGAGCAACTTCAACAACCTTGAACCCCTATACAGGGATCTGGATTTACAACAGGGTCCAGGAGACAAGAATGGTCGTCAAGCAGGGTCAAAGCCGGGAGATTAGGAAATGACAAAATCAGGATCCCAATCGTAGCCAGGGAGCTTGGTCAATACCAAGATGGCAATAAACTACAAAGTTGGAGCAAGAACAAGTGCCAAAATACAGGCAGAGGTTGAACCAGAAAACACTAAATGCAACACAGGACAAACAGGGAACCAAAAACTATTTCTGGCAGCTTGCAGGAAGAGGCTGAAGGTATATGTAGGGTGTGGTACTTTCTGATAGACGAAGCTTAGAGCTAATGACTTCACCTGGACTGCCTACACATAAACACTGTCAGACTGTGAAGTACTACAAGTCCAAGCCACTCTAACCCAAGTGGATGAGCAGACCCCGTGCTCTCCAGAGAGTTTGCAACAAACTACAAAGTCGTGAGGAAGAAGAAGAATCCAAAACACAGGGCGAGGTTAAATGGGAAAACAATAAATGCAACACAGGAACAAACAGGGAAACCAAAAACTATTTCTGGCAGTTGCAGGAAGAGGCTGAAGGTATGTGAAGGGTGTGATACTTTCTGATAGGCTTAATCTTAGGAGCTAATGACTTCACCTGGACGGACAACACATTAACACTGTCAAACTGAGAAGTACTACAGAGCTCAGTCCCTCTAAGCCTACTGGATGAGCAGAGCCTGCACTCACCAGAATTCCCTGCAAGGACTTCTCTATCACCATCACCACCTACAGGGGGAATACGGTGGTGCAGAAGTCGCAAGAGTGGGCTTTGGTGGGAATGTGACCTTGTCTATGACATCCATCAGGGGCTGCCCTCCTGAGCCGCCCCTTTAAATGCTTTTCCAGTATGAAGAAATCCTCTGTATTCAAGTACAATCTAAGGGGCTGGAATAACCAGATGACCATGTAATGCATGGATGGATTTGGTCTGAAGAGAGGAAGTCATTCTCTGGTCCTTTGAGGGATACCTGAGTGGTGGATGGCATCCATAAGCCCTCATAGGGCACATGGACAGATCTTGCCTTCTCGAGCCACCCATTGTGATCAACTTTAATCCAAGGGTTAAAACTAAATCTTTTTTTTTTTGCTTTCGACAAGTGATAACCTCGCAAAAGTCAACCGTAGACTTTGGTTTTGGCTCAGTTGGGAAAACAGGTCATCAATAACTTGCAGAAATAAATACTGTAATGTAACAGTCTGCCGTCAGCCCATTATACATCTTAGATTTCCAACATTTGTTTGCAAAAGCTGTATGATACCAGACGATACGTAGGCTTTCTATAGCGAGCAGGCTCCAGAGCCCATTAATTAAAGGCCGGCCCCATGTTTACTGTACTCCGGACCTAAGAAGTTCTCGGAACAAAAACATGCTAACATTATGAAAGTTTTAATACAAGCGCAAATAAACATTTCCCAAAGTCTTCTGCCTTTTGCCGTCTTTACCGAAAGGGTCACCAGTGTCTGGAAGTCGTCACGTTATACACGATAAACACAATGTTGAAGGAAATGGGGCTGGTGGGGCATTTCCCAGCGATTGCACAACCACCCTGTGAATTATTCAGTATGGTATTATGTGTCTCTACCTTTGGGGCAAGGAAATTGAAGTGTAATTATCTCTCCAGCTCGCTCCTGCGTAATGTCAGCGCCATAAACTGCGCTTCAGTTTTCAATTAGCCTCATTAACTCCCAGACCCATCTGAAACAAAGAAACGTGTGATAGGGCATAGCGCTGACTTAATCAACCGCCTCCACCGTCACTTGACATTCAGCAGTGTTACAATGTTTCATGGCATGTGATGAATGAAGCTGAACAATGTGATCATGCAATTAGGACATGAAAATAAATCACATTATATAATTTATAAGATGTGTCCGACTGGCAGACGGGTGGAACGGAGAATCCTCCGGTGGGCCCTAACCCCTATACATGAGCAGTTGTTGGCGCGATCAATATACTTTATTCACCATGTACAGATATAGGCGGCGTCTCATCATTTATGTTAAGAAACCTCCCAATTTATTATAACAAAAGCGTATTTGTACAGGTTATGTCATATATGAATGTAAGTGAACAGTGGGCCTCCAGAATCCAATGGTACTGATGGGCGCGTGGCACAATGATGAGCAATGGAGATCTGAGAATATCACCATGAGGGTAAGTGCACACATTTTAGGATTTGGTGCAGAAATTTAAATACCTGTCCATCAATACCTGTCTTTTCACATTAAAACCTATTTAAAAAAAGCACCGTCTTGCTGCCTTCATCCCCAACAGCAACATAAATGTGCTTTTGTTGCACATTTCACTCTTATATGTCCAGGAACTATCCCAATTCTCATGCTCTGTAACTTTCCATCCAGTCTTTTTGACTGCGTGGTTCCTCTTTCATCAGTATTCCTCCAGCACTATATGTGCTGGAACTTCATATCTATCACTATCTAGGATGCATTGCGCCTCCAAGGAGCAGAGAGAGAGTCCCTCACCCACCCACTTGTTTTTTTTCCATTTCACAGTCTCTGTTGCATAATCTCCATGCCTTTACAACGAGCAGGATTGATTTTTCGTGAATTTTGCTAAAGTCAAACATAATTTTTTAACAAAGTACCGTAATTGGCAGATTTTTCATTTATCATATTATCTATCAAATTGCATCAAGTTAATAGGAGGTGCAGGGTAAGTCAAAGGGCATGGTCCATATAATCCACTAGAGGAAACCCCCTAAGCACCCACTTGTTGAAAAATTGGAATAATCTTGCCCCTTTTGAAGATCCTGTTTGCAGAATCATCCTGCCAAAATCATGACTTTTGATCTGAAAGGCCAGGAAAACATACATGGTGTATGACCAAATCTCAACAGCCTTGGTCTTTGATGGTACGACAAATATTTTCTGCTACATCCTATATAGATTTATCGTATTACTACCACTGTTCATAATTTACAACTACTATCTACATCAGTAATGCTAAACTGACTTTTCGGGAGTCACATGTGGCTCCCAGGAGCCTTATATGGTCCCAAGGGAAGAAAAATGTATACATAGTAACATAGTATTTAAGGTTGAAGGAAGACCTTAAGTCCATCTAGTTCAACCCATACAGAGCAGCCTTCCGCAGGATAGTGATCAGGTATGATCTCTGTATAATGTGTTCTTTGAGGATGAGGAGGTATCACATCTTCTACCCTACTCTTGCCAGTAACAGAACGGCTTGGTTACTCACCTGTCCTGGCTCCAAAGCTGGGCTTTGCTCCCTTTTCCTATTGCCGGCACCATCTGTGTTAGTCCGCCTCAGGTGACTGTGGTTACCCGGCAAAAATGACTTACATCATCATATATGCAAAGCACTAGGAAGCATAGTACTTTTGAGTTTATGAAGAACTAGATGGGTGCCCGATGCACAATGCATCGGGATTCTAGCCGAGCGAGTCTCTGACTCGCAATGGCCGCTTCGCGGCCAATGCTTCGCGCTGCTAAGGCGACTCGCCATGCCCGCTGCGCGGGCATAGCGAGTCGCCTTAGAACTGCTCGCAATGGCCGCTTCGCGGCCAATGCTTCGCGGTGCTAAGGCGACTCGCCATGCCCGCTGCGCGGGCATAGCGAGTCGCCTTACAACTGGTCGCATTGGCCGCTGCGCGGCCAATGCATTTTTCGTATCCACATGACCACGCTGAGTCGCATGCGACTTTGGTGCGCGAAATCCATTCGTGATTATATAATAGATTACCATGTGGGCCAACTTCAGCAAGGCGTCAAATTATCTCCTCAGTGACTCCTGATTTATCTAGCAACCAATGTTTATAAAGTTCAGTCCAGCTTTTATAGGCATTGTTCAAAACTAAAACTTTGCTGAATGAGGATTCCAGATAACAAATTCCTACCAACTATTCTTAGTGTTGTTCACACCTTCGTCTCTGCTATCAAGGTACCTTCAATCAGCTATGATATCTCCAACTAGTTCTTAGAGGATGAAAAGGCATCAAATCTTCTTCTATCCTAGTCTTGGAATCAACAGAACTGATCTGTTACTCATCTCATCTGTCCCAGCTCCAGACCTGGGCTTTGCTCCCTTCTCCTATTGTCGTCTCTCTCTGTGCTTTTCTGCCCCAGGAGAGTGTGGTTACCCAGCAAACACAACTGATTTCATCATAGAAAGCGTTTTAAGGATCAGGTAATTATGTGCTGCCCGATCATTGAGTAATCATAGTATTCTTGAGTTTCTCAAGAGCTACCATGTGGGTAAACTCCAGCAAGGCATCAAATTATCTCCTCAGTGACTCCTGACTTACACAGCTATCAGTGTTTACTATAATGCTCAGTCCATCTTTTGTAGGCCTTGTCCAAAACTATAACACTGCTGAATTAAGATTCCAGATAACCAATTCTTCTCAACTATACATGGTGATGTTCACACCTTTGTCACTGCTATCATGGAACCAGCTATCAGTTAGGGCCCCTTTACACGCGGCTACATTTCTAGGGTGGCTACAGGTAACTTACTGGTTGCAGTGAAATCAGGGAGACAAGGTTCTATCTTGTTGCTGTGTACAAATGGAATAATGTCTCCATGATTTCACTGCAACCAGTAAGTTACCTGTAGCCACCCTAGAAATGTAGCCGCGTGTAAAGGTACCCTTATGGTATCTAATGAGTTCTTAGATGATGATTAGGCATCACATTTTCTTCTACCCTACTCTTGGCATCAACAGAACTGATCTGTGACTTATCTGTCCTGGCTCCAAAGCTGGGCTTTGCTCCCTTCTCCTATTGCAAGCTCCCCTTGTGCTAGTCCACCCCAGATGACTGTGGTTACCCTTTTAATGTTGGCTCAGGCAACTATGGGCTACCTGATTGTTAAGGAACCAGAGTACTCTTGACTTCTCAAGAACCACCATGTGGCCCAGTCTTTACTATCAAACTCAGTTCAGCTTTTATAGGCATTGTCCAAACTGACAACTCTGCTAAATGAAGATTCCAGATACCAATTCCTCCCAGCTATTCTAGGTGTATTTCACACTTTTATCTCTGCTATCAGTTTCCCTTAAACCAACTTATCTCATATGCCGCCCATATTAACAATTCTTGTGTGTAACACCTGCTGCAAGATATTGGATTTCCTATACATTGCTACTGTTGCTTTACAATCTGCACATCTGTCTCTGTTGACTCTAGTGCTTCCATATGCCATCCTGCACATCCTGCTATACTGGTCCTCACTGATCCACGCGATGTCCAGCAAGTTCAGCTTTGCTGCATTATCACTTATGGTCCATATTGTTGACCTTGACCTGCAGGTTATAGGATCCCACCCACTAGGTGAACCCATGGGATAGTTTTAAGAGTTGCTCAGAAACATACTTTTAAGAGTTCCCCCCATAAAGGTTACTAGTTACACTCTTTGAATGAGTTTAGAAATTACATACCATAATACACTTAGCGCCGTACTGTCACATTTTGACTGCTTTGAAGTCCATGTGTGTTGCTGCTGTAATTTTAAATTAGTTTTTTTCCTTTGGCATATCCAGATTTAATGCCAGAAAGCTGCTGTGTGTGGCTCTGCAGGTGAAGGTGGAGGTGTGTGTCATTGTGTCGAACCCAGGCCCTGGGGTACGAGAGTACCAGGCTCGGTGGGTGTTCTCACGGGGATGTCACGGGTGGCAGCGCCTGAGCACGTGGCCTGCGTGACACTTCAATAAGGGGTTATGTACAGGGGATTAGAGTTTGTCATGTGACGCCACCTGTAGTGCCTGGTGATGGGTCACCAGCACTGCCACAGTCCTCCGGAGGTCGATGGTAATGCGGCTGAGATGGCAAAGCTCCCTACAGGTGGAGCTGGTCCTCCGGGGCAGCGTTCCTGAAAGCAAACAGGTTGATGAAGATAACCACACAAAGGCAAAGTCACTTTCTCCCAGGTACTTTACTGTAAACGTTCAGCAGCAAAATAAAAAGTCCACAGTTCAGCAATATGTTATTTAAACAGGTAGCTCTACGGGTGGCTGCAAGTGGATGCCAGTTGGTATGGTGGTACCCGTGGTGTACCTTAGTTGACGAAACCGTGTCCTTTCTTACCCACCAAGGATGAGTCTATACCAAACGGCTCCTTCTAGGTAGACTTGGGGCTCCCCTCCCTCGTGGTGAGGAAGCATGCAGACTGCTCTCTCTGGCAGGGTGCCGCAGCCGGCAAAGAGATTGCAGCAGCTGGTTGACGACTTTCAGAAGTGGACTCTGGCCGTTTCCTTGGGTCCGGCGTTCCCGTGGTGGACTGGGGAATTCCCTGGAGTATGGTCGCTCCACGCTGGGGTTCCCCCTTTCTCTCTCGGGCCAAGACTCACGCATCAGGCACCCTCTCTCAGGATCCCCACAGGATCCCCTTTCATCTTCTCTTGGGATCAGCGTAGAGCTGTCCAGGTTAACATTCCGCCTCGCTCCACACTCCTTCTCCTCACCCTCCTCCTCCAACGACTACCCTTTCTTCCCCCTAGAGGTGAATATATCTCCCTCCCGGGTAACCTCCCACTTCTATTCTAATGTGGGAGTGCAGGAATGGGTCCCACCCACCAGCCTAGGATCCACTTGCAGCTGGGGAAAATTACACCTCTTTTACGGGTGCAATACCAGACTGTGACGCCTGACCATGTGGGGCGCCACAATTGCATTCAGATCTCCACTCCCTTAGACTTGAAGTAGGTCCACTTCCCTCCACCAAGTGTTACTGATAGAGTACAGTCTCTACTTGGACCCTGTGCAGTGAGGATGTGTGTGCTGTGCTGCTGCTACTGTTCCCTTTCCATGTGAGCTGCTGGGTTTCCCCGGTTCGTGCTATTAGCCTAGGAGCAAAAGGCAAGTTGGTGGCCTGGATATCCTAACCTTTAGAGGTAATTCCAGGATCAGGGTGATTGAGGGATCCCCAGTCTAAGGGTCAGACGAGTTTCCTAGTTTGCCTTTGCCCAGCTTAGCATCTTGCCTCCAGGTTCCCTATCCGCCATAACACCTCGTGACATCTAAACTAAGAAATCCCTAAAAAGTTGAATGTCTTCCATTTCCATTCTCTCTCATTCATTCATACTCCAAAATAAAAAAGTATACACCCAATCTCTCAAATCATCCCTCAGTTCAGGACTTTTTAACTTTAACCCTGACATAATTCAGCACTAAACAGACTCCAGATGGTACCAGTCAATGAATATGTAATGGGTTAAAACAAGACGTCCAGGAAATGCTGGGGAGCGATTATGGTGGAACCTATAATTGAAATATATATATAGCTGGAGACATAATAAATTAGTTGTCGTTTCAGCTTAGCTGTGTCATCATCAGAAAACATGGTAATACTATCCGGGTTGTGACATTATCCTAGAAACTTCTAGAAGAGATTCAGCTAAATTTTGCAATTTTCACACATATTTTATTAACTGTCGGTCTCGACATGAAGACTATTTGCATTAATATTTTTGCTATTTTTGTATATGTGGCCAAATGTATTAACTGTTGAATCGGGTTTTATTGCATCCCATGGCCATACATGTATTTTACTGTTAGATTAATTTATCCTAATTAAAGGATTACTTCAAGAACGATTAAGGAAGATTGTGAATGTTTTGACCTAAGTCTTACCCATAAATTTACAGTGTACGACTGTTAACAGTGCTAAGGAGACGCTTAAAAATGGTCAACCAAAAAGCCCCCATAAACATTGTCATAAAGAAAGCCTCCATAACCAGTGTCACCCAGGAGCACTTATAAACGTTGTCATACAGAAATCTCCATAACGGTGCAAGCAGAGAGCCCCAATAACCAGAGAACTCCCATAAACATTGTCATACAGAAAGCCTCCATAACTAGCATAACCCAGGAGCACCTATAAACATTGTCAACTAGAGAGCCCATCAAAAATGCCAAGAGCCTCCATAACTGTGCCAACCAGACATCCCCATTAAACAGAGACACAAAGAGAGCCCCCCAAAACATTGTCATACAGAAAGCCTCCATAACCAGTGTCACCCAGGGAGCAACTATAAACAATGTCAACTAGAGAGCCTCATAAAGAATGCCAAGAGATTCGTGTTCTCCCGTCCAGCCGCCAGGGACCCCGAAAGGTGAGGAGAATTGCGTCCTCCATCCAGCTACCAGGGACACCGAAAGGTGAGAGATTTATGGCCTCTTGTTCAGCTATTGCGGACATCGGAAGGTGAGAGATTTGCGGCCTCCGGTTCAGCTACTGCGGACACGGAAGGTGAGAGATTTGTGGCCTCCCATCCAGCTACTGGGGACACCGGAAGTGAGAGATTTGTGGCCTCCCATTCAGGTACTGGGGACACCGGAAGGTGAGAGATTTGTGGCCTCCCATCCAGCTACTGGGACACCGGAAGGTGAGAGATTTGTGGCCTCCCATCCAGCTACTGGGGACACCAGAAGGTGAGAGATTTGTGGCCTCCCATCCAGCCGCCAGGGACACCGAAATGTGAGAGTGAGAGAATTGTGGCCTACTGTCCAGCTACTGGGGACACCGAAAGGTGAGAGATTTATGGCCTCCCATCCAGCTACCGGGGGTATCGGAAGTTGAAAGATTCCGGCCTCCTGTCCAGCTACCAGTGACAACAGAAGGTGAGAGATTTGGCGGCCTTCCGTCCAGCCACCGGGGACACCGAAAAGTTAGAGAATTGCAGCCTCCTGTCCAGCTAGTGGGGACACCGGAAGGTGAGAGATTTGCAGCCTGCCATGCAGCCTCTGACCGGGGCACCGAAAGGTGAGAGAATTGCAGCCTCCCGTCCACATAAGGGGACACCGTAAGGTGAGTGATTTGCGGCCACCTGTCCAACTACCGGGCACACCGGAAGGTGAGAGATTTGTGGCCTCCCATCCAGCTACCGGGCACACCGGTAGGTGAGAGATTGCGGCCTCCTGTCCAGCCACTGACCTGGACCAGAGTCCTGTGAATCAATGGGCTCATCTCTAGTCCCAAACGTCCCAGATACAGAGGACAGTCCTGGATTTGGGTTTCTGACTCACCGTGGCCGGCGGACTCCGGTTGATACAGGCGATTCTTCTCCTTCCTTGTCACGGGTGGACCGCGCCTGCCAGTAGTGGGGCCCGGTGTAGTGCAGATCAAAGTGAAGACGTCTTACGGGAACAGATTAAAGGGGTTTTAATTTGTTTTCTTCGTGACGCCACCTATGAGTAGATTCGGTAAGGGCTACCGACGCTGCGGAACCTCCCGGGGTGATGGACGGCAGCAAGATGTTACGCTCCCCACAGGCTGAGCGGTGATCCCCGGGGGCTGGAGCTGCTCAAGATGTTGTGCGGCAGCTGCGGTTACCTTTAGTGTGCGGACGGATAGTTCATAAGGAGCACGGACACAGATAGCCTCTGCAACGGTTCTTTACTGTAACCAGCAGGCAGTACATGGCTTACAGTGGTTGAGTAGAAGACCGGGTGGACTCAGCAGTGATAGTGCTCCTCAGAGATCCGCAGTGTACCTCCTTTCTACCTCCTTAGCTTCTCTTGCCAGCGTCGCCCAGGAATACCAGGTCGGGTACGGGGAGGCTGCTTCAATGCCCTATCCATGATGTACGTTCTGGATGCTTTGGGGAGCCTTGGGTCCCTCAGTGGGTACACCGCTGGTTAGACGACTGGAAACTGGCTGGTGGTGGGGTGCTCCTGTAAAGCTGATCCTCCACGGGGCTGGTTCGCGTGGCAGAGGTGAACTGCTGCCAGCTTCGGTACCAGTGAACCGGCTGTGAGTTGTGGGCACGGGAGTCTTTTGGGAACCCGTGTAGATATGCCCAATCCCGGTAGTTAAGGCCTCAGGTGCTGACACCCGACCGGTGACGGCCCAGGGGCCCGCACGGGGTGCGGAGCCCCCGCTCCTCTCCAAGTTCTGTGTTCTAGGTTCTAGATTCCAGACTAGACTCAGACTGCTCTAGATTATTGTGTGTTCTCTTACACTACCCTAACACTCCACCCACCAGGACCTAGGATTGGTCCTCTGTTCTAGGTGTTGTATGTTGGGTTGGATCTCAGAGTTAACTATTGCACTGCTTTGTCAGAGAATATTGCGGCTGCAATACTCCCTTGTGACGCACTCGTTGCGGGGCGCCACACTCCCCCTTGGTTAAATCAGCTTGTCCCCAAGCGTCAAACTACTCACATTACAGAGGTTTTTTTTTTTACATTTTTATACATATATGACACACTTTTATTAAAATAGAAAAACAGGTAAAGGTATGCTTTGGTGATATAAGCAAAGAAACAGGTTATCACTTTGCGCGGACTCGGCGGGCGGTCGGCTGTACTTTAACTAGAGTCCAGGCTGTAGCCGCCAGATCACACGGTCAGTGATTAACGGGAACAGAGTCATTGATGAAGTTCAAGTTTTAAAGTCACTGGCTCTGAGAACGATGGCGCACCCGGATAGCAAACCACCCATCTGCACAAGCATAGCGCTCGTAGGTGATTATATCGCCCCGGTATAGGTCGCGATCGGGATGTCCTCTTGGCAAGTTTGACTCAACGTCCCGGCGCCCCACAAACACCTCCTCATTCAAACCCACCTCCCAAGCGAACCCCCACCCGGTATTTAAGTTAAAGGTGGAAATTCTACCTTCACGGCGGAGTTCATCAGGCAGCGGCGGCTGGCGGCGAGCCTCGGCACGGGCCTCCATGTTGGCGCGTTCTCGGGCTTGCCACTCCTCTCGTCGTCTCTGGCGTACATCTCCGTCGTTACGGCTCGGGGTGTAAAGATGAGTAACGGAGCTGGTGGTTTGGCGGGAAGCTTGAACTTGGCGGGCTGTCTGTATCGGAACCCGGTGGAACGGCACAGGGGAAGGTGTCGGCAGTGCACCCGACCAGTGTACCCGAGCTGTGTGCCCGGAAGGAAGTTCTTTGTTGTCTCCCCAAGCGAACCCGGTGTCGAAATCCTCAGCGGTGCTGTGGGTCTCGTCGTCATCCTCTCCGACCTCTTCCTCGATGACCACATCAGGCTGCTCGATGATGAAAGACGTTAAAGCTTGTTCCTTTGTACAACAGAGCGGTGGTGCTGCGGATCCTTCCGTAGGGACGTCCTGCAGGGCTTCCAGGCTGCCTGCCTCTTCATCTGTTTCCGCAGGTAGAGGTGTTTCAATCCCGGTTACCAGGTAGGCCTCGGCAATGGCAAGGGAAGCCTCCGGTACGGGGATAAAACAGGCGACTGTCTCTGTAGTGGTGAAACATGTCGCGGGTTCCTCAGTGGGAACCTGGTAGAGATCGAGTTCTTCCATGGAGCGTGTTATGAGCTCCGGCTCAAGAACGGGGTCGGTTGCGATGTTGGTCGCTGGAACGGGTCGAGTTGCGGCCTCCACCGGAATGACACAGTCTATTGGCTCAGGTGACGGAGCAGGACAGGTGGTAGGCGAGGGTGAGGCGGTCGAGAAGCTGGTGACGTCGTCTGGGCTTGGAGAAGCTGTACCCGGTCGGCTCTGCTGCATCGCATGGTGTAGTCGTCTGCCTAGGGTCGCGCTCCAGCTGCGAATCGTCCATTCCACTGTCTCTAGTAACCGCACCCGGAGGTCTTGTAGAGCCTCTAGCCAGAAGTCGGGGCTGCCATCTATGGTAAGGGCAGGATCCGGACCCGGTTGGCTGACGGCTGCTCTGGCCTCCGCCTCGACCTCCCGCATCAGGTCTTGGAGTCTCATGCTGGCCATTCTTCTCGGAGGGGAACCACACCCGTTCAACCGGTAAGACGTTCTGGTTGAGCTGGTGAAGAAGTCTTCTCTTTCTGTCGGTGTGTCTATGACACTCCCATTTCCGCTGGGCTTTTGTAGTCCAATCGTGGGAAAAGTCTTTGGGGTCCGCCCCCATGGTTGATTCGAGCAATCAGGGCGGACAAAGAGTTTGGCGCCTTTTGTCTCTAGCCCTCCCACAGTGAGGGGGGGGTTGACTCACTCCTGGGCTTCACGTGGCGGCTTCTTGTGGCGGGAACGCCATCTTGGGCGCCATCTTGACCCAATGGTGTAAAGGCGGGAAAGTTCTTTTTAGGACGAACAAAGTCCAATTGTAGACAATAAAGTCCAGTTTAAGCACATTATACCCGTTGGGTAACGGGCCTGCTCGTATCCTGTTCGTGACGCCATTTTCTGACTCACCGTGGCCGGCGGACTCCGGTTGATACAGGCGATTCTTCTCCTTCCTTGTCACGGGTGGACCGCGCCTGCCGGTAGTGGGGCCCGGTGTAGTGCAGATCAAAAGTGAAGACGTCTTACGGGAACAGATTAAAGGGGTTTTAATTTGTTTTCTTCGTGACGCCACCTATGAGTAGATTCGGTAAGGGCTACCGACGCTGCGGAACCTCCCGGGGTGATGGACGGCAGCAAGATGTTACGCTCCCCACAGGCTGAGCGGTGATCCCCGGGGGCTGGAGCTGCTCAAGATGTTGTGCGGCAGCTGCGGTTACCTTTAGTGTGCGGACGGATAGTTCATAAGGAGACACGGACACAGATAGCCTCTGCAACGGTTCTTTACTGTAACCAGCAGGCAGTACATGGCTTACAGTGGTTGAGTAGAAGACCGGGTGGACTCAGCAGTGATAGTGCTCCTCAGAGATCCGCAGTGTACCTCCTTTCAACCTCCTTAGCTTCTCTTGCCAGCGTCGCCCAGGAATACCAGGTCGGGTACGGGGAGGCTGCTTCAATGCCCTATCCATGATGTACGTTCTGGATGCTTTGGGGAGCCCTGGGTCCCTCAGTGGGTACACCGCTGGTTAGACGACTGGAAACTGGCTGGTGGTGGGGTGCTCCTGTAAAGCTGATCCTCCACGGGGCTGGTTCGCGTGGCAGAGGTGAACTGCTGCCAGCTTCGGTACCAGTGAACCGGCTGTGAGTTGTGGGCACGGGAGTCTTTTGGGAACCCGTGTAGATATGCCCAATCCCGGTAGTTAAGGCCTCAGGTGCTGACACCCGACCGGTGACGGCCCAGGGGCCCGCACGGGGTGCGGAGCCCCCGCTCCTCTCCAAGTTCTGTGTTCTAGGTTCTAGATTCCAGACTAGACTCAGACTGCTCTAGATTATTGTGTGTTCTCTTACACTACCCTAACACTCCACCCACCAGGACCTAGGATTGGTCCTCTGTTCTAGGTGTTGTATGTTGGGTTGGATCTCAGAGTTAACTATTGCACTGCTTTGTCAGAGAATATTGCGGCTGCAATACTCCCTTGTGACGCACTCGTTGCGGGGCGCCACATCTACGTCCTGCAGTATCGGGTGTCAGCTGAATGTCCCTTACTGGCACCGCCCCTATGACATCTCCTTCTGCCAGCGTAGAAAGAAATGGCAAAAGGGTGTGGCTAGGGTTGTGGTCAAAATACGCAACAGTAAAGTTGGCTGGTAAGCCAGACACAGTACCACTTTTTACTTTGGTCTGTCTCATGTATTATATTATTGCATCATATATTGTTTCTGTAGATAAAATATTATATATTGTGCGCTGAGTTCAACAGTATTAAAATAAAATGGGAAATACCATTATGTATATGGTCATATCTGACGTCAATACTATCCGCAGGCTGAATGAAAACAGCTTTACGAGTCATGTGATATTTCCTAAAACAAGGAACTAATTATAAATCTTCACATATCCGGGATATAACTACTATTTCAAGCGCTACAACCGCTTATAATGTACAACCCACAATAAATGCTTCCTGGCTTCTATTCAAATACTGGAGTGTTTCCTTCTCCGCAGAGCAGTGTGAATTCCATATGACGAGAGGGACATAAAATAAGTTATGCAAAAACATAAAAGCAAATATTACGCCTGTTTATGGGATTGGTATGAGTGACAACAAATAAAGTTTCTCCAAATGTTTTAATTGCCTAAATATGTCATTTGTTTACATGGTATAAACGCTGCTGTACTTCCGAATCCGGTGATGTTTTTATTTTTTTCCTACTCCTCTCCAGTCCTGAGATTATGGCCCCTTCTTCCCTGCATATAAATCTACTCATTTTAGCCAAAGGGGCGTGATCCTCAACAGTTATCTGGGTGTCGGAATAAAAACCATGCCCCCTTGACCAATTCCCTAACAAAAGCGATTCAAATTACTAACACTAACCTACAATGTCGTCCATAACCTGTCCCCTCAATATATCTCAAAACTAATCTCCAAATATACTCTAACATGTAATCTTAGGGCCTCTCAATACCTGTTTCTCTCCTCTACACTTATCCATTCCCCATCCAGCTGAATCAAAGACTTCTCCTGAGTATTCCCCATCCTCTGGAATTCTGCATCCCACCAGGTCTGATTATCCACTATGATCAGATCCTTTAAATGAGACTTGCAAACTCATCTCTTCAAGAAAGCTACATCCTGCAATGACCCCACTGCCACCTTACCATGACTGGAGCTGCAAATTCACCACCACCGGAGCTGCCTCCTTACCACCAACAGAGCAGCCTCCTCACCACCCCTGGAGCTGCCACCTCACCACCACTGGAGCTGCCACCTCACCACCACTGGAGCTAACACCTCACTACCCCCGGAGTTGCCTCTTCACCACCCCCAGAGCCACTTCCTCACCACCCCCGGAGCTGCCAGCTCACCACCACCGAAGCTGCCGCCTCACTACTCCCAGAGTTGCCACCTCACCACCACCGGAGCTGCCGCTACATCACCAACGGGGCTGCCTCCTCACCATACTCGGAGCTGCTTGCTCAACACTACCATAGCTGCATGCTCACCACCACCGGAACTGCCACCTCACCCCCACCAGAGCTACCGACTCACAACCACCAGAACTGTCCCCTCACCACCCCGGAGCTGCCACCTCACCACTAATGAAGCTGCCACCTCTCCACCACCGGAACTGCCGAAACCCCCCAACCTATTCTCTCCTCCCGATTGTCCTTTAGACTGTAAGTTCGCAAGGGCAGGGTCCTCTCTCCTCTGTTCCAGTTTGTCTAATGCAATTTATATCTGTATTTTGTATGTAACCCCTTCTTATATACAGCGCCATGGAATCAATGGTGCTCTATAAATAAATAATAATAATGAGCATCTCAGTGCAACAATGATGTTGCTCCAGACCGGCCATCGAGGAGGAGAACAAAACTCTTGTTGGATGGCCACAGATTACACAGCTGGCCGCTGGACCAGATTCCTGTAAATCGATTTAGTAAAATCATCAAAAAATAGAGACCTCTTGGGCGGTGGATATGGAGCAATGGATACATGAACTGTACATGGGACAGCAGAGAGCAATACAATTTAAAGTCATTATGAAACATTCGCTCCAAAAACTCACTCCGCAATGTATCCCTACAGATTGAAACAAGGCGGCCTGTCCCTGAGTACACGGCCCTTGCTGTATCCACATGTGGCTCATGCATCATTCCCATGTGTTTGGTTATATGTGGAAGTGTCAATCTTTGGTAGCAGCAAAAACATTTTTCCTCGATTTTTGGATTTTTCCCAAATCATTTGCTTTGTTTTTCTTTCTGCCCTGCTAAATTGTGAAACTCGACATCTGGCATTGTGAACGTCCAACTGTTTTCTATCCTTCAGGTTACATTAGCTGCTCTATAATTACCAGTACGTGTATCAACTTAAAATATATTTAGTTTTAATCCATTTAATACCAAGATTTGTGAAAAAGAAAAAAAGAAAGCACCGGTGTAATCCTATTCAGGTGTTTAGTTTATACTGAGCAATTATGTATTCTGCACTTAACCCCTCTGTTACCAAAAACTGCAATCGGATTGAGACCAAGGCTATCATGAAATACATTAATTTTATAGCTTTATGGCCACACGCTGGCTTGGCTCAGTTCTCAAATCTGCTTCATGACTAAGATGATATTTGCATTAATTTTGTGTTGTCCTACTGATTTAGTGGATTTCGAGGAGGCTTCAACTTCCTCTTAATCCAAACGTACTTCTGTCAGGTCAAATTTATTTATCCATGTTGCTTGTAAAGTGTCATCGTATCCAACAGTGGTGACGAAATAGTCATCACATCAGTCCCGAATGGGGCTTACAATCTAATTTTTCCATCTTGGACACACCCAAGAGACCCTAGAGCCAAATTCATAGTGAAAAGGCAACAAAAACGAACCAAGAACTAAGTTCATAGTCATAAGGCAACCTCTATAGACTCAAGAACTAAGTTCATAGTCAAAATGCAACCAATATACACCAAAGAGTTACGTTCATAGTCAAAATGCAACCAATGTACACCAAAGAGCTAAGTTCATAGTCAAAATGCAACCAACCCAAGAACTAAGTTCATAGTCAAAAGGCAACCAATATACACCAAAGAGCTAAGTTCATAGTCAAAAAGCAACCAGTATAGACCCAAGAACTAAGTTCATAGTCAAAAGGCAACCAATATACACTCAAGAGCTAAGTTCATAGTCAAAAGGCAACCAGTATAGACCCAAGAACTAAGTTCATAGTCAAAATGCAACCAATAAACACCAAAGAGTTAGGTTCATTGTCAAATGGCAACCAATATACACCCAAGAGCTAAGTTCATAGTCAAAAGGCAATTGATCTAGACCTAACAGGTAAGTTCATAGTCAAAAGGCAAACAATATACACCGAAAAGTGAAGTTCATAATCAAATGGCAACCAATATATACCCACGATCTAAGTTAATAGTCAAAAAACAACAATATACACCCAAGTGCTAAGTTCATAGTCAAAAGGCAACCAATATATACCCACGATCTAAGTTAATCGTAAAAAGCAACAATATAGACCCAAGAGCTAAGTTCATAGTCAAAATGCAACCAATATAGACCCAAGAGTTAAGTTCATAGTCAAATGCCAACCAGTATAGATCCAAGAGCTAAGTTCATAGTCAAAAGGCAACGGATATAGATCCAAGAGCTAAATTCATAGTCAAAAGGCAACCATTTTTTTTTAGTATTAAAAGTAGCAACTTGAGAAAGCATGAACCAGTGGACAGTCATTAAATCAGAATCATATCAGATGTCAATTCTATTTACTAAAGGATTTGCCCCAAACAATCCCTAGAACGGGGCTCTGAAGCTCAGCCTTTTCCATCAGCACCACAGTAAATGTCCGTTTGGTTGCCCCTTTTTATAAGCTAAATGATAACAAAAATGTAGTAACTAAATATTTTTTTCAGATATAGTGGCTTATATAACAGTTCACACAAGGGGCATGTAAAACTGATTGCCGTCATGACAGCTCGCCCTACCTCTAATCACCTGGTCTTCTACAGATAAAGTTCCACATTTGTTTATTGTACTTTCCGACTGATGACGACTAAATCCCAGACCTCTAGAAATCTTTCAAGGGTGATTGATTATCAATTTAATGCAATCTGTTCTTGGACGAAAAGGTCAGAGGTCTTTGCTTCATCTACAAGCCGTGAGGTGACGGGTGACATTTCTATAGAAGAGCAGGTGGGGACTGAAAAGTTGGTGGCAACTTGACCAGATAAAGTTGACGTTCGCCCCACAACGTGATGCCGATACATTTCGCCCGAGCAGAGTTAAAATACAAGAACAGTGCCAGCAAACATCACACGTCCCTTACAATTCTTCGTAGGGCGTCTGTATACTCTGTCAGCACATCGAAAAAATAAACCTTTCTAACATATTTATAGAGGCCTTCCATTTGTCTAACCACTTCCAATGGACTTCTTTGAAGAATTTAAAAACAGGATGTCAATTCCTCTCTCGCCAGCTTCACACCCACTCGTTCAGGCCTATAACACTCCCATTATTCCTCTTTCAGCAATGGGAAAGGTGTAGGAGGAAGAGAGGAATGAGTGGCAGAGATAACAGTAATCCCTCTTCTGTGGGAAAACAAACAATCACCGTCTACCTTTTATACCACAAGATAAATATGGGATTTCTTTCCGAAAGTGTATGTCTACCTCCTCTCTGTCTCTTAGCTCGGATTAGGCTAAAAAAAGATCATAGACCTAGAAATACGCAAACCCATTAAGTTGATTTCACGCTATCATTTTATTTTTCAATCTGGGTGAATCCGGCTGAAACCATAGGCAACCACATATGGTTCCCCCCGTTGACTTTCAATGGTGACGCAGGCTCATGCGGTGGCATACGGCTCCAGCCGACCCGGTTGAGAACGCTTTTTTTTTAACAAAAACCAATATGCAGTTTGTAACGTTTTTTGTGTGCTCTATGGATCCCACTGGATCCGGAAACCAGATCCCGGTTTTTTGACTGAGCATGCCCAGAAGCCAGTTTCATATGGCACACCTACTAGGGGGTGTTTACCAAAAATGTCATTTGCCACCGGATGTGTTAAAAAAAGTACACAACCCAATGCAATTGGATGCTACCACACCGGTATTACACCGGATCCGTCAGCCGGACCAGTAATAATACTGGTGCCGACATCTAGTTGCATCAGGTTGCAGGTTTTCTCAGTAACTTGTTTTTGAAATGTTGCCGGATTCTGCAAATTCAAAACAATTTGGGATTCGATTCACGTTCATCACCCAAACAAAAGGCCACAAAGAATCAGCCAAAAAAGGCTCACATAAGCTGAGCGTTTTCCAAAATGTCTTTCTGCCATCATATCACATAGTATCCTGTATAAAAGCTGAGGCAGGGAGTGCAGCAGCCAATTTGTAGTGAATCTGAATACTGAGAGGACACACACAACTTAGCAATAGACATTGTCTGGTCAATCGTATAAAGGACATAAAGAAAACATTACTACTTAATCTAATAACGTATTTAGTAAGTGTCTTGTTACAAATGTACCCTTCATGTTTGGTAACCCAAGGATGAAAATATTGGTGCCACCTGTAAGATTACTCAACATCTTTGATAGATATGACTTTTATTGGCCTTCGAGGTGTCAAATGTTTTCCTTTTAGCCATGCCCATTTTTCCAGGTCATGTCCCTCTATACCTTTTCCATGACATCAGACACCGCTGTATTCACTCTGCTTTTGGTGCTGGTGATACAGAAGTCAAAGCCAGAAACTTTGAAGAGCACAGGCTCTGTCCATCCACTAAGGTTAGAGTGTCTGGGACTTGCAGTCATTTTCAGTCTCATAGAGTGGGCGACTGCTGTCCAGGTGAAGTCATCAGCTCCTGGCTTCAGCCTACTGGTAAACTCCACACCCAACTATAGCATTCAGCTTTCTGCTGGTAGCTGCCAGATATAGCTTGTTGCTCCCCTGCAAGTCCCCTGCTCTGTTTTGGCGGTTTTCCTATTTTACCCCAGTCTGTATTTTGTTCGCTTCCCATGCCTGATGACTCTGTACCTTGCTGCCATCTCGGTTTTGACCCGGCTCCCCGACAACTCTTTCGGATCGTGACTTGTACTTTTTCTGACCTCCCGGCTTTGACCATGTTTGGCAACTTTCCTTTCTCTGGACTGCAGCCAATTATAGGCAGCAATCTTCTGGACCCCATTAACCCAGATCCCTGTATAGGGTTTAAGGGGTGTCAGGGTTTCTAGACATTCTGCCAAACGGAGTGGCAAGTTTGCCCGAGATAGCCATTTTGTGCCTTTGGCTTCAGATATATGTTATAGACACATCCAAGATTACTACAAAGAAGGTATCATTTTTAGCGATGTACCGGTACAGTGATACCATTATTTTCTGATCGGTTCCCATTAAGTGTGGAAGAAATCGTGGCCACTCATGATTGCCAATTGTTAGAAGCTCGATAGTCATACATGTATGATCTACTCTGGAGTTGTAAGAAAGGTATTTCGGAGGGTGTATCGTGCACTGACAGTCTACACCACGCTGAAAATTATACAGGAAGTTTGAATGGAAAGTGAAGGTTTGTGTGGAGTGACCTGAATACAAATATCCACATATTATGTAACCAGCTGTTTTCTCGAAGGCACTAAGCTAAAACCCATTTGAGGAGCGCGCTTTGTGTATTTTGGAAGAAGTCAACCTCTTGAATATTTCAATCCGTCTGTCTTCAATCCCCATGTTTTCATACGTTTTATACTGCGTGGCATTCTAGCCTGGGACATTATTCACCAGACACAAAAGTATGTACACCCCGTGCTGCTACTCCTCACTACTAAAGGTGATTAACCTCATTGTGACCATGGATGGGGTATTGACAGTTCACCATGGATGGGGTATTGTAGCCTGTGCAAAACTTCAGATTATAGATTTTCAGTATATAGGTGGAGTCTTTTCTAAGGGTAAAACCGGTCAATCTACTTCACTGGCAATGGGAAGATCGGGCCAGGGGTGGTTCAGGACTACCTATAACCCCCGACCAGTTCTTCTAACTATAATTTATCTGACACACCAGAGCATCAAAATAAAATAAACCCAGTTGCAATCAAGCAGTCAGGCACTGATTTATATAGCCTCTGATTTGTGCAGTATGATTCAGATGATAGATTACCCTTTCAGTCACAGGGGTGGCGCCGGTGTGGGTTCATTCACATCTCTGTGTATGGAGAACGGTGGCTGTAATCACGCTCCCCCCCACTGGCTAACCCTACCTCTAATGCAGGGCGGCTCTTGGTGAATGCGGAGGAAGGGGGATGGTAGCGTGATGGAGGCCACTGCTCTCCATGCACAGAGTGGTGACTGAACCTGTGCCGCTCCATGACTGAAACCAGAGCACTCCCAGGAAGATTAACGTTCATTTCCTCCCACAGCAGGGTTTAATGTGCAGGTGTCCAAAGTCGTCTGCTGCCACTTCAGTAATTGCATGGGATGGTTTTGATCTGGTTCATCATGAACATCAGGGCCATCAAAATGTCTGATGAGGACAATAGAAGCTGCGCCACTGCAGGACTGTGAAGTCAGGAATCCAAACCTGTTACCAACGATTCAATTTCCCTGAATCCGACTCCAACTACACCAAAATGGACACCGACTCTGACTCCATGACTACAACTCCACTGCGCTGCGGTGAAGTCAGTAAGCCAAACAGCCGATTCCGACTCCTCGATTTCCCAGACTCTTACTCCATGACTCCGACTCCACTGCCCTGGCGGGGAAGTCAGTAAGCCAAACATCCAACTCCAATTCCTCAATTTATCTGACTCCAACTGCACAGCTCTGCGCTAAAGACATGGGTCAGGTCAAATTCAACAGAGCTATAACCAGTCACATATCTGGTTTCCACTTTGACTCCCACCTAGGATATCTGTACACCTTGATTTTGTAGATTTTGGTCTCAAACACAGAATATGTGATTCCAAGGGTACTGTTACATGTCGCAACATTGCATGCAATTTCACTTGCAATTTGCTGGTTGCAGTGTAATCATGGACACATTGTTCCATTTGTACACAGCAATAAGATAGAACAATGTGTCCATGATTTCACTGCAACCAGCAAATTGCAAGTGAAATTGCATGCAATGTTGTGACGTGTAACGGTACCCTCACATTCGTCCCTGCTCAAATGATTGGATTGATATCCCGCGCATGCGCAGTACATACCAAACTTTGTACATGCACATTACTTTCCTGGTTCGGGGCAACTGACTTACTGATATACTTAGCATGTCAGTGGGACCCTTGTGTTCTAGATGAAGCATTCTGCACATGGATTAGACAGCAGGAGCACAATGCTGGCACAAGATTCCAGTACAAAATTCATCAAGAATTTAAAGTGCATTTCTGGGGCTCTATGAGATTGATCATTCTCTCTTAACACTTGCATATCAGATCAAAGCTGGGTTCCTAATGGTAGGTCAACCAGTGGCCAAAAACAGGGATGTAACTACAATGGGTGCACCCGGGCCCTGCAGCCTAGGGGGCCCAAAAAGACCTTTGGGCCCTTATTGAAAGGGTATTTAAAGACTTGTAATAATTGTAGCTTTCGCATTGGGGTCCAAGTGCTTCAAGTTACGCCACAGGTCAAAAATGTCCACAAGTAGATTTGTCCTCTACCTAATCATGTGGTTGCTGTGGTATCCATACTTTTCCAAAAAGACTAAAACCAAGAGGATTCGAAAAACTAAAAAATGAGTGATATCACACAGGGTGGGTAATGGCAGAACACTTGGGTCCACAGCAGGGCTTTGGATTTGTGTGGTTGGAATTGTTGTCCATTTTGGTGGCGTCATAGTCGGATTCAGGGAAATTGAGGAGTCCGATGTTTGGCTTACCAACTTCATTGGCCCGATTGTGGAGTTGGAGTCAGTGTCAATTTTAATGGAGTTGGATTCAGGGAAATTGAGGAGTTGGATGTTTGGCTTACTGAATTCACAGGCATGGTTGTGAAGTCGGATTCGTGGAGTCAGTGTCCATTTTGGTGTAGTCGGAATCGGATGTTTGGCTTACTGACATCACCACCATGGAGTCAGAGTTGTGAAGTCGGAGTCAGTGTTTTGGTGGAGATGAAGTCAGAGTCGATGCAGTAAAACTGAGGAGTCGGATGTTTGGCTTACTGACTTCACAGCCATGGTTGTGGAGTCGGCGCCCATTTTGGTGGAGATGGAGTCCGATTCAGGAAAATTGAAGTCGGATACTTGGCTTACTAAATTCACAACCAAGGTTGTGGAGTCAGAGTTGGTGTTCATTTTGGTGGAGTCGGAGTTGGATTCAGGGAAATTGATGAATCTGAGTCAGATATTTGGCTTATTGACTCCACTTCCCTCGTTCAGAAGCCACTGATCTACAAGTAGAAAAATGCAGGGAACACACAGAGTAGGATGAATACATAGGAACAAGCCTTGAATAGACTTAATTCCTCACCGGACGCCCAGGTACGCCGCCATCACTATCTGATGACAACTGCTGAGATGATATATTACAATGAATGATAGAAATCTCCGACCTTCTGCCGCACATTGGAAGGCCGCTTACACCAACGAGCTTGGAATCCCAGGATCACCCACATGTCAGTGTCCAAAGAAGAAATCATCTATTCTTAGCTGCAATGTACAAACCAGGAAAGGCGACAAAATGTGACTGAAATAATCTGACCGATGTCTGTAATGTCAAGGTCCATGCAGCCACCGCGCAGCAGGTTGTACAGAACTATTTCAGGCAGTCGTTGGTCCTATCATGTTACGGCACTGACCACAATGTCTTCTGGAGGCTGCAAACTTGACCTAAAAGCAAGAATAGGTAAAGCTCCGAATTGGGGATTTGCATGATTTAGTGAAAATTTGCAGATTGTTTTTAATTTTTCAGACTTGAAGAAAGATTCAAGATAAAAAGGAAACCATCAGCAAGCAGATTGTATATGGTACACTAAGTGCATGAAGGTATAATAGTATTCTAAGTAATGGATCTGACTGGCTCCATAGCTCATCAATATTTCCTGCAAGTTGTCAGTCTCTAATGTGTTATCAAAAAAATGACTTGTTGATTTAATTAGGTTATTAAATTATAAATTGTATAATTATAATCTCTAAATACAGTAAATTAAACAGGATCCACCATTCACAATAGGTGACATCACAGCTCACCTCCTCCTCCTGTACAATGACTGATAACACCTCTATATACAGTAGATAACACAGGATCCACCATTCACAATAGGTGATATCACAGCTCACCTCCTTCTGTACAATGACTGATAACACCTCTATATACAGTAGATAACACGGGATCCACCATTCACAATAGATGATATCACAGCTCACCTCCTCCTCCTGTACAATGACTGATAAGACCTCTATATACAGTAGATAACACAGGATCCATCATTCACAATAGGTGATATCACAGCTCACCTCCTCCTGCACAATGACTGATAACACCTCTATATACAGTAGATAACACAGGATCCACCATTCACAATAGGTGATGTCACAGCTCACCTCCTCCTGCACAATGACTGATAACACCTCTATATACAGTAGATAACACAGGATCCACCATTCACAATAAGTGATGTCACAGCTCACCTCCTCCTGCACAATGACTGATAACACCTCTATATACAGTAGATAACACAGGATCCACCATTCACAATAGGTGATGTCACAGCTCACCACCTCCTGTACAATGACTGATAACACCTCCATATACAGTAGATAACACAGGATCCACCATTCACAATAGGTGATATCGCAGCTCACCTCCTCCTCCTCCTGTACAATGACTGATAACTCCTCTATATACAGTAGATAACACAGGATTCACCATTCACAATAGATGATATCACAGCTCACCTCCTCCTGTACAATGACTGATAACACCTCTATATACAGTAGATAACACAGGATCTACCATTCACAATAGATGATGTCACAGCTCACCTCCTCCTGTACAATGACTGATAACACCTCTATATACAGTAGATAACACAGGATCCACCATTCACAATAGGTGATATCACAGCTCACCTTCTCCTGTATAATGACTGATAACACCTCTATATACAGTAGATAACACAGGATCCACCATTCACAATAGGTGATATCACAGCTCACCTCCTCCTCCTGTACAATAACTGATAACACCTCTATATACAGTAGATAACACAGGATCCACCATTCACAATAGGTGATGTCACAGCTCACCTCCTCCTGTACAATCACTGATAACACCTCTATATACAGTAGATAACACAGGATCCACCATTCACAATAGGTGATATCACAGCTCACCTCCTCCTGTATAATGACTGATAACACCTCTATATACAGTGGATAACACAGGATCCACCATTCACAATAGGTGATGTCACATCTCACCTCCTCCTGTACAATGACTGATAACACCTCTATGTACAGTAGATAACATAGGATCCACCATTCACAATAGATTATATCACGGCTCACCTCCTCCTGTACAATGACTGATAACACCTCTATGTACAGTAGATAACATAGGATCCACCATTCACAATAGGTGATATCACATCTCACCTCCTCCTGTACAATGACTGATAACACCTCTATGTACAGTAGATAACATAGGATCCACCATTCACAATAGGTGATGTCACATCTCACCTCCTCCTCCTGTACAATGACTGATAACACCTCTATATACAGTAGATAACACAGGATCCACCATTCACAATAGGTGATATCACAGCTCACCTTCTCCTGTACAATGACTGATAACACCTCTATACAGTAGATAACACAGGATCCATCATTCACAATAGGTGATATCACAGCTCACCTCCTCCTGTACAATGAGTGATAACACCTTTATATACAGTAGATAACACAGGATCCACCATTCACCATAGGTGATATCACAGCTCACCTCCTCCTCCTCTATTCCATCCAGTATTATACTTTCAATACAAAATCAAATTTTAATAAAATGTCCTATAATCCAATAAAGGAGTCCCAGATGGACGGGGCGTGGGACTTGTAGTTCCTCACCGGCGATAGTAGTCTGCATTGTGTGATCTAAACTTCAACACTTCTTCATCGTTTATTTTTTTTTTCTCTCCAGATGGAAAAAGTTTTACTTTGCAAAAAAAATAAAAAAATGAAGCCCAAGTTCAGAGAGTAGGCGACTGATACAGACGAGGAAGGGATTTGGAAAGGAATGGAGCGCAGGGGAAATGAAAAAGTAAAATGTATTCATGAATAAATCCATAAAATAAGACGAGGGGATGTGATGTGAGACTGCGGCGGCACAGGAGGACGCGGACAGAGACAATACGACTCGCTCCATCACCGAGGGCGGCAGAGGTGAAGAAACCAGGCTCCAATGGGCAAAGTAATGGCTCCAGAGCTAATCCTGGTGTCATTGCTCTGCCTGCAGCCTGTCTACGTGGATACATTCCCTTCCCAAGCTCCCAGCCATCTCGCTGATCTGCTGAATATTATACCGCCAGAACATGGCACAGGGGATCTTCACAGACTCCAATAAACATTAGTAGAGCCTCGAGAGTTCACTTCTCAGCCAAAGTTTTATAAAAAATATAACTACAGCGGTCTCTCCTGAGGACAAGCTCTATTCATATGACCCATCAGATCAAATCAGACTCACAGTGATGGGTTCCTCAATCCAGACCCCTCGGATCCACCATTCACAATAGGTGATATCACAGCTCACCTCCTCCTGTACAATGACTGATAACACCTCTATATACAGTAGATAACACAGGAACCACCATTCACAATAGGTGATGTCACAGCTCACCTCCTCCTCCTGTACAATGACTGATAACACCTCTATATACAGTAGATAACACAGGATCCATCATTCACAATAGGTGATATCACAGCTCACCTCCTCCTGTACAATGACTTATAACACCTCTATATACAGTAGATAATACAGGATCCACCATTCACAATAGGTGATATCACAGCTCACCTCCTCCTGTACAATGACTGATAACTCCTCTATATACAGTAGATAACACAGGATCCACCATTCACAATAGGTGATATCACAGCTCACCTCCTCCTGTACAATGACTGATAACACCTCTATATACAGTAGATAACACAGGATCCACCATTCACAATAGATGACATCACAGCTCACCTCCTCCTCTTGTACAATGACTGATTACACCTCTATATACAGTAGATAACACAGGATCCACCATTCACAATAGGTGATATCACAGCTCACTTCCTCCTGTACAATGACTGATAACACCTCTATATACAGTAGATAACACAGGATCCACCATTCACAATAGCTGATGTCACAGCTCACCTCCTCCTCCTGTACAATGACTGATAACACCTCTATATACAGTAAATAACACAGTATCCACCATTCACAATAGATGACATCACAGCTTACCTCCTCCTCCTGTACAATCACTGATAACTCTATATACAGTAGATAACACAGGATCCACCATTCACAATAGGTGATATCACAGCTCACCTCCTCCTCCTGTACAATGACTGATAACACCTCTATATACAGTAGATAACACAGGATCCACCATTCACAATAGGTGATATCACAGCTCACCTCCTCCCCCTGTACAATGACTGATAACATCTCTAAATAAAGCAGGTATCACAGATACAAGTCATGCTAAAAGTCCTGTAGAGGTCTTTGACTTTTCTCTATAGCGCTGGGATGCAGAGTTCAATTATGACAAAAACAACACCTACATTGGGTTGTACATTCGTCCCACGTTTGTGTGTTTTCTTTTGTTTTTCTAGGGAACCTGTCACCAGTTTAGACCCTCCAACCTATCACTACCAGTCCCTGCAGTTTCTTACTACATTACTAACCATTATAAAAGTGCTAAGAAGCGATTTATAAACTTACATGTTACTTGCCATATGGGCGTTCCTAGACGGCTGGCCGTTGGGTGTGCAGTCTCTCCAGGTCCACTCTCCCCCGCCTTGCTGCTGCAATCACGCCCGGTGGACATGATCATTCATTCAGAAGTGCGACCTGATATAAATTCCGGCCTCCTTTTTTCCGGGTATGACGCACTGACAGCCACGATGCATCATACCCGGAAGAAGGAGGTGGGAATTTAAATCAGGGCGTGCTCCTGAATGAATGATCATGTCCACCGGGCGTGATTGCAGCAGCAAGGCGAGGGAGAGTGGACCCGGAGAGACTGCCCACCCAACGGCCAGCCGTCTAGGAATGCCCACACGGCAAGGAATATGTAAGTTTATAAATCGCTTCTTAGCACTTTTATAATGCACGTCTAGATCAAAGAGGAATGGTTAGTAATGTAGTAGGAAACTGCAGGGATATGTAGTGATAGTGTAGGGGGTCTAAACTAGGTGACAGGTTCCCTTTAATTGCCTAATTCCATGCTGACAGCAAAAACTAGTCCAAGCAACTGGCTGCAATGTACGTATGTGTTTGTTTTAGAGATATTAAAGGCGGAAGGATGTTATCAATACCATGAATGGCAACAAGAATAAACAAATTAATTTTGGAAAACATCAAGCCAGACATGTCACTGGAAAGAAGAATCACCAAGCTACGACTTGTCTACACATCATACGAAGAGAGCAATCACTGGAGAATACATCATGGTCAGATGAATAGAAGGAACAGGGTGTAGAGGAAGACCAACAACCTGATGGCTTGATACAATTAAGATAAAGGTGGGGATTACTCTTGTGGACATATCTAAGCTTGGAGAAGATCCTGGTGGACCTATCTAGGTTTGGAGAAGATCCTGGTGGACCTATCTAGGTTTGGAGAATACCCTGGTGGACTATCTAGGTTTGGAGGAGACCCTGATGGACCTATCTAGGCTTTGAGAAAACCCTGGTGGACCTATCTAGGTTTGGAGAAGACCCTGGTGGACCTATCTAGGCTTGGGGAAGACGCTGGTGGACCTATCTAACTATAACGGATAGAGGCTGGCTCAACTGCTCTCAACAGGTGCTCAAGGAAAAAGGAATAATCAATATAATAAAGATCCCTGGCACACTGAAAAAAGGAAAAAATGGAAGGTTGCTTCTTTTCGGATTTTTTATTAATTTGTGGTGAAATGAAAAATCTGATTTTTCATTTCACCACAAATTAATAAAAAATCCGAAAAGAAGCAACCTTCCATTTTTTCCTTTTTTCAGTGTGCCAGGGATCTTTATTATATTGGTGGACCTATCTAGGCTTTGAGAAAACCCTGGTGAACCTATCTAGGAATGGTGAAAATCATGGTGAACCTATCTAGGCTTGGGGAAGACCCTTGTGGACAAGAAAGCAACTACCGTATATACTCGTGTATAAGCCGACCCGTGTATAAGCCGACCCCCCTACTTTTGCCCCCAAAACCTGGGAAAACTTATTGACTCGCGTATAAGCCGAGGGTGGACTCCAGCACAGGTACACAACCCCCAGCAGTGAGGTATACAGCAGCCTCCCCAGTGGTAGTATACAGCAGCAGCCCCAGTGGTAGTATACAGCAGCCCCAGAGGTATATGCAGCCCCATAGGTATATGCAGCCCCAGAGGTATATGCAGCCCCATATGCAGCCCCAGAGGTATATGCAGCCCCAGAGGTATATGCAGCCCCAGAGGTATATGCAGCCCCATATGCAGCCCCAGAGGTATATGCAGCCCCATATGCAGCCCCAGAGGTATATGCAGCCCCAGAGGTATATGCAGCCCCAGAGGTATATGCAGCCCCAGAGGTATATGCAGGCCCAGAGGTATATACAGCCCCAGAGGTATATGCAGCCCCAGAGGTATATGCAGGCCCAGAGGTATATACAGCCCCAGAGGTATATGCAGCCCCAGAGGTATATGCAGCCCCAGAGGTATATGCAGCCCCAGAGGTATATGCAGGCCCAGAGGTATATACAGCCCCAGAGGTATATGCAGCCCCAGAGGTATATGCAGCCCCAGAGGTATATGCAGCCCCATATGCAGCCCCATAGGTATATACAGCAGCCCTTAGGTAGTATACAGCAGCAGCAGCCCAGGGCTGTATACAGCCGCAGCCCCGGAGGTATACAGGCCCCCCATCAAGTTCCAGGGCCCCCCCCCCCTTGCGCGCCAGCCTGTAAAGTAAAATCATACTTGCCAGTGTCCTGTCGCGCCGTCCGCAGCTGCCGACACGCGATCCCGGGCTTCAATCCGCGTCTTCCGGCTTCCGACTTCCTGTGGTCGCGGGCAATGACGTCATTGCCCGCGACTACAGGAAATGCGGAAGACGCGGAATGAAGCCGGGGATCGCGTGTCGGCAGCTGCGGACGGCGCGACAGGACACTGGTAAGTATGATTTTACTTTACAGGCTGGCGCGCAAGGGGGGGGGCCCTGGAACTTGATAGGGGGCCTGTATACCTCCGGGGCTGCTGCGGTATTTTTTATATACTCGCGTATAAGCCGAGGGGGGACTTTTCAGCCCAAATTTTGGGCTGAAAAACTCGGCTTATACGCGAGTATATACGGTATATTTAAAATCCGGAGTCTCACAAGACAATGTGAGACTCAAATCTCAAACATGTCACAAGTCTCCCAAGGACTGGAGGCCCTCATGACAGTAGTAAGACACCACTGACTAAATAAGTACATTAACCACCACTT
Source organism: Allobates femoralis (assembly GCA_033576535.1). NCBI lineage: Eukaryota > Metazoa > Chordata > Amphibia > Anura > Aromobatidae > Allobates > Allobates femoralis. The sequence goes on along the minus strand of JARQOC010000001.1, from coordinate 599,321,941 downwards.
ACAGCTTACCGTATATATAAATCTATGCTACATAAAAAGCTGAACAATTATGTACCGTAGTTATATTGTATTATTTATCTTGTACGGATTCTACATTACACTCCAGAGCATCATTCACAATTCTGCCAATTGTTGAAAACATTTAAAAAGCTTTTGGACAGAGAGACATCCCAGACAGTGTAGCTGAGGGGAACTGAAAGAGACTGTAAAGAAGACTCTACTACAAACTCTATACAGATAATGAGATGAGAGAATGCTGGGGAATTTCAGCTCTGAAGTCAGAAGAATTGTAAATGCAGCTCTGGAGTATGATCCAGGCTATTAAAAATATAAGATACGGTAAGTAATATCAAGTCTTGATACTGGTAATTCTAGGAAGGAAACAATATTATGGTCCTTACTAACTTTTAGCTAGGGCGGGGGTCTGTGGTGCCAGTTTTCCCTGGGACTCCAGCTATAGGAATTTCTACATTCAGCAATTCCCAGCTCTTGAGGTAACATAGGGAAATTAAAGAAATCTGTCAGTAGGATCAATCCTCCTAAATCATCTGTATGTGTATGTAGGCCATAGGTAGCTGAAAAAAATAATACCCTGATATCAGACTCCAATGTTTTATTCCATAAAAATACACATTTTTCTTAATATGTAAATGAGCTGTTAAGATCTAAGGGTGGGACATAGAGAATCTGCTTCCAGAGATTATTGTATGTAGACGAAGTGTCGTGCAGGGTGGTATAATGGTAAAGAGAATAAGAAAGCAGGATGTTAAAATGAGCAAAAGGCGACCAGCTAGTCTGACCCTTAGAGTGGGGTTACCTAACTCACGCTGTTCCCACAATTACCTATAAAGGTGAGGACATCTGCGCCGCCACCCTTGCCCTTTTCTCCAGATCAGCCGAATGCTAAGATCCCCTCACCTCCACCCACCAGGAAGCGCAACAACTCTCAACAGAAGGAAAACACCAAGGCTTCTGCAAAAAGCACACACGTCTTCTCAGCTCCAGGTCTTGCAGAGACTAAACTCTATCAGCAACACCTGCTGGTGGAAGAGGGAACTATTTAAAGGCCTGAGGTGTTGTCATCTGACAAACCCACAACTCCCGCCAGCAGAGCCACCTACACAAGACAGCAAAACAGCAGCAACTTCACATTAACTCTGAATGCACCAAAGGAAATGTACCCTAATTCAAATAGCGCTTTTCATATGGACTGCAGAGCAGTCAACAATTGACAAAAAGGAGGAGATATTAGTGTGAGACATGTAATGCCTGACAGTCTGCTCTCCCTATATACATGTCTTACACTGGTCACCTCCTGTTCTTTACAATAATCCTTGTAGGGAGATTCTTCGGGAGATCTACGTCCAGCCTAGACTTTAACAGCTCATTTGCATATTAAGAAAAACATGGATCTCTATAGAATACAATGTCAGATCGTAGATATCAAAGTATCATTTTATTAAGCTTCCCATGACCTACATCCCCATATAGATGTCTTAGGAGGGTTGATCCTGCTGACAGATTTCTTTTAAAACAAAGCGCTCACCCATAGTTTTTTCACCGTGAATAGCTGTGCTACCGTTAAACTAGAGTTTATTTCATCTGGTTCAGTCGGGGTTAAAGCTGAGGTTGCTGTTCCTGTCTATGTGCTGCAGCTGGAGGTATAGGTTATCAGGTGACCACGCCTCTAGCCTTTAAATAGCCACCCCTTCCTCCAAATGATGTCATTGTTAGAGTTCACTCTGCCTTGACCTGTGAGCAGTGAAGATGTCGGTATACCTGCTGAAGCTTCTTGCTGCTTTTTCCTTGGAGGTTGCTGTTTTCCTCTGTCCTTGGTGGGAGGTGAGAGGAAGTTGCACAGGGTTGGTTGAGGAGTAGAGGGCAAGGGTGGTGGCCCAGACATCCTCAGCATATGGGGTATCTCTGGGTATAGGACTAGCCAGGGACCCCAGTCCAGGGCAAGACTAGCTACCCAGGTTTACCTGTCCATTATATCGTCCAGCTTCCTTTCCCTCATGCTGCACATGTGGCACCTCAGGGTTCATGTGCCACAGTAACAACACAAAAGGTTAACTCCCCACACAACACCAGCACCTCCAGGCCAGAAGGGGGAGACCAAGCTGCTCCCCTATATATTCTGGTGTGGAGAGGAAGTGGGCAGTGCAGTTCCTAGGAGGACTGTGAAGACGACCTGGGTGTAAAAGAGCTGTGCTAAGTTCAGCCCGAGGTCCACTGACCAGTTCCAGGCCAAGTCAGGGTCTGAGGAAAGGAGACAGGAACAGAGAGGAACACACCTGGGAGATCGAGTTACCCTAAAACTCACCCCAGAGGAGCGCACAGAACGGATACCGGATCCGAGGCTGTGCATGACACATACAGTACAGTAAACACCGGAGAAGTGAAGATTCCACATTCTTCACCTGTACCAGGATACAGCAACGCCACAGAGTTCAGGATAGATATAAAGGACTCGAATTGCCTATCAGACTGGTACCCGGGAGGAGGAACAGGGCCAGAAGCAGAGCTTATGCAGCAGCAGGGGCCACACACAGCGCAGAAAGGGAGCCAAGATGATCCGGCTGGGTGGGAGAGACTCTGAACCCCAAACAGACTCCGTGGACAATACTTTACTTAAGATGTAATCCAGTAAAGGACCAAAAGAAACTTCAAACTATGAGTCTGCCTGTTAATTGCGCCATTTGCCCCATATTCCACCTGCAGAGCCGGAGAGTCCTGTCCTCACAGATTGACTGGAAAGGCTGCAGCAGCAGGAAAGTAAGTAAACTACACCTACTACAACACCTCATCCAACACCAAGACAACCAGTGCTGCAACTGCAAAGTAAGTGCCTGTGTTGACTACAACCCACATCGTAACCCACAATAGACTACTACCACTCCTGCCCTGGGGACCTATAACCCTACCATCTCAGCTGCCCCTAAGTCACCGTCCCCAGCTGCAACCAGACAGTGGTGGCCCCTCTGGCCACAATACTCCGGGTGGCGTCACGACTCTATCCCCGTAAATAACCCCCAACCTTTACTTGTGGGCTCAGGACACGGTCCGGACCAAGACCGCCGTGATATCCCATGATACCCCGGTCCGGCACCGAGTACCCAGTCCCAGTGGGCTCCACACACGCATGTCACAGGCATCTATATCTCATAGAGTTTTGATTCAAAAAGTTATAACAAACTTCAAAAAGAAATGACCATTTTGGCCAGTGATCCTCATTCCTCGGATGAATCCAGGGCAGAGATTTAGAGCCATTTTGTAAAGTTATGCGTCTATATGAGTTTCGCTCATTACTGGCGGGTTTTCTCAGCGCTCGGGTGCATTATCTCGGTCTTCAACGAAAAAAAAAATGTGCTTTTCTCCCTTATCCTGCTCTGACTTTGCCAACGTAATCCACAATGGCAACATTCTAAGGCATTAAAAACACAGCTGTTGTCTAGAGCAGGAATGCTGCGCTTTGCAAAGGCGGCTGCAGTGATTATGCTCTGGTGTTTCTGGATGAGGTTGAACCGGGGACTATGAGCCAGTTGGAACCAAGTGAAGCATACAACAAAGATTCTCACCAAAAGGCATTTACAAAAGACGTGCTTATTTTCCTTCTTCCATGCAGAAAATAGTTGCTTTAAGTCAGCATTTGGGAATTAGTTTGTGAGACAGTATGTTTAACTCAGCACATCGGTCTTTTTATTTTTTTATGTAGCTGGACGGTTTGTTTTGTGGAATTCTCGTGGAGGAACGGAGACGTTTCTAAGAAAGAAAACGAGGATAGGCATCAAAAATGCTAATTTTACTAACTATATAGCATGGGGTATTGCTTAAAACTGTCATTAGGACTCAACATAGCGAGTTATCTTATTTATACATAGTATGTAATGATTTGGCCTCCTGGCGAAGCTGTAGGCGAAACGTGCATCGAGCACTGGGTAGGATGGTCTTATTATTTTTTGGTACATTTATGATGGCGTGGTGTGTTGTTTTGTGTAATTCTCACAGAAAGCAGAGACATGTCTAAGGCCGGCTTCACACTGCGGCGTGATCCGGTTCGGGGCTGTCCTGGATGCCCCTTACAGCCGCGGACCGGATCAGCACACAGGACTGGGGGCTAATATGCTCTCCGGTCCAGTGTGCAGCGCACGCAGCTGCAGCTGCTGACAGGTCAGGACCGCGGCGCCTGCGGTCCTGACTTATCAGCAGCGGGAACTGCGTGCGCTGCACACCGGACCAGAGGGTATATTAGCCTCCCAGTCCTGTGTGCTGATCCGGTCCGCGGCTGTCAGGGTCATCCCGGACAGCCCCGGACCGGATCACGCCGCAGTGTGAAGCTGGTCTAAGAAAAAATGAGGATACAGCATCGAAAAGGCCAATTTTACTAAATATATAGCATCCATGCACCTATAGAGCAATTGCTTAAGAATGTCATTGGGACTTTAAAGGGGTTTTTCCCAACATAGCAAGTTATCTTCTATCTACATGGTAGGTAATGATTTGGCCTCCTGACAAGGAAAAAACGAGGATAGGGCAACAAAAAGGCCAATTTTACTAACTGGGAATTAAATGTCATTAGGACTTTAAAGGGATTTTCGGAACATAGCAAGTTATCTTATATATACATAGAAGATAATGATTTGGCCTATCAATGAGGCTTGTAGGCGAAACGCGCATCGGGGCACTGAGCAGCATAGTCTCATTATTTTTTGGCACATTTATGATGGCGCAGCTTGGCGGGATGTTTTGTGGAATTCTCACGAAAGAATTGAGACATTTCCAAGAAAAAACGAGGACACGTTTTCAAGGATGAAGCATCAAAAAGGCCGATTTCACTAAATATAAGGCATCCACACACATATAGGTCATTGGGTAAAGATGTCATTAGGACTTTAAAGGGGATTTCCCAACATAGCAAGTTATTTATATCCTCATGGTAGGTAATGATTTTGCCTCCTAAAGAATCTTTGGCGAAACGCGTGTCAGGGCAGTAAGCAGGGTGGTCTCATTATTTTTTGGCATATTTATGATGGTGCAGCTTGGTGGTGGTGCTGGGTGTCAAACGCCAGCTGATCAGACATTGAGATCTTCACTAATGTTTTGTCAGGTCATTTTTCAGTATGATACTAATATTACCCTTGAATAATGCCTGGGCAGACCTTTTAAAAACATGTAAAATCATTATTCTACTCTTTGTAGTTTCCCTGTTATTACCATTGTCAGACTCTGCAGGAAGCTCCTAGATTATTCCTGTCCATTATAAGTAAACAGGAATAGTCCAGCTGCCGTACAAACTGTCATGTCATTATGCACTCCCTCTCAGCATCTTTCTCCTCCCTCCTCCCTTTGTAACAGTGCAGTGTCAGGTTTCACTTTCAGGAGGACTGTTCTGTTGAGGACACAGAGGGAGAGAGCTATTACAGATCTGTCTTAAGGCCCAGTTACACACACAGATAATGGTGCAGAGATTGTTCGCAGATCTCTGGTTGCAGTGAAATCATGGACACATTGTTACATTTGTACACGGCCACAGAATGGAACAATGTGTCCATGATTTCACTGCAACCAGAGATCTGCGAACAATCTCCGCACAATTATCTGTGTGTGTAACTGGGCCTTTAGCTACACTCTATTTCCTTCTCTAACTGTGACAGTTTCTGTGTTGTATTTGACCTCTTATGATGCTGCAAACACAGAGAGCAGAGAAGAGAATACATACCCCCCCACACACTGATGTCCTGTGCAATGATGTTGTGTGAATGTATGACATGCACATTCATGTATGGGGAGTGGATAGCAGAGGACTAAGTGGATCATTCACTGTGAGTGACAGATGGAATGAATCTCTTTATTTGAAGTTTACAGAAGATAGAAGGGGAATATACATAAAATAAATACATCAAGAGAGTTTAGAGACAGGAATTAGAACATGATAGTAGTTATATATGGACTTTTGACATGACAGATTTCCTTTAAGTAGTGGATAAATTCTAAGTGCCCCCTTGAAACAAATCATGACCCTGAATTGGTAAAAATTGTTAAAAATAATATTTCCTACCTTGCGTCCCTTAAAAAGTTATGATTCTCTCTGGGTGACCCATTTAAATGTAATAATACTTGGGCAAGACATCCAAGAGGGCCTTCTTCTCCCTGGCACTGGTAGAGCCATGCACTGGCTACAGGGAGGAGAGTGACGGGGTGGGAAGCCGGTAGTTCCCGGCTCTACAGCTAGATCCAACGGTATCGGCGTTATGTTGACAATGATACAGTTCAATATGGCGCTCGTTGGAAATCTGGGGCCCTGAATCAAACGTCTAGGCTCTGGCGCCACTGCTTCTTTAACCTTTTTTCTTTCAAACCTTTCTGTGCCCCTAAGATCTTTGCCCTGTTGTCCTTCCACTATGGTCCTCCAGTTTTTATATTATCTGCACTAGTGAAAGTTCAAATGAAAGAGGTTAAAAAAAAAATGAAACTATAAATGATAAAATTAGGTGAAATCCCAAAAAAATTAACCGGGTGCGAGAAAAAAAAAAAAAAAAAAAAAAACCCCGTAAAAGCAACTCTCACGTAATAAACAGTTTACACATCTACTGAAAAAGTTCATGTAAGGTGATAAAATGGTTGTGTAAAGTTTTGGCATCATTCATTTTCCTCTCATCTACGCTTAGTACGGAGAAATTTGCTTCGCTTTTGGAAACTGGCCGCCTGGCCCCTTTTAACTTGCACTTTTATTGAATTACAGCTCCTGTAATCGACACTTTCTCTTTCAGAGGTGCAGGAATAAGCAATTATATACTAACTTTTTCCATTTGCAAATATATATATAAAAAAAATAAAATATATATATATATATATATATATATATATAGATATATATATATATATATATATATATCATATTTTTCTTTTATAAGACGCACTTGAGTATAAGACACACCACAAATTTGGGTAAGGAAAGGAGAGAAATAAATAATTTTTACTGTTAAATGGGGTCCGTCTTATAATAGCTATTTACCGTATATACTCGAGTATGAGCCAAGTTTTTCAGCACAATTTCTTCTGTGCTGAAAAATGCCCCCTCGGCTTATACTCGAGTTAGTGTTGAGGGCCAGTGAGGAGGGGGCGTTGACCGGGAGCTGGAGGAGGCTACAGGGAGAGCGGGTGGTCATGTGATCCCACTCATTAATCTAATGTAATATGCATTGCATCCCCGTGTCCATCAGCGGCAGGGGGAGTGGCGCATATTACATTAGACTGTGCCCCCCCCATTACAATATATGGGCCCCATGCTGCCACATATAAAGTATTATAACTCATCTCACCCTCCGACCATTGTGTGCAGTCTCCGCGGCGTCCGTGATGTTCTCCCTCAGCTGTTTGTAATTATGTGACCGGCGCATCAGTGACGTCATTGCTGCTGCGACGGTCGCATGATTAGAAGCAGGAAGACTGGAAGGAGAACATCACGGACGCCGCGGAGACTGCACACAATCGTCGGAGGGTGAGATGAGTTATAATATTTTATATGTGGCAGCATAGGGCACATATACTATCGATGGGCCCCTATATACCTGCAAAGGGGGCCCATATACCAAAGGGGACCCATATACCGTTGATGAGCCCCATATACCTACAAAGGGACTATATACCGTTGATGGGGCCCATATACCAGCAAAGGGGGCCCATATACCAGCAATGGGGGCACATATACCAGTATTGGCACCTGTATACCAGCAATAGGGCCTATATACAAGCGAAGGGGGCACTATACCAGTGCTGGGGGCTATATACAATGATGGGGGCGCTATAGCAGTAATGAGGGCTATATACAATGATGAGGCCATATACAGTAATGAGGAGCTACTAAACAGTGATAATGGTCTATATACCAGTGATGAGGGCTATATACCAGTGATGGGGTTCTATATACCATTGGTGGTGCTATATTCAATGAGGGGGTATATACTTTGATGGGGTTCTATACACCAGTCATGGGGCGCTGTGTACCAGTGATGGGGCACTGTGTACCAGTGATGGGGTGCTGTATACCAGTGATGGGGCACTGTATACCAGTGATGGGGCGCTGTATACCAGTGATGGGGCGCTGTATACCAGCATGAGGGGCTGCTGCATTTCCCACCCTAGGCTTATACTCGAGTCAATAAGTTTCCCCAGCTTTTGGGAGTAAAATTAGAGGCCTTGGCTTATACTCGGGTCGGCTTATACTCGAGTATATGTGGTATGTTCCTCATCCTTGTACATGGCCCCCCATACTGGTATGGGTGTCCACCCTTCCTGGTATATATGGTCCCCATCCAGGTGTTTATGTCCACCATCCTGGTATATATGTCCTCCATCCTGATATACATGTCCCTCATTCTGATATACATTTCCCCCATCCTGATATACATGTCCCCCATTCTGGCATACATGTCCCCCATCCTGGTGTATATGCCCCAATCCCGATATACATGTCCCCCATCACAACATACATGTGCCCCATCCTGGCATACATGTTCCCCATCCTGGTGTATATTCCGCCATCCCTATATACATGTCCCCCATCCTGATATACATGTCACCCATGCTGGCATACATGTCCCTAATCCTGGTATACATGTCCCCCATTCTGCCATACATGTCCCCCATCCTGGTATACATGTCCCTAATCCTTGTCCATGCCCCACCATCCTGAATGGCTTACCGAAGGGGTACTGCGGAAGTGGAGTGAAGGTGCAGGAGGCAGGGTCCACGGAGAATGTTGACAAGGGGGCAAGGCTGCGGGTTCGGAGCGGGGGCTGTGTCGCGATGGTGTGTGATTGCGTCCACCATTTTTCATGTTCCTGCAGGCGTTGGCAAGCTGCGCCTCGGCCTCTATCATCCAGGACTCCCAGAAAATGGCCGCGGATCAACATTCGTGGCCATTTTCTAGAAGTCCTGGAAGATAGAGGCAGTCGTAGCTTGCCAACGCCTGCAGGAACACGGAAAATGGTGGCCGCCACCGCACACCCCCGCAGCTCTTGTCCCACAGCTTTGTTCCACTGCCCACATCCTCCACAACCCCGCGAAAAAAAATACAATATCGGATAACAAGATGCACTCCCATTTTAACCCCAATTTGGAGGGTTAGGAAAGTGCCTTTTATAGCCCGAAAAGTTCAGTATATTATATATGGTATTTCTGTACAACAAACCAGTCAGCAAAACTCTGAATACCGGTAATAATAATTTCTCTAAAAAGATACAAAAGAATAAAAAAATCAATCGTAATACAAAAATATTCAGGAAGTTTGCTATATCAGAAAAAAAAGACGTTTGAGCTAAAGACCCAGAGGGCTCCGAGGAGTTGGGATTTTGGGACATAAGGAGTCAAAAAAAAAACTAATCCCTTGGTTTTTGGGAGGTTTAGCAGATATTGCTTTTTCAGCTGGAGGTAAAATCCAATGTATTTTAAAAGAATCCAAGTATCAATAAACACATAAGCCCAGCTGGTAGGTGCTATATATCCTGGACCATCAGGTACCAGAAGATAACTTCACCAGAAGACGTTCACACGGGGGTGTTACTATTAAAGGAATGACTTCACTCCAGACTGGTGTTACGCTTGGGGATTTATGCAGCCAAACAGCTTGCATTTTTCATAAACAGTGCCACTCATGCCACCAGGCTGTTCCCGGTATTGCAACTTGTTCCCATTTCTATTCAATTGAATTGGGTGTAACCGTAGCAGGAGTTGCGTTATTTAGTTTCTTTTAATCACCTTTCTTTTATAATTCCCTTTTTTATCCACATTTTTTTCTCGAAAAAACTAAAGAAATTGCTTTTAGATGCCATAATAGTGATATAAAGAAGTTACTAATTTATAGTTTAACCTCAGCCCGTAACTAGTGCTCCAGTTGAAGGATTTGGGGACACTAGGGTCAGTGGGTGCTCTTATCCGCTGGCCTGGATAGAAAGACTGCCTGTACCACTTCCCCGTGGGCAGAACACTACTCAGACAACACAAGGTGAAGGTACCACACTCTTGTTAGACTTTATTGGGTCACCAACAGTCAACAGCAAATAGTACAATCTCAGCAAGGACACAAGATGGAGCTTGTGACAAGAGTCTCACCCTTCAGCTGGCCCACCAGGGATTAGAACCTCCATCACTTCGGGGAATCCAGGACAAACTTCCCAAGTCAGCAGCACCCCACTTTGGAGGGCACTCCCCAGAGGAGATAACGGCAAACTTGGGATGCCAATGTGGTATGTGGCCAGATGACCAGATTGTCCCAACTTGTGAGCTCAGTGTTGGGTAGTAGAGCAGTTCTGTAATCCACTAGCTGCAACCGTGTTCCCTAGGCTGAGGTCCTGCAGAAAATCCCACCAGATACAAGAGCAGGTCCCTTTTTATATCCCTCAGCTCCCATTTCAGGGCACTGTGCTCCACAAGATTGGGGGGAGATAACCATGGCTGTCCCCTCGTTGTTCACTACTTTAATGCAACTGCACTATCGTCACCTGAATGATGAACCGTAAGAGACTGATGCAATCCATAATCAGCCGGCATTCCAAATTTAGCAGACAAAAGAGGCACCAAACAGTCTCACGTGAAACAATGGCTCATGCCCCTTGACTTGCAGAACACAGGAATATAGAATGTCTGGCATAAATAAGAATACCGTAGTTCACCCTGCACAAGTGGTCAGATTCTCCTCATTGACGCGGAGTCATCCTAACATTCAGTAGTTGAGCTCCCTTTTAGTCACAGATGTACCTAGAACCGATTTACATGAATGAGCTGCCATACTAGACAAAGACATGAATAAAAGATTACCCAGTTGTACTGAATAATGAAGAGGGTGCTTACCTTCACCGATTTGGCACTGATGGTTTATCCGAAGGATAGACCTTCAGTTTTGTAAAGTTGGAGAACCTCTTTACCTATACATTGGACCACCATAATTACACATTACCTAGATGAGAAAAAGGATTCACTGATGCAATGATAACTGTTGTCCATGAAAAAGGTTACTTGAAACATATGGTCCATCCTTAAATTAAGTCAAGAATATCAAATCGGTGGCGGTCCGACACAGCACAGCTGGAATTGCATAGCTCTGTACAGCGACTAGTAGCTGGTTTAGGGTTCTGCATGTAGATCCCACTGAGCAGGGACTGTTGGACTTGTTAACACTTGATAGGTGTATATGGGCCCCCTTTGGTATATGGGCCCCCTTTGGTATATGGGCCCCCTTTGCAGGTATATAGGGACCCATCGCTTAATGATTTATCCCAAGAAAAAGTGCCTCCTACATATCAGATCGTAGAATTTGAATTCCATCCCCCATACAACAAGGGAACAACGACTTGTATTGTACAGGAGCAGTCATCACACAACCGGTGGATCCAGAAACCTAGGACTAAAGTCCAACGGATGTTTTTTCTCTTATGCAATTTTGCAAAAACAAAGCAAAAACAATCCTAAAAAGATGGACACAGCGAAAAGAACCTCACTGAAGCCACATGGGAACTAGCAGAAAACACACAATTGTGAATATTCTAAATAAACACAAAAAGGAAATGATACTGAGTCACCAAGGACTGAGGTCGAAAACTGCAAAATAAACATGTAAAGATTCCAAAAACTAAAACATCTCAAAAGTTAATGATACCATGAACAACATCTTTTCTTATTATAGATTGTTTTTCATTAATTTGTGACCCCGTTCTACGTTACCTAATTCCCGTCCCAACCAAGAACGGTTTCCTGAGGAAAGAGTGAGGGATACACTCCAAAACGCGTCGAAAAAAACACCATTTTGAGGTAGACATCTATCCAGTTCATTCATCTTTCGACAGCGTGGATTTCTTTCATCCACCAGCATATCCATTGTCTTTACCTGTTGGCGCATGGTACACGTGGCTAGTGATTTCTGCAGCAGCCGTATATGTGATTCAAACTGGTTGTGCAAATTTAATAGGTCATCTCTAACTCATCATCAAGATAAAACCCTATTTGTGCTCCTATTTTTATCTACAGTTTCAATGCATATCTCTTAAGGTACCGTCACACGCCGCCATATGGCTTCCATATCGCTGGCGATTTGACGTGAGCGCGTACGTTTCAGGCACTTTTTTCAGTCACTGTGGAGCTGTCACACGTAGCGATCTCTCGTGCGATCTTCGGCGATCCTGCAGGAGACCGGAAGTGATCTTACCTTCACACATCGCCACGTCAGACGCCACAATCATAGCAGGATGTGGCCATCCTGTTTTGATAGGGGCGTGCTAGAGTGTGTTTCACTGCGCCCCATCACTGCGATTGGTGGACGGAACTGCATTCCCATTGGTCAGCCTTGCGTGAACGCATGGGTCATCAACTTAAGGGCGCCTTGGACACAGCCAGCCAATCTGAACGCAGTATCACCCATCAATCGCCGCAGATGCGGCGCAAAACAACACCATCCAAGCACGCCTACAGGATTGATTTCAGGATCGCTGTGTACGTCGCTATCGCCCTGTCACACGGCACAATCCGCTGAAATCGCCTGATGGATATCGCCTGATTTCACTGCAGTTCAGGGCGATCAGGCAACACTCCACCAGAGATTTCTCGCCGTAGAATCGCCCACTCATACGCCACTACGCACATGTGATGTGGTTTCCACATCTCCTGAATTGGGAATTGCCACCATCTCGCCGGCGATATGACAGCGTGTGACGGTACCTTTAAACCATATTGCGGATGGAAAAGGAAAAAAATAGAATACTTGTGGATGTACCAAGAATAAATTAACAGTAAAAACTGTCCTCTCTTGACAGGGTGACAGGAGCTACTTCACCTTTTTCTAATACGGCAGTGTCTAATGTTTCCACACTTGGGTCCTTGCCTATCTCTGAACACTTTCCCTGTCCTGGATTATCCGGGAGCGTGTATGAGGGAAAGGAGATTTGTGACTGCGCTCCCGCTCCAAATGATCCAATTGAATCAAAACAGTTTTTTCCCTGATCAGGTTCCATTCAGTTTGTGTGTCAAAACCAGAGAGGCTCCAAAACCCAGACCAGGTGTCAATCTTTCAATTATAGTTTTTCTCTGCAAGTTCCTCTCCTGGGTTGGGCACACAAACTAGATGGAACCTGATCAGGGAAAAAAACTGCAGTGTGAAACCATGTGAATTCCAAGTAGAATTCAAGTGGTGGTTTTATTTCTACGTGTTTCAGGGCATCACCCCTTCTTCAGGACTTCCACACACAACAACACACAACACATCTTGTTGTGTGGTATCCTGAAGAAGGGATGATGCCCAAAATGCGTAAAAATAAAACCACCAGTTGAATTCTAACACTTTTGATTCAATTGGATAACTTGGGAGCGGGAGTGTGGTCACAAATCTCCTTTCCCTCATACACGATCCTGGATAACAATACATGGGAGGACTGCTGCAAACCGATGAGAAAGCTGGACATCTTTAGCTGTCACAACTGATTTAGGTGGTTGTGATGTCTCAAGCTGATTCACTTTTATTCCCTTACCCCTGCCTGATAGATAAACACTATTGTGTGCCCATTTCCTTTCAGTGCTGCATCCTTGTCTTTGCTTACACAGTACAGTAATCCCTCTGGTTCCTAAGGAGGTACAAGGAACAACTTGGAGGCCTTTCAGGTAGCTAGGTCCGAGTTGTTTCTTCCTAGTGTTGCAGTTGGAGTTATTCAAGCCTGTGCAGAGCCATCAGGAACTGTGCAGCTAGGGAGATACTAGTCTGTACAGGAACATAGAGGCTGGTGCAGTTACTAGGAGAAATGCTTTATTAACTTTTTACCCGTGTTGGATTACTCATGTTCATAACAGCCAATCGCTGTTCCATTCATTACCCAAGGGACGGCCGAAAAAAGATGACAACTGCCCCAGAAAATAAATGGAGCAGCAGCTGAGCATCTGCACTGCTGCTCCATTGTCCATTCTCCCAAGGTCCCCAGCAGTCAGACCCTATGTTGTAGATAGGAGATAAAGTATCCTCCCTGGACTACCCCTTTAAGTGAAAGTATGGTAATTCATATTTTTCAAAAATTTGGTAATGATTCCAAGATACAAAAAAGGGGGAAAAATCCATAAAAAAATGGAAATGAATAAGGGAAAAAAATGTATATTAATTATTACTGTATAGGTAATATAAAAAATAAAGTAGAAGTGGCCAGAAGACATATTGCCCCATCTGGTGGAGGAAAGTGAATTCTAATAATAATATTATTGTTATAAATTTTAATATAAGGTACTTCACCTTTAACAACACATCAATACCGCTGTGAAAACCCCTTTGATTCTACATGTAACGCATGTGACATTAATGTACATTGTCTTGTCCACCGTGTGCAATCATCAAGGGTGAGTGGGCGTTTGGCACTTCTCAGAGATTCCATCATACTTTACGAAGAAAGATTTTCCAAACTCCAAACCATTTTTTACTTATTAGACCCCTCACTGTTCCGCTAGTGAAATCCCCTTGTGAATCGGAAAAATGTCTGGCAAACTCGATATGTCGCATAGGTACGTTACATTTGATAGATAGATGTGCTCAACGTGGACATTTCAGACGGAACAATGCACAACAACTGTTCTATCTAGATGTAAAGAAGGCACATCAATTCCATATTTTTTGGATGTAGTTATTAGCAAAAATAGAGGTTAAATATAACTTTTAATAATAGGTCCTAAAATCAAATAAAACACACCTATACAAAAACAATATAATATGCTCTTGGGGTAGGACAACCCCCTATCCAAGAAACATATTGTTGTAAAATACTCAAAGATGCAACATGTTGCTGCATATTAGCCATTTCCAGCACCACTTAGAAAAACCATTACAAAGAAACAAAAGTTTTTTACACACGAATAAAAAACTCAAAAAGACGAGAGAGCGGTCGAAACGCGTCAACAGAATATCCACTACCTTATTCTTGTGTTTTTTTGACTGAGAAGAAATAAAGTGATATTTTTTTGTTCATCCATCAAAAAAGTTTTTTGCACTTTTTGTTTCTTTATAATTATTTTTTCTATTAATAATATCTTTCTTTTAGTGGAGCGTATTATTCTAGAAATGTGCTCCAGTTCCTCAGGGGCGTGGTAAGATCTGCCTAATTCATGAAGTGGTGTGCGCTTCTTAATGAATTAAGTGCATCTTGCTCCATTAGTCCCGTCATTAAGACCGCCATGGAAAACACAAACTCCCAAGGAGTTAAACGGCAAACTAATCTCTGCTCCATTTGCAAACAAAAAATCTGTTACATTGTCTGGCAAATCTAGCATAATCTTAAAAAGGACCTGTCACCCGCCCCCCCTGCTGCATGGCAATCTAAATGCATTCAAGGAAGGGGTCCCCCATGTGTCTGTGTGCTGTGTACCCCGAGATATAGGCTTAGGCAAACTTGCTGTGAAAAGTCATGAGGGCATTCCCTGGTGCAGGAGTGAGCTTGATTCATGAGAGCCATTCCCTCCCCCTCTGTCTGTGTCGCCTCCTGCTGTGCTGTTTATACTTTGTTCAGACAGCAGGGCAGGAATCTGGAACTGACGTCAGGACAAATGATTTGCATTCTGTGTGTGGCAGGATGAGTGACAGAGAGCAGGAGAGGAGGAGGGCAGAGCCAGCACAGCAGAAGCAGCACAGAGAAGCAGAGTGGGAGGGAATGGCCCTCGTGAATCAAGCTCACTCCTGCACCAGGGAATGCCCCCCATGACTTTTCACAGCCTATATCTTGGGGTACACAGCACACAGACACATGGGGGACCCCTTCCCTGAATGCAGCAGACATGCTGCATTCAGTGCTGCATTTAGATTGCCATGCAGAAGTGGGTTGACAGGTCCTTTTTAATCCTCAGGTGCCCTATAGACACGTGCCTACATGTATAGTTTTCAGAAGTCTGTATTAGAACCCCACCCACATAATTGTATATTGCAATAGGAAAAATACTCCGAGCCTTAACCAAGGGAAGTAAGCAGCAGCGGGACTGATGTCGCTGTGATGGGTGTTTAAAAAATAAAATTGTTAGAACCCAATACATCAAGGTGTTTTATGGCAAATTTCTTGTAAAATACCTTAAAATGTCACAAAAGTTTGAAGTTGCTTGAAAATGTTGTGACTCTTGGCATTTTTACTGCAGTCCCGATATGTTGGGGTACGGCTATACCCACCCAAAAAATTCATCATGATTTATGCCACCTTAGTTGCACAAATTATGTCAGAAATGTGCTTGAGTTCCTCAGGGGTGTGGCACCCCACTTGTAAGATCTGCTTAATTCATTAATTCATTAAGTGGTGTGGTGTTTCTTAATGAATAAGGTGCATCTTGCTCCATTAGCCCCTTCATTAAGACTGCCATGGAAAACACAAACCCCCAAGGAGTTAAACAGCAAACTAATCTCCGCTCCATTTGTAAATAAAAAATCTGTTACATTGTCTGGCACATCTCCCATAACCTTAATCCTCAGGCGCCCTATAGGCACGTGCCTACATGTAGTATTCGGAAGTCTGTATTAGAACCCTACCCACATAATTGTATATTGCAATAGGAAAAACACTCCGAGCCTTAACTAAGGGAAGTGGAGCAGCAGCGTCCCTGACGTCGTTGCGATGGGTGTTTAAATGTTCTTAATGCTGATAATTATATACAAAGGATTGAGTGGTTTAATCCATTATTTACTTTGCAAACCGCTGGTTCGGACCGTTGTTTGCTATCTTTGGGTTATCCCCTGCAATGTTTTCGAAACGGGAGCTGAGACGTCCAGCTCTATCTCCACAGACAAGCCGCTGAGTGATTAAGGAACATTTCCTCCGTTCGCGCACTGTATTATGACATGTGTATTTGTAAAGGCCTCTGCAGGCTGCTATTACAAAGAATTTCAAATACCTAGCTGCCACATTAACAGATGTTAAACAAACTCCGCTCCTTTGTTCGCCGTGTTTCTTTTAGCCTTTCTTAAACATTTATTGCGAGGATATAAACTTAGGTATTCCGTTTGCATATATTCAAGGGCTTATGCAATTATTACTGTTGAACAAACTTGCAGAGAGACTGAAGTGTTCTCCGAGCTACTGTATGTCGGTCAGGCAATCGGCGCCGCACGTGTGTGCAATTTGGGGAATAATCTTGAGTACTTTTTGTAGTTGTTTCATTTAGTTTTCTAAAATCTTCAAATCTGATATGGTCGCTGTGTCTTCAGAGAACTGAATCCTATTTGATAGATAATGTGATAGACAATCTACAAATCACTTTATGATGCTGTCCTAACCTCAAAAACATCACTCCATCTTCTATCATACTGTCCAGTTCTTGCTGTCCAGTATAAGCCATCTATCGCAGCAGAAACACCGAGATGGTTTACCGGAAGGGCAGGTCATTGTCTCTTTACAAGAAGCAGAGGCAGGTCATTGTCTCTTTACAAGAAGCAGGGGCAGGTCAATGTCCCATTCCAAGAGGCAGGGGTGGATCACTGTCACTTTACAAGAAGCAGGGGTGGGTCACTAGAAAAGAAGGGAGATACAAGAGGCGCAGATTGTGCCCTATCAAACAGACACTATAGTTCTTATGTGGATTATAAGTGTATCCACTCACCTTTTATGGTTGTGAGACTCACAACCAGTTTAAAAGCATAAGGCAGCTGCTGCAGAACCTCCACCAACGCCACAAAACCGCGGGAAATCAGAAGATAAAACTGGAATGGTATCCACGGTCCGCGCTGCTGCTCTTTATCCAAGGAATCCACAAGAGGTTATTACCATCAAAAGTTCTTTATTTCATCACACCAACGCGTTTCGGTGCTGTCCCAGCACCTTCCTCAGGGCATCAGGTTGCCCTGAGGAAGGTGCTGGGACAGCACCGAAACGCGTTGGTGTGATGAAATAAAGAACTTTTGATGGTAATAACCTCTTGTGGATTCCTTGGATAAAGAGCAGCAGCGCGGACCGTGGATACCATTCCAGGGGTGGGTCACTGTCTCTTTACAAGGCGCATGGGTGGGTCATTGTGTCTTTATAAGAAGCATGGGTGGGTCATTGTCTTTTTACAAGAAGAATGGGTGGGTCATTGTATCTTTACAAGGAGTAGGGTGAGTCACTGTTTCTCTACAAAAGAAGGGACGGGTCATTGAATCTTTACAAGCAGGGAGGTCATTGCCTCCTTATAAATGCAAGGTGGGTTGCTCTACAAGAAGCATGAGGGGGTAATTTTCTAGAATTTAAGAATGGCCTGGATGCCTTTCTTGAAAAATATAATATTACCTGTTATGTATACTAAATTCTTCCATAGGGCGATGATCCAGGAAACTAGTCTGATTGCCGTATGTGAAGTCAGGATGGAATTTTTTTCCCCAATGTGGAGCTTAGTGTTGCCACATGGAGTTTTTTTTGCCTTCCTCTGGATCAAAATGTTAGGCTATGCGATAAAGTAGATGGTCTTAAAGTTTACTTTCAACCTTAAAAATTATTAAACTATTGTTTCTTTACAAGAAGTAGGGTTGGGGCATTGTTTCTCTACAAGAAAAAGGGGCGCATCACTATCTTCTTAGAAGAAGAAGGGGTGGGTCATTGTCTCTTTACAATTACAAGAAGTAGATGCAGGTCATTGTCTCTTTACAAGAAGCAGGGGTGCGTCATTGTTTCTCTACAAGAAAAAGGGGTGCATCATTGTCTCTTTAGTAGAAAAGAAGGGGTTGGTCACTGTCTCCTTACAAGAAGAAGGGGTGGATCATTGTCTCTTTAAAAGCAGAAGTGGGTCATTGTCTCCTTACAAGAAGAAGGGGTGGATCATTGTCTCTTTAAAAGCAGAGGTGGGTCATTGTCTCCTTACAAGAAGAAGGGGTGGATCTTTATCTCTTTAAAAGCAGAGGTGGGTCATTGTCTCCTTACAAGAAGAAGGAGTGGATCATTGTCTCTTTAAAAGCGGGGGTGGGTCATTATCTCCTTAGAAGAAGAAGGGTTGGGTCATTGTCTCTTTACAAGAAGTAGGTGCAGGTCATTGTCTCTCTACAAGAAGCAGAGGTTGGCGGATTGCCTCTCTCCAAGAAGTGGCGGGGGGAGCGTGCAAAAAAACTCCCCAAAAAACTTTGTGAAATTAACCCTTCAAGGAAACCTGACAGCTGATACATGCTACCTGTGAATCGGACAGCATGTATCACTCATGTATGTAAAGTGCTATGGAATTAATAGCCCTATATAAATGAATAAATATTATAAAAAAAATTAATAAATATTATTATTATTATCGGACACTGGCTGTGCGATTTCAGCCATATATGTTTGACTGTGAAACACTACCGTGTCTCAAGAGAAAATATATTTTAAAGGGGTTGTCCAGCACTTCAACAATGATGACCTCCTTCGGATAGGATCAATGCCTGATCAGTGGGGGTACAACACCCGTCACCCCTGCTAATCAATTGTTCCCAATAGCGACACCGTCCGGGACTACTAAGCTGCTGAGCTGCACAGCACTTTCAACAGAATAGTGGCTGCAGCTAGGAACTGCATATCATCCCCCTATTGATTTGAATAGAGAACAGATATGGCATATCCGACCGCAGTTGCTATACAGTTGAGTTGTGCTGTGCAGGACCACAATTGAGGAGTTCTTCCCGGCAGCGACACTGTGAACAGCTGATCAGCCTATGTTTGGGGTGCTGCAACCCCATTGATCAGACATTGATGACCTATCCCGAGATTAGGTTGGTCATCAATATTTAAATCCCAGACAACCCCTTTAAGGGGAGAAAAGCTGCATGGAAGACTAGTTGGGTAGGCCGATCCCCGGGGGCTTAGTCGGTACTCATTTTATTCTTGTAATGTATAACTTACTAGTTTTAGGTTTTTATTAGTGACAAGTGAGCACTGCCATGCTCGGGTGCTGGATACTTGTAACAAGCAGTTCGGTGATTGAATGGAAGCGAATTGAGTATGCAGGTATAATGGAAGTCAATGGGGAACTCAATGGAGTTCCCATAGAAATGCTCAAGTTTCCCATTGACTTTCATTATACTCGGGTACTCAATTCGCTCCCATCCAAGCATCCAACTGCTGGTTATGAGTACCGAGCACCGGGAGTATGGTATTGCGTGTTCATCACTAATAAAAACCTAAAAGTAGCAAGTTATGCATTGAGCACAGACTACGCCCAGATAAAACCAATGTATTTCTGTTTTTGAAGAAAAAGTCATTTATTTTTTAGTCAAGCAATGCCGCCTATACGGAGATATGATTATACTCCATGATGAATGCTGTTTATGGCTGAATTTCTGTTTTATTGTAGGTGATCAATCAATATGGCAGCTCCCACTCCGCTTCAGAAGGGAAAATATGTAGATACATACAGCGTTTTGTTTCCCTCAATCAATGAATGTATGCCTCACTGTACAGTTATGGTTTTGGAACAGCAAAACAAATAAATAATATTAAAAATATACATGGTACTGCAGTATATTTGCAGACTACTCTTGTTTAGACAAAGTACCCCAAAGAGTTGAACATAAATCAAAGAAAACATTTTCCGATTTTTTTAATCTGGCATAAATGCCGCCGTTCTCCTGAATTCGGCGTTGTTTTTCTTTTGTTCCTTCTCCTCTCCGTTCCTGAGTTATGACCCCTTCTTCCCTGTATAGAAATTCACTCTTTTAGTCAACAGGGCATCACCCTGCAGTAGATGCCTACAGTGAAGAATTGGAGACCACGCCCACTTGGTTACAAAGACTAGATTTATGCTCAGGGAAGAAAGAGCCATATCTGAGGAACGGAGAGAATGCAGAAACAAAAGAAAAAAAAAATCGCTGGATTCAGAAGAACGGCATCATTTACACCTGCAGAAAAGAATACATATTTATAGTAAGTAACAAACCTTCAATAACACTTGTTGGCCTATCTGCTGTAAGAAAGAATTTCATCATGTCCATTGAGTGTCATGATTCCTCCGCTCAGTACATCTAGGACACAATGAGAGACTGTTTACTATAACTGTAGAATCAGGGAGAGCTGAGCTGTCAGTTTGTTGTGTAGCAGCTCAGTCATCCAATCAAGTACTGGGGCGTGCTTAGCTGTCAGTTTGTTGAGTGACAGTACAGTCGTCCCATCTGATTTTGGGAAGTGCTGGGTTATTTAGGTGTTCACTGTTACTGGTGATTGCTCTGCTGCTTGGCTGAGCAGTTTCTCCCAGAACTCTGCCAGTCAAAGCATTCTGTTCAGTGGTGTTTGTTGACCGGCATTCATGTACTCTGTTGATTGATCTATTGCTTCCTAAGCTTAGATCTCGTTCTGACCATCTGTTTGTTTATGCAAATAGAGTCCGTGGAACCTCGTTTAGGAGTCTCAAACACGCAACTAGCCAGATATCCCTCAATGGAAGGACCTAATGCACTAGGATTTCACTGTGTTTGAGCGCTTTTGCCGTCTGCCCGCAGCATTTTCTGCGACTGGTCTCCCAAAGATCAGTGAGTGCTTTGTGACATCCGTTTGTGTACACCCTTTGCTATTATCCGCTACCCTCCAGGTATTCTGATCCTAAACCGTGACCTGACTACACATCTTATTATCACCTTAATCCTTGACATGCTCTCCAGATACCTGACCCTGACACAAATTGACTACCCAGACTCAGGACTAGTAACTAGCATCATATTGAGATAGTTCCATTGTCCATTGTTTGCCAAGAGGATTCATAGCAGAGATTCACAATGGCCAAGAAAAAGGTAAAAAACTATACAATAATTTCTAAATGTGCTTATGACCAGTTTAATATGGGTAATCCGACAGTAAAAATCATTTTTATTACCAGGTATGGATAGATTTAAATAAAAAAATTGAGCTAGTATACCACTAGTGATGAGCAAGCACTACCATGCTCGGCAGCTCGGTGCTCGAAACGAGCGAGTCAGATGATTGGACGGGCTTGACTCGTGTACTCAAGTATAATGGAAGTCACTGGGAAACTCAAGCATCTTTCCTCAAGAGTCAAGCCCGTCCAAATGACCCAGCTGCTCGTTTTGAGTACCGGGCACCCAAACATGATAGTGCTAACTCATCAGTAATACGCACCTTTCAGCACTTCAGCGGTGTAAATGTCGCTGTCCTCCTGAATTCGGCATACTTTTTCTTTTGCTCCGGCGCCTCTCTATTCCTGACAGATGGATCCTTGTAGGTGTGGTCATCAACTCTACTGCATAGGAATATTGTTCCAAACCATGCCCAGATGTCTAAAAAGACTACATTGCTACAAGGTTAAGAGAGTCTTATCTCAGGGATGGAAAGGCACAGGTACAAGAAATAGTAAAAGCCAAATTCAGGAGAAAGGGGGCAACAATGTAAGGTAAAAATAATCACATATTTAAGGCAAGTGACAGGGCCCCTTTAAGAGCGCATACGAAGAATAATACAAAAGCGTAACATCAATAAGACATGACATGCTCACTGATCTCTGTCTAAGCCGAATAAAACCATATTTGTAAGTGGAAAAATGCAAAGTCAAATGTGAAGAAAGACGAGGCAATCCATCACTAAAGCCTCTGATGCACGAAGCCGCTACAGAAAAACAGATAATTACCGGATAAAATATTTTAAGTGGTGGAAAGATGAGAGATTCACAAGACAGGTGAGCAAACAGACATCCCGAAAAGCCTAAGATCACAATATTGTGACAATGTATCAGAAGAACAAAAGAGTCGAAGAGACAAACAAAGACCCATCAAAAGGAGAGTTGTGTTCCTGTGTGTATTTTCGGGACTAAGGTGATAATGGCCTCTTTCTTCATGATAGGCAACTCAAAGACCCACACCCTCGGCTTTGTCATCTTCTAGTCGCTCTACAATTTTTCTTTCCCATCAATGAAATTGATAGAGGACCAACAGTCAAGGCCCCTACCAACCTCAAAATGAGCGTTAATTAAAGTGATTATTGGACAAGCATGGTATATTTTTTTCATAGACATTTTTATTAACAATGGTAGGAATTTGGAGAATCCCTGCATCAAAAAGAAATACAGTTATCGAAGAGGAGGGTCCCCGGCTCTAGACCCTTCTCTATAAGCATTTGTAAGAAAAACTGGCTCTTAGTTTGACATATGTTTATCAAAAAGGAAGGGTCCTCAGCTTCAGAACCCTCTTTATGAGTACCAGTAAGAAACAGTGGCTCTCGCTCTGACAAATGTATATCGAAAAAGAGTGCTCCCTGACTTTGGATCCCACTTTTATAAGTATGGTTAAAAAGAAGTGGCTCTTGTGCTGCTATATGTTCATCTAAAAAAAGGGTCCCCAGCATCAGGTCCCTCTTTATGAGTATTGGTAAGAAACAATGGTTCCTCCTGTGCCATATGTTTATCGAAAAAGAAGGGATGCCAGCTTCAGATCCCTTGTTTGTGAGTATTGGTAAGAAACAGTGGCTCTTGCTTTGCCATATTTTTACCAAAAACGAAGGGTTGCCAGCTTCAGACCCCACTTTTATGAGTATTGGTAAGAAGAAGTAGCTTTTGCTCTACAATACATTTATCGAAAAAGGAAAGTCCCTAGATTGAGACCCTTCTTTTATGAGTATAAGTAAGATACAGTGGCTATTGGTCAGCTATATGTTTATCAAAAAAGAAGGGTCCTCGGCTTCAGTCTCCTCTCTATGAGTATAGGTAAGAAACAGTGGCTCTTACTCTGCCATTTGTTTATTGAAAAAGGAGGGTCCTCAGGTTCAGACCCCTCTTTTATGAGTATCGCTAAGGGTGCCTTCACACTTTCGTTTGTGTCTGCATGCATATGGCATGCAGACGTAAATGCAGTGCAACGCAGCCCATACTGATGTGAATGCAGCAGAATCTCCGCATGCGTTCACACTAGTATGCACCCCGGCCAGCCAATCAGCTGTCTCGGGGGCGGCCGGGAGGATGAGATCAGCGGCAGAGATCTCCTCCCAGCCACAGCTGATATCCCGCTGCTGTCGGTGCGGGAGATTTGAACAAACAGATGATCTGACAGCTGTTTCAATCTCCCGCGGCGACACCGAATAGGTGAGGTCGGCGCGGGAGATTTAAACAGCTGTCAGATTAGCTGTTTGTTCAAATCTCCCACGCTCACACCGGCGGGAGAGCAGCGGCGGCTGATCACCGGCGGCCACCGGGAGAGATTTCAATGAGATCCGCAGCGTTCTCCTGCGCTGTCATGCGGAGGACACGCCGGATCCATTGACTTTAATGCATGGTTTGTGCGATTGCAGATGGAACAAGCGCCCGCGAACACACAAAAAATGCAACATGCTGCGTTCGGAGTGCGCTTGGAGGGTGCACAAATTGTGTGCATCCGAGCGCAAACGCAACCGAACGCAGCCAAACGCACCCATGTTAAACATAGGAACGCATGTGCGCAAGCGTTTGGCTGCGTTCGGTGAGCGGCGTTCCAAACGCAAATGTGAAGGCACCCTAAGAAACAATAGCTCTTGCTCTGTCATATGTTTATCAAATAAGGATGGTCCTCATTGTCAGATCCCTCTTTATGAGTATTGGTAACAGTGGCTCTTGCTCTGCCATTCATTTACGTATTCTTCCTAATGGTGTCTCTTTTCTCCTACATGAGCCGTCATTTCACTGGTACAATCATCTGCTTTTCATAGGGAGATAGAAAGCTCGGACTCAGGTGATCAGCCAAGATTAAAGGGGGTTGGCTGCATTGGGACCACAATGTGAATACATGTGTAAGGGTAAGTTCACACAGGAAGGTTTAGTGGCGTTCAAACCGTCAGAAAAACGCTGGAAATTATCAGTTCTGAGCTCTGAAGTCTCCAGCTGTGTTCCGGCGGTTTTCCGGCGGTTTTTTTCAGCGTGTGCACAGCGGTTTATAGTCGTTTTTCCCAGCGGTTTTTCCAGCGGTTTTCTATGAAGGATTTTGTTCATGGAACTGATCCAAAACCGCTCGGAAGAATTGACATGTTGTATGCTGCTAAACCGCTCGGAAACCGCTCAACGCTGGCGGATCCGCTCACATAAACCGACTATGTGTGCACAGCGGTTTCTAAATTGCATAGGGTTACTTGTAAGTCCTAAAGCTGCTTAGGATTTACATAAATTTAAATAAAACCTATGCTAAACGCCGGCGGTTTTCGCTGCTAAACGAGGTTAAAACTGTATGTGTGAACTTACCCTTATAGTTCCTGGTGCAGCGGCATACCGCTATTCAGGAATAATCTGAAAGCCTTTGGCATAATTGTTCAGCTACCAAAGAGATCTTATAAATTGGACCGCCACGATCAGACATGGTAAGACACCTTTACATTTAATTTTCACACCGATCAATCTGTTCTCCCAACAGCAGTGATTTATGTAAGGATTCTACCATGTAAGACCAACGATCTAATACACATTTCACGATAATCGTCTAGTGTGAACAGAATGCTAATTACCGGTTTATTGTGGGTGGAATGATTTGTAAGACTTCTTAATATAATCTCTCTCAGCAGCAAATCATCGATGTGCACAGAACGATCTACAACCGATAGGAAGTACTGTTGGCCTTCTAAACTGGTTATTAAGTGACCACCGATCGGCAAACAAGTAGCCGAATGGCAGACATTTTAAGACACAAGTCATCCAGTGAAGATTGTAAAGGAAGCATCATCACAAAATGACCTATTACTTATACCATGATTAGTGATGAGTTGAGCAGTACCATGTTCAGGTGCTCGGTACTCAAAACGAGCAGGTCAGATGCTCGAGCGGGCTCAACTCAAGTACCCTAATACAATGGAAGTCAAATGGGAAACTCGAGCATTTTTCTGGAATATTCTTCCTGAAAAATGCTTGAGTTCCCATTGACTTCATTATACTCAGTACTCAATTTGAGCCTAATCCCGCTTTCGACCTGCCAATTTGAGTACATTCACCCGAACATGGTAGTGCTCACTCATCATTGCTAATCATGATCTTTATTAAAAATTAATAAACACTGCATTTTCACTTTATAAGACGCATTGGATTATAAGACGCACCCCAAATTTGGTTGAAGGGAATGAGAAAAAAATAAATTTGAATGTTAAATCGGGGTCCTTCCTATATGCCAGCATCCACAGCATATATGTCCCCATATGTATACATGGCCCCCCATCCTGACATATATCCCCATCCTAGCTATGTAGCCTCTATGCTGGTATATGGCCCTTATCTTGGTACATACCCCCATCCTGATAAAGCCTCCCCATCCTGGTATATAGCCTCCCCTTCTTGGTAATGCCCCATCCTGATACATGACTGACATCCTGATACATGACTCCCATCCTGATACAGGACCCCCCATCCTGGTATATGACCATCCATCGCCAATCCACCATGGTTTACCGATGTTGTAATGGTGGAGCAGAGGTGCCAGAGGCAGGTTTGAAGGGTCTGTGGAGGGTGGGTGCAAAGCTGTCCAGTGTGCAATGGTGGCAGCCATTTTCCATGTGTTCTACATGCATTGATGCAAGGTGAAAATCAACCTCTAGGGTCCAGACTTCAAGAAATGGCTGCGGAGGTGCATGCCCAGATGGCCATTTTCTGGAAGTCTAGACACTAGAGGTCGATTCGCACCTTGCATCAATGCATGTAGACACATGGAAAAGTGAATCTTAAAATCCAAAAAATACAGTAAGTAATTTAAAAATGTTTAATTGGCTCACTGGGTTGTTTTTTTCTTTTCGTTTCAGGAAAAGATTTCAGCAGTCTCATTATCATCAGAGGCAGGATTACAATGACAGCTAACATCCACCACTCAAAATAGGAGATGTCACAGCTCACCTTCACAATGACCTTTAAACAACCTCATTCGGCACTTCAATACAAAATATAGAATCAAGAGTCTATCAGTGTGGCTATGTATATGTGTTGTTTCCTTAAACAACAGGAAGTTACTGTCTAACAAAAATCGTAGTGACCGTTGTGAACATTGTAAACTATACAAATAAACTATATAAATTACCAATAATTAAAAGAAAAACTGATTTAAACAACAGGTAATTTTCTGATATCTTTCCTTTAAAGAATAAGGGTGGCATTTGTCTATTTTTCCAGAAATAGCACCACTCTTTTCTGTAGGCAATGTCTGGTATTGCAGCTCAATTTCATTTACTACATCATGACCCAACGCAGACCGAGATACATGCGTTTTCCACGATAAGCAGATTTACTTTTTCTAATAACTAAGAAGCCCTTTACTTCTAGTAAACTACTTAGGAACTACTTAGAAAGAATTAAAGCTATTAAGCAATAATAATGGCTCCAAGATCGAAGAAATTATCAAGATTATAAACTCTACGGTAGATAGAAATACGGGGAAAGTCACATTTCATGGTAGAGGAACGCAGAGTTCTTATTGACGACTGTCATGAACTTCTATCCTAAGGCAAAGCTAAGGACATTTTATAACCCCCCCGACCCTCTACACACCACAGATGAAGCGGCCTGTCATAACTTCTGTCTTCTTCACAAATCACGTTAATCCTCCATTGTATTCAGAGCATCTTATATACAGAATCACATAACACGATGAACCAGAATCTCATGATTTCAGACTTAGGCCAAGGCCAGAATATGGAGCTTCCTGGCCTCAAAATAATTACCACTGGAGCCTAAAGTCTACATTCTTGAGGTTTCTATTCTATCTATTCTGTTCTATATGTTCGAGTCATTAAAAATGGCCCCCCAGAGAGGTAAACTTGGCTTCTAAAGTCTACAATTGTGGAACAGGTCCAGGGATGGAAGTAGAAGTAGATGGAGTTGGCATCCAGTGACAACCCATAGGGGAGGGCACCGTAGATTTACTTATGGAAGATGTTTGTTGGGGGGGGGGCTGAATGCAAAAAATAGGGTGGTTTACTGGTAATAATGGGAGATGATGTTTGTTTGGGGGGGTAAATAAAAAATAGGGTGTTGGGGGATGAATGATGTTGGTTGGGCAAATGCAAACAAAATGGGTAGTTTTCTGGTAACAGTGAGATGATGTTTGTTGGGTGAGTAAATGCGAAAAAATAGCATAGCTTACCGGTAACTGGAGATGACATTGGTTGGGAGGAGGGTCGATGCAAAAAATAGGGTAATTTACCACTAGCAGTAATGGTACCTTTACACGCCGCTACAGAAGGTTAGAAACAACACTGCACGAGCACGTAACAACGCTTGCAAACGGTACCCGATACCGCCTTTACACGCCGCTACAAGGTGCTCTACAGAAGGCTTAAGCTATCTATGGATGCACCGCCGGGTGCTCAAGTTACCTTCTGTAGAGCACCTTGCCCTCATTTACACGCCGCTACAGAAGGTAATATGAGAGGACAGTTGTGGATTACGAGATGCTCGTACGATGATTGGACAATGCAATAGCATCATGATTGGCCAGCCAGCGCAGGAAGGCTGCTAATACATGATGCTATTGCAATTGTGTAGTGTGACTGGTCATCTCCTTAAATATGCCGCCCTATGCAGCGACAACCAATCGTAACGCAGGGTCTTCCACCAATGATCGCTGATGGGTCGCGGTATCCCGGGGGCCAGTGTCACGCCCCAGGGAGTTAACTAGGTGTCGAAACAACCTCCTGTTCCTCATTTACACGCCGCTACACGCCGCTACCATCGGGTTGAAATCAACCTGTTTTAGAGCACTGCTCTGAAACAGGTGCCGAAAGTGACGGGTGGCAACAACCTGATTTACACGCCGCTACCTCGGGTTGATTTGACGGTGCAAGATACATTTGTCTCCGTAACACGGTTTTTTGGCCATTTTAGTAGACCATGCCCCATCATCATAATCCTGTTGCTCCAGCTTGGCCAAAAAAAAAAAAATATAGTGGAAAAAAAATATTTTACTGTTTACATATATTATGTAGGAAGATTAAAAGAAAATATTACAATACCTACGGAGACTTGTCAAAAACGTTTGCAAAAACAAACACAAAAAAGTACAACATTCTAAGCGACAACCGCGGCAAAGGATCTTGCCAGTCAAAATATAGTCCCAGCGAGAAAATATCACACAGCAGCGCAGTATTAAACCCATGTGCCCATCTGAAAACCATTAATGGAACATTTGTGCTTCTGGAAGAGTGATACTCAATCTGCCTGCGATGGAACATTTTCACATAGTAATGCTTTTCATCTATCATGGCACAGTATGCCGAAGGTCTTTCATGCTCTGAAATCAAATATTCCCCTGTTTATGGAGAAGCTAAAAATCTCTCTCCGGGATGGAGCGTGAAACAAACAGGCTGCTTGTCTTTGTTGCCCGGACCCCCATGAACGTCAGTAACCATCCACGTAATGAATTGACTTCGACTTGTATGTTAATGGAATTAAAGATTTCATTGTGGTTGTAGATTAGGGGCAGACGCCACGCACAATTTAACACTACGAGCGAATTACAAAAACACCGTCCCGTTCCAGCTTTCAACAGTTCACTGTCATTTAGCGCAGCGTGGGTGGCAAAACCCTGGAGTAAATTGATCTATTTGGTTTAAAGCTTTAGCCGTCTAGCACTTACACAGCCAGGTGGATCTCACATCCAAATGAAATTCACAAAAAAGAGCTTGTCAATATCATAGCCAGGATAAAACCTGTTACAGTGGTGTTCAAAAGTCCTGCATAGGCGTGAAGAAAATGGGCTTCACATGATCTACCAGTATCTGCAGCAGTGGCCAGAATGTGACGTTCAAGCTGCAGCAGTGGCCAGAACGTGAAGTCCAAGCGCAACGGTGGACCAAAACTGACGTCCAAGCCGCAGTGGTGGGCAAAACCCTGACGTCCAAGCTGCAGTGGTGGCCAGAACATGATGTCCAAGCTGCAGTGGGGGCCTGAACATGACGTCCAAGCTGCAGCAGCAGGGGCCAGAACATGACATCCAAGTTGCAACGGTGGCCAGAATATGACGTCCAAGCTGCAGCGGTCACCACTACGTGACATTCAAGCAGCTGCAGTGGCCAGTATGTGGCTAGAATATGACGTCTAGGCTGCAGCGGTGGCCAGAACAGATGTCCATATGTAGGGGTGGCTAGAACATAATGTCCAACCTCAGCGGTGGCCAGAATGTGATGTCCAAGCTGCAGCGGTGGCCAGAATGTGATGTCCGAGCTGGAAGAGAAAGTCTTCTTTTTCCCTCTTCAGGCTCAGTAGATCATGACCACTTCAGTCAATCCCTGATCACAGCTATCATGTTATATTTTGGGCTGTGGGAAGAAGGGTGATGATATGGGCAGCAATGTCAAAACAGAGAGGGTACAGTAGGTAAGTATTGAATTCCCTAACTTCAGTAAGAGCCACTGACAAGCATCAAGGGACTTCACCGGATGGCACCCTACTAAGACTAGCGCTAGTGTTGGATACCCCCTAGGGATCAATCAATGTTTTTCTTCTTAAAACCTCCTTAAAATCCTGAAAGCTGCTGTTTCACTAGGTAACAACCTGACACCTTTCAAGGCAGAAAATAAAAAACCCGTTGAGAATGTCGATTCGAAATCGGATTTTAAAGCACCAAAAGGTGATGCGATCGTAAATCACAAACACGTACTTATACATTATAAAATCAGGCCGCAAGTTGACTAAGGGGCTTTTTTTTTCCCCCAACATGGTCCCAAACCAGAGACCACCCTCGGAGAACCTGGGATTACAGATACTTTACAAAACAACACTTACAGGCCGTAGTTTAGTGCATATGGAATGAATGGCACTCTTGTCTCCTTGTATACAAGTGTGAGGCCGGCTCATAAATTACAATAAACCAGACTTTCATACAACATTTCGAAGTATATTCTACAATTTAGTTCTACATGAAGAAGAAAAAAAATAAAGCTAAAAATAAGGCTGCGTCGTGTACGCTATATAATGTGCAATGTTCCATTCTGGGCGGCATAAAGTTGGCACAAACATTCTAAAATAATTTTTCTGGACACTTGGCTACTGAACCAGGGCATTTAAGGCCATTCTGTTCTCCGGGAGCTAAAAAAAACGACATTATGTCAGATTCAGTATATTTTTCTGAAATGTATTTATATATAGTTTCATAGTGGGTTGGAAAAGACTCAAGTCCATCAAGTTTAACACTTCGCATGACGGAAACCTAAGTAATCCAGGAGAAAGCCAAAAATATTACAGAAAATACATGGAAAATCGTCTTTGACGAATCGTGCCCATACTGTAGCCAAGACGATTTGGGCAGAACTGGCTGATCTAGAATGTTTCCGACAACAGAACATATCCTGGAAAAGAAGGATTGGTATTGCTGAATTTCAATGTCCGATCTTTTCATTGTTGGTTGGCATGAGCCGACCCAAAGGTAGTCTCCCCACCATGAATGCTCAGTTAGGTGTACATGGATGGATACTCCAAGGGGTTTTCCCAACTTTTCTAAAGTCATCAGTACCCAGTGGGATGAAGGCCATCCATCAGTCATCTGACCGTGCTGCCAATCAATAGCCTAAGTGATAAGGTCATTTATTGGATGGCCACACCCGAGGAAGATAGGCATGCAGGGAATTAAGACACATTTTGTGGGACAATATTATGGCTTCAAGTCCCCTAAACCTTGATCACACCCTAAGGTGATCTTTGTGTATTTCAGTAGATCATTTCGAAATTAGGTTCCCGAAGTCATCCTGGGCAAATTATTCTGAAGTCTACTTCTTGTACATATATATATCAATATGGGCGCACACCTCTTATGGTGGGTGCAAGCTTCAAAAAATATACATGTAAACACTTACCAATAGATCAGCTGCACACCACGCTATATCTTTAAAGGAAATGCCAGAATGGCTGTGTGAATTTATTGCATCATATAATAAGAATCAAGGAAATATATAGAAAGCTACTGAAAGCTGGCCCTGGTCTAAAGAATAAATGTGAAAGCATTAGTTGATATCATTGCCATGAAATCATAAGCCCAGTAACTGTTTACAGAGTTCTTTCACTATACTGGGTCCTAATCTCACCCTCATGTCTGCAACCTGGAAGTGTGAATGGGTAAATGCCCTAATGCAGTTAAAATCATGGTCTTAAAGGGAATGTCTCAAGACTATATGTAAAACCCTGCCTTTAAAAGGAGTGTATATCTCACATTAGTCACTGGGCGGGGTGCTGCTCCAAATATAAATAACTATATATATCAATATGGGCGCTAACCTCTTATGGTGGGTGCAAGCTTCATTTACCCATTCACACTTCCAGTTTGCAGACATGAGGGTGAGATTAGGACCCAGTATAGTGAAAGAACTCTATAAACAGTTACTGGGCTTATGATTTCATGGCTATGATATCAACTAATGCTTTCACATTTATTCTTTAGACCAGGGCCAGCTTTCAGTAGCTTTCTATATATTTCCTTGATTCTTATTATATGATGCAATAAATTCACACAGCCTTTCTGGCATTTCCTTTAAAGATATAGCGTGGTGTGCAGCTGATCTATTGGTAAGTGTTTACTTCTTGTACATGTCCACTGGAGAATTTGGTATGACCATGGCGAAATATGTAAGCAGCCTTCTCCAACAAAACCAATTTATCAGCTCAGGGTCCAGGGCATAAATCTATGGTGAAAAATTAATGACCAAAGGAGTGCAAAAAAAGTGTGACACACCTAAGATGTCCCTCCAGCTAGGCAATCCTAGGCTAATCCCTGTCTCCAAGATTACCCCTAATGTTGGGACTGCCTGTGTACCTTACTAGGCTCCTGAGTAAGACTCACACAGATGTCTCCCTTTCCCCCAAAGAATTGCAGGGGCTGGAAGGCAGGGAAACACACAGAGTACCCAGGCAAGGCATCAGGTATTGCAGGTTTCCAGAAGATCTCCAAAATAGAAGCTTCAATGCTGCCACCGCAATGACACCAAAGCTGAACAACAGCTAGATTCACAACAGGTAAGTACACAAGTTCTATAACCGTCATTGAGTGAGATCAGAGACAGGTAGATATAGTGGAAGGGGAGGGTAATAACAGGCTACAACAACCAGGGGCGGACTGGCTCAGGTGGCAGGGCTCGTGGCACAGCCCACATGTAGGGACGGCACGGCGATGCAGACGGCGGCTGATATGGTGAGTGAGAAACTCTGCTAGCACCCCCCTTCCCGGTCATCAAAAATCTCTGCTAGCACCCCTCCCACCCAGGGCCAGAGGCTATGAGTATACTCATCCAGAGTAAAAGGGTACGTCACTCCTTCAGCATAGAAGATAAGGCACATTGGTAAAACTGCCAAATAAGCCTGCAATTAATTAAAAGTGGAGACCTTCTGACTTCAGGTCTCCCAGAGGTGACAACAGGACGTACACACTCATGACAGTCTGCTAGACCCATGGGGAATATGTATGCAGCTTTCTTCAACAATAGCAACCAATTAGCTGAGGTTCCAAAGTGCAAATCATTGATCAGAGAACAGCTATAGGATAAAAAAGTACAAATAAAGCAAGTTATCCGGATGGAGCATCAACTTGGGTAAAACCGATTTAAGATCTACATTGGCTGATCTCACAAGATTGGCCAAAAATAAAAAGTCTAGAAGGTCTAAGGCCCAGAGTTGAAGTAAGTGGAGGCAAAAGAGTACTGGTGACCAGACTGGGAAGCCTAATGTCAGGTGCGACACTTAATGGTTGGTACAAGGACTCAAAAACTGGAGGTCCACTTGGTCAACATCTGGGTACAACAATCTGGAAGCAAGAATTTGTAAGGATGAATGTTTTCCATCTAATCCTCTACTTTGCCTTGAAGGAACGTCATCCAAGCTCTATGTTTGCTGTGAAACGTGGCTAAACCAAAAACAAGCCATAGCGAAGAGTGTCTCGGCTTCTGGATAAAACTTTTTTTGATCTAATTCTGGACAACCCCTTTAAATACGAGCATGAACCATTCGAGTAGTGGATTGTTGACCTCTATTATTCAGTACCCTGAGCTTCATTCGTTCTTCTGCCTCTCTTAAAAAGCTGTTTCAAATTAAACATATGCAGCGCTGAACATATCTTAATCTTTTAAATCTTCCTCCAACACTCTTGAAGACTGTGCTACTGTTTTGGAATAGAAAAGGTATGTCAGAAAGGACGGGTCCCGGGGGAGAACTATTGAATATGTTTATTAAATACAAAGTTGAAGACTGTAAAGACTCTTACAAAAAGCAAATAACAGACTCCAGTGTGAGAAACGGGTAAGGTACAAACTTGGAGGACTGGCACACGGGCAACTTGGCACGCCGCGCACCGCTGTGGCCGGTAGCACAGTATATTAACTATCGAGTATGAATCTTAAAGTCAACCTGTAATGTAGGCTTAATATATCTTTTAAAAACAGAATTGTTCTCTGTATTTCCCAAAAAAAATAACAACAAATAAAACCTACAGTGTATTAGATTATAATGTTCTAGAGCCTACAATTTTAGGCGACCACACGTGGGAAGATCTATTGACATTGGCTTTGACAAGGTTTGTGTGATCATCCTGATCTTTCATGCAGAGGTGTAACGTTGACCTTCTAGTCCCTAATGAAAATTCTCTAAGACATAGCGAATGTCCCAATTCGAATATGGCCCGAAAAGACGTTTCTCATATTTATGTATATACAGTATATATAGTCATTTACATAGCGCTATTAATTCCATAGCACTTTACATACATTTGCAACACTGTTCCCATTGGGACTCACAATATAAATCATCCTATCCATCTTTTGACAGTGTGGGAGGAAACCAGAGTGCCCGGAGGAAACCCATGCAAACACAGAGAGAACACACAAACTCCTTGAAGATGTTGTCCTTGGTGGGATTTGACCCCAGGGACCTCAAGACTGCAAGGCTGCAGTGTTAACCACTGAGCCACCATGCCCCCCATGCTCAGAGATCTCTCCAGACCCCAAATCATAATAAAACAGAAGGTAAGAAGGGGGATATAAAAAATGATTATACTCCCTGACCTGCAGCTTCCCTCCCACCCACTTCTCCACATGCTTCAGGTGTTTGGTCTTCTTGTCTTCGTCTTCTCTTCTTCTTGTCTTTGGTCTGCTCTGCAAAATTATGCAGGCCTCACGACATGGTATTGGTGCGCCCATGTCATGAATTTCCCTGTGATCCACATATCATGGCGTGTAAAGCTGGGCTGTGAAGTGAGTAAGCCAAATATCTGACTCTTCAATTTCCCTGAATCCAACTCCTACTCCAACTCCACCAAAATGGACACCAACTTCACGACTCCGACTCCACAACTATGGCGATGAAGTCAGTAAGCCACAAATCTGACTCCAATCCTCAATTTCCCTATTTGAGCTTCTCCGACTCCACATCTTCGACTCCACAGCCCTGTAAAGGTCGAAAAGGAATGGAGGATTGGGCATAGAGTGGGGCAGGATCGGTTTGTGTGGGCTTAGAAATGGTGACAATAATCTTTAATTGCTTTTCTTAACCCTTTTCCATAAAGAGTCAACTCACTATAAAACAATTTGCTCATCTGAAAACTGTGTCATCTAAACTACTGGTACTGAAGAGCTCACATGCTGGGAACGGGCCAATGGAGACGTTCAGCTACCAAGGTGGTGTTACCATTGACCTGCTCTAGTTACACCTTTGCCTCTGTTTCTTTGTATCTTTCTTTCCCACTGTTGGATTCCATTAACGCACATTTCTTTCTTTGAGTTTGTGGATCAGATAGCTCTTCTCAGTGTAAAGTAAAAACTGAGTAGATTGCTCATAGCAATCACTGCTGACACCTGCAGCTCCTTCTCCCCTCTCACAGCACATTTAGTCTCACAGGCACCAAAGGAGGAATACTGCAGCTGGTACCCCCTCCTCACTATCTATTAGCTTTAGGGGTACTTCACACACTGCAACATCGCTAGCGATGTCGCTGAAACATCACAGGTTTTGTGACGTAACAGCGACCTCTCCAGTGACGTTGCAGTGTGTGACACGCATCAGCGACCTGGCCCTGCTGTGAGGTCGCTGATCGCTGCAAAATCGTTCAGGACATTTTTTGGTCCTTGGTCTCCCGCTGGTCAGCACGCATCACTGCGTGTGACAGCGAGAGACCAACGATCAGCGACCTCCCAGCCAATGCACATTAGAAGCTGGGCACTTGTAACCAGGGTAAACACCGGGTAACTAAGCAGCGCGCGCTGCTTGGTTACCTGGTGTTTACCTTGGTTACCAGCGATGTCGCTGCTGACCTGGTCACTGCTGAGTCTGCCTGTTTGACAGCTCACCAGCGACTGCAGAGAGATCTTTCCAGCGATCTTGGCCAGGTTTGGATCGCTGGAAAGTCTCAGTGTGTAAAGGGGCCCTTAGACAGGTTTTTAGTGATTGGAAAGGTTTTTGGATTTTAACTAAAGAAAGGAAAAGGGGAAGATGACACATTACCCTGACAACTCAAGATGAAGGCGGACATATCAGGGATGCAACCTAGGGGCCCAAGAGGTTAGGGAGCCCATTTTCATTCCAAATCAGGTGCAATTGTGCTTTATGATGAGATTAGGACTGCTTAGGGCCCATATATTGTTCTTGCACAGAGGCCCTCTTTCCCCAATGAGTGAATCGATTGAAGAGACACTGGTCCAGTGGCCACCACCATTATCCATAACTCTACGAACTTCCTCCTACCGGCACCTTTCTGATTTGCAAGTCCGGTGAGGTGCCATCATTGCGGCATGATGCACATGTGACATTGAGCAAGGCTGGCTAATTCAAACACATCTGAGGATGCTGCCAGGTAGGATTCTATGATTCTATGGTTTGCCAGTCTGGTGAAGAGTCATCGTTGCGGCATGATGTACACATGATGTTGAGCAAGGCTGGCTAATCAAAACCGATCTGGGGATCCTGGCAGGTAGGATGAAGTTGGCATGGTTAATCTACTGACCTGGCAACGGGACCACTGTCCTGCCAATCAATTCACTAATCTCTACTGATAAGAAAAACAAAAAAACACATGGTCTGCATAGAAGCTGCATATAAAAAGCAGTAGGATTTAGTTTTTTAATCAAAATCATCTGCAAGTTTGTTCATGGAAATGGTCAACTCAGACTAAAGAATGTTTGATATATTGGAAAAATTGGGCAAAAGTTACAATATGGTGGACTGATCATATTTGCATGGAGGGGGAGGGGTAATCGTTTAGAATTGCAATGCTTTTTGTGCCTGCTGTAAAGCCTCATTCATGAATATAATTTTGTAATTTAGTTGATGTCAACCGTTGAAAAGAGCAATCACCTCACCGACCGCGCTGCCATAAATCAGCATAATTTCTGCTGCTTATTCCACTGTGGTTCATACCTCACCTCTCACACGGGCAGAAAAGCGCGGTGGTTTTTTCTATCCAAATAAACTTTGCTAAGCAGAATTTAAGCTGAAGAGCGCCTGACAGCTATCGCTGCTTGCTTCGTATTTTGGAACTATTTAACAGATTGGAATTTAGTGTTTATTCATTCGCATATTTCTATTTAGAATGCAAGGCAGTGGTCAAAGAACTAGAGAAGATACATTCTTAAAGGGGTATACTCAAATGGTTAAATTGTTTTCATTAGCTAGATAACATGAAAAGAAGCAAGTTTGCAATTGACTTGCTTTTCAAATCTGCTGTCATTCTCCTGAAATGAAAGCTTTCATCTTTCATAGTGTACACCTCGTTTGCATTCTGCTCGGCCACCAAACACCGAACACAAGGCCAACAGCGTGCAGTAGTTACATTCCGGGACAGAATTAACGCTTATGGGGACGTCACACACATCAATATCGCTTGCAATATCGCTGCTGCACATGACGTTGCAGCGATATTGACGTGTGTGACAGGGTGCATCAACCAGCGATATATCACTGGTTGATGGTCGCCAGGTTTTAGAACCTGCTCTAAAACCTGGAGATGGTCACCCGGTGGACACACAGCATCACTGCGTGTGACACCGGGAGACGAGCGAGAAGCCAGCTCCCAGTGCCTCTCAGCAAGCGCTGGGAGCTGGTATCAATGGTAAACAGCGCTTGTTTACATGGTTAACAGCGATCTCGCTGGTATTGATCGCTGGTGAGTCTGCCTGTGTGACAGCTCACCAGCGATTAGCCTTCAATGTCGCCAGCAATGAGATCGCCATTTATGTGTGTGACGTCCCCATTAGGCTGGAAACACACTGTCTGAGTGACATGCGAGTTACTCGCACAAGTCTAGGATCATTCACCCTGGATGGCCTCCCCGTCTCTGGATGGGAGCAGTGGAGCTACATGGTAAAACATACTACTGACAGCATCCTGTCCAAAGAAGCAGAAGTCGGTGCCGGGTAAATTATCCGAGACTCGTGCGAGTAACTCGCATGTCACTCGGACAGTGTGTTTCCAGCCTTAACATCCCAGTCAGGTCTTTCCAGCCAGTTGATTACTATACAGAAGTTAGTTACTCACCTTGCTATCTCTATCTTCTCAGGTTCTAACAAAGCTGCTGTTTATTTGTAGAATCACAATCCCAAACATTAAGAATCACTGCTCTCACTGTCAGGAGCTGTGTGTTTTTCATTGAAAACCAAGTTATTACTGTATATAAATACAGTGATAACAGTGTAAGGAACAAACCACTGACAGCTGAGTGTGTACAGCAGAACTTGTGCTGAGCTTTATAGTTCTACTAATATTACAGCTCTGCTGCTTACCACAACTATCATCAAGGAGGAGATGAGACCAACCTGCCAGAGAACGGGAAGTAAGGAGACTGTGGAGGTCTGAGATGCTGAGGAGACAACTTGAGGATAACCCTTTAAAGAAGCATTAACGTATGTGCAACATAGTTTATAAAGTATTTCTAACCATTGGCCACATAGAAGTAAATTAACATTAGAACTTTCAAAGTTTAGGCATATTTTTATTAATGTGGTTGTCCACATCCAATCCTTAAAATATGGTAGTTCATCAATAGTATAATGGTGGGGATCCAACAACCAACACCTCTGCCACTCAACTGTTACTACCTATGTTGGTGGCAGATATAAAGAGTGTCCAGAGAGAAAGATCACAGCTCCATGCACTGCTTAGTGTGGCCACTGCCAGGTACTGCAGGACAGCACCTATTAAAGAGAAAAGGAGTGAATATGCTGTATCCAGCAATGAGCTGTAGCACTCCATATGATGCTTTACATCCAACAGAGCTGATTGTTAGGGGTGTCAAACCACCACAAATGTGATAGTAATTTAGGTATAACAGTAATAGACAACCCCCCTTAATATGTATTGGCCACAAATTACTACAATACGTAAAGCTATATTAAATGATTAGCTACAGTGCCTACAAGTAGTCTTCAACCCCCTGCAGATTTAGCTGGTTGACACATGCGGAATTAACTTGGCATTGTGACATTTGGACTGTAGATCAGCCTGGGAGTGGGAAATGCACTGCAACAAAAAATGTATTTATTTATTTATTTATTTTTTTAAAGCGTTAAAAGTTAATTCAGAGGGTCATTTATTATTCAACCCCACAAACCACCAGCATTCTGTTTGGTCCCCCTAAAGTATTGAGAAGTAGTTCAGGCACAAAGAACAATGAGCTTCACATGTGTGGATTAATTATCTCTTTTGCCAGCCTTTTCTGACTATTTAAGACCCTCCCCAACCTTGTGAACAGCACTCATACATGGTCAACATGGGAAAGACAAAGGAGCATTCCAAGGCCATCAGAGACAAGATCATGGAGGGTCACAAGGCTGGCAAGGGGTACAAAACCCTTTCCAAGGAGTTGGCCCTACCTGTCTCCACTGTTGGGAGCATCATCCGGAAGTGGAAGGCTTATGGAACTACTGTTAGCCTTCCACGGCCTGGACAGCCTTTGAAAGTTTCCTCCCGTGCCGAGGCCAGGCTTGTCCGAAGAGTCAAGGCTAACCCAAGGACAACAAGGAAGGAGCTCCGGGAAGATCTCATGGCAGTGGGGACATTGGTTTCAGTCAATACCATAAGTAACGTACTCCACCGCAATGGTCTCCGTTCCAGACGAGCCCGTAAGGTTCCTTTACTTTCAAAGCGTCATGTCAAGGCTCGTCTACAGTTTGCTCATGATCACTTGGAGGACTCTGAGACAGACTGGTTCAAGGTTCTATGGTCTAATGAGACCAAGATCGAGATCTTTGGTGCCAACCACACACGTGATGTTTGGAGACTGGATGGCACTGCATACGACCCCAAGAATACCATCCCTACAGTCAAGCATGGTGGTGGCAGCATCATGCTGTGGGGCTGTTTCTCAGCCTAGGGGCCTGGCCATCTGGTCCGCATCCATGGGAAGATGGATAGCACGGCCTACCTGGAGATTTTGGCCAAGAACCTCCGCTCCTCCATCAAGGATCTTAAGATGGGTCATAATTTCATCTTCCAACAAGACAACGACCCAAAGCACACAGCCAAGAAAACCAAGGCCTGGTTCAAGAGGGAAAAAATCAAGGTGTTGGAGTGGCCTAGTCAGTCTCCTGACCTTAACCCAATTGAAAACTTGTGGAAGGAGCTCAAGATTAAAGTCCACATGAGACACCCAAAGAACCTAGATAACTTGGAGAAGATCTGCATGGAGGAGTGGGCCAAGATAACTCCAGAGACATGTGCCGGCCTGATCAGGTCTTATAAAAGACGATTATTAGCTGTAATTGCAAACAAGGGTTATTCCACAAAATATTAAACATAGGGGTTGAATAATAATTGACCCACACTTTTATGTTTAAAATTTATTAAAATTCAACTGAGCAACATAACGTTTTGGTTTGTAAGATTTATGCTTCTGTTAATAAATCCTACTCTCGCTTGCAGTTTGAAGGCTCTAACTTATTTACATCTTATCAAACCACCTAAATCTGCAGGGGGTTGAAGACTACTTGTAGGCACTGTATATTAGGTTCATTTCATAGTTGGGGCACTCAGGGGGCATCAATACTTTTTAAGGGGATCATTAATACTGTGTAAAGGGGCACTCACTTGTTTTCAGGGGGCACTCAAAGGGCATAATTACTTTTTAAGAGGACACTATTTATTTTAAGGGTGTATTAATAATGGGTTAGCGGGCGCAATACTTGTCATGCCCAGACACTGGCAATAACTGCTATGCCACCGGGTAAAAGTCCCATCACTAGGTCATATTTCTAACATTTTGTACCTGCAAAAAGGCACAAAATGTTTCAAAATTTGAGCACCTCTGGACAATGGATTGTACTGTTTAGATTTATACTCTTATGTAGAATTGGGCAATCTCGAACTGTAAATTTTAGGGTTTTTAAGGAGAGAGAGACAAAGGGAGAGAGAGGGTGAGAGAGGGAGGCAGCGAGGGAAAGAGAGTGAAAGTGAGAAAGAGACAGACGGAGAGGGAGAGGGAAAGAGAGAGAAAAGGAAAAAGAGAGATGGAGAGAAAGATAGAGAGGGATAAGAAGAGAGGGATAAGGAGAAAGAGAGAGAGAGGAGAGAGAGAGGGAAGAGAGAGTGAGAAGGAGAGAGAGGAAGAAGGAGTGAGAGAGGGAAGAGAGAGAGGGAGAAGGAGAGAGAGGTAGAAGGAGAGAGAAGGAGAGAGAGAGGGAGGAGAGCGAGAGGGAGGAGATAGAAGGAGAGAAAGAGGGAGAAGGAGAGAGAGAGGGAGAATGAATGAGAGAGGGAGGAGAGAGACGGAGGAGAGAGAGAAAGAGAGAGAGGGAGGAGAGAGAGGGAGGAGAGAGAGAAGGAGAGAGAGGAGTGGGAGATGGAGAAAGAGGGAGAGACAGGTAGAGAGAGAGAGGGGGGGGAGAGAGGAAGCGAGAGAGGGAAAGAGAGATAAAGTGGGAGAAGGAGGGAGAGATAGGAAGAGAGAGTGAGAGGGAGAAAGAGGAAGAGAGAGAGGGAGATAAAGGGAGAGGGAGTTGGAGAGGGAGAGAGAGGGAGAGAAAGAGAGCAAGAGAAAGGGAGAGAAAGAGAGAGCAAGACAGAGAGGGAGAGAGACAGATGTAGTGGGAGAAGGAGAAAGAGCGAAAGATCGGGAAACGGAGAGAGAGAGTTCGGGTTAAAATGCACATCAATGGGATCTGGGTCCAGGGTCAAGTTCAGATCGGATCCGGGTCCCAAACTGGACTTCTCTAAAAAGTTCAGCCAGACATGGCAGACCCTAACGTCAATGGGTTCACTCATTTCTACTTTTATGCAATTTGCTCAATATCACAGATGTGGTCAATAATTTCATCTATCTTATATGGGCAGCACAGTGGCTCAGTGGTTAGGACTGTTGCTTTGCAACGCAGGAGTCCTAGTTTCAAATTTAACCAGGGACAACATCTGCAAGAAGTTTGTATCTTCTCCCTGTGTTTGCATGGGTTTCCTCTGGGTTCTCTGGTTTCCTCCCACACTTCAAAGAAATACTGATAGGGAATATAGATTGTGAGCCCCACTGGGGACAGTGATAATGATGTATGTGAAGCGCTGTGGAATTAATGGCGCTATATAAGTGAATACATATTATTTTTATAGGACGAAATATGACAGCTCTTCTTTGGTACAGAAATTTGCTCCAAACAGTTGTCAGTTCCCTTCCTTCTATTGCACTACTAAATATGGGGGCAGAAAAACAATTGCAACGCAGCCACAAAGTGTGAATACAGGCTAGCACTTTGTAGTATATAGAAACTTTGCAATACAAAAAGTCAAAATTTGGGCCTTGTATATGTGTCGCCCGGGGCAGTGGGGACTCGGGTATCCGGGCCCTTTTCCGCTGTGGTCGGGGGATGTCACTGGTGGCCTGCCCAGACCCGTGGCCCCAGAGACCGAACTTTTAGAAAAAGGGGTATAATATATACAGGGAAATTAAGTTTATAATGTAGCTCTAGTGACGCCACCCGCAGCTTCTGGTGATTGAGCACCAGCGTCGCTTCAGTCCTCCGGAGGGTGGTAGTATAGCGGCCTTGATGGTACAGCTCCCTGCAGGTGGAGCTAACCCCCCAGGGCAGGGATGCACCGGTGATGGTAAGGGTGCTGGTAATGGATGGATGGATGAGCAGGGTGCAGCAAAGAAACAAATACGCAGAGACTTGAGCACTCTACCCGGGTACTTTACTCGAACGTTGCAGATGGTAATACAATTCACAGCAGGTAACAGTCTCTGGACGAAATAGTTGGCCGGGTAGTCGCAACGGCCTGCAAAGTCTCGGGGAGTCTCCCGTGGAATGCCTGCTTGGATCCGCCCTGTGTCCTGCTCTCAATGCCTGTCTTGAGGTGCCCACTTCGTACCAGGCCCGTTGGAGATGGGAATCCTGGTGTGACAATTACTCTGGCCAGGGTGACAGGGCCAGTAAACGGTCCGCGACCTCCAGTGTTCTCGGTGAGGTGATAAACTCCCTCGCCATCTTCGGAACCGGTTGCTCCGGTAAAACAGAGCAGGGTTCCCTCCTGAGAATGGGCGCTCGGGGGATTCTCTCCTTCCGTCTGGGCTGCCCACTTCTCTCTCTACCGGCCCCCTCCCTGGGATTCTTCCTTCACTCTCTTGTAGGATCCCCGTTCTCTGTCTTCCCTCAGTGGCGACTAAAACTCACTGTGTGTCCTCCCTCCTCCCCTAACTCCCCCCCTAGGGTATGGGCCCTTTCCATCTGCCTAAGTGGGGGGGTGTGGGAGTGCTAGGATGGGAGGCTCCCAAAGGACATTTGCATTGCATTGTGACAGGGGTAACCGCACACTCATTTATGGGTGCAGTACCCCAATTGTGACACCTGATCAGGTGGGGCGCCACATACAATAGGATAATAAAAACGTGATAAAAAATTAGAGCGATTCAATAAAGTCATGTTCTGAAAAAAAATATTAAAGCGGTTGTCTGAAACGTCCAAATTCTGAACAAAAAGCTTAGATTGGTGTAAAAATATAAAAGATATTAAATTTACCTCCTCAGGTCCCTGACGGTCTCCACTCTTTCCTGCAATGATATATCTGTCATGGGAACTGGTGGACACAGACAGAAGGGGGCGTCTCGTGCAAGAACAATATATGGGCCCTTTAGAGCCAAAGAGCTCATCAAAATGCACAATTCAACCTGCTTTGGAGGTTTAAATGGGTCCACTAACCTCTTGGGCCCCTGTGCAGCTGCACCAATGATATATCCGCCCTTGGTCATGGGTACATGTGACCGCTGTAACAGATCAGTGATTGGCTGCAGAAGTCACATGCTCCAAAGGTCAAACTAAACGGTAACATCTTTGCTACAGAAGTAGGAATCGGGCAATGGGAATTGTTGAAGTGGCTATCACCTTTGCTTGTTTTTTACGAAAAAAAATTTTGTAGAAGAAATAT
The DNA here is from genome assembly GCA_033576535.1 of Allobates femoralis. Taxonomy (NCBI): domain Eukaryota; kingdom Metazoa; phylum Chordata; class Amphibia; order Anura; family Aromobatidae; genus Allobates; species Allobates femoralis. The sequence goes on along the minus strand of JARQOC010000001.1, from coordinate 599,277,712 downwards.
ACTCCTGTAATCATTTCTAGTACTTTTTTTTATTACAAAGGTTTATGCTAAAAAATATTTATTTTGCACTACATTAAAAATTGTATTGATTGAAAACAACTGGTTCTAACATTAGAGTGTAGATAGAGCTTAGAATTCTTTCAGAAGAAACTTCTGTAACTTCCACTAGAGAAACTTTCAACTAAAGGGCATTCCAAGAAGTTGAAGATGGACTGAAGATGATTTAGTGGCGCTCTACCCTGCATTGTAAACACAACTATTAAGAATCTCCATGTTGCTGCGTCCAAAGATGTTTCTACATCTCCGTGTTCTGTAAACTACAAACAGATGCTCTTCAGCCTGCCCTCCCTCCGATGATGCAAAACGTCCTGGGGCGACAAGCCACTGAGGTCTTCTTACAGCAGCCTAGAAACGTATAACACAAAAAAAAATGATTCCAAACTATCAATCCCTCTAGGAATCTGTAAAGTTGGGTCAAGCTTATTTGTTCCTGAATAACGAAGCTGAATAAAATCTAGTAGGGCGTTCCAATGTTGACCTTGGATGATCCAACACTGACCTCAGTTCATCACCCAACCGTTCCATGGTCCTTACACCTTTAGACCTGTAGGTCCATATCAATGTGTCACGGGGTCCTTCTCCGGTATCCCACAATCAACAGAGCGAGAGATGTGAACAGCCCAAGAACATATTATTACTTAAAAAACATAAAAATCATTAAAACAATCCATCAGAAAAATCCTTAAAGCAATCCAACAGTATACTGTATTTCCAGGTAACCCAGGTGTATGGAGGGCTCACCTCCGCTTCAGCATCTCACACAAAAGACTGAATCGTACTACTGCTCCTCCCCCAACCAGCTCCCATATCCGAAAAAAGGTCTACTGTCACCCCAGGGGGTGGTACAAACAAGTACAGACAGAGGACTAGAATGACCAAGCAAGGCTATGTTCACAGTAATTCAATTGTTAGACTCTCTGGAGTGTAATGAGTAAACAGGGAGGAGGTAATGGGGGAATGCACAGATAACAACAAAGCACTTATAAAATGAAGTAAAATAAAACCCACCATAATCACACCATCATACAATGGTTATCCAATGAACGGTTTTTGGTTGTTTTTTTGAAAATTTAAATATTGTATTTAGGGTCTAGATTTGCTTAGAAGTTACTGCTGGAAGTACAGCATATCTTAATTTTAGTCAAATGTTTTGATAGAAAAAATTGTCTTCCTATTATGATGGACACAGACGGACAGCTGTCTCACTGACGCCAACAGATATTGAGACAGCTGCCTATCTTGTCCGACCTGACCCCATAAGTAGTAAACATCACATAAAGGAATTTGTTAATTGCGCATGTATGAGACCACTCACATATATCGAATTTTCATAGTCTGAGGATGGAGCGCCATGAGATGAACCGGTAGGAACATTGCGGTCCTTACTTGTAGAGTGAATATCTAAAGTGTAATAACTGGCCTAGGAGTTATAGAAAAAGATTTTTTATGGAGGATTTAATGATCAGATGCACCTGACATATTCTCATGGGGCTGTTGTCTGCTTAGGATGGTAGTATGGGTATCCCAAACAACTGAGTGATATGGAGCTGAACTTGCCCCACTAGCGGTCCCGGTTTATGAGATCAATTATGAGAAACTAAGGCAGAAAACAAGTGTAATAGAATCTTAAATAGTTAAAATAGGGGCAAGGATGAGAGTATTATCTCCTCACCTGGAGTGGTTTTGAGTGATACCACTGATGTGTGTAAGGCGGCCGTCACAAGCATCAATTTGTAGAACGATATCGTTTATGTGATCTGCTTTTTGATCGCTAAGCAATATCGTTTGTGCGTCGCTGCGTGTAATCAAGCGATTTTACAATGTAAAATCGCTTGATTGTTTGATCGCAGATTGGTGAGCCGGAGCTCATATCAAGCGATAATTGCTTGAACAATCTGCTTCATTGTGGTGTATGACACCACGATGAACGATCTCCCAGCGGCAGAGCCTATGCTGGGAGATGGTATCTATGGTAAACGTCGGGTTACTAAGCACCGTGCGGCGCCTAGTAACCCGATGTGTACCATAGTTACCAGCAATCTCGCTGATCCACATCGCTGGTGAGTCTGCCTGTGTGACATCTCACCAGCGATGTGAGCGATATTGTTAGCGATCGAGCGTGCATGTGATCGTTAACAATATCGTGCATAACATTGAAGTGTGTGACGGCCGCCTAACAAGCGGCTGCAGATCCGCAGGTGATACACACCAAAATAGGAGATGAGGAAAAAATGTGGTTCCTCTGTGGAGCCTCAAATGGACGAAAAGGACTCCAAATGGCTTTGTTAGGAGTATGGATAATTGGTCTACACGATTTAAGGCAATTGAGCCTCTTCGTCAACCGTAGTATGCATATATATGGTCAATATATGTTGACCGTAGGTTGTAGTATAGTATGATTTTGTCCTGAGGAAGAGGCTGTTTTGCCTTGAAACGCGTAGACCAATAAACCATACTTCTACCCAAGCCATTTGTCCCAAGGACTATCATTGAGTCCTTTTCATCCATTTGAGACTGTGCAGAGGAACCATATTTTTTCCTAATCATTAGTAACCCTCCATCAGGAACAAAACATTGAAAAGAATGTTCCTCATGAAGGAGGATTACTCAGAAAAACGTCCAATAAATCACATTCTTTGAAGATCCTACATCCTTTTTTAGTGCACAGCAGCGTGGCTTTTAACCCGCCCTTGAGCCCTCATATAGCCCCATCCTGCAGTGTCTGTTTCCTCAAGGTTTAAGTGGTTGTGTCTAACACAACCCATCCAGGTGAGTACAACCTATTCCCTAGGTTTCACCAAAAACCACAGATAAGAACCAATTGCACATTTTCTTTTCCAAGCCTTCTAGCCATGAAATCAATGATGTCACCCACTACCCATATGACCATTGTAGATGTAAGTGGCCTCAGTGATTGACTGTATTGTACCTGAGTGCAGCAATCGATCACTGAGACCACTGGTTGGTTGTCATGGTCAGGTACTCGCTGCAGCATAGTGGGAAGAACATGAGCTAGAAGTTTTCATAAAGTTTGGGGCCACGAATAGTCCACCCACAAATTTGGGTGTACCGCCCGAACTCAAACTTCAAACGGTTCACTCATCTCTACTTATGATCTTTTGTTCATGAACCTTGAGATGATCAGGATGAACACCAGAAAAGGTTTACTTCAACTGAAAACTTATGCCATAAATAAAGCTTTATGTCTACAGGCTGGGTTACCACTTTCCTATTACACTGTGGGCAACACCTGTCCCTCATATTCACAGGCTGTGATAAATACTTTCCCTCCATTCTGACAGGTGATGAGTACCGCGTCCCTATTCCCCTGACAGACAGTGGGTGCAGCTTTCTCATCATCTGGACAGGTTATTATTATTTATTATTACAGTGCTATTAATCCATGGCACTCTACATATGAAAAAGGGGCATACATAGACAAGTACAATAAACATGAGCAATACAAGGCACAGACAGATACAGGTGTAGAGAGGACCCTACCCACGAGGGCTCACTGTCTACAAGGGACGAGTGAGGATACAGTAGGTGAGGAGAGAGGACCCTGACCACAAGGGCTCACGGTCTACAAGAGATGGGTGAGGATACAGTAGATGAGGAGAGAGGACCCTGACCGCGAGGGCTCACGGTCTACAAGAAATGGGTGAGGATACAGTAGATGTGGAGAGAGAACCTTGCCCATGAGGGATCACAGTCTACAAGGGATGGGTAAGGATACAGTAGGTGAGGAGAGAGAACCCTACCTACCAGGGCTCATTGTCTACAAGGGATGGGTGAGGATACAGTAGGTGAGGAGAGAGGACCCTGCCCACGAAGGCTCATTGTCTACAAGGGATGGGTGAAGATACATTAGGTGAGGGTCGAGCTGGTTGTGCGGCAGTATAGTGGACTGAGGATCAAAGCAGGTTGTAGGCTTATCAGAAGAGGTGGGTCTCCAGACTCCTGTCTGTGAGGGTTCACAGTCTACAAGGGATGAGTGAGGAAACAATAGGTGAGGAGTGAGGACCCTGCCTGTGAGGGCTCATTGTCTACAAGTGATGGGTGAGGATACAATAGGTGAGGAGAGAGGACCCTGCCCATGAGGGATCACAGTCTACAAGGGATGGGTGAGGATACAGTACGTGAGGATAGAGGACCCTGCCCATGAAGGCTCATTGTCTACAAGGGATGGGTGAAGATACAGTGGGTGAGGGTCGAGCTGGTTGTGCGGCAGTATAGTGGACTGAGGATCAATGCAGGTTGTAGGCTTATCGGAAGAGGTGGGTCTCCAGACTCCTTTTGAAGGTGTCCATGGTAGGCATGAGTCTGATATGTTGGGGATATGGGGAGAAGTCTTCAATGTGAATGTGGGAAGAGGAGATAAGAGAGGAGCAGAGAAGGAGATCTTGTGAGGATCGGCGATTGCATGCAGGTAAGTACCAGGAGGCCATGTCACATATATATGGCGGAGACAGGTTGCTGATGGCTTTGCATGTCATGGTTAAGGCTTTGAACTGAAGTCTTTGGGCAATGGGAAACCAGTGAAGAGATTGGCAGAGAGGAGAGGCCGGGGAATAGGTGGATTAGTCGGGCAGCAGAGTTTAGGACATGTTGGAGAAGGGAGGTGACAGAACAAGGAGGTTGGAGTAGTTGAGGAAGTTATAGGTACAACTTTCCGTCTATGGGATTTCTTGGGATAGCCCTACAGTACAGTCTACGGGAAGGCATAGACTTATTCACAGCGAGACTACAATAACTGAGATACGAGGGGTTAAAAAAAATGATGGCCAAAGTAAATCTAAATCCCAAACAGAGGGGGAGGAAAAAAAAAATACAGAAACAAAAGAATTATGTGAGGGAAACACTGGGGCTTCGGAAAGAATGACAGCTTTACTGCCGGACTGGTGAGAATACAGAAAGTTGAGTTTGACTTCCACAGGAAGCCTCGAAATTAAACTTACTGAAATATATCCAACACTTAAAAATTCAATTATCTTTCGCAGAACATTTTAATTTAGTCACTGGCGAACAACAGATGGTTTAATGTCGAGGCCTACATTCAAGTCAACCTTTCCCCATTCGTAGGAGGTTGAGAGTTTTTGTTTTACTTTTGTTTGATTTTCAAAAAGTTTAAGAAATGTTGAAGATCTTCTTAATTGTTGCATCTGGCGTCCAGCGAGGCCGTCTTATGAATGAAACAACGGCCTAGTCAGGAGCCGGGACAGATGTGGTATTTCGCAGTGTGGTGTGGGGTTTGATACAGCCAGATAGAGCCAAATAAACACGGCCGGGGTCAGGGGAACAGAAGGAAGGTTTGTGCGCAGCAGAATAATACTTCAGTATTAACTAATTGACTTAATGTTAAGTAAACAGAAACAACGAGTCTCCTTGTTTTTTGGCTGTAGTTTTTTTTTGGGGGGAGAAAATAAACAAACACTTTTTTTTTAGAACAACGTAAAAATGTGCAAAAAAGAAAACAAAACTAAAACGAGCAAAAATGAAGAATATACCCTATATTAGAGAGAACATTGGATAGCAATGCCCGGATTAGATGTATAAATTTATGATTTTAAAGGAAGGGATTGGCTTAAAATAATTTAAAAAAACATGTCATATTCATCACCTCTAAACCCCATAGGTGAAGAACAGGTTGAGGTTGCGCAGTGGTCTGCACCGAGACTGGAAGTCCTGACGTCTCATTCTTCAGTCATCTGACCATAAAGACCTGTGATCGGCTGCAGAGGTCAGGTGACAGGAATGGGGTGTGAAAAGATGAAAATAAAAATGTTTGATCTAAACAGCTTTAATGTCTCCAAGTGCCTATTATTGATGATCACGAAGTACATAGTTCTTGAGCCCCCACATAGCCACTTAAATACAGCATAAGCCACACACAGCCTCCTATATACAGTATGGGCCCCCACATAGCCCCCTATATATAGCATGAGCCCCACATAGCCTCATAAATACAGTATGAGACCCCACATAACCCCCTATATATAGCATGAGCCACACATAGCCTCCTATATACAGTATGAGACCCCACATAGCCCCATATATATAGCATGAGCCCTACATAGCCTCCTATATACAGTATTAGCCCCACATTGCCTCCTATATACAGTATGGGCCCCACATAACCCCCTATATCTATTATATAATCACAAATGGGTTTTTTGCCCCTTTTGAGTCCGCTCGCGCTGCGAGTCAGCGTGGTCATGTGGATACGCCCGAAGCATTGGCCGCGCAGCGGCCATTGCGAGCAGTTCTAAGGCGACTCGCTATGCCCGCGCAGCGGGCATGGCGAGTCGCCTTAGCAGCGCGAAGCATTGGCCGCGAAGCGGCCATTGCGAGTCAGAGACTCGCTCTTCTAGAATCCCGATGCATGTGCATCGGGCACCCAGCTAGTATAGTATAAGGCTATGTGCACATCAGTCGGTTCTGCATTTCTGCAGACCGACCGGGAACCGGTGGACACTGGCAGAAACTGAGTTTTCTGTGCTCAGCAGTGTCCTAGTTTTTTGCTCGTTTTTTGGCTCGTTTTTTGCTCGTTTTCCGCCCGGTTTTACAGCGTTTTGTCGGCGGTTTTTCTGAGCGGTTTTAAAACTGAGTTTTTAGTGCACTTGTTCAGCTGAAACCGGTGGAAAAACGGAGGAAAGAAGTCACTTGCTCTATTTTTGGAAACCGGTGAAAAAACTCAGTTTTGACTGAAAACGACCAGAAGAAAAACGTTGTAATGTAGACAGAGTTTTCTAAAATCCATTGACTAGCATGTTAATCCAACCGGAGGGTAGGATTAACATAAATTAACATAAAACTGAGCGGAAAACGCCGACGGAAAACGTCCAAAAGCAGCCCACAAAACGACTGATGTGCACATAGCCTTAGCCCCACATAGCCTCCTATATACAGTATGAGCTCCACATAGCCTCCTATATACAGTATGAGCCCCACATAGCCTCCTATATACAGTATGAGCTCCACATAGTCTCCTATATACAGTATGAGCCCCACATAGCCTCCTATATACAGTACAAGCTCCACATAACCTCCTATACACATTATGAGCCCCACATAGTCTCCTAAATACATTATGAGCTCCACTTAGCCTCCTATATACATTGTGTGCCCCACTTAGCTTCATATATACTGTATCACCCCCACATTGCCTTCTATATACTTTATGAGCCCTCAGATAGAATCCTTAAGCCTTTATAAGGCCGCCACATAGCCTATCTACAGAATGAGCCCCCACATAGAACTCATATATACAGTATGAAGTCCCATATAGCCTCTTATATATCTTATGAGTCCCTACATAGCTTCCTATATACCTCATGAGCCCTCACATACAGTATGATACCCTACATAGCCTCCTGTATACAGTATGATACCCTACATAGCCGCAAGTATACAGCATGAGACCCAAGCATTACATCCTATATACTTTAGGAGTCGGAATCTGAGTAAAAGGACAAAATCAGGAAGTGTTAGACTAGCCATAGAGTTGGGACAAAACTAAGATAGCAGCAAGGTACAAAATCATGAGGCAGATGAAGCATCTAAAAAACAGGCCAGGCTAGAACAGGAAAACACTAATACAAGACCCCGGCACTAGCCTGAGGAACGAAAAGCTATTTCTGGCAGCTTTCAGCAGAAAGCTGAAGATATTAGTAGGGTGTGGTGCTTTCCAATATGCTGAAGGTAGGAGCTGATGACTTTAGCTGGACAGCACACACACCTCCACTCTGTCAGACTGTAAAGTACAGCAAGTCCCAGACACCCTAGCCTTAGTGGCTGGCTCTGTCCCTTAGTCTCTGTCTCTGACTGCTCTATCACTAGCACCCCCTACAGAGTAAATACGGCGCGGCCTGGTGACGGAAGCAGGTATCAATGGAGTAGACTCTGGTAGAGATGTGACACAGTGTCAGCCCGGCTACATATGCCGGCACAAGCACCGCTAACTAGGGGCACAACTACAACAGGTGCAGAGGTTGCAATCTCAGCTGGACCCTGGAGATTAGGGGGCCCAAAAAGTCCCTTTAGAAAAAGACAATTGTTATTAAAGATTTGCAATAATTGGGGGCCCTGTTGGAGCTTTCTTATCGGGGTCCATGAGCTTCAGGTTACGCCACAGCCGCTAACTCTACACTTTCTATTGGTGATCAGCTTAACCTGCCTGGTAGAGAAACCCTGGGGAATTCATGTAAGAAGTGATGTCATGTAAGATATGACCAGGCTTAATATCCGGAGTGATAATACTACTCAACAGATAAGGAGGGAGCAGAAAAAACCCTCTTGGATGAAGATGCACAGAGTAGTGCGGTAGTACAGTAGTACACACGCACGCAGCAGAGCGGGCGAGTCCCATAGGCACCACATAATACTTCACACAGAAGGAACCCATTATCTAATGACTCACGTTATAACATGTCAGATAGAACGATCCCACTATTTACGAGAGCAGCCTAATCATATGGCCGCACACTGCTCAAATATCAGCCGAGGAGCAAATGACAAACCAACTCACAACACTTAATTAGAAAAACAACTTACAACTGGTTAGGCAGATGTGCGACACAAGAACAGACCAGCTGCAAACTAAGATGTGCTAAATGTGCCGGAATGCGATCATCCGTCCCGCGGTCCAACTGCGGAAATGACACCCAATATACAATACAGGAGTGCGATCAGTACAAGTACTAAAACAGCGCCACTCATGTATACAGGCTGGATGTAGTATTGCAGTTCAGCCCAATATAAAAACGTTTTTATCACCCATCTACAGTGAAGACGAGTGAAGATTGCAAAATGTGGCTTGGGCAGTTACACCAATCAGGTCGGCAGATTCAGTTTGGTCCAAAAAAAAAAAAATTTCAGGTCCAAATCGATTTGTTCAGAATTTTTTAAGCTCTGAGGTTTCTCAAACTGGATGGTCAAAAGGGATTACAAATATAAAAATTAAACTCACCAGACCTTGGACTTCACCTGCATCCATCGTGGTCCTCTGTGAAGGTCTTCCAGTGATGAGGCCCATATGGCCATGATGTGTTCTGTGCCCTACGTGACCATCAGGGCCTCATTATACCAGAGAGGCTGTGACGACGATGTAAGGAGTTAGGTGAGGACCCTGGAAAGCTGAGTGTGAGGAGCTGGCCGTGGACTAATGAATTTTCCAGGACGGATGGCTAGTTACGTCAAATAGATGAAGGAGGAAGGGGATGTGCCATAGTGTCACTTCAGGTCTATTTTCATAGACCATAATGCAATAAGGTCTACGTTACCAATCAATGTTCTGCACCTGGTGGAGGATGATACATCTTTGCTCCTCTCTGCAGGGGGTTTCCCCAATACACATCCTGCAGACAGGGTAGAAGAGTGTTAAGCCCCAGTCACACATAACGATTTTGTTAGAGAGATCGTTGTAACTGTGTCGTTACAACGATCTCTCCAGCGATCTCGTTCTGTGTGACACTTAGCAGCGATCAGGCCCCTGCTGTGAGGTCGCTGATCGCTGCAAAGTGCTGTGGGTCATTTTTTGATCGTTGGTCTCCCGCTGGTCAGCACGCATCGCTGCATGTGACCGCGAGAAACTAGCGATCAGTGACCTCACTGGCTGGTAACCATGGTAAACACCGGGTATCTAGGCATTCTTTAAGGACTTGGACAATTCTGCTCCATTCACTTGACTCTTTCAAGACTTGAATTAATTTTAAAATTACCCTATCAATGAGTAACCTTGTATATAGCCATGTATTGGGACCCCTCAGAACACTATATATTAAATTTGAAGGCCAAAAAGGAGAGTTTGAGCCCCAAAAACTGGACCAATCAATCATGATGCAATTAAAATGGATTTTAATGTTTCCTTCTCCAAAAAACATACATCCAATGACAATACATGATTTATACAGTACCAATAATGGAGGGACACCCAGAGCCAACACAACCTCCCTTGACAACCATGGGTAAGAAAAACTTGGGGGCTTAAACTAGGGGATAATAAGAAATGCTGGGGGTGGAAGGACATTAAGTCCTTGATAGAACGTATTCACAAAAACCCTCAGCTATAAGAAATTACCCTAGTGATGAGCCAATAACTCTCTGCCCATTGGACATTGTAGGGGAGATCACCTCTAATGGGACTTATGGTTCTGTCTTATCTCTTTGCACTGGTCACTTTATAAATTCATGTATAACATTATTGGTACTGTATAAATCATGTGTTGTCATTGGATGTACGGTATGTTTTTTGGAGAAGGAAACATTAAAATCCATTTTAATTGCATCATGATTGATTGGTCCAGTTTTTGGGGCTCAAACCCTCCATTTTGGCCTTCAAATTTAATATATCTTTCAAGACTTGACCTAAACTAACTTAGGCCCCTTTCACATCAGTGGTTTTTTTAAATCGTGGCAGATGCGGTGAAAAAAATGCATCTGCCGCGATTACCGCATAACCGCGACACTTGCGGCACAGTTGCGGCAAGCCCCATAGAATGTCTATGCGGGCTTGCGGCAGGTGCGGTATCGGCACTTGCAGCAGGTGCGGCCGCAAAAAAAAACGCTGATGTGAAAGGGGCCTTAGATCATCTAAGGAGTTTCCAATATCAATCATGAGAAGACTGGGCAAGAAATTACAGACATTCATGACCAAGAACAAAAGATGACAAGTTACGGAAAACCAAGTGATATTTCATATATGTGTGTAACCTTTTTGACCTAACTTCACCTATATCCACAATGTGTTTCAGACCTTGGAGCTCCAACCTGAAGCCCCCATGCCGGCTGTTCTCCCTATTGTCGATGACGACCTCTCCCATGGCCTTGCTGTATGACAATGTTGTGTACAGGCCTCAATTCCAAGTTTCCAACATATAACATTCCCATTCTTTAAGCACTGGGACCATCCTGCTCTGTTCACTTGACTCTTTCAAGACTCGACCTAAACTAACTTGGATCATCTAAGGAGCTTCCAATAAGAAGCATGAGAAGACTGGGCAAGAAATTACAGAGATTCACCACCAAGAACAATAGACAACAAGTTACGGAAAACCAAAAGACCAAGTGATATTTCGGATGTGGGTGTAACTTTTTCTTTTTGACCTAACTTCACCTATATCTACAATATGTTTCGAATCTTGGAGCTCCAACCTGAAGCCCCCATGCCGGCTGTTGCCATTTTTGTCGCTGTTGACCTCTCCCATGGCCTCGCTGTATGACGTAGTTGTTTATAGGCCTCAAGTCCAAGTTTCCAACATATAATGTTCCCTTTCTTTAAGGACTTAGACCATTCTGCTCCGTTCACTTGACTCTTTCAAAACTCGACCTAAACTAACCTGGACCTCTCTTCTTTTTTTTCCCCCTCCAGGAGCCACAAACAGATCTTTCCTTTAATTGCTTTGACCTGTGCGCTAATTTTTGATTTCCCGTAGCCAAGCCCTTTGCTCAGTTTTGGACGGCAGCCATTAAATGTCTGTCATTCTTTAGTCTGTAATCAATCATCAAACCTAATTCCTAATCCCCTGCCATTGAAAGTTATAATACTTTTTTTTTTTTTACATAGGGTATAATTATAGACTGCATATTTTGGCGATATGTGCAGTAACTTGTATTTAACCCTGATTGTTCATCCAAGAGTCGGATTTAGAGGTCTTTTAGGCGTATTGTTGTGATCTGTGCAAAATTGTAGCAGATGTGAGATCACTGGAAGGCTTGGAGGACTTCTCCTTTAAGACATTGATGTGCCCACAAGATAAAGGCAGAACTCAATCCTGTTAGACCTAAACTGCTTGACACCTGTTCTTCCTATGATCTATTCCCTAGAACCATGACATGTCCAACGCGGGAGATGATGCGTCTATGTATATCCTGCTGCTGAGCCAGCATTAAAGAAGCTTACAAGCTTTTTTTTTTCCAGAAACAGCGCCACTGCTGTCTATAGGTTATGTCTGGTATTACAGCTCAGCTTTGAATCAGAGTGAGCAACAATACCATTTATAACCTGCAGACAGTTGTGGCGCTGTTTCTAGTTTGCTATGTACACTGTGCGTAAACTGAAAGCTGACAATCAGTTGTAGGGGCATGTTGAAATAAATGGCATCAGGTATACTAGACCTCTAATGATAATCTCCTGCAAATTAAACAGCGTGTAATCAAAATTGTAGCAAGCGGCCGAGTAAGTGACACACTGCTGGAATCAGGGTCTAGGCCCCTACATGGTGCTGCTCTCAGGTTAGATAGCAAAAGAAGGTTTTTGCTACCTCATCTGAGAGCAGCACAATTTAGGCAAAGAAACACTGAATCCAACAATATATCAGATAGATTACTGGTGGCAGCCATTCTGACTCAATCAAGAAATGTATTTTCAGGAGCACAGCAGAGCTGAGAGAGCTGCCCCCGCCCTCAAAAAGCTCTGTATATTCAATGCCTATATACAGAGAGCTGCTACCGCCCACACCTCACTCTGTATCTACAATGTCTATAGACAGGGAGTTGCCCCCACCCAAACCAGTCTCTGTATATACAATGTCTATAGACAAGGAGCTGCTCCTGCCCACACCAGTCTCTGTATGTACATTGTGTATAGACAGGGAGCTGCCCCCACCCAAACCAATCACTGTATATACAATGTCTATAGACAGGAGCTGCTCCTGCCCACACCAGTCTCTGTATGTACAACGTCTATAAACAGAGAGCTGCCCCCGCCTACACCAGGCTCTGTATGTACAATGTCTATAGACAGAGAGCTGCCCCCGCCCACACCAGGCCTTGTATGTACAATGTCTATAAACAGAGAACTGCCCCCCCCACACTAGCTCTATATGTACAATGTTATAATAAACAGTGAGCTGCTCCCATCCACACCAGGCTCTACATAGAGGTTTTGCATTAACAGTGAGGTGTCAATCACAGCAGGGGCAGTGTCAGACTGCCATGCGCATGGCTGACTGTTATTGACGGTGTGTGGTCAAGTTCATGGTTTACAACCGAAATCTGACCTTGGTCATTGAGCGGGACTATAGAATATAAAGTTTGAATTGGGAGGTTCTCCCCAAGGCTGAGAGTCCCCCGCACAGAAGAAGTGACCTAGTAGTTAAGCAGTCAACAGTAATTGGACCAACATGCACTACATTCCCCAGCATGACCACTCCGCATGTGAGTACACCCCCATCCCACCACCTTGGTCTCCCATTCAGAAACCGTCCTCGTTAAGCTCCAGCACATAACTCCAGGACGTCTTGGATAATTATTTTGAGCTATCAGCCAAGAAGTTCTTTTGAAAACCTTCCAAAAATTACAGAAATGCAAAACAAAGCAAAACGCGTTTCACACAGCCGAACAATAAAGATCTTCCATGTTATAGGACATGACAGACAACCTGCAAGTTCCTGCAGACGTGTTTATACAGTGTAACCCTGCCCGTAACATGTAAATGAGCAACACAAGATAAACGTCCAGATTACATGAGATCTCATTAGATGAAGCTTCCTCTGACACTGAGCACTATCAGGAGCCAAGATGGGAACGCAGAGTTACTACATGAATAGGGGTGTGAAGGTTCCCCAAAAGTAAAGTGATTCTCCACTGTAATCATCTAGTATCTGCTGACCAATCAGGCATGTCATAATGTGGCCCCCGGGGGCCCGTGTTCTGCTCTTTAATTTTACCAAAAGTCATTTCTCTAGCAGACATTCATGTGAGATCGAACAAGCCAACCATAAAGGATTGCACCCTACAGCAACTGTGCTCATTTCCATAGAAAAGTGGAAACAACTTTCAAGCCAAAGTCTCTGACTTTTTACAACCTAATGGTCCCCAACATTTTGCAAAGCTACAATTCCCAGCATGCCCTGATAGCCCAAAGCTAGGAGATGTAGTCTGGTCATGAAAATTTCATTCAACATTAGTACTTTATACTAATTTCTCCCATTTCCTTCTCTTGTGCTGCACCAGATTTCTGGAATGCGCTACCCCTGGCAAGCCAGTTAATTCCTAGTATCCACAGTTGTAAGTGTGCTCTAAAAAGCCATTTCTTTATCCCATCGTCTCACTAATCCATCTATTCTCTGCTCTCCCTTCTCAGCTCTTCCTCAGAATCTGGTTCCCTCTATCACCTGATCCCTCCATACACTCCACAGCACTTTGCATCTGGACATATGCGGATACTAGCTGATGACTGTTTCACACAGTATTAATTCAATAGTCCTATTTATGTAATATAATAATGCTTATATACAGACATTGCATCCGGTGATAACAGAATATAAATTTATACAGACATTACAGTTGGGGATTACACTGTCTGTGTATTCTTATATTATGGGATCCCTGCCTGTAATGTCTGTATACTCTTATATTCTGTGATCCCCAGCTGTAATGTCTGTATACTCTTATATTCTGTGATCCCTGGCTGTAATGTCTGTGTATTCTTATATTATGGGATCCCTGCCTGTAATGTCTGTATGCTCTTATATTCTGTGATCCCTGGCTGTAATGTCTGTACACTCTTATATTCTGTGATCCCTGGCTGTAATGTCTGTGTATTCTTATATTATGGGATCCCTGCCTGTAATGTCTGTATACTCTTATATTCTGTGATCCCCAGCTGTAATGTCTGTATACTCTTATATTCTGTGATCCCTGGCTGTAATGTCTGTATTCTTATATTCTGTGATCCCCAGCTGTAATGTCTACATACTCTTATATTCTGTGATCCTCGGCTGTAATGTCTGTATACTCTTATATTCTGTGATCCTCGGCTGTAATGTCTGTATACTCTAATATTCTGTGATCCCCGGCTGTAATGTCTGTATACTCTTATATTTTGTGATCCCCAGCTGTAATGTCTGTATACTCTTATATTCTGTGATCCCCGGCTGTAATGTATGTATACTCTTATATTCTGTGATCCCGGCTGTAATGTCTGTATACTCTTTTATTCTGTGATCCCAGGCTGTAATGTCTGTATACTCTTATATTCTGTGATTCCCGGCTGTAATGTCTGTATACTCTTATATTCTGTGATCCTCAGCTGTAATGTCTGTATACGCTTATATTCTGTGATCCCCGGCTGTAATGTCTGTACACTCTTATATTCTGTGATCCCTGGCTGTAATGTCTGTATACTCTTATATTCTGTGATCCCCGGCTGTAATGTCTGGATACTCTTATATTCTGTGATCCCTGGCTGTAATGTCTGTATACTCTTATATTCTGTGATCCCTGGCTGTAATGTCTGTATACTCTTACATTCTGTGATCTCCAGCTGTAATGTCTGCATACTCTTACTTCCATCCTTGCCCAGGAGCTGTTGTTCCACATATATTACACAGGGACACATTTATAAGAATATCTCGGGACAAGTACATTTTTTTAACACATCCAATTGTAGAACTTATTAGTCTAAGATCTATTGATTAAAATGTACAATTGTTTGTGGCACAACCCCTTTAACATAGTAGAACGAGACCGTACAAATATTTATAGAAGGTGGAGTTCCCCTTTAACTCTTCACAGCAGGACATTGGGCTCATCAAACAGAATTATTCCGATCTCCCAGAAATACTTTTCTTGCCTAATATAGAACCCTAGAAGTTGGCGTCGGTCCATATTAACGCTATTTAAAGGGACCACGTCGCCAAAAATAACATCAAATTCAGAATAATCCTTGGGATTTACGCATTGTCCATCATAGCAGCTATAAATACTTGGGAGGCGGTATGTCGTCCATATATATAGCTCAACTCAACTATAATGGGGGCATATTTTTAATATTTGGGACCCGGGAAAAATGAGCAAAAGACTCTTTCCCATGCTACCAGCTTAATAGTTGACCTGAGTGTGAGTTATGGGGCTTATAGGCTTTTTATCATATACAAGCTATGACCTCTAGGCCACCAGGGACTGATGATCACTATATAAAGTAATTATAAAATATTATTTTATCATTTATTATTAGATATTAAAATATATAATACGGCATATATTATTATATATTTATTATTTTAAGTCAGGGCTTACATAAAACTCATTTATTGGCTGTATTAAGATGATGACCCTCTCCGATGTAATTATTTAGGCAATCACCAGATCGGACCTTCCCCAAATAGCAACCAATATGAAAATATTTGTCTCCCTCTGTTGGTCACAGATGGAAGTGCAGCCATATTTTTTCCATACATTTTGTATACATTTATTTTCCATCAACACAAAGATTGAGAGAAAAAAAAGGTAACAATTCCTAGAATCATAACAACCAATAAGAAGCGGTGCGTGTCGTTAAACGCAACCGGCTCTGGATTCACAATGAGAGCTCTATGAAGGCAGAGGCCCTAATGCTCCGATCACTTATTTTGCGATTATGAGTTATGATGAAGAAAAGACGACATGCGCTAGAAACATTCACTCAGCTCCAGCAGGTAACAGGCATTTTTCGCCTGGGGACAGACAAGGGTGGAGTATGTTTATCATATCCCTTATGTAATGAGCCATGTTAAAATATCATTAAGTGCATGAGATTTCTTGGCCGACCTGGTGGAAGCGAAATTGTGAGATCTCGTGTCGTGTCTGTAGCAATTCTTGCACCTTTTTCATTGTAAATGTCAAAACGTTACCGTCCTGAAACAATGTGCAAGAGCGGAACGCGGAAAAAAAAAGATTTAAAAAGTTTTTGAAACTATTCCAAAAGTTTTTCAAAGTTTTTTAAAGTTTTTAAACTTTTTCCAAAAGTTTTTAAACTTTTCCAAACATTTTTAAAACATTTTTTTTTTTAAAGTTTACAGAAAGTTTTGAAACTTTTCCAAAAGTTTTGAAAAGTTTTTTTTTTTTAAAGGTTTCCAATGTTTTGAAACTTTTCCATAAAAGTTTTTAAGTTTCCAAAAAGTTTTTAAAAAGTTTTTTTATTTAAGTTTCCAAAACGTTTTGAAACGTTTCCAAAAGTTTTTCAAGTTTGCAAAAGTTTTGAAACTTTTTAAAAAGTTTTTTTCAAGTTTCAAAAAAGTTTTGAAAGTTTTCCAAGTTTCTAAAAGTTTTTTTTTAAAAGTTTCCAAAAAGTTTCGAAACTTTTCCAAAAAGTTTAAAGTTTTTAGAAAGTTTTGATAAAAGTTTTTAAAAGTTTTTAAAAAAAAGTATCCAAAAAGTTTTGGAACTTTGCCAAAAGTTTTTAAAAAGTTTTTCAAGTTTCCAAAATGTTTGAAACTTTTTCAAAAGTTTTCCAAAGTTTTAAAAAGTTTTCGAAAGTGGCCAAAAGTGTAAAAAAAAAAAAGTCCAACATTTTATCATAGAAATGACATTTGGTAGCCAAAAAAGTATTTTTTTTTTTATAGAAGAGTGCTGCTTCGGTGTAGGCGAAAAGCTGGCGGTGATTGACAGTTTTGCAGAGAAAGATGTTTTACAGCAGCTGAGCTCAACCAAGTAGTAGACATAGGCAACTTGTGCCAGTGAGGTGCCATAAAGGATCCTTGGAAATTGTAATGGCAAAGATTTAAAGGGACAGTACAGCTAAGTCAGCGGGTTACGTTCTAGAAAGAGGTGTTGGTGTCATTCACTTATACATGGGGTTAGAAGGGTGATAATGGGTAGCAATGGTGGACGCCATATGATGAGGTTTTTTTTTTTAGACTGGTTTCCAAACTGTTGGAGCCCATCCATTGTGGCATGCTGGGAATTGTAGTTCAACTTAAATTTCACTGTTCAAAAAGAGCTTATCCTATGGGACCTCAGACTGACCCCAGCTGTCACTAAACTCTGTCGCTGGTTATTACGCATCGTCCCATGATTAACCTTATAATCCAAGGTCATTGAGCTGCGTTTACCTATATTGATCACTAATCCTAAAAAAAAGAGGACATGCATGAGATATCCAGCCCTTTTATAAAGTGTCTCTTTAACTCGAGGTTACCGCAAGGTACGGCCAAGGAAGTAAGGGGTTAATCCTGTCACCACCAGGAGAGCTAACAGCGCATTGCAAAATTTCTCTTGGCTGCAAGTCAATTTCCAGAATGCAGTTCACATTCTGTATTTGCTCCATTTTTTTCCTTCTATTTCTTTCGCCCCCGTGTAACTCACAAGCAGCACCCAATCACTTCTTATCCAGGGGGTTATCTCGGTGCATCCCATAATCTCTTACAATCAATAATGGGGCTGGTATGAAATGCTGCAAGGACCACCACCACCACCAATACGGTGCCAGATGAACCTTAAGCAGCTACAGAAAGGGGGAACAAAGACTTTGCAATGGGTTCTTACACTGTCCAAAATGATAAGATAGGGGGATATTTAAGGGGCTTCTCGGTGCACCCATAATCTCTTACTACCAATAATGGAGATGTTATCCAATGTTAGAGGGACCAACATCACCAATATGTTGCCGGATGAACCTTCAGCAGCTACGGAAGGAGGAAGCAAAGATTTTTGCAATGGGTTGTTACGTTACATATTCCAATAAGATAAGACGGGGAAATATAGGGGGCTTCTTGGTGCCCCATAATCTCTTACAACCAATAATGTGAGCTGGTATTCAATGCTGGAGGGACCAACATCACCAGTACGGTGCTGGATGAACCTCAAGCAACTACAGAAGGGGGGGGGAGCAAAGACTTTTGCAATAGGTAGTATCAAAAGAGATAAGATAGGGGGGAAATATGAGGGGTTTCTCTGTGCACCCCATAATATCCTACAACCAGTAATGGATCTGGTATTCAATGCTGAAAAGACCATCACCACCAATACGGTGCCGGATGAACCTTCAGCAGCTACAGAAGAGGGGAGCAAAGACTTTTGCAATGGGTAGCTTGTTACACATTCCAAAAAGATAAGATAGGGGGAAAATATGAGGGGTTTCTCTGTGTACCCCAAAATATCCTACAACCAGTAATGGATCTGGTATTCAATGCTGAAAAGACCATCACCACCAATACGGTGCCGGATGAACCTTCAGCAGCTACAGAAGGGGGGAGCAAAGACTTTTGCAATGGGTAGCTTGTTACACATTCCAAAAAGATAAGATAGAGAGAAATATGAGGGGTTTCTCTGTGGACCCCATAATCTCCTACAACCAGTAATTGGAGCAACCCATAATCTCTTGCAACCAATAATGGAGCTGGTAGTCAATGCTGGAAGGACCACCACCACCAATATAGTGCTGGATGAACCTACAGAAGGGGGGGAGCAACAACATTTGCAATGGATTTTTACACATTCCAAAATGCTAACATAGAGGAAATTTAAGGGACTTTTCCGTGTACCCCATAATCTCCTACAACCAGTAATTGGAGCGACCCATACTCTCTTACAACCAATAATGGATCTGGTATTCAATGCTGAAAGGACCATCACCATCAATACGGTGCCAGATGAAGCTTCAGCAGCTATTAAAGGGGGGAGCAAAGACTTTTGCAATGAGTAGCTTGTTACACATTCCAAAAAAATAAGATAGGGAGAAATATGAGGGGCTTCTCTGTGCACCCCATAATCTCCTACAACCAGTAATTCGAGCAAACCACTAATGGAGCTCTTATCTAATGCTAGAAGGACCATCATCACCAATACGGTGCTGGATGAGCCTTCAGCAGAGGGGGGAGGGGAGGGCAAAGACTTTTGTAATGGGTTCTTCACATTCCAAAATAGGGGGGGGGGGAATATGAGGGTCTTCTCTATAATGACTATGTCCTATGGAGGAGTGCACAGTTGAGGACTATTGAGTGACTGTAGAATAATAAGCCACCCTTGAAAACTAGTAGCTCATACAGTACAGAAGGTCCATATATCATCTCAGGTATCACTATATACAGAGGTCTAGACGTTTCCTCAGCTTTGGACGAACTACAACTACCAGCATGCTGGAAGTTGTAGATCAACAACCAACCTGTCACTTTCCAGATGTTTATACCCCTCGGCGTGTTCAATATATACCACTAATAGGACATGTAGGAGGGAACATTGATATACTCCAGGGGCTTTAGGTGGGGGGGGGCACTTACTTTCTGAGGTGAAAGGAGAGGGAAGATAGTCTATTTTGTAAACTTCCTTGGCAAAATACTCCTCATCAGTCCTCTCCTTCTCGCAGACAATGGCCCTCTGGTTGGCTTTCTCCTGCAGCAGGTCCCTAGTGCTATTGTAGATGGCAATGACATCCTGGGACACCTCCTCAGGCTCGGGGTAATCCTCTGGGGGGCTGTTGAGTTTGAGTTTACTGAGGATCTGCCCTCTGATGGCCTCAATCCTCTTGCGCATAAACTGTTCCATGTCCAGGGTACTGCAGGTAGACAGGCTGAGGGCCAGCAGGGCCAGGTCCAGGGTGAGGAACATTCTCAGGAGATAAGAATAGTGCATCTTGGCTTTCCTGGGATTATCAAATCCACAAACAGGACACAATGATACAATGATTTGTACAAATAATTAGAATAATAACACAATGTGCAAAAAAATAATTAAAAAAAACACAACACAATGCAAAAAGGGGGCTCTAAAAAAAGGGTCCAAAAGTTTTGAAAAGTTTCTAAAAGTTTCCAAAAAGTTTTCAAAAGTTTCTAAAAGTTTTTAAAAAGTTCCCAAAAGCTTCCAAAAAAGTTCCCAAAACTTGCCAAAAGTCCCCAAAGTATAAAAAGTCCTGAACAGCAACATGTAATAATAATAGACGTGATGGGTTGTAGGATGAGTCCATGGAGAGGTGCAGTCATGTAGGTGATGGTGCACACGGCTGCGGTGCTGGGTGCGGGCTCCTGATCACCTCCAGATCCCGGCCAGGGCGCACACACACTGGAGCAGGGAGATCCCGGGGGCTGAGGGTGAGGCTGCAGATCTGACGTGTCGTGCAGGCTCCAGGGCTCCGGTGCTGCAGCAGCAGCTCCTCCAGCCTCCGCTAAAATCAGCCTCCTCTCCTCCAGCCTCCGCTAAACTGAGCCTCCTCTCCTGCAGCCTGCGCTAAACTGAGCCTCCCTCCTCCAATAAGATGAGCTTCCTCTCCTCCAGCCACGGCTAAACTCTAAACTAAGCCTCCTCTCCTCCAGCCTCCGCTAAACTGAGCCTCCTCTCCTGCAGCCTGCGCTAAACTGAGCCTCCCTCCTCCAATAAGATGAGCCTGCTCTCCTCCAGCCACGGCTAAACTCTAAACTAAGCCTCCTCTCCTCCAGCCTCGGCTAAACTGAGCCTCCTCTACTCCAGCCTCCGCTAAAATGAGCCTCCTCTCTCCAGCCTCCGCTAAAATGAGCCTCCTCTCCTCCACTAAGATGAGCCTCCTCTCCTCCACTAAGGTGAGCCTCCTGTCCTCCAGCCTCCGCTGTGCTCAGCCTCCTGTCCTAGCTGGGGCTGTGTGTACACACCGCTATGAGGCGCACGCTCTGCCCCATGTGTGACGCTCAGCCCGGACTCTGCCAGCAGATAACATCACACTCACATTTATAAGGTCTCCTGCACCACGTGCTGCACCGTGACGTGTGAGGATGGAGGATTCCTCTAAGAGGGGAAGAGCCCACAGTGTGTGCTGAGCCTGCAGCCTGCCCTGTGCCATCCTACAGCCCTGTGCCAACCAGTGCCAGTCAACTGCCCTGTGCCAACCTACTGCCCTATGCCAACCAGTGTCATACTACTGCTCTGTGCCAACCAACTGCCCTGTGCCAACCAGTGCCAGTCAACTGCCCTGTGCCAACCTACTGCCCTATGCCAACCAGTGTCATACTACTGCTCTGTGCCAACCAACTGCCCTGTGCCAACCAGTGCCAGTCAACTGCCCTGTGCCAACCTACTGCCCTATGCCAACCAGTGTCATACTACTGCTCTGTGCCAACCAACTGCCCTGTGCCAACCAGTGCCAGTCAACTGCCCTGTGCCAACCTACTGCCCTATGCCAACCAGTGTCATACTACTGCTCTGTGCCAACCAACTGCCCTGTGCCAACCAGTGCCAGTCAACCGCCCTGTGCCAACCTACTGCCCTATGCCAACCAGTGCCATACTACTGCTCTGTGCCAACCAACTGCCCTGTGCCAACCAGTGCCAACCTACTGCCCTGTGCCAACCAGTGCCAGTCACCTGCCCTGTGCCAACCTACTGCTCTGTGCCAACCAGTGCCAGTCAACTGCCCTGTGCCAACCTACTGCCCTATGCCAACCAGTGTCATACTACTGCTCTGTGCCAACCAACTGCCCTGTGCCAACCAGTGCCAGTCAACTGCCCTGTGCCAACCTACTGCCCTATGCCAACCAGTGCCATACTACTGCTCTGTGCAACCAACTGCCCTGTGCCAACCAGTGCCAACCTACTGCCCTGTGCCAACCAGTGCCAGTCACCTGCCCTGTGCCAACCTACTGCTCTGTGCCAACCAGTGCCAGTCAACTGCCCTGTGCCAACCTACTGCCCTATGCCAACCAGTGCCATACTACTGTTCTGTGCCAACCAACTGCCCTGTGCAAACCAGTGCCAACCTACTGCCCTGTGCCAACCAGTGCCAGTCACTTGCCCTGTGTCAACTTACTGCCCTATGCCAACCAGTGCCATACTACTGCTCTGTGCCAACCAACTGCCCTGTGCCAACCAGTGCCAACCTACTTCCCTATGCCAATCAGTTCCAACCTACTGCCCTGTGCCACCCAGTGCCAACCTACTGCCCTGTGCTAACCAGTGCCAGTCAACTGCCCTGTGCAACCTACTGCCCTGTGCCAACCTACTGCCCTATGCCAGCCAGTGCCACGCTACTGCTCTGTGCCAACCAACTGCCCTGTGCCAATCAGTGACAACCTACTGCCCTGTGCCATACTACTGCCCTGTGCCAACCACTGCCAACCAACTGCCCTGTGCCAACCAGAGCCAATCTACTGCCCTGTGCCAAGCTACTTCCCTGTGCCAACCTACTGCCCTGTGCCAACCAACTGTCCTGTGCCAATCAGTGCCAATCTACTGCCCTGTGACGACCAGTGCCAATTCACTGCCCTGTGTCAACCAGTGCCAATACACTGCCCTGTGACAACCAGTGACAACCAACTGCTCTGTGCTTACCAGTGCCAACCTACTGCCCAGTGCCAAACAATTACCTGTGCCAACCAGTGCCAAAACACTGTCCAGTGCCAACTTACTGCCCTGTTACAACCAGTGCCAACCCACCTCCCTGTGCCAACCTGTGTCAAACTACTGCCCTGTGCCAACCAATTTTTAACCTGCTGCCCTGTGCCAACCAATGCCAATCTACTGACATGTGCCAACCTACTGCCCTGTGCCCACCAGTGCCAACATACAGCCCAGTGCAAGCTAGTGCTAACCTATGGTCCTATGCCAACCAGTGTCAACCTACTGCCCTGTGCCAACCTACTGTCCTATGCCAACCGTTGCCAACCTATTGCCCCGTGTCAACCTGCTGCCTTGTGCCAACCAGTGCCAATCCACTGCCCTCTGACAACCAGTGCCAATACATTGCCCTGTGCCAACCAGTGCCAATTTGCTGTCCTGTGCCTACAGTGCCAATCAACTGCCCTGTGCCAACCTACTGACCTTGCCAAGCAATGCCAATCTACTGTCCTTTGCCAACCAGTGCCAATCTACTGACCTGTGCTGACCAATGCCAATCTACTGCTCTGTGTCAACCAGTGCCAACCTACTATCCCTGTGATAACCAGTGCAAACATACTGCCCTGTGCCAACCAGTGCAAATCTACTGCCATGTGCCAACTAGTGCCATCCAAGTGTCCTGTGCCAAACAGTGCCAACCTACTTCCCCATGGCAATCAATGACAACCTACTTCCCTATTACAACCAGTGCCAATCTATGACCTGTTCCAACTAGTGCCAAACACCAACTTTGCTGTGCAACTTCACCAGGGGGAAATGATATGTCAATGATCAGATGATAGATACCGTAGATCCATTTGTTGTCTGTGGCAGGAGGGGGCAACTCCAGTCCTCAAGTTCTGCAAACAGTGCAAGTTTTCAGGATTTCCTTAGCATTGCACAGGTGCTAATTTCATCACCTGCAGAGGAGATGATTCCAACACCCTGTGCAATGCTAAGGAAATCCTGAAAACTTGCACTGTTTGTGGGACATGAGGACTGGAGTTCCCACTCCTGGTCTATGCAACTGGTTGAAATAGTGGAGGACTGAACTCGACTTTTTCCATTACTCCTATAGACAATGATTGGAATAGAAGTTGAGTGTGCAAAGCTTTGCTCCATTCAAGACAAGGCTCTGCAGAACCTGCTTTCCAAGTTCTCGGGTTTGCTGTGGGTTTCAGCAATTGAACCCTAGTGATCAGTAACTTCTACTGCATACTATGGATACGAGTATAACTTACTATTTCAGGAATAACCTTTAAGCTACCTAGACCCAATCTAGATAGATAGATAGATAGATAGATAGATAGATAGATAGATAGATAGATGGATAGATAGATAGATAGATAGATAGATAGATAGATAGATAGATAGATAGATAGATAGATAGATAGATAGATAGATAACAGAAAAAAACTGCACAGCACTCAAGACATAGTGTGAACTGGTGCAAGCTGCGATGCTGGGACAAACAACCAGAAAAATTTCACTGCAGCACTCAGCTACTACCAAAAATGCACATATGCTAATAAGCGGTCTATATATGAGGAAAATATTAAAAACTTATGTTTTTTTCAAAAAACTCAATATTCTTATTTTTTTATTTTCTGGGGTTCTTGGTACATATATTGACCAACATCTGTTTGCTCATCAACCACAACACGGTGACCTCAGGTCTGATGAATCCTATGCTGACATCCCTGTCCTCCTTGTCCTCCCTGTCCCACTTCTAAGTGGGTGGACACCATCTCAACCTCAGACTTTGGTAGTAGCTGAGTGCTGCAGTGAATTTTTTCTGGTTGTTTGTTCCAGCATCGCGGCTTGCACCAGTTCACACTATATCTTGAGTGCTGTGCAGTTTTTTTCTATTTATGTTTAATATGTGGAGTTGCTGGCTACATAGCTGCACTTAGCACCCTCATCGCCCCCAGGTGGTCTGAGGTTGATATGGTGTCCACTCACTTTGAAGTGGGATAGGGAGGACAAGGAGGACAGGGATGTCAGCTTAGAACTCATCAGATCTGGGGTCACCGTGGCGTGGTTGATGAGCAAACAGATATTGGCCAATATATGTACTAAGAACCCTAGAAAATAAAAAAAATAAGGATATTGAGTTTTTTTGAAAAAAAACGTAAGTTTTTAATTTTTTCCTCATATATCGCTTATTAGCATGTGTACATTTTTGGTAGTAGCTGAGTGCTGCAGTGACTTTTTTCTGGTAGATAGATAGATAGATATAAGTTAAATCGGAGCAGCACAGTACCTTGGTATAGTGGGTGCACAGTGAACCAAGCAATCCCTTTCAAGAAGCTTGTGGATACATACAGTCTTTAAGAAGGGTCGCAGCACTCCAATCAGGCATAAGGCACAAAATGGTGACGTTTCGGGCCCACACACCCTTAGTCCAGCAACCACTGGCTGGTCTGACTAGCATTTTAACCATGTTGTTCCAATTACATCAATCATTATCAATTTATCAAATTACAGTGTCAAAAATATAAATACAGTTCAAAAAGAAAAAGAAACTTTCCAAATATAATATTTTAAAACATTGTTTTATTTTAGAACAACTGGAAAAATTGGAAGTCCAAGTATGCGCCTTCCCAATATTAATATGACACCTGTTGTAATTGCTTAAAATAGGAGCGATTCAATGGAGTCTGTTACCTAGACACATACATATAACACAAAAATAATTTAAATAATTTATATACACAAGTTAATATGGATGTTTTAAAATGTTACATTGCGCGCAGACGCAACACATACAACGCCGGACCCACGAGTTGTATACAGGTAGCAGAGACTACGAACCGCTTCATTGTTTTAATGTTATTTAAATATTATTTGACATATTAATTATCACAATCAGATTAATTTGAGATGGTGAGACTTCCAATTAACCAGAAAGAATCTATGGGACAGTGCACAAAAGGTTTAGCACATGATCTTTTATAATGTAATGGACACAGAAAACATGACAAATATGGTTCTGTAAATTATGTTGCACTTTGAACTGTATTAATATTTTTGACACAGTAATTTGATAAATTGATAATGATTGATGTAATTGGAACAACATGTTTAAAATGCTAAGACAGATCAGCCAGTGGCTGCTGGACTAAGGGTGTGTGGGCCCGAAACATCACCATTTTGTGCCTTATGCTGGAGTAAAAAGTTTTGTTACATCAGATTGGAATGCTGCGACCCTTCTTAAAGACTGTAGATAGATAGATAGATAGATAGATAGATATTCAAAAGAATTTGGAGCAGCACTTCTTTCTAAAGAGATGGGTGCAACATCAGCCCAGAGTAGAGTTCAGCCACTCCTGTATACAGACCATAAAAAGAGTGCTGCAGTCCATTTTGTCTTTAGATAGATAGATAACCAAGAAAAACATGTATCTGCAGCACACAGCTACAACCAATATTGTACATATGCTAACAAGCAAAAAATGAGAAAAAAGTAGCTGTGTGCTGCAGAGACATTTTTTTCTTGGTATTTGACCCAGCGTCACTGCTAGCACCAGTTCACATTGTGTCTTGAGTGCTGTGCAGTTTTTTTGCTTTTTGCTTTGTAGATAGATAGATAGATAGATAGATAGATCAAAATAAAGGTACTGCAGCACTCCTTCGATGTATTCAGCCTTTATTTGTCTTTCAAGCAAAGTTGCGACGTTTCAGTCACATGGGCTTTCTTCTAGCTAGAAGGCCAAATAAAAGCTGAATACATCTGGAAGGAGTGCTGCAGTCCCTTTATTTCGTTTTATAGTCTGTATACAAGAGTGATTGAACCCCACTCTGGACGGAAGTTGCACCCACCTTTGTAGGGAGACATGCTTCTCCATCATTTACTTTTTTGTTTAGATAGATAGACAGACAGACAGACAGACAGATAGATTAAGGCTATGTGCACATCTGACGTTTGTGCATCTCTGCAGAACGTCCAAAAACCTGGGTTTTTTTAGCAGAAACTGAGTTTTCTGTGCTCAGCAGTGTCCCTCGTTTTTTGCTCGTTTTACGCCGGGTTTTCCAGCGTTTTTCTCGGCTGTTTTCTCGGCTGTTTTGAAAACTGAGTTTTTAGTGCACTTGATCAGCTGGAAGCGCTGGAAAAACGGAGGAAAGAAGTCACTTGCTCTATTCTTTGAAAAACGTTGTAAAAACTCAGTTTTGACTGAAAAAACTCAGTTTTGACTGAAAACGACCAGAAGAAAAACGTTCTAATGAAGACAGCGTTTTCTAAACTCCATTGAGTATCATGTTAACCCAGACGGTGGCTAGGATTAACATAAATTAACATAAAACTCAGCAGAAAACGCCGACGTAAAACGTCCAAAAACAGCCCAGAAAACGACTGATGTGCACATACCCTAAAGCAGAAAAAACTGCACAGCACTCACAGGCACAATGTGAACTGGTGCCAGCAGGGACGCTGGGTCAAACAACTAGAAAAAAATTCTCTGCAGCACTCAGCTACTACCAATGATGCACATATGCTAACAAGCTGTATATATAAGGAAAAAAATTTTAAAACTTATGTTTTTTTCAAAATACTCAAAATTCTTTTTTTTTTTTTTTTTTTTTTTTTTGGGGTTCTTGGTACATACATTGACCAATGTCTGTTTGCTCATCAACCGCGACATGGTGATCCCTGGTTTGATGAGTCCTAGCGTTGACATCCCTGTCCCACTCTCAAGTGGGAGGACACTATCTCAACCTCAGACCACCTGTGGGTGATGAGGGTGCAAATTGCAGACATGGAGCCAGAAACTCCATACGTTATACACAAAACAGAAAAAACTGCACAGCACTCACAGACATAATGTGAACTGGTGCCAGCAGAATTTTGAGTTTTTTGAAAAAAAACTTAAGTTTTTAAATGTTTTCCTCATATATATACAGCTTGCTAGCATGTGTGCATCATTGGTAGTAGCTGAGTGCTGCATGGAATTTTTTTCTAGTTGTTAGGCGGGCGTCACACACTATGATTTTGTGAGGGAACTCAATAACGATGTCAGGGGTGCGGCTCGTGGACAACATCGTTAGTGAGGTGTCACATATATAGATAACGTTCAGGACGCAGCAGCGATGTTATGTGCAGTGATTGCTCATACAACCAGCGATTGATGCTTGTCAATGATGTGAATAGGAGAAATCGGTCAGGAGATCGGTTATGGCGGTGTCACACAGAACAATGCAGCAGATTGGATGATCCACATCGTGTGATATGGGGTCAGGTTCCCATATCTGTATATAACGATCTGACCACTTATCGCTAGTCACATCATGCTGTCACACGCAATGACGTCGTAGGAGCGATGCCAAATCAGGCACTTTCCAGCGATATCTTTACATATGTCGTAGCGTGTGACACCCGCCTTAGATAGATAGAGGGTACCAGGCACCGCCAAGGGAACGAGCGGCCAGCCAGCAGAGGGTTATCCGACGGGAGCAAGGGTGAGAGAAGGAAGGAGGTCGGACAGATTTCAAGTCGTCAGGCATCACAATTTAACTGGAAAGAAGGAAGGGATAGACGGGGTCAGAGCACCAACGCACACACTGAGGGTTCCACCATACCACCTAGGATCTGCCTGCAGCCACCCTTTAAGCTACCTGTCCTCATACCATCAGGAGTGCTGAACTGTAACTTTTGTATGCGACTAATGCAAATGACAGTAAAGTACCCGGAGAAAAGTGAACTTGTGTCGGCTGCATCCTCTTTTGCATGAACTTGCCTCTATACAGGAATGCTGCCCGGAGGTCCAGTCCTACCTGTGGAGGACTTCACCAACTTGCCGCAGTACCATCTACCTCTGGCGGACTGTGGCGGCGCTGGTGGCATATCACCAGAAACTACAGGTGGTATCACGATAACACTGTATATAATCCCCTGTATATATCACCCCTTTTTGGAAGATAGGCCCAGGACACGGGGTCAGGTGCGGCCGCCATGCCCCGTGACACTGTTTACCCTTTGGAGCCTGACACCCGAGTACCCCAAAGCCTGGGCTCAACACATGATCGACATCGTCTGATTCAGGGTCCGGTTCTCACATCTACGATGAATGATCAGCCCACTTATCGCTTGTTAGATCGACGTGTTACATGCAACGACGTCCTTACTACGTAGTTTGAACGACTGAAAATCTGTGATGTTTCAACGATATTGTTAAGGAAATCGTAGCGTGTAACGGCCCCTTATGGCTAATTTCACACTGCAGTTTTTTTCAGGTTCCATCCAGTTCGTGTGCCAAAACCAAGGAGAGGCTCCAAAACCCAGAACAGGTGTCAATCTTGAAATTATACTTTTTCTCTGCAAATTTCACTCCTGGTTTTGGCACACAAAACCT
The DNA here is from genome assembly GCA_033576535.1 of Allobates femoralis. Lineage (NCBI taxonomy): Eukaryota > Metazoa > Chordata > Amphibia > Anura > Aromobatidae > Allobates > Allobates femoralis. The sequence continues at coordinate 599,248,266 of JARQOC010000001.1, read as the reverse complement.
GATGAACTCTGATCAGGGAAAAAATTGCAGTGTGATACCAGCCTAAGATAACTTAGTGTGAACAGTTACCAACAGGGGCGGATGAAGGCTAGCAAGGGCCCCGGGCTGTTCAGACCCTGTGCCCCCCCACACCCATGTGATGGGTCATGTGATGGGTCATGTGATGGGTCATGTGATGGTGTCATTATCATATACCTGAAACAGATTATTTCTAAAAAAAATAGTTGCCGTGGGAAACTATAACCTGAAAAACATCCATTAATCTAGTAAATTTACCCTTCAGTTAAAAAATAAGGCAAACCTGATCTCTTGGCGAACTTAGGGCGCCTTCACACTGGCGTTCCCCTCCGCAGCATTCTGCGGAGGGGAATCGCCATGTGTGCGCAGCGGTCGCCAGCTCCTATCTTTAGAATGAGAGCGCACGGTGCTGCGCTTGACAGCGCATGACCGTGCGCACCCATTCACTCCTATATGTGATCTGTGCGCAGGCGGATGCCTGCGTACAAATCACACACTCCCGCCCGCACCAGAAATGCAGCATGTTGCGTCCCTGGTGCGGGCGGGAGTGTGTGATTTGTGCACAGGCATCCGCCTGCGCACAGATCACATATGGGAGTGCATGGGTGCGCACGGTCCTGCGCTGTCAAGCGCAGCACCGTGCGCTCCCATTCTAAAGATAGGAGCTGGCGGCCGTTGCGCACACATGGCGATTCCCCTCCGCAGAACGCTGCGGAGGGGAACGCCAGTGTGAAGGCGCCCATAGAGCAGTTTTTTTCTTGCAGCAAAAATGATGAAATAATTGACAGCTGCTTCTTTTAAAAACAGCAAAAATGAAGCTGTGCCTCCATTTCAGTCAAGGAAAAAGAAAAGCAGGTGTGTCTGTGCCAGAGATTTCTGGAATCTCAGAGGTTTTGCTGGTGCTGTAAGAAAAGGATTTTTATTAGTATGGATTTGCATAAAATCAATGAAAAAAAATGTCCTTTGTGAACTTAAACAGCTACAGATACTGAGGAAAACAACACCGCATGAGGCCTAACAAATACTGAGGTAAACAACACCAAATTTCTGAACATGTGTATGTGGCCTTACAAATACTGAGGTAAAAATCTCACCAAATACTCAACATGTGCATGAGGCCTTACAGAAACTGAGATAAAAACTCACCAAATACTCAACATGTGCACGAGGCCTTATGGTGGGGTTACACGTCCCGATATCGGGACGATATCGCATACAACGCCGCGGGAGCGCGCATTTCGGGAGCGCTTTTCCCGATATCGCATCGGCGGTTTACACGCTGCGATATCGGGAAACAACGTCCCTCCGATGTGTACGCCCACCAACCCAGGAACGACCATTTAACATGGGAGTGAATGGGTGACGTGAGCGTAGACATCGGAGTTGGGCTGTCACACGCAGCGATGCTGGTACAACGGCCTTGCGATATCGGCGAGTTGAATAGCTTTGCTATTCAACTCCGATATCGTTTTGGCATCGTTCCAGCATCGCGTTGTACTGTCAAACAGTACAACGCGCACCCGATATCGGCTCCAACTCGCGACCCACGTGACTTTTTGTCGGAGTTGGGTCGGAGTTGGACGCCGATATCGGGACGTGTAAACCCACCATTACAGATACTGAGGTAAAAATCTCACCAAATACTCAACATGTGCATGAGGCCTTACAGAAACTGAGATAAAAACTCACCAAATACTCAACATGTGCACGAGGCCTTACAGATACTGAGGTAAAAACTCACCAAATACACAACCTGTGTATGTGGCCTAAGGCCATGTACACACGTTCAGTATTTGGTGAGTTTTTTACCTCAGAATTTGTAAACAAAACCAGGGGTGGAGCATTCAGAGGAAAAGTCTAATAGAAACACGTCACCACTTCTGGATTTAATTATCCACTCCTGGTTTTGGCTACAAATCCTGAGGTAAAAAACTCATCAAATACACGTGTGCACGAGGCCTTACAAATCCTGAGGTAAAAAACTCACCAAAGGGTGTGAATGCTCTGACAGCTGTCAGGGGCCCCGTGGTGATTGGCAGGAAAGGGGATCCGGAGGTGAGCTGAAGGGGTTGGGCCAATCTCATTTGAGTCACGCCCCCTCACCTATTTTACGGCCACCTTTCCTGTTAATCACCTCACCTCTTGAGCTAAAGGACCTTTGATGACATCACCAGCATGTCACCTGTGTGGGCAGAGTCCGACTCCAGGCTGCGCTGACAAGTTTCTTTGTTTGTGAGAGAACTTCCCTAAGAGCAGCCTGAGAGCTGTGTGTGTGTAGAGCTATGTGTGTGTATGCTGAGAGGTGTGTGTGTATGCTGAGAGCTGTGTGTGTGTATGCTGAGAGCTGTGTGTATGTATGCTGAGAGCTGTGTGTGTGTAGAGCTATGTGTGTGTATGCTGAGAGCTGTGTGTGTTTGCTGAGAGCTGTGTGTGTGTATGCTGAGAGCTGTGTGTGTGTGTAGAGCTATGTGTGTATGCTGAGAGGTGTGTGTATGCTGAGAGCTGTGTGTGTATGCTGAGAGCTGTGTGTGTGTATGCTGAGAGCTGTGTGTGTATGCTGAGAGCTGTGTGTGTATGCTGAGAGCTGTGTGTGTGTATGCTGAGAGCTGTGTGTGTGTGTAGAGCTATGTGTGTGTATGCTGAGAGCTGTGTGTGTTTGATGAGAGCTGTGTGTGTGTATGCTGAGAGCTGTGTGTGTATGCTGAGAGCTGTGTGTGTGTGTAGAGCTGTGTGTGTATGCTGAGAGCTGTGTGTGTATGCTGAGAGCTGTGTGTGTATGCTGAGAGGTGTGTGTGTATGCTGAGAGGTGTGTGTGTGTGTGTAGAGCTGTGTGTGTAGAGCAGTGTGTGTATGCTGAGAGCTGTGTGTGTATGCTGAGAGCTGTGTGTGTAGAGCTATGTGTGTGTAGAGCTGTGTGTGTGTAGAGCTATGTGTGTAGAGCTGTGTGTGTGTAGAGCTGTGTGTGAGTAGAGCTGTGTGTGTGTATTCTTAGAGCTGTGTGTGTGTGTATGCTGAGAGCTGTGTGTGTGTGTGTATGCTGAGAGCTGTGTGTGTGTGCTGCAGGACTGTGTGTGTATGCTTCAGAGCTGGGTGTGTATGCTTCAGAGCTGGGTGTGTATGCTTCAGAGCTGGGTGTGCATGTGCTGCAGGGCTATGTGTGTATGTGTCGGGCCCACTGGGACGGGGGTACTTGGTACCGGACCAGTTCTGCTACTGGGGAAGTCACGGGTGGTCCTGGTCCGGACCGTGTCCCGGGCTCGGCAATAAAAGGGAATATTTACAGGGGATTGTCAGTCGTGACGCCACCCACTATATGCGGCCAGTGATGGGGCCGCCGCTGCTGCAGAATCTCCGGGGATGATGGAATAGCAGCTTAGATGTAATAGTTCCAGTGGGTAGAACTGTATTCCCTGGGGCAGTAAGGGGTTAAGTCTATTGAGGAATGTTCAGTACACTTACTGTGCAGACGCTGCAGGAATCTCTCCTCAATGCTGGTGCTGACAGGCTGTGGCTCTGCAGGTGGGAGAATCGTTGTAATCCTGTATCAAAGGAATGGCGTGCAAGCAGAGACACAAGGGAGGCAGATTCAGGGTTTTCCGTGTTTACTCTCAGTTCTTCAGACAGTTCACAAGTCAGTTTCAGTTCTTACAAAGTTCAAGTACACGGGCACACTCTCCCTCTCCGGGTTCCCTTTAGTCTCTGCAGCCAGGTCTCTCTCTGTGACCCCTCACACGGTCTTTGGGTCCTTTCCGGGCTGTTTACATTCTCTATACACTTGGTGGGTGTCTCCGGACAGTATGGCGGTGACTCGGGCCCCTGTGGGTCCTCCTGTTTGTCACTGAGCTGCCTGTCCTTTGGGGTAGGGACCCTAACGTGTAGCTGTGGTCCCCCATCGGTGTCTGGGAATGCGGATAAACTACGGTCCCCTTTAGAGCCGACACTCTACTCAGCCCAGCCTCCAGCAGTCCTCAAGTGTGAGGCTCTACCAGGCTCTTTCTCTCTGCGTCTCTCGGTATCATAGGAGGTCTACTCCACCTGCAGTCGGTCGCTTCAGCTGTAAGTCTAAGGCCCGGGTATCACCGTCCCTCTCTCTCTCCTCACACTCCTGGTGGTATTGGCTTCGGACGTGCTTTCTCTCTCCTTCGGCTCACCCTGGCTCGGTACAGATTCTGCGCTCCTACACCTTACACTCTCAGGACATGTGAGTCTTTCTGTCTACTCAGCTTCACTCAGCCTTCTGCTGTCTCTCAGCCTGTGCTATGCTCCTCAGCTTCTTGTCTCTGTCTTTGCTGCTCAGCACCCTGGGCCTACTGAACTCCTTCCTCCTCCCCCTCACTATTTCTACTGTCAAGTCACCTGACTACGTGTGTGCCCAACCCACTCCTCTAAATCCACCACCGCTCAATTGCCTAGAGTATCCAATCTTAGGGCTGGATGCTGCCATCTACTGTACGTGGGTTGTGTGAGCTGTGAGGGTGTTGTTGTGCAACAGTTGGCCTACCTGCCTGGCTGCAGTTCCCTTTGTGGCCTCCTGGATGCAGGGGCGCCATATATGCTGCAGAGCCATGTGTGTATGCTGAGAGCTAAGTTTGTATGCTGAGAGCTGTGTGTGCTGCAGAGCTATGTGTTTATGCTGAGAGCTATGTGTGTGTGTGTGCTGCAGGGCTATGTGTGTGTGCTGTAGAGATATGTGTGTGTACAGCAGAGCTATGTGTTTGTATGTTGTAGGGCGTGTCTTCAGGGCTATGTGTGTATGCTGCAGAGCTGTGTGTGTATGCTGCAGAGCTGTTTGTGTGTGTGCAGCAGAGCTATGTGTGTGCATGTTGTAGGGCTATGTATGTGCTGTACAGTTGTGTGTGCTGTACAGGTATGTGTGTGCATGCTGCAGGGCTATGTTTGTATGTGCTGCAGAGCTATGTGTGTGTGCTGCTGAGCTATGTATGTATATACTGCAGAGCTATGTGTGCCCATAGTTGCCGAAGCAAAGGAGTTCGTCTTGGCCGAAACTGACATCTTCAGTGACGTCAGGCTCAGCCGGGTTTGTACTGCGCATGTTCCTAATAGGCTAACATGCGCAGTACAAACCAGAAGTCACAGCAGAGTGTGGGCGGCATCAAAATGTGGAGGATGGAGCTGCTGCTGCTGGTATAATGTGTGTCTAGTGTGTTTGTCTGTCTGTGTGTCTCTACACAGCACTATACTGTATATACAGGTCCACACTATAGCCATAAAGTGTATAGACACTAATACAGCATTTAGTGTGGACTTGTATATACAGTATAGTGATGTGTATACAAGATATACAGCTGACAGTCTCTAATGTGTATACGGCCAGTAGTCTGTAATGTGTATAAAGCCAGCAGTCTCTGTGTATACGGCTGTCAGTCTCTAATGTGTATAAAGGTGGCAGTTTCTAATGTGCATACAGTCAGCAGTCTCTAAAGTGTATACATCCCGCAGAAGTCTCCATTGTGCATAAAGCCAGCAGTAGTCTCTATTGTGTATTTTCTATTGTGTATACAGCCAGCAGCAGTCTCTATTGTGTATTTTCTATTATGTATACAGCCAGCAGCAGTCTCTATTGTGTATTTTCTATTGTGTATACAGCCAGCAGCAGTCTCTATTGTGTATTATCTTTTATATATACTGTACAGCCAGCAGCAGTATTGCGTTTTGTATTGTGTATACAGCTATTGTGTATTCAGACCACAGCAGCGTCAATTGTGTGTATGTATATATTATATTATATATAATATATATGTCTGTGTGTGTATATGTTTGGGTGGAGCCTGGATGGAGTCTCAGGGGGGCCCCTAAATTTTGCCAGTGCGGGGCCCTGAAATTCCTATTGGCAGCCCTGCATGAGGCCTTACAAGTACTGAGGTAAAAAAAAGTCACCAAATACCCAGCGTGTGCACATGGCCATAGAACAGTGGTGGGGAACTCCAGTCCTCGAGGGCCGCAATCAGTGCAGGTTTTCACGATTTCCTTAGTATTGCACAGGGATTGGAATCATCACCAGTGCAAGTGATTATGTTATCACCTGTGCAAAACTAAGGAAATCCTGAAAACCTGCACTGATTGCGGCCCTCGAGGACTGGAGTTCCCCACCCCTGCCATAGAATATGTTAACACAGGGCATTTTCGCAGCATTTTTATCTGCAGCAAAGCCTGATTTCTCGGCAGTAACAAGGCTGTGTTTTTGCCAGCAGAAAAACTGAACCAAAAAACAACAAAAAAAAAATCACAGAATTTACAATTGACATGCTGCGCCTTTTAAAAATGCTGCAAAAGCCAAACTGTGTTCCATTTCAGTAAAAAAAAATTAATGAAAAATAATGCAAAAAAATAAAAATAAAATAAATAATAAAAAAAAACCACCCTGTGTAAACATAACTTAAATAATGAGGTAACAACTCAAATACTGAACTTGTGCACGGGGCCTTAGGCTATGTTCACACAGTAAAAAAAAGCTGCAGATTATTATTAACACATATTTGTATAAAACCAATGGAAAACAGCAAAAATGCCCTATGTAAACATAGCTTACCAGGAGTGCCTCCAAAACACAGAACAGGTGTCAATCTTTCAATTCTAGTTTTTGTCTGCAAGCTTTAGCTCACAAACACTGATGGGCACTGATCAGTGAAATCATGCAGTGTGAAGGGGGCCTATAGCAAATACTCAATGTGTGCATGAGGCTTTAAGGTACCGTTACACAGGCAACATCGCCGGCAACTCAGGGGCGTGGCAAAATTGAAGCAACATCGCTAGTGCGTTGCTACGTGTAACAGGGTGATTTCAACGGCGCTAAGTTGCTTGAGCGGAGATGCCAGGTTTACCAACATGTTGGAAAACCAGGCGATGTTGCTCAGGCGATCTGCTATCATCGCTCTGTGTGACACCGCAACAGCGATCTTGAAAGCAACTTCCCCTATTCAATGCAATGTTAATGATCGTCCGCTGGGTTGCTCATACCCAGCGAACGAAAGTTGCCTTCAACATCGCAGCTGCATTGCCGGCGATGTCTCTGCATGTAACATCTCCACAGCAATCTTGGCTAAATGCCCAAAATGTGCGTTCTCCCGTGAGTTGGCGTCGATGTTGCCGTTTGTAACAGTACCTTAAGACCATGTGCACACTCGGTGTTTGTGATCAATATTTGATACTGCAGGTTTAAAAAAAAATGCACCCAAAACGGATTAGTCAGTGGTGGAGCGCCAGGTCCAGTGTTGGTGAGGTGGCACCATGGTGATTGTAGGCTGTTCTGAAGAGATGGGTTTTCGGGTTTCGCTGAAAGCTCCGAGTGTAGGGGACAGTCGGATGTTTTGGGGTGAAGAGTTCCAGAGGATGGGGGATGATCGGGTGAAGTCTTGCAGGCATTTAGATGAGAAACGTACAAGTATGGAGGAAAGGAGGAAGATCAGAGGTTACGAGTTGGATGATATCGGGAGATTAGTTCAGAGATATATGGGGGGACAGATTGTGGTTGCCTTTTTAAGTCAGTGTTAGTAGTTTGAATTGGATACGCTGGGGAATTGGGAGCCAGTGGAGGGTTGTGCAGAGGGGAGACGTGGAGGAGCAGCGAGGAGTGAGATGGATTAGTCGGGCAGCAGAGTTAAGGACAGATTGGAGATGTGCAAGAGTGTTGGCAGGGAGGCCACAGAGGAGGAGGTTGCAGTAGTCAAGATGGGAGATGATGAGGGCATGCACTAGTAGTTTAGTAGATTGAGGGTTGAGGAAGGGATGGATTCTGAAAATATTTTTGAGTTGGAGGAAGCAGAAGGTGGCAAGGGCTTGGATATGCAGTTTGAAGGACAGGGCAAAGTCAAGGGTTATTCCGAGGCAGAGGACTTCAGGTACAGGGCAAAGAGTGATCGCATTTATTGTGATAGATAGATAGATCAGGTAAGGAAGGTGTGTGAGATGGAGGAAAGATGATGAGTTTGTTTTTGTGTACATTGAGTTTTAGGAAGCGACAGGAGATTTTCTATTTGCTGTGCAGACGTCAGCGTTTTTGACAGCTGCGTTAGTGAAGCAGAAAGCACATCCAAAAAATAAAAAATAATAATCGTCAATTAGTGCTCCATTTTTCTGCTGCGCTTTTTCCTTTGTACAAAAAAAAAAATGCTTCACAAATGGATTGTTTTTCACACAGTCTGTTTGTGATGTTTTTTTACTGTGCTTTCCACACCACACACGCTCCAATTACTTAACTTCAATGGCAATTCCAAGGCAATCTCCCGCGATATGTTCCTTCTGGGCATCGGCAGCACCCACAAGTATGGGACTAACAGGACATGCCCATGTGACTCAGTCTAGTACCCGGAAGTGACCCATCCAGCACCAGGCACCTTGGACCTTGGGGAAGGTAAAAAAGTGTGCCTGTGTACGTCCCCCCCCCCCCTATGCAACAGTTCTGCGTTTTTACTTTTAAAAAGCAACAGTAGTGGTGTCACCAGAGAGCAACAAAGCACACACACAAGACCAACACCTCCAAGCCAGAAGGGGGAGACCAAGCCCGGGTTCAGGGTGAGCTCCCCTATATAGTCTGGTCTGGGGAGAAGGAAGTTCAGTGCAGTTCCAGAGAGGGCTGTGAAGAGTGCAGTTCCAGAGAGGACTGTGAAGAGGACCTGAGTGTAAAAGAGCAGTGATAAGCTCATCTCAGAGCAGGGGCGGACCGTCACCCCTGGGGGCCCTGGTGCAGGAGCAGGTGGGGGGGTATGGTTGTGCGGTCGACGCGGCCTGGGTGATGGGGGTGCTGCTGGGAGCCGCAGGCGTGGTGCTCTCCTTCCTGGTGAGCCGCGCCGGATGTTTGTAGCTGTCCTAGGAGCAGAAGAGAGGAGGGGCGGGATCAGGCAAGGGAAGCAGGAAGCTCTCTGCTTCCCTTGCCTGACCCTCCTCTCCTCTGACGGCGGCTTGCGGGGGTCGGCTAGGGGCACCCCTCCAGGCTTGAAGGGGCCCCCTAGCCGGTCGGGGCCCTGGTGCAGCTGCACCAGCTGCACCACGGTAGTTCCGCCCCTGTCTCAGAGTCCACTGACGAGTTCCAGGCCTAAGGCTAGGGTCTGAGGAAAGGAAAGGAAGGAACACATCTGGGAGACTGAGCAGCTCCGTGCTCTCCCCAGAGGAAAAGCACATAGAACGGACACCAGAGTCCGAGACTGTGCAGGGTCACACATCCAGGCAGTCAACACTGGAAAATGGGGATTCCAAATTCTCCAGCTACACTGTACCAGAGACACAGCAACGCATAGACTCCAGTAACACTGACACCCAGGAGCAGGGTAGAGAAACTGATGGACTCAAGTTGCCTGTTATACTGGTACCCAGCAGGAAGAGACAGGGCCGGCAGCCTAGCTTAAGCAACTGCAGGAGCCAAAGTACAAGCGCAGTAAGGGAGCCAAAGACTCGGCCGGGTGAGAATAACCCCAATTTGCTCTCAAGACTCCGTGGACAGCTTTTACCATCTGCTCCAGTAAAGAACTGAGAAAACTACAAAACTGTGAGTCTGCCTGTTGCTTGTGCACGCCACCCTGCACCATGTACATAGACATTCCACACTGCCTCGGGGATTAGCTTTACCCATGGGAACTGTTCCATCCCCAGCTGCCATCCATCATCCCCGGAGGTCCCCACTGACCACATCCCATGGGTGGCGTCACGACATATTACCTGTAAATACCCCCCTTTTTCAACTGAGCCCAGGCCACGGGAGTGGGTCACGACTACTGTGATCCCTGAGAAAAAGCACCAGCCTGGCCCCGTGTACCCCACAGCCTGGGGGCCCATCAAAAGCAGCATAGAAGAATGATGAGATGGTGAACCTTTTTTACAAGAAAAAAGGGAGGGATCCGTTTTGGCTGCCGAAAATGAACCAAAAACGGATCTCCTAAATGGCGCACAAACACCCTGTGGACATATAGCCTTACAGGTGTGGATAAAATATGAGGAGTGGACTGAAACTACATGGGGCAAATGCCCCAGCACACTGTGCACCACTGCGCCTCCATCTTGGATAGTCACATGTGAAATGTAATGGACCATTGCATACTTAGAGGGTCACACACAGTATACAAAGGCATTTCACATGTGACTATCCAAGTCAGAAGGGCAGTGGGGCATAGTGTGCAGCAGCATTTATGATTATTGCCACCATGTAGCTCAAGACAGTTCTCCTCTGCTGTCTCCCATACCCTGACCAGTGACACCACATACAAATCCTTTAATTACTTGTCTTTACCCCTGCAATGCAGCAGCAGGACTAGAACACACTGCACATACAACACACACTGCACATACAACACACAATGCACACACTACACACTGCACACACTACACATATGTGGCATCCCTGCGGTCTGGTCACTACAAAGGGGTACTGCACCTATTCCACGGGTATGGTATTCCTGTTCTCAGTAAATGAGATGGTAAGTTCGAGACACCTACACAAGCACCCAACACACCGGGTCCCAGGGACGCGGGCAGACCCGATAGAGGGAGGGCCCAGTTAGTCAGTGGGATGGAGGGAAGAAGGATGGAGGGTGGGAAGTAAGTACAGGTAAGTCGAGTGGAAGCAGTGAAAGGAGGAGGATTCAGAGGACTTGAGCGGAGAGGAGCTCGTCCTGGGTCCCGGAACAGCAGACTGCAGCAAGGCAGAGAGAGCCCTAGGGGCACGGGAAGTGAGTGATCCACCCGTGTACCCGAATCTGAAGTGTAGCGGAAGGACAAGTTGAGAACCAGGGTTACCGGACCTAAAGGAGGCAAGGAGACTCTACGCTCCAACCACGGAACCATGACACATCCGCTGAGAAGGCAGCCGTACTAGGGTCAGGGACTTGATACCAGTCGCCCGAGAAGACCCTGGCTGCTGGATTGGGGCACTGTGTGCAGAGGCACGAGCAGAATAGAGGTGGACAGGCAGCACTGAGAGAATAAACAACCCGTGAAGGAAGGAACATAAAGGGGGTGTCTTGGACGAGCTGTCCCAGTTGCTGACGACTATCTGGACTGAGATTGTGCCCTGTAACACCACTAAGTGAGAAGTTAAGTAAACCGGGTATAAAACTCAGAATTGTGTGTGAGACTGTTCATTTCGCTACTTCTTGTAGAGACATTGACCTGCCCCACTTTCAGTAGAGAGACAAAGACCTGCCCCCACTTCCAGTAGACAGACAAAGACCCACCTTTAATTGCTGTAGAGAGACAGACACACCTCTTCTTCCTGTAAAGAGACACAAACCAACCCCCACTTCCTGTAGAGAGATAAACAATCACTCCATTTTCCATAGAGACAAAGACCATCCCCACTTCAAAGTCCTGCTACCTTTAGAGAGACAAAGATCCCCCCACTTTCTATAGAAATACTAAGACACGCCACCACTTCCTGTAGAGAGAAAGCTATGGTGTCACTTCCTGTAAAGACACAGCCATGCCTTCATTTCCCATAGAGACACAGACCCACCCCCACTTTCTGTAAAGATACACATGCCCGACTTCCTGTAGAGAGACAGACATGCCCCCACTTCCTGTAAAGAGACAGACACGCTCCTACTTTCTGTAGAGAGACAGACATATCCCCACTTCTTATAAAGAGACAGACATGCCCATACATGCTGTAGAGAGAAAGAAACCCCCCCACTTCCTCTAAAGAGACAGACATGCCCCTATTTCCTGTAGAGAGACAGACATGCCCCCACTTCATGTAGAGACACACAGACATGCGCACACTTCCTTTTCTCCATCTCAGTGTGTCCTGGCTCCTCAGATGTGCGCTCATCATTCTGCTGATGAACAGCAGTCCTGTGGGTTAACCTTAGAATGCATAACCAGGCCTTTTAGACCTGGTAGCTTACTTTGTGAATTTGTATACTTCAGGCATCACGCATTCTAGGGTTAAGAAGATGTCCTGGACTGCAAAAACTATTTGAACATATGGATCTGCATCTGTGAAAAAACTGCCTCCACACACTAGTGTGGCGCCCCTGCGGTTTGGCTGCCACAGATGATATTGTCCTACATTGTTTACAATCTCATGTCTGGAGAGAATTGAGGCGCCCTCTGATGGAGACTCAACACATCCCACACTTTTCAAACTCCAGAGAGTTGAGGGTGGAAGAAACCCACCCTGGACAGACCCCTACTTCTCATTGGAGGGAGAAGTTAGTATAGTGAGGGAGAGGTAGGCAAAGAAGTGTCTCTGGTGGAGTTAGACCAGGAGGCCGACAGGACGGGTCTGAGCCAGCTGGGAGGATGGGCAGAGCGAGAAGCTGCAGCCAGGGCACCAGGCCCTAGGCTGCCAGGTTTCCACGAGTTGGCAGCAGAATCTGGAGGTTGCTGGACTTTAAGTTCAGTAGCTTCCCTTGTGGGCCCATCTGGGGAACAGTGATAAAGAGGACCAGAGGGCTGAGGTGAAGCAGTTGCTCGTAGGGTATCCACTACACTTAATGGTAGCTTTCCTGTACTCCTCTGAACTGGAAACTTTAAGTCAAGAAGTGAGCAGGAAGGCCATAATATCTCACTCCAGCAGAGCGGACTACAGTTCTTTCCAGACTAGCTGAACTGCATGCCTGATTGTACCAATACCCTGGACTTGCTGTATCAACTACAATAATGAGGTGAAGAACTGCAAGGGATTGTCTGTTGTGCTTTCTTCCTCCTGCACTCTCACACTGCTCCTCTACTACGACTAATACCACGATCATCTACACTTCATCACTCAGGAGTCTTTCCCAGTGCTGGCCACCTAGTGGCTGGAAGCTTCAGCTGGCGTCATGAACACTTTTATTATTTTCCTTTTATTTGTTTTTCTCCGGTTTAACTTACCCCTTTTAATGTTAGCCAGGGCTACAGCACTGGGTACAGCCACCCTGCTTACTGGCCCAGCTGCTGAGTACCCCAGCCCTTAGTGCTCAACACTAGTGGACCAGGAGCTATTGATTTAACACTATTCATTCCCCTCCTGCAGCGCATATCTCCAGCCAGATATAGTTCTTCCTGCACCCTGCCATTATAGAGTATATGCGACTAATCTTGGCAGGTCCGTGTATCTAAGCCTATGATGTGTGATACACACGGAACCTCACTGTCTTCTTTAAATTTTGTTGAAACCCATAAACATTTTGAAGTAGATGAACAATTATTAACAGAAGAAGAATGAGGAAATGAATTCCTGAAAATAAACAAGACAAACAGTCCAAGGAAATATTTCTGTACAGTTGGCCAAGAAAGTAAGAATTTACAAAATCTGTAAAATGTGTGACTCTTGCTGGACGGTAGAGATAGCCGCCAAGTGTGACATCCGAGGCTACCGGAGATAGATGCTGCCAAAACAGCTCTGACCCGTCAAGACATAAACGCCACAAGGTGTCTTGTGCTGTATGGACATTAGCATCAAGTCCTGTGAGACGTTTGACCTTGATGGATCGGACATTTTTGCAGTGCATTCCACAGATGATCGGTCGGACTGAAATCCGAGAAATTGGAGACAAGTCATCACCTTGATCTGTTTGCCTTGTTCCTCAAACCATTCCTGCCGGTTTTTGCAAAGTGGCAGGGCCATTATCCTGTAGAAAATGGTTGCTGCCATTAGAGAATACCGTTCCCCTTAAGTTGGGTAATTGCTTTAGGTACAGTAGTTGGAATTTGTTGGATCCACATGAATTCCAGGACCTACAGTTTCCCAGCAGAACATTGCCCCATCACATTGCCTCCAACTAGTTGTCTTCTTCATATCCCGGTGCCACCTCTTTCCAGGATAAGTTACGTACACATACATCAGGCCATCCATGGGTTGTAGAGAAATCATGATTCATCAGATCAAGCCACCTTCGGCCACTGCTCCTTGGCCACATTTTACGCTCACATATTTCTTTTAGGCACTTTCAATAGTGGACAGTGGTCACATGTTCTGTGGGATCAGACCAGGACAAGCCTCCGCTCTCCATGTCTCAATGAATTCTGGCTGGGTGGGAGCAATGCTTGATAGACAGACATCACAAAGCACCCACTGACCTTGTGGAGACCAGCGGAGGATAACACTGCGGGCACCAGTTAAAGCACTCAAACACAGTGAAACAGAATCCTGCGCCACACTGATGAGGGGCAACAACCCCGAAACAGCTGTCTGTGGTTGGATACCTAGTCCATGGTAAATCCCTGGCCATATCTTCAAGCTCGCAAGGGCTGGATAGTGACTTAAGGGCTACTAATACCCTGGGCTAGGTCCTTCCCTGGTGGGATAACTGGCTGGTGTCCATGTTGTAGACTCTTAACCGAGGCTCCATGGACTTCATCTGCATATTCAAATTCTAGGGAGCAATGCACCTTGGGTTTCACTGTGTTTGAGTGCTTTAACTGGTGCCCGCAGTGTTATCCTCCGCTGGTCTCCACAAGGTCAGTGGGTGTTTTGTGATGTCTGTCTATCAAGCATTGCTCCCACCCAGCCAGAATCCTGCGCCACACTGATGAGGGGCAACAACCCCGAAAGAGCTGTCTGTGGTTGGATACCTAGTCCATGGTAAACCCCTGGCCATATCTTCAAGCTCGCAAGGGCTGGATAGTGACTTAAGGGCTACTAATACCCTGGGCTAGTTCCTTCCCTGGTGGGATAACTGGCTGGTGTCCATGTTGTAGACTCTTAACCGAGGCTCCATGGACTTCATCTGCATATTCAAATTCTAGGGAGCAATGCACCTTGGGTTTCACTGTGTTTGAGTGCTTTAACTGGTGCCCGCAGTGTTATCCTCCGCTGGTCTCCACAAGGTCAGTGGGTGCTTTGTTATGTTTGACACGTAGCAGCGATCGGGCCCCCGCTGTGACATCGCCGATCATGTCGGAATGGCCTGGACCATTGTTTGAACGTCGGGTTCCCGCTGGGCAGCATGCATCGGGGTGTTTGATGCCTTAACAATGACCTCATTGGCGACTCAGAACTCAGCCACGTAGGTCTGAGTCGTCAGACTTGCTGCTGTGTGACAGGGTCCTAACGACCGCCGAGGTTGTTATACGGGTCGCCGTATCGTTGCTCCGTCGTTGAGTAGATCTGACTGTTTGACATCTCACCAGCGACCACGTAGCGACGTTCCAGCGATCCTTACAAGGTCGTATCATTGTTGGGATCGCTGGAACGTCACCAAGTGTGATAGGACCCTTACTGCCTAATATACCCCACCAGTCTTAACTTCATCTGTGTATTGGTGTATCTTGGGCAGCAATCGAGGGATCCATGTAAAAAAATTGAAGTTTCTTTCACTGATCTAGATGGACCGAGAAGGTTAAAAAGATCCACATTAACAAAAATCCATATTTTTGTTTGGACGGCTTGAGTGCTGCCACCATTTTTGGCTCTTTTTTAAACCATGAGAACTTTCTTGGCTACTGCTCTAGGAGGAAGTGCACCACTCACTGAAGATTGTGCTACAAAACAAATGGATAGATAGATAGATAGATAGATAGATAGATAGATAGATAGATAGATAGATAGATAGATAGATAATTTGGAAAAAATTCTTGCAGCACACAGCTACTACCAATGATGTACAAATGCTATAAGCTATATGTATTTGAGGAAAAAGTTTAAAAACTTACGTTTTTTTCAAAAAACTCAAAAATTCAAATTTTTTATTTCTGAAGTTCTTAGTACACACATTGGCCAATGTCTGTTTGCTCATCAACTGCGACAAAGTGACTTCAGGTCTGATGAGTCCTACTCTGATATCCCTATCCTCCTTGTCCACCCCCCACTTCTCAGTGGGCAGACTCCATCTAGACCCTCGATCACCTGTAGGTTAATGAGGGTGCACATTGCAGCAAGGAGCCTGCAACTCCATATGATAAATAACAAGAAAAAAACAGCACAGCACTCACAGACTAGTGTGAACTGGTGCAAGCAAAGACGCAGGGTCAAATAATTTGGAAAAAATTCTTGCAGCACACAGCTACTACCAATGATGTACAAATGCTATAAGCTATATGTATTTGAGGAACCTGAAGTCACTTTGTCGCAGTTGATGAGCAAGCAGACATTGGCCAATGTTTGTACTAAGAACTTCAGAAATAAAAAATTTGAATTTTTGAGTTTTTTGAAAAAAACGTAAGTTTTTAAACTTTTTCCTCAAATACATATAGCTTATAGCATTTGTACATCATTGGTAGTAGCTGTGTGCTGCAAGAATTTTTTCCAAATTATTTGACCCTGCGTCTTTGCTTGCACCAGTTCACACTAGTCTGTGAGTGCTGTGCTGTTTTTTTCTTGTTATTTATCATATGGAGTTGCAGGCTCCTTGCTGCAATGTGCACCCTCATTAACCTACAGGTGATCGAGGGTCTAGATGGAGTCTGCCCACTGAGAAGTGGGGGGTGGACAAGGAGGATAGGGATATCAGAGTAGGACTCATCAGACCTGAAGTCACTTTGTCGCAGTTGATGAGCAAGCAGACATTGGCCAATGTTTGTACTAAGAACTTCAGAAATAAAAAATTTGAATTTTTGAGTTTTTTGAAAAAAACGTAAGTTTTTAAACTTTTTCCTCAAATACATATAGCTTATAGCATTTGTACATCATTGGTAGTAGCTGTGTGCTGCAAGAATTTTTTCCAAATTATTTGACCCTGTGTCTTTGCTTGCACCAGTTCACACTAGTCTGTGAGTGCTGTGCTGTTTTTTTCTTGTTAGATAGATAGATAGATAGATAGATAGATAGATAGATAGATAGATAGATAGATAGATGGATGCTGTGATAAATAGATATTAAATAATGATGGATATGAGATCCTGATGATGATGATAAGTTTCAATTGCCCCCTGTGACCCCGACGTAGTATAATCTCCACAGCCCTCCTTGCAGTATAATGACCCTCAAATAGCCCTCCATAAAGTATAAGGCTCCCTCATAGCCCTCCAAATATAATAATGGTCCCCACATAGTCCTCCATATAGTATAATGCACACCCCATAGTCCTCCATATAGTCTACTGCAGCCCTCATAGTCCTCTATACATTATTATGCAATCTCCGTAGTCCTCCATATAGTATGATGCATCCCCCATAATTCTCTATATATTATAATGCCCCATAAAACTCCTGTATATATTACAATGCACAACCTATTGTCCGCCATATAATATTATGTACACACGATAGTCTTCCATATAGTATAATGCACCCAATAATCCTCTATATAGTATTATACATCCCCATAGTTCTCCAATTTAGTGTAATGCACCCAAATAATACTATGTAATACTATATGGAGGACCCCCATAGTCCTCCATATATTATAATGCACTTCCCATAGTCCACCATATATTGTAATGCATCGCATAATCCTCCATATAGTATAATGCACCCCATAGTCCTCCATATACAGTAGTATCATGCACTCCCATAGTCCTCTATATACTACAATGCATCCCACAGTCCCCATATAGTATAATGCACACACCATAGTCCTCCATATAGTATAATGCACCCCATAGTCCTCCATATAATGTAATGCACACCCCATAGTCCATCATATAGCATAATGCACCCCATAGTCCTCTATATAGCATAGTGCAAAGCCCATAGTACTCCATATAGTAGAATGTACTCTCATAGTCCTCCATATAGTATAATACACCCCATAGTCCTCCATATAGTATAATGCACCCTCCATAGTCATCCAAATAGTCTTATGGCCATTGACCACTAGTGTACTTACTGACTTAAAAAGTAATTAAATCTTGATCTCTCCTCTTTTTCACAACTGCTGCTCTGGTCACTGAAGTGGCGCGTTCTTCAGCTGTGCAAATCTTGGCTGCGTTACGACGTTAGAATGCAGACACAGCAGGAGACTGATGGAGGAGGGAGCAGATCACTCCCTCTTCCATCATTGCTTTGAACTGTATTGATGCCTATACAGTTGAAATTGTGATGCTGGACAGGGGGATCCCAGCTGGCACTGGCCCACCGCCCACTCATGGGCCCCATAGCGGCTTCGTGTTCTGCCGCCATTGATGGTACACCCCTGGGATGATCCTGAAATAAAAATAGGGTGGTGGAAAACTTCCTGCTCACTGGGGAAAAGGGACTCTGAATCCTGGGAACCGCGCTATGTACATTCACACACTCTACCTAGCTCCTGGTTTCCAGGTTCTCGGATCTCAGCGGTTGATAGATAGATGCCATAGTGTGATTTCCCCAGAGCATTTCCCTTGTATATGAGAGGCTGGAAATGTCATTTTTTTCTTTTCTCCGAGGAATCATCCCAAATTCCATTCACAGAATTTTCTCACTGAGCGACTGAGGAGCTGATGTGAGTCTGTGGTGAGAATAGCAGTGAGGTGTCTAAGCGCCCAGGGTAAGGGACATAAGGTAAAATCACATTGAACTTACACAACTTATATCTTTCCATATGTGCAAAATTGCTCATCAGACAAACGATCCCAAATAAAAATAAACCCCAGATCTATAACAAAAAACATATATTTCTGGAAATGGGAAGGTCCTAAACGAGCAAAATACGACAAGTGACTGATATCATCACATATATAAGTGGGGCGCCCCTGCATCTTGGTCGCCACAGTGGTACTGCACCTACTCCACAGGTGTGGTGCCATTGCTCTCAGGTAAGAGGGGAACATGAAACTGAGACACCCAACCACACACCCAACACCTATTTTAACTCCAGACCAAGGAGATGAAGGGTGGAGAAACTCCTCTAGAGGACAGACCCCATCTACTGGTTGGAGGAAGGAGTGGGTTTAGGGGGGTGGGAGGAGGTTAGTGAGTGAGAAGTTGTTAGATGAAGAATGGGGAAGAAGCAAGATGGCATCTTGAGGAACACTAGGGCTGGGGCCTAGCGGGACCTGTGGATGGTCAGCCGCGAACCCCCAGTCCAGGGAACCCTGAATGTACAGCCGACTTCCATGCCGTGGTAGAAGAATGTGACGCCCCTGCGGATCCAGTCGCCACAGAAGTACTGCACCCCACTTAGAGGTGTAGTGCCCCACTATCGTGTAAGGAAGGGGGCACTGACAGGTATCCAAGCACCCAGACACCACTGACCACTCCAGTTCGGGGTCAGGGTGAGATTGTTCCTACGGGAGAGCACAGTCCCTGATCCTGGCTGGAGAAGAGGAACCAGGGTAGTGGGGCTGGGTAGAGAGAAGGGTTTAGGGGAGCACCCAGGAAGGAGTGAAACTAGGAAGGACCCACGTAGATGACATGGGACACATGACAGTCCTTATAAAAGGGGTGACAGAAACATCTAGAAGTTAGTTGGTAGCTGGTAGACAGTCGTTGGCAGGAGCCTTTGGGGGCCACAGTGTCAGTAGAAGGGTAGCATCTGGAAAGAGAGGACCAGAGGACTGGAGCCAGTGGGAGCTCTTCCTAAGCCCTGTGAGAGAAAGAAAGAACAAGGGTGCCCCAGAAGACAGAAGGGATCCCATGGAACCGGGTAGGGAGCAATCGACCTGGGGATGCCCGCATCCACAGTGATTGTTATTGTGTGGAGGGACTAGGCCACAGTAGGGGAACCGAGCCCCCAGACTAGTGCAGAACAACCAGGCTCAGCTAGCAACTCGGAGGCTGTGGTGCTTCCAAGGTGCCACAACCAAAACCGCACAAATCTGCTAAAATGGTGGCCATATAGGGTTGAGGTATCTAAAGTAGGATAGACAAGGGCGCAATGGGTCTTATCGCCTTAATGCTGTGAATGTATGCAGTGCATTAACTGCTCACCTTAGAAACTTGTGATAACCCACAACCAGTATTTGTGCATCGAACAGCTGCCACAGGATCCACCACCCCAGGGATGGCCATGTGATATCCAAGGACAAGAGACCAATACAATCCGCACTGCTGTATATAAGATCACAGACGTCCATGGTATATAAAATGCTCTTTATTATGCTGGTGTATCCCTGATGAAGAGGTCGGGAATACCTTGAAATATGTCGGAATGAAATAAAGAGCACCATTTTATATACCACGTCTGTGATATACAGCAATGTGGATCGTATTGGTCTCTTGACCTTGGATATAATAGAGGGTTCAGGGACGAAAAACGAAGTGACCCTAGGAAGGCACACACGGTCACCGGCTCATGGCACTGTGTGAGCGAGGCGCAGGGCAGGAGAGCGAAGCAAGCGCAGAAGAAGTCAACCGTGAAAGGACATTAGAAAGGAGTACCGGTTAGTGCCCCCATCATACTCGGGAGTTAGCTGGATCCCCTCTGTTCTTTCTCCAAGGACTCAGCACTCCACAGGTTTTTACAAAGGTGATGACCGCTGTGACCGGAACAACAAATCGGTGAATAAACATCTTGAGACTGCACCCCGCTGTGTCTGTGACTTTCTTGCTGCACCCCTGCACTGAACCACCAGTATCAACTCACTGATAACATCTCTGTACTGGGGTTAGCCCTACCCATAGAGGGCATAATAACTCTGCTGCATCGTCACCATCAGCCCCAGATGAACTGTAGTGTGGCATCGGCCATCTATAGCCGCAACCTGCAGGTGGCATCACATGAAAACAGATATCCCTAGGTCAAGTCATCCTCTCCCAGACGAAACCCCTTATCCTCATGACCTTCCCTGAATAAGAGAGTCGCCCACCCTGAACTTTTAATGACACCGCCAGGATCACGGAGCCTGGTCTCAACCCCGGTGACTCCCATGAAGCCTCAAAACCCGAATCCGAGCATCCTAAGGCCCTGGAGGGGCGTGTCAAAACTAGCTGCATGAGGGGTACCGACCACAATTTGGTGTGGGACTTTACGACCAAGCCAAGAAACTGAAGGCCACTGTACTGCATGGGCAGTGGCCAACACCGTGGACTATCTCGGGCACAGTGGTTATAGAGGGTCTAGAGGACGTGCCGGGCTGTCACTCGACAAGACCCGCAGCCGCCTGCTTCAGGATGGGTAGCACGAGGGCACGGAGGAAGAATAGGAGTAGAAGATGTCAGAAAGAGCAGCATGGAAAGGCTTATGAACGGTGTCTCTGTACTCTTACTTTCTGGGAGTTGGCCAAGCTGCAATCTTGGGGAACATGGTAACTTGGCTGGGTTTGCACCAATGGCAAGTAAAGAGACTCGTAAGAACTGCAACCCTGGTGTCTGTCGTTCCTTCCTGCGCCCTTTGCTACCACCCTATCATATTACATACCCTGAGGGCCCGCTCCATCTGTGGGGAATGTTCCATCTAGCTGCCATAACACCTATTCCCCGGGGTCACCACAAGCAGCGCTGGTCACCCTGATCAGAAACCACGGATGGCGTTACAATAAACTTTATTATTCCCCTATACATAGTTCCCCTCTTCATGCTTGGTCAGGGCCACAACCACCGGGACTGTCACCGTGACATCCCTCTGACTGATCCCGGATGGTCGAGTATCCCTAGCCCTTGCGGCCAATGCATAAGAAGTCCCACTGTGGCCCTTCACTGTATTGGACCACACAGCGCCACTCGTGTGCATGTGTCTGTATCTGGTACTGCACCCTAATCCCAGATTAGATTATGATTATGGGTTTTGTCAGTCGCTATAAAAGACGATGTCATGATGACATCACAGGACTATTGGTGGTACAGTCATCATATAATTCTAAGATACCAAACAAATCAGGCCCAAACAATTACTGTGGATCTTCATAGACTTTTTTCTTGACATGTTTATAGTGTACACATTGCCAGGTTTAGTGAGGATACAGTACCCATGTTATAAATTCCAACTTTGAAATGTAGGAAAGAGGGAGAAATACTGGGTTGCGATAATTTTATTTAACTGCACACACACACTCACACACACTCACACATTCCCCCTTCAGGATGTAGTAATGTCCTTCATCCTGGTATACATGATCCCCATTCTGGTAAATATATTCCACATCCTGGCATATATGTCCCCCATCCTGGTATTTATGTCCCCCGTTCTGATATATATGTCTCACATCTTGGTATATGTAATCCCCATCCTGATATATATGCCTTATCCTAGTACATACGGTATGTCCCGCATCCTGGTATATATGTCCCCCATCCTTGTATATATTTCCCCATCCTGGTATATATGCCCACATCTTAGAATATATAATCCCCATCCTAGTATAAATGTCCCCCATCCTGGTATATATGTCCTTCATCCTGGTATATATGTCCTTCATCCTGGTATATATGTCCTTTATCCTGGTATATATGTCCCCATCCTGGTATATATGCCCCACATCTTGGTATATATAATCCCGATCCTGGTATATATGTCCCCATACTGGTATATATATCCCACATCCTGGTATATATGTCCCACATCTTGGAATATATAATCCCCATCCTGGTATATATATCTCCATCCTGGTATGTATGTTCCCATCCTGGTATATATGTCTCCATCCTCGTATGTATGTTCCCATCCTTGTATATATGTCCCCATCCTGGTAAAAATGCTATAGTTGCTAAACCTCCTCTCACTACCATGGTGCTCTCGGAAGGTGTCTTGTGTTCAGCACTCTTTTAAGTTCCATTATCCAAGAGCACTCTAAGGTATATGGGGTATGCTAATGGGCCACAGAGAGGACATGGCAAGAAAGTTTGGAACCAAACAAATAAAGTCCAGTGGAGGAACCCTTATTTCTGCATTTTTTTCTTAAAATATTTTTATTCTTCAAACATTGTTAAAAAAGCATCATTCCTTTTCGGACCAGGTATGTACGTACAGTGGGCACTTTATGGCAGTATAGTAAGAAGACACAGCTGTCTAGGAAGAGACTACGCATTTCAACCTCTTAGTTCTACTTCTTAAGACCTAGAAGAAGACATATGATGTTGAAACGCCTAGTCTGTTCCCACACAGCTGTGTCTTCTATGCTGCCATAAAGTGCCCACTGTGTGTACATACCTGGTCCGAAAAGGAATGATGCTTTTTTAACAATGCTTGAAGAATAAATAGATTTTAAGAAAGAATGCCGAAATAAGGCTTCCTCCACTGGACTTTGTATGGTTCCAAGTGATTGCAGGAGGGCGTGCCTCCCTCATCTCCTTCCGGATCCCTGGCAAATAATCAGTCTAAAGGGAAACTACGATCTGGGTAAGCTGGCTATCATTGACTTTTTGCATGTATGGCAAGAAAGTGGGACATATCTATAAAAAAAAAACATTTTTTAGAAACATCCTTCTAGATTCCTTGATAAGAAAGTTGCGATTACACAACACCCACATCAGGGGCTGGCCTGAGGGGCAAGCACACAGTGGTGGGTGGCCCATGAGCA
Source organism: Allobates femoralis (assembly GCA_033576535.1). NCBI lineage: Eukaryota > Metazoa > Chordata > Amphibia > Anura > Aromobatidae > Allobates > Allobates femoralis. The sequence continues at coordinate 599,225,002 of JARQOC010000001.1, read as the reverse complement.
GTGAGCTTTAGGGGCAGCAGCCTCCCAGACCAACATGACAGATGACCAGGTAGCCCAAAAACTGCTGCTTGACCACTGGCCTGGGGGGCATTTGCATCCTTGCCCCCCGGGCCAGCCAGCCCCTGACCCACAGAAGGTTTTCCTTGGAATTTCTCTCTTTATTGCCACTCTCCTTGTACTTCATCCTTCACTATAGTCCTGGTTTAGGAAGGATATTGCAGAGTTCTGCTCCGGAAGGAGAGTTTTTGATAAAGTACTGTATGAATTTATGAAAGTAACTGTGTCTGCACTTGAAAGGGCCTCTTGGAGAAATGCTCTGAAGCGACTCCAGAATTTTATATTCCCCTATTTGCTGAACTCCATAACACCTTTTCCATTTCCTATGCTGAACATTTTAGAAAAATCACTCCGCGTATCCATTTACTTCATGGATCAAGCGGCCTGGGATTTTGATAATTTGGATCTCTGTTGGCTTGGTGACCATCGAAGGGTATTAACGCTCTTCAAGGCACGTATGGAATTAACATGTTATGTGAGATGAAAGGAGCGGACATTTCTAACAATGCTTATAGTAATATCTGAGCCGGCAAGCAAGAGCTGAAAGCAAGTTTCGACAGCCACCGGGGGAAAGCAAGCCATAGGGTTAAAGAGAAAGGTCGGAGCTACTCTGTTGCTCTGGGAAACTTAGATTGTTTCATCAGACAACTTGTATACCATAAAAGAAAGTGAGGTCTCGCCAAGCGCCATTCAACTACTACTGAATGTTTGTGTTGGCCCAGCTCTCCGTACGGGGGAATCGTTCACCAGAATTGAGGACTAACAAGTTCTCTGTCGTCTTGGATACAGGGAAGAAGGAAGCTTCTTGAGAAAAATGATCAAAAACTTATGTCATTGAAATAATTTTGGATATTAAAATTTCGTACACAGGCTTGTCAACTCCTACTGGAGATTGGGACTGGATGATCCCCATTAAGGTCATTGCGGAAGTCGAAATTCGCAACAAAATCCATTTGTTATGGATTTCCTGAAAATTAAAAAAAAACACTATTGTCCAAGCTTAAAAAGAAATAAAACTATATTCATCTTTGCTCCCATGTTAAAGGGTAGCCAGGTTCTCTTAAGGCCTTCCGTCAGTCACGTAGGATGGGAAGTCATCGCTTAAGACCAGTTGTACAAAGACAGACTCGGTAAATCTCTAATGGCCACTTTACACGTCCCAACGTCGGTCCGATATTGGATCCAACGACGCGGGAGCGCGCACTTTTTGGGCAGAATTCCAAGATCGCATAGGAGATGTTACACAGCGCGATATCGGCAGGCAACGCCACTACAATGTGTACGCCCCCTTGTACGGCCGCCCCAGGAACGACCATTTAACATGGGAGAGAATACGGGAAGTTGTACTGCACATCGTTGTTGGGCTTTTACACAGCATGATCCGGCCACAACGCCCATCCAATGTTGGCCTGTTGGAGAGCAGGCTCATTTGATCTCCGATATCGTTTTGGCATCTTTCGTGCATCGTATTGGACATTTACACCACACAACGCACGAACGATATCGGGGCCAACGCACGAACCACGTGACTTTTTATCGGAGTTGGACACCGATATCGGGACGTGTAAAGTGGCCATTAGGCTCCTAGAGCAGGGATCCCCAACTCTAGGTCTCAAGGGCCGCCAACAGTGCCTGTTTTCAGGATCTCCTCAGTATTGCACAGGGGTTGGAATCATTACCTGTGCATTTGATCACATTAACACCTGTGCAATACTAAGGAAATCCTGCACTGTTGGCAGCCCTCGAGGCCTGGAGTTGGGGACCTCTGTCCTAGAGGCTGGATCTTATGTATGGTAAATACCAAGGCATACTGTATGGCATATGTGCCAAAAAGAACTCCAGCTGGCCCTTCAAAGACATCCTTTTCCAAAAACTGGCCACTGGTTTGATTACTTGAGAACCCTGTGTACTCCTCTGTGCTCCCTTTTATGTCATTGATCCAACCCATCTTGGAGACAAAGCAACATGCCCTTTTGACTCTTCCCCTTTGTTTGCTATAGCGATCATGAGGGTGTGGTTCTTTTTAAAAGGGTTTGAGTACGCACATTAATGCCGGCCAAACCTCTGCTTAGCCGTCAAATGTGTATGGGGTGACCTGATGTTTCTCCATCTGGAGATGAGTTGGAAAAGAAGGATCAGGCTACTGAATTTCAACATGCTCAATGGGCACTAGCAGAGGTGTCTGGCAGGGGCTTACTCCTCTTTGCCCATTTGGATCACACGCATGCCAAGAAGAGCCGAGTGGGTTTATGTACATTGAGGGGCTCAGAGGGAATTGCTGTTTGCTGAACAAGCATTCAACCAATAGAAATCTAAAATGTATGCTGATCCAAACATTAGAAGAAGGCAAAAGGGGCACACTCCATCCATAATCTTTTTTTTTTAACAAAATGTGCGGAAGGAAGAAGGGCGCAGAAGGACAACAGCTGTTTCGTGTTATGCACGCTTCAACCAGTCCCACTGGCCATACCAGTTGAAGAGTGCATAACACGGAGCGGATTCCTTTATACGGATGGAGTGTGGTCATCCTTCTTCTAACGTTTGGATGACTCTGATGACTTCTACAAGTGAACACCTCAATACTCCGATGATGCCCGAAGTTGCTCCCACAACTGGATCCTGATTGCATTCGCATTTTGTGTAGTGCCAGAATTTATTTTCTTGTTTTCCTTGGTTTAAACGGAACCAACCAGCAGGATTTTGGGCTATAAAGTGAAGCCAGGACCTTACAGGCACTGGGATACTGAATGTAATCATACCTTTACTTGAATGATTCCATGTTTGATAGCAGATAAAAGTGTCATAAAACTTCTGGAAAACAGGGCAGCAGAGGATTGATGTGTGCAGCACTGTGGAACTATTTGGGGTTGTTGGGTTTTTTTTATTACTCCCCTATGTGCATGCCTTTCAGCTATAAGCCAATTCCTCCCCCCTCTCATCTGCACTTTCAATTTCAGTACTTTTAGATGAGGGGGGAGGGTGTGGCTTAAAGCCAAAAGGTATGCCCACAGGGGAGTAATAGAGAAAAACAACCCCAAATAGTGACCCAGTGCTGCACACATCAATCATATAATAATAATAATAATAAAGCTTTATTTATATAGCGCCAACATATTCCGCAGCGCTTTACAATGTAGGGTTAGAGTACAGAAAATATAATACAGTAAGTAATTACAGTAGAGAACAAATACAGTACAATAATTGGATACAAAACAATAGGCATAGAATCAATGTGGAAAAAAAAAAATACAATAAATAAAGCAAGAAATGAAGGTGACCCTGCTCAAAAGAGCTTACAATCTACAACGGGATAGGGGTTGCACAAGGTACAGGGGCTTATTGCACTGATGGTCCAGGCATCTTGAGGAAGTGGGGCATTGAACTAAGCTTACATGGATGGTCATTATACAATCTGTGTAGACCTTTTTTGGTTTGGTGGAGTTTATAGAAGAGTAATGTCCAGAGGGATAGCCCATTCACTGTCTACAGTACAAAGGACTTCTATTAGGGAGTATGATAGGCCACCTTAAAAAGATGCGTTTTTAGGGATCGTCTAAAGCCATGCAAGTTGTGGATAGTCCTGATTTCTTTGGGTAAAGCATTCCAGAGGTTTGGTGCAGCTCTGGAAAAGTCTTGGAACCGGGAGTGGGAGGATCGGATTAGTGAAGATGTTAGTCGAAGGTCATTTGAGGAACGTAGAGAGCGGGTGGGGTGATAGACAGAGATGAGGGAGGAGAGGTAGGGGGGTGCTGCACTGTGAAGAGCTTTGTGGGTGAGAACAAGCAATTTGAATTTGATCCTGTAGTATACGGGCAGCCAGTGCAATGACTGGCACAGAGCAGAGGCATCTGAGTAACGATTGGCCAGATGGGTGATCCTGGCTGCTGCATTAAGGATGGACTGGAGAGGAGAAAGTCTGGTGAGGGGAGGAGGCCGCTTAATAGAGAGTTGCAATAGTCAAGGCGGGAATGGATTAGGGCCACGGTGAGGGTTTTTGTTGTTTCCAGGGTGAGAAAGGGGCGGACTCTAGAGATATTCTTCAGGTGTAAGCGACAGGAGCGGACGAGAGATTGCGTGTGGGAGGAGAAGGAGAGATCGGTGTCAAACATAACACCCAGACAGCGAGCCTGCTGCCTAGGCGTTATCGTGGTGCCGCATACTGAGAGAGAGATGTCCGATTTAGGGAGGTTAGTGGATGGGGGGAGCAGGAGAAGTTCAGTTTTGGAAAGGTTTAGTTTCAAATAGAGAGTGGACATGATATTGGAAACTGCAGCTAGCCAGTCATTGCTGTTCTTTAATACCGCAGGGGTAAGGTCAGGGGCTGAAGTGTATAGTTGTGTGTCGTCTGCTGGACTGCTTTTCAGGAGTTTTATGACACTTTTCTCTGCAATCAAACATGGAATCACTCAAGTAAAGGTAAGATTGCATTCAGTATCCCAGTGAATGTAAGGCACTGGCTTCACTTTATAGCCCTAAATCCTGCTGGTTGGTTCTCCTTAAATTGTATGCTGAACCTTAGAAAAATGATTTGATCCATAAGTTGTGTTATGTTTGGGAAGTTAATGAGGTTAAATTGCAATACCAGACACAGGCATGTGTCACATGTTGACTGTTGCAGTCTATATGTAAAATTCTCTGGAGTCTTTAGAGTTAAATTCCTTTGACATTTAGTGTTGGTTTGCTGATGCTGCTGTAGATGTGTGTGGCTGCAGATGAGAAGTTGTAGGTTGTCAGGTGACCATGCCCTGGCCTTCAAATAGCCTCCTCTCTCACAGGGAGATGTTGACAATAGAGTTCACTCTGTTTCTGACTGGCTTTGTAGTTGGACTCTCATGTTTGCTTCTGAAGCTCCACTATAGATATTCTAGGATTCTCTTTGAGATTTTGCTGTTGCTGTCCTGGTTCGTGGGTTGAGGTGAGGGGGAGTCAGCCCAGGGCCAGGTGAGGAGCAGGGAAATGGTGGTAGCCCGAACCTCCTCACCATCAGACTAGCTACCCAGGTAACCTGACCTTTATCCTTTCTGCTACTCCTTCCCTCACCGCCCTACCATTACCCGTGATAACATGATACTGTTGTTTTTCCAACTTTGGAAGGGGAGGTGACCTACCTGAGTCTAGTCCACCTATCTACGTTACCTGTCCATGTTAGGTAGCCCATTGGTCAGTGTCTAAAAAGTATTTCCCAGTGTTGATCAGTAGCACTATTGTATAATCTGGTATGAGTTACTATAATTATGAAAAAATGTTTTAAAAATATCCAGGGGGTGAAAACATATTCCTACATATATACACTGTCTTTATGCTCAGTGACAGGTGTTCTGAAAGGTTTGACAAGCGGCCCATGTTACATAGCAATTCCGGTCTCTACTAAGCAACCTGTGTTTTTGTAATATTTTTCCCCCCAGTTCAGTCCATACCGGAGCTTGTGCTTTAAAAATTCCAGAAGTTCCTTGCACTGGTGGTTGAGAAAGAATTTGATGACAAATCAACTATTTAATGCTGTCTGCTCAAACCTTGCTTTTTCCTTTTTTTTTTCTCCTGCGCTGAGAAGTTGGCAACCCTGCTTACAAAAATATTGAAGGAAAAGTAGCATTCAATTGGCGGACTTCACTTTGCTTCAAATATTCCACATTAGAAATTCCTACCGATCACTTAGAAAAACTCCGTCTATGTTACACAATAGGAAAGAATGGAATTTATTAAATCAATATTTTGTAGGTATTTCTTTTAATAATGTACAATTTGCTGTTTTCCATTGATGAGTTCCTCTTTTATGTTGCAGCTCTAATGGAAGGAATCCATTCATAGGAGACACAGAGGGTTCAATAGCGCGAGAGGCAAATTAGTGACTAGACTGCTGTAGAGTCGGTCCAGATAAATGCAGACGGGAGATTAAAAGTTGGACCCATTCGGAAATCCTATTAAATGTGAATTTATGGATGTGAAAATGGCAATATATCACCGGCGCACAGTGAGGGAGGTCATTGCGAGGCTCCAACCTCATGTTCAGTTACAGTAATTGGCCGACTCAACCCAAAATCCAGGCTCCAAGCTTTGACGGTCACAGCCCACTATTCATTTCTACTCATAATTCTTTTTCTCATATAGGTTCAGATCATTGGTAATAAGATTGTAGGTTTTATAGGCAAGAATATTCATAATAAGTCAGTAGGAGCCACCTCAACTTGGTGGTTTGAGTAGGATCACAACTGACCCGAAATGCGTCACTTACTCTACTTGTGTCTTTTTCTGAATTTTGTCTTGTTCAATAAAGCCAAGAAATAATATTTTTTATAAAATGGTTAGTTCTGTAAAATAATTTTTTTCTTCTACTTTAATTTGGGATTACCGTAGTTTTTCCTTGGCTTCATTAGCAATAGAAGCCATGAAGGTTGTATATTAGATACCCAACATTCTAATCAAAGAGGGGACAGTTTAAAGTAAAACAGACTATTGTAATTGTTTTATCTTATATGAAATTGTCACTTTTGTTTCAATATTCTACACTCATTCATTTCTTTAGGGTTTATACATTAGGCCAGTGCTCCATTTTCTGAATCAAAGCTCCTAATTCTCTTTGCAGAAATAGCTACATGATGTATATCGTGGAGACCCAAAGACCTGACCCCAGCTCTCGTAGAGAGAGAAAGACCCATCCCCATGTCTTGTGGAGAGACAAACATCCACCCCTCTCTCCTGTAGACAGACACAGACCTACCTCCACTTCCTGTAGAGAGACACAGACCTACCCCCACTTCCTGTAGAGAGACACAGACCTACCCCCACTTCCTGTAGAGAGACACAGACATACCCCCACCTCCTGTACAGAGACAAGGACCCGCCCCTACTTCCCATAGAAACAACAACCCACCCCACCGCCTGTAGAAACAGGCTGACACCCACTTCCAAATGACATCATTTCCATTTCCTATAGAGACAAGTAACCACTACCACTTCTTTTAGAGAGACAGTGACCTGCCCTTCATGTACAATGACAAGAACACACTTACACTTCCCTTATATAGTAAAAGACCTACCTCCACTTCCTGTAGAAACAAAGACCCACTCCACTCCCTGTAGAGTGACAATGACCTGCCCCACTTCTTGTAGAGTCAAAGACCCATCCCCACTTCCTGTAAAGAGATAAAGACCTGCCCGTACTTCCTGTAGAGTCAACAACCTGCCCCACATCCTGTAGAGAGACACAGACCGACACCCACTTCGCATTGAGATCTATTCCCACTTCATGTAGGGATAAGTACCCACCCCCACTTCCTGTTGACAGACAAGTACCCACCCCCACCTTAACTACCACACTTCCTGTAGAGACAAAGACCAGACCCCACCTTCTGTAGAGAGACAAAGACCTGTCCCTACTTCCTGTAAAGTCAACAAACTGCCCCAGTTCCTGTACAGAGACACAGACTGACACTCACTTCCCTTTGAGATCTCTTCCCACTAGATGTAGAGACAAGTACCCCCCACTTATAGTAGAGAGACCCCAACCTGCCCTTCATGCTGTATAGATAAGGACACACCTACACTTCCTGAATAGAGATAAAGGCCCACCCCACTTCCTGTAGAGACAATAACCCACTTCCTGTTAAAGTGACAATAATCTGCTCCACTTCCTGTAGAGGCAACAACCTGCCCCACTTCCTGAAGAGACACAGACCCAACCGCACTTTCCATAGAGAGATAAAGACCCACCCCACTTCCAGGAGAGAGACAAAGACCCATCCTTACTACCTCAAGTCCATATTGGCATTTCTGCTGCTAGATATGGATTACACTTGACAACAGGCAGTGGACAGCTTGTAACCCAAATGGGAGACACAGAGACCAGTGCTAGTGGTTTGGGGGGTATGACAACATAATTTATACATAAAAATATTCACAGGTTGTTTATTTATCACATTATTAGATGAGATTAAGTTGTCTGAAAATTCAGGGGCTATAGTGTGAGAGCTACAATATCAGACTGAATCACTAACAAGGGCCACATTACATATTAAAGAGGTCTTCCCAACTGAGATATGTAAAAGATAAACCTATATGATAAAACTAGGCCATATGATGATGTGAGCTGTCTGTGCGGTTTCAGGACTAGAACAGTAACTCATTTTGTCCCGTCCTGGCCCCGGGCCATGAGCTGACTGGACAGGACATATGGAGTCAAGTTATAAATGTTCTGTTATTACAGACTCCTACTTACTCCTGCCCAGAAATAGAACAAGAGGCAACAATCAACTCACAAAAGCTGCGAAAAATACTGCAAATACTAGAAAGAAAGCAAAAAGTCTTGATGCTTCTGCACCTGAACCAAACAGAAGAGCGGAAATAATATTTTCTTAGAATAATGAACCCAAAGCACTGATAGGGTTATGCAATATACGTTTTCTTAACAGTGGGGTTACAGGACCTTAAAGGGATAGAGCTAGAAGGTAATAAAGGCTACTCTGGTGTGGTTTTTATACAGCAGGGATCCAGAGACTTTTTTTTGTTTGAGGCTTCCTTTTTTAAAAAAAAACAAATAAAAAAAAAACTTAACTTAAGTATTTAAAAAAATAATTGCCTGGTTTAAATTCCGCTGTTCTCCTGATTCTGGTGTTGTTTTTCTTTTGGCCCTGCCCTTCTCTAATCCTGAGATATGGGCCCTATTCAAGAACACTCATAGAGAAAACTTGATGACTACGCCCACTTGGCTAACAAGTCTAGATTTACATACAAGGTAAAGGGGGCCATACCTCAGGGACGAAGAGACGCAGAAAAAAAGACAAAAACAGCACCGGATTCAGGAGAATAACGGTATTTAAACCTGGTAAAAAAATACAGATTTAAGGAGAGTGATGTGTTCTCTTATATGGAAATTAAAATTTGAGATGTTTATGGCATCTCACCAACGTTTTACTGAAGTATCATACAGGGTCAAGAGACCACCATTCTATCAATATATAGGGGTCCCAAACATGGCCACACAGGGCACCAGTAGCACTTACATGTCCCTTACCAGTGCTCTCACCTACACCCAACTCCTCTTCTCTTTGACTTGGAAAAAACGTGAACAACCCAAGCCACACCAATTTGGCACGGAGGGACATTCAGCAAATTCCCAGGACTGCAGGGCGTAGACCCCAAACCCAGGACTATCCTGTCCACTGTATCCAGGATGGTTGGGGCTAGAAATGAGCAGATTGATTACCGGGACTCCGGTTCAGGTCAGTTGTCCTTGGTGGCTGGACAGGAGGTCACAAATCTTTCACCTTCCAGCATCCCCGTGGTTAGACTGGGGGCCATGAAACTCTCACCTTCCGGTGTCCCAGGTGGCTTGACAGGAGGCTGCAAATCTCTCACCTTCCATCGTCTCTGGTGGCTGGATGGGACGCCATGAATCTCTCACATTCCAGTGTCCCCGATGGCTGGGCAGGAGGCTATTAATTTCTCACCTTCCAGTGTCCCTGGCGTCTGAACAGGAAGCCGTGAATCTCTCACCTTCCAGAGTCCCTAGCAGCTGGACGGGAGGCTGTGAATCTCTCACCTTCTGGCATCCCTGGCAGCTGGATGGGGGGTCGTGAATCTCTCACCTTCCGGTGTCCCAGGTGGCTGGACAGGAGGCTGCAAATCTCTCATCTTCCATCATCCCCGGTAGCTGGATGGGAGGCCATGAATCTCTCACTTTCCAGTGTCCCTGGCGACTGAACAGGATGCTGTGAATCTCTCACCTTCCAGTGTCCCCAGCAGCTGGACAGGAGGCCCTGAATCTCTCACCTTCTGGCGCTTCCGGCAGCTGGACAGGAGGCCGTGAATCTCTCGGCTTCTGGCATCCCCGGCAGCTGGATGGGAGGCTGTGAATCTCTCAACTAACAGTATCCCCGGCGGGTGGATAGAAGGCTGCGAATCTCTCATCTTCCAGTGTCCCTGGTGGCTTGACCAAAGGCTGTGAATCTCTCATCTTCAGAAGTCACCGTTTGCTGGACGGGAGGCTGTGAATCTCTCACCTTCCGGTGTCCCCAGTGGCTGGATGGGAGGCTATGAATCTCTCACCTTCCAGAATCCCCGGCGGCTGGACAGGAGGCCATGAATCTCTCACCTTCCAGAATCCCCGGCGGCTGGACAGGAGGCCATGAATCTCTCACCTTCCAGAATCCCCGGCGGCTGGACAGGAGGCCATGAATCTCTCTTATTACGGTGTCCCCCGTGGCTGGACAGGATTCTTTAAATCCATCACCTTATGGTGTCCCCAGTGGCTGGATGAGAGACTGCAAATCTCTTACCTTCCAGAGTTTCTGGCGGCTTTTGGTTATCCAGGACTGTTGCAATGTCACCTATGCATCCTACTTATCTCTAATAGTAGATTTATTTTCTGTTCTTTCATTCATAGTCAGAGTGGCCAGAACTTTCACATCTTTCTATAGTTTCACTCAAGGCCGCTTCATAGAATCTCGTTAACGATATTGTTGAAACGTCACGGATTTGTGATCGTTCAAACGATATCGTTAGTGCGTCGCTGCGTGTAAACGAACGATGTAGGAAGGAAAAATCGTTAGAACGGTCATGAAACATTTGAGATCCTGATCTCAAATCTATCGTTCATCGTCCAACTAACGTCCTGGGAAGCAGCAGCATCGTTCAGTGTGACACCTTTTTGAATGACGTCGTTCATATTTCTCCTATTCCTGCCGCTTTGTAAAATCGTTCAAATGTTCTTCTCCAAATATCTGGAGCGTTGCCAAATTTAAGATCGTTAACGATATCCTTGCGTGTGACAATGCACTAACGATGTCGGAAGGATCGCGGTCACGTGACATAGCTAACGATCTCGTTCACCTATATCCTAACGTGTGAAGCGGCTTTATATGACATTTTGCTTTTTTGTGTCTGTAAGGCCATTTTCACACGTTGCATAAATTATATGTTGTTTGTTTTCTGCAGGATCAGCACCAAACTACCAAATATTAATCTTTTCTACATTTTTGCATATCTTAAGTCTTTTCCTGCTTATTTGACGCATCTTTAATGCAGATGTGAAGCTGCTTTTTCATTTTCAAGCTTTGATTCTGCACCAAAAAAAGTCATTGCAGTTTTTTCCCTGAATTTTCCTAGGCTGCTTTCACACCCACGATATTTGTTCATCCATGCTATCCGTTGTAAAATGGATAGCCACGGATCCGATTTGGTCTCCATGTATCCTTGTGGACACGGGTGTGCACAGATTGGTCCTTATTGACATCCGATTGTGTCAGTTTTGTGATGGATCCGTGTGTGTCAGATTTTTTCCCATCCCCAATATCAGAGCCTGCTCCGATTTTGGCCTACCTTGAAAATCAGACAGCAACGCATCCGTTGCTGTCCATTTCAAATAACATGGAGCTCTATGGTGACAGATCAAAATGGATCAGTCAAAAAATCAGATCCGTAAAACGGATCCGATTTGCTGTACTGTGCATGCTCAGAAGCAAGGTAAAGTCCTATGTCTCCCAACTGATGACGTATCAGTGGCATCTGTTGGTACAGATCCGTGCCTGTCCGTGTGATCCTTGAAATTCAAGGATCACCACGAATGTGCAAAAAAAACCTGATGTGAAAGCAGCCTCAGGCTTCACATAGTAACTACTCAAGGAAAAAAGCACCAAAACTCCACAATTCAAAAGCGTCTTTAGACACTCAGTGGGCAGAGATTGTTGTTTTTTTTTTTTTTTTTTAAAAGCACATTAAAAGTTATATTTTTGTATTAATTTTTTTATTATTTTACATTAAGAAAAAAATATTTATTTTATTCTCCCTTCAGAATACAGGGACATAGAAATACCCTGCTATGTACAATGTATCTCTATGTACCAGTAAATTCTACCTGTGGAGTCAGAGGTTGCACAGCAGCTTCAAGATTACAAAATCATCCCAGTGACATCAGCAGAGCCTGTAGCTCTCCGCTCTTGTTCCTGCCTGCACTGGTCAAGGCTGTTGGTTTGAGTCCCTGGGAAGGATGGGAGGGGAATTACTGTTTGACATTATTTTTAGCAGTTTTATAGGAACGAAAAAAATCTAACTTCTTTATCTCTACAATAGAGGTACATAGAAATGCACTGCTGTGTACAGATGTATTTCTATGTACCTGTGTAATCTGCTTTTGGGTTCGCTGCCTGCAATATAGCTCATGGTTAACCAATTATCTTATCTTCTTCAGTGTGGGTGGTCGCTCTTTGCTAGAGCTGCTGCCTATAAATGGAGCGGTCACATAATTGAATTGTTTAGTTTATACACATGCAGAGACATACTGACTACACCCCCTAAGGAGGAGGAGATACCGAGCCAAGGAGGAGGAGAATCTACGGAGCTGGAAAGGAGAGGTGAGAAAAACTCAGAACAAAATCCCTGACTAGTGGGACTGAGACCTCAAATCAGGACAGTCGCTCTTAATCCAGGACAGCACCCCCTCCCTCCCTGCATGTGTAACCCAGATATGGACTGACTAAATTATACATATGCCTGCAACCCGGTGAGTGCCGGTCCTTTTTCTGACTGTAGTGACTATACTTGTGCTTGAGCTGAGCAACACCATTCGGGTGTGTCACAAACCCACATAATGGAATAATTGCCCGAAGATAGGACCCAATGCCCGGTTTTCTTTCTTCAAGTCTGCCATATATATATATTTATATATTGACCCAGACTGGTCAAGGTGGGATTTTAGACCAACACAAATATTCCACCTGGAATTCTGTAAGCCCCTTCTCCAGGTCCAATGGAGCACCTCCAACAGTTCTTGCTGGGCAGATTCCCTCTACACCTAATGGTCCTTTAAGGGACACTGTCACCAGGTTTTTGCCATCTCATCTAACAGCAGCATAATGTAGAGACAGAGACCCTGATGTGTCTCTTACTGGGCTGCTCGGTTTAGTTTCCATAAAATCACTGTTCAATGAGTTGGAGATTAACATTATAGGACTAATCAAATAGTCCAGCATAGTAATTTACTGCTAAATCTGAAGCAGAGAAAACAGTAATTTTATCAAAGTGACAGCAAGTAGCTCAGTAAGTGACACATCGCTGTAATCAGGGTCTCTGTCTATACATTATGCTGCTCTCAGATGGGATGGCAAAAACCTGGTGGCAGTGTCCCTTTAAGAGGGCGCTGTCATTCCAGGCTCACCTACATAGGAGCAATCCAAGCTCCCTTCACCATAAAGCCCTGATACAAGTACTGTAGGTGGAACAGAAAAACCAGGACCCTCAGAACAGCCCACTCAAACCCAACCCGACCAGAACACCAATCACAACAACCTGACAAAAGCCGGAATCAGGAAGATAGTAGTCAAAGGCCAGTAGAGGTATGTCAGTGACTGGAAGACCAATATAAACACCTCAGAGAAACTGACCATGTACCGGAGTCTACAGAGAGACTACAGACTGGCCCCATATCTAGAGAAACTCCCGGACCCCAGAGACCGCAAGATCCTGAGCCGATATAGACTCAGTGCCCACAGTCTGGCCATCAAATATGGCTGACACAGGCAGAGCTACAAGCCCAGGGAGGAAAGACTGTGCCAACACTGTGATCAGGAGGCCATAGAGGATGGGAGCCACCTCCTGCTACACTGCTCCAAATACTCAGCAGTGAGGGACACTCACGTCACATCTCTTCCCGGATTTCATCACCATGAAGGAAGAAGAGAAACCATATATCCTGCTGGGGGAAGAAGAGAGAGCAGTGGAGATAGCAGCGCGGTATTTAGGCGAATGTCATAGACTGCGAGAAAGAGAACTATGATATGCCATTAACTTCTGTAGCGCCCACCCTGGATCTGCCCCCATCCACCTTCCCTACAGCCCCAACCCAACATCCCCACAGTCCCTATCCCTATCACCTTTTGTACACTTGCTTTGGCAAAACTAATGTGTATTTAGTCCTGCCAATAAACCTTCTTAGAATCTTGAAACTTTGAATCTATATACATATATACAGTGTGTTGTGAAAGTATTCGGCCCCTTGAACTTTTCAACCTTTTGCCACATTTCAGACTTCAAACATAAAAATATAAATTTGAATATTTTTGTGAAGAATCAACAAGTGGGACACAATCGTGAAGTGGAACGAAATTTATTGGATTTTTAAACTTTTTTAACAAATATAAAACTGAACAGTGGGGCGTGCAATATTATTCGGCCCCTTTACTTTCAGTGCAGCAAACTCCCTCCAGAGGTTCAGCGAGGATCTCTGAATGATCCAATGTTGTCCTAAATGACTGGTAATGATAAATAGAATCCACCTGTGTGTAATCAAGTCTCCGTATGAATGCACCTGCTCTGTGATAGGCTCAGGGTTCTGTTTCAAGTGCAGAGAGCATCATGAAGACCAAGGAACACACCAGGCAGGTCCGAGATACTGTTGGGGCAAAGTTTAAAGCCGGATTTGGATACAATAAGATTTCCCAAGTTTTAAACATCTCAAGGAGCGCTGTGCAAGCGATCATATTGAAATGGAAAGAGTATCAGCCCACTGGAAATCTAACATGATCCGGCCGTCCCTCTAAACTTTCATCTCAAACAAGGAGAAGACTGATCAGAGATGAGGCCAAAAGGCCCATGATCACTCTGGATGAACTGCAGAGATCTACAGCTGAGGTAGGAGAGTCTGTCCATAAGTCAACAATCAGTCGTACATTGCAGAAATCTAGCCTTTATGGAAAAGTGGCAAGAAGAAAGCTATTTCTCAAAGATATCCATAAAAAGTCTCGTTTGAAGTTTGCCACAAGCCACCTGGGAGACACCAAACATGTGGAATAAGGGGCTCTGGTCAGATGAAACCAAAATCAAACTTTTTGGCCACAATGCAAAACGATATGTTTGGCGTAAAAGCAACACATCTCATCACCCTGAAAACACCATCCCCACTGTCACACATGGTGGTGGCAGCATCATGGTTTGGGCCTGCTTTTCTTCAGCAGGGACAGGGAAGATGGGTAAAATTGATGGGAAGATGGACGGAGCCAAATACAGGACCATTCTGGAAGAAAACCTGCTGGAGTCTGCAAAAGACCTGAGACTGGGACGGACAGGTTTTTGAACATGTTCATAAATCTACGATCAATGATCAACGACTTATCGTTGGTCGTATCTAGGTGTCATAACGATGTCGCTGCACCGCCCAAAAAGCCAAGACGTACCAACGATATCATTCACGATATCGTCCCATGAAACGGGCCCTTTTAGTAGATCTTTGTCAAGCCTAAAGATTGAAACGTTGCCTAGTCACTGACCAATAAAGGTCTGTAAGTAATCTGCATTATGGAGTGCTGCCTATGATTTTTTCTGGTATGTACCTGACAAGTGGGAAGCTGTCAAGGTAGACATTGCACCCAGGACTATCCAATGTGCTGCTTTTTCTAGTATATATATGTGGTGCAGCTCCGGGTAGGCCGCCACCAGAGGTACTGTAATCCCACCAATAGAGGGAGAGTTGTGCCTCTAGTCTCCTGTGTGAGGTAGCGACCCGGGGAACTCGCTTGCTGCATAATGACACCGACACATGCTTATAATTTTTCAAATGACTACCCGTTTATTTCTCACATACCGATCATAACCCGGGTAGTACATTAAACATTGATCATAAGCACAACACATAACACATTACATTACACTAGAATAGCACATCACATAATACATTACATTACATATAACATAGAATACTTACATTCACCATAACTATCTATCACCGGGACCTTTGTGACCTAACCGTCAGTCCCAATGGCGGATAACTCGTGGATACCTCATGTACGGCCCTTACATCATCAGCCATCATGAGTCACTCACGATACACCACCTTTTCCTTTGATCACCCAGGGTAATTTTACATAAGCCCTGTAATCCATCACTCAGGGTAATTTTACATGTGCCCTGATGATACACAACACATAAATAGTTATCCACACTTATCAATGGGCCCTGTGGGTCCCAATGGCGGTACCAGCCACCTGGCTTTATTTACCCAGCACAACACTTGAATACTAACCCCTAGAACAGGCTCCCTCCGGCGGCCGTGTCTCGCCACACGTCCGGACCAGCCTGGCCGGGGCTTTACACACCGCATGTGATCCATCATAACACATCCATGGATCACATACATCCTCACACACGCTCACAGCCCATCATACTATATCCATGGACTGCAGCTCCTCTGGAACCATAACAGGGATTGGCCAACCTTAGTATCCGAGGTAAACCATGCATCCCCTAAGGGCTCCCTCTGGACGTGTCTCGCCACACATCCGGACCGGCGTCCCCCTGGATTAGCTACGGTCCCCCACTCTATTAACACACTGTGTACCGGACAGGATTACAGCATTCACAGTAAAAATGGCTCATGTGAACAGGTTCCTAAGCCGACAACCCATGTGATGCACCCCGGCCATAGGATCAAGCCGGCTGTGCCTCACACCAGGTACTGGGATGGCACAGTTGAGCTTCACACACACACCACACCACACACACACACACACACAACACCTAGGACCTCGGGACGGTGGGTGGACCCAGAGATATAACCCAAGTGTAAAAAGTGAAGGGTTAAAAAAAGAGAGAGGAAAAAGAACAGCGAGAGAAAGGAATGGAGTGGAGTGAAAGTCAGGAGTGAAGGAGAGGTGTGGTGTTGACTCCCGTGGGCTGAAGCAGGATAACGCACACCCCGGGAGGGAAAGACCAACAGGTGTGGAGGAAGAGATGAGTCCTAGGGGTACGTAACGAGACGTAGATGTATGCCCCAGGGTCCGGTTGCCACAATATAAAGTTTGGAAGCAAGGAAAGGTACCCACCTCAGGCGAAACACACACGCACAACACCTTCCCAACTCCAGGCCAGAAGGGGGAGCTCTAAGCCTGGGTTCAGGGCAGGTCCACTATAAATTCTGGTCTGGGGGAGGGGAGACTGTAGAAGACATCCTATGGTCGGGTGCCGTGCCAGGCCTGTCCGAGGAAACTGACTAGCCAGTGTGAGGGACCCGTAGGTGAGGGTCTGAGGGAAGTGGAGAAAAGGTATGGGGAGTGGAGCAGAGCCATCTTGCCCCAGCACTGAGCGCAGGATGTACACCGAAGTCCGAGATTGCCAGGGACTTAATGCCCAGCAACCAACACCGGAGGGGGGTGATTCCAAGTTGCTCGCCACCACAAGGCCAGGAGACACAGTCGTATCCAAGAGCTCAGGAGATGCAGTGAAGGAGAGTAACACCAAAAGGGCTCAAACCGCCTGTCACATGGCCAGAACAGACAAGAGAGAAGAGGGTCACAGCACAGTTTCAAGCAGCCAGAGCCCACAGGGAGTAGCACAATAGGGAGGCCTCAGTACTTGCCAGGTGTGGAAAAACCTTAACTTGCTTCCAGGCCCTCAACCCCTAACACCACTTGTGAACTGTGCCCTGGATGAACCTACTTCTGACTCCAGTAAAGGTAAAGGAGACGGTTACCCCTGTGTCTATCAGTTATTCCTGTGTCTATCAGTTATTCCGTACACTAAGTCCTTACACCCCAATGAACGTATCTACTCCACAGACTGTATGGTTGCCCTGGGGATTCACTCTTCGTATGGAGAGCTGAACCATCCTAACTGCTACTCTCATCATCCCCAGAGGTCCCAACTGCAGCAGCGGCCGCATCCCACGGGTGGTGTCACAACAAAAACTTTTATCAAAGTGACAGCAAGTAGCTCAGTAAGTGACACATCGCTGTAATCAGGGTCTCTGTCTATACATTATGCTGCTCTCAGATGGGATGGCAAAAACCTGGTGGCAGTGTCCCTTTAAGAGGGCGCTGTCATTCCAGGCTCACCTACATAGGAGCAATCCAAGCTCCCTTCACCATAAAGCCCTGATACAAGTACTGTAGGTGGAACAGAAAAACCAGGACCCTCAGAACAGCCCACTCAAACCCAACCCGACCAGAACACCAATCACAACAACCTGACAAAAGCCGGAATCAGGAAGATAGTAGTCAAAGGCCAGTAGAGGTATGTCAGTGACTGGAAGACCAATATAAACACCTCAGAGAAACTGACCATGTACCGGAGTCTACAGAGAGACTACAGACTGGCCCCATATCTAGAGAAACTCCCGGACCCCAGAGACCGCAAGATCCTGAGCCGATATAGACTCAGTGCCCACAGTCTGGCCATCAAATATGGCTGACACAGGCAGAGCTACAAGCCCAGGGAGGAAAGACTGTGCCAACACTGTGATCAGGAGGCCATAGAGGATGGGAGCCACCTCCTGCTACACTGCTCCAAATACTCAGCAGTGAGGGACACTCACGTCACATCTCTTCCCGGATTTCATCACCATGAAGGAAGAAGAGAAACCATATATCCTGCTGGGGGAAGAAGAGAGAGCAGTGGAGATAGCAGCGCGGTATTTAGGCGAATGTCATAGACTGCGAGAAAGAGAACTATGATATGCCATTAACTTCTGTAGCGCCCACCCTGGATCTGCCCCCATCCACCTTCCCTACAGCCCCAACCCAACATCCCCACAGTCCCTATCCCTATCACCTTTTGTACACTTGCTTTGGCAAAACTAATGTGTATTTAGTCCTGCCAATAAACCTTCTTAGAATCTTGAAACTTTGAATCTATATACATATATACAGTGTGTTGTGAAAGTATTCGGCCCCTTGAACTTTTCAACCTTTTGCCACATTTCAGACTTCAAACATAAAAATATAAATTTGAATATTTTTGTGAAGAATCAACAAGTGGGACACAATCATGAAGTGGAACGAAATTTATTGGATTTTTAAACTTTTTTAACAAATATAAAACTGAACAGTGGGGCGTGCAATATTATTCGGCCCCTTTACTTTCAGTGCAGCAAACTCCCTCCAGAGGTTCAGCGAGGATCTCTGAATGATCCAATGTTGTCCTAAATGACTGGTAATGATAAATAGAATCCACCTGTGTGTAATCAAGTCTCCGTATGAATGCACCTGCTCTGTGATAGGCTCAGGGTTCTGTTTCAAGTGCAGAGAGCATCATGAAGACCAAGGAACACACCAGGCAGGTCCGAGATACTGTTGGGGCAAAGTTTAAAGCCGGATTTGGATACAATAAGATTTCCCAAGTTTTAAACATCTCAAGGAGCGCTGTGCAAGCGATCATATTGAAATGGAAAGAGTATCAGCCCACTGGAAATCTAACATGATCCGGCCGTCCCTCTAAACTTTCATCTCAAACAAGGAGAAGACTGATCAGAGATGAGGCCAAAAGGCCCATGATCACTCTGGATGAACTGCAGAGATCTACAGCTGAGGTAGGAGAGTCTGTCCATAAGTCAACAATCAGTCGTACATTGCAGAAATCTAGCTCTTATGGAAAAGTGGCAAGAAGAAAGCTATTTCTCAAAGATATCCATAAAAAGTCTCGTTTGAAGTTTGCCACAAGCCACCTGGGAGACACCAAACATGTGGAATAAGGGGCTCTGGTCAGATGAAACCAAAATCAAACTTTTTGGCCACAATGCAAAACGATATGTTTGGCGTAAAAGCAACACATCTCATCACCCTGAAAACACCATCCCCACTGTCACACATGGTGGTGGCAGCATCATGGTTTGGGCCTGCTTTTCTTCAGCAGGGACAGGGAAGATGGGTAAAATTGATGGGAAGATGGACGGAGCCAAATACAGGACCATTCTGGAAGAAAACCTGCTGGAGTCTGCAAAAGACCTGAGACTGGGACGGACAGGTTTTTGAACATGTTCATAAATCTACGATCAATGATCAACGACTTATCGTTGGTCGTATCTAGGTGTCATAACGATGTCGCTGCACCGCCCAAAAAGCCAAGACGTACCAACGATATCATTCACGATATCGTCCCATGAAACGGGCCCTTTTAGTAGATCTTTGTCAAGCCTAAAGATTGAAACGTTGCCTAGTCACTGACCAATAAAGGTCTGTAAGTAATCTGCATTATGGAGTGCTGCCTATGATTTTTTCTGGTATGTACCTGACAAGTGGGAAGCTGTCAAGGTAGACATTGCACCCAGGACTATCCAATGTGCTGCTTTTTCTAGTATATATATGTGGTGCAGCTCCGGGTAGGCCGCCACCAGAGGTACTGTAATCCCACCAATAGAGGGAGAGTTGTGCCTCTAGTCTCCTGTGTGAGGTAGCGACCCGGGGAACTCGCTTGCTGCATAATGACACCGACACATGCTTATAATTTTTCAAATGACTACCCGTTTATTTCTCACATACCGATCATAACCCGGGTAGTACATTAAACATTGATCATAAGCACAACACATAACACATTACATTACACTAGAATAGCACATCACATAATACATTACATTACATATAACATAGAATACTTACATTCACCATAACTATCTATCACCGGGACCTTTGTGACCTAACCGTCAGTCCCAATGGCGGATAACTCGTGGATACCTCATGTACGGCCCTTACATCATCAGCCATCATGAGTCACTCACGATACACCACCTTTTCCTTTGATCACCCAGGGTAATTTTACATAAGCCCTGTAATCCATCACTCAGGGTAATTTTACATGTGCCCTGATGATACACAACACATAAATAGTTATCCACACTTATCAATGGGCCCTGTGGGTCCCAATGGCGGTACCAGCCACCTGGCTTTATTTACCCAGCACAACACTTGA
This sequence comes from Allobates femoralis, assembly GCA_033576535.1. Lineage (NCBI taxonomy): Eukaryota > Metazoa > Chordata > Amphibia > Anura > Aromobatidae > Allobates > Allobates femoralis. Next base: position 599,204,278 of record JARQOC010000001.1, on the reverse strand, counting down.
ATACTAACCCCTAGAACAGGCTCCCTCCGGCGGCCGTGTCTCGCCACACGTCCGGACCAGCCTGGCCGGGGCTTTACACACCGCATGTGATCCATCATAACACATCCATGGATCACATACATCCTCACACACGCTCACAGCCCATCATACTATATCCATGGACTGCAGCTCCTCTGGAACCATAACAGGGATTGGCCAACCTTAGTATCCGAGGTAAACCATGCATCCCCTAAGGGCTCCCTCTGGACGTGTCTCGCCACACATCCGGACCGGCGTCCCCCTGGATTAGCTACGGTCCCCCACTCTATTAACACACTGTGTACCGGACAGGATTACAGCATTCACAGTAAAAATGGCTCATGTGAACAGGTTCCTAAGCCGACAACCCATGTGATGCACCCCGGCCATAGGATCAAGCCGGCTGTGCCTCACACCAGGTACTGGGATGGCACAGTTGAGCTTCACACACACACCACACCACACACACACACACACACAACACCTAGGACCTCGGGACGGTGGGTGGACCCAGAGATATAACCCAAGTGTAAAAAGTGAAGGGTTAAAAAAAGAGAGAGGAAAAAGAACAGCGAGAGAAAGGAATGGAGTGGAGTGAAAGTCAGGAGTGAAGGAGAGGTGTGGTGTTGACTCCCGTGGGCTGAAGCAGGATAACGCACACCCCGGGAGGGAAAGACCAACAGGTGTGGAGGAAGAGATGAGTCCTAGGGGTACGTAACGAGACGTAGATGTATGCCCCAGGGTCCGGTTGCCACAATATAAAGTTTGGAAGCAAGGAAAGGTACCCACCTCAGGCGAAACACACACGCACAACACCTTCCCAACTCCAGGCCAGAAGGGGGAGCTCTAAGCCTGGGTTCAGGGCAGGTCCACTATAAATTCTGGTCTGGGGGAGGGGAGACTGTAGAAGACATCCTATGGTCGGGTGCCGTGCCAGGCCTGTCCGAGGAAACTGACTAGCCAGTGTGAGGGACCCGTAGGTGAGGGTCTGAGGGAAGTGGAGAAAAGGTATGGGGAGTGGAGCAGAGCCATCTTGCCCCAGCACTGAGCGCAGGATGTACACCGAAGTCCGAGATTGCCAGGGACTTAATGCCCAGCAACCAACACCGGAGGGGGGTGATTCCAAGTTGCTCGCCCACCACAAGGCCAGGAGACACAGTCGTATCCAAGAGCTCAGGAGATGCAGTGAAGGAGAGTAACACCAAAAGGGCTCAAACCGCCTGTCACATGGCCAGAACAGACAAGAGAGAAGAGGGTCACAGCACAGTTTCAAGCAGCCAGAGCCCACAGGGAGTAGCACAATAGGGAGGCCTCAGTACTTGCCAGGTGTGGAAAAACCTTAACTTGCTTCCAGGCCCTCAACCCCTAACACCACTTGTGAACTGTGCCCTGGATGAACCTACTTCTGACTCCAGTAAAGGTAAAGGAGACGGTTACCCCTGTGTCTATCAGTTATTCCTGTGTCTATCAGTTATTCCGTACACTAAGTCCTTACACCCCCAATGAACGTATCTACTCCACAGACTGTATGGTTGCCCTGGGGATTCACTCTTCGTATGGAGAGCTGAACCATCCTAACTGCTACTCTCATCATCCCCAGAGGTCCCAACTGCAGCAGCGGCCGCATCCCACGGGTGGTGTCACAACAAAAACTTTTATTTTTGCTTTCTATTTTATTTTTATCCATTTTTTTCAATTCCCCTTTTTAACTGATTGCTCGACGAGGGGATCACGCCACCAGGTCACGCCACTGTGATATCCTGCAGCCCCAGACGACGACGAGAGGGCTCGGTTCCGAGTACCCCACGGTCCCTGCTGGGGGTGAGTCATAGATGCTCGTACGCCTGTATCTGTAGAGACAGAGGGGCTGGTGGACGACACAGGGAACCGGCCCTGAACACATCACAGATGCTGTAGGCTCAAACCGATGAAACGGAGGCCCCAAGTTCCTAAGAGGAACTTCGGCCGAGCACCCGACACAACTTGGAGAAGGTGGCTGAACTAGGGAGCAATATCCGGAAGGGGTACAACTGAGCACCCGTAGCAGTCGGTACCTGACCTCTGTGTGCGGAGGTGCTGAGAGAAGTGGCGAGACTACCTTATAGTGCTGAGGGAACACCAGAGACAGAAACACCTAGTAAGAGAGAAAGGAACACCAACGAGTCTCGATTGTCAAGGGAAGCACCTGGCGGCCATGCTGAAAAAACTGAGTAAAAGTACCAGAACTCCAGCTGTGGTGTGTGAGACTTTTCTTAGCGACGACCACCGGCCACATGAGGCATCGGGGTGCTGATGACCTAATGACCATCTGCCAAAGTATGAACTGACTCCTCTATCCTACTGCCCTGGGGACTGCGCTACACATGCGGGGAGCGAAACCATCCAAGCTGCTGGCCACTGTTCCCAGAGGTTCTGAAGCAGCAGCGGCCTTCCTGGCTGCATACCGCAGGTGGCGTCACGAATACCCCTTTTCCCTGTCATCCCTGTCATCTTCCCCCTTTTATTAAATGACACCGCCAGGGTCAAGGGATTGGGTCTCGGCCACCGTCTGTCCCAGTGAAAAGAACCGAGAGTGAAGAAAAACAAGCTGCCCAGGTCCCGAGCTCCCCTGGCCCTGGAGTGGGCATGTCAACTATATATAATATCCACCAACTATTTACTGAAAAGGTCAAACCCAGAGAAGACTGCAGGAATGGAGATGATGGAGCAGGTGGAAATAGATACTTTGGAAATGAATCTTGGCCGACAGCTGAAATATCAGCCAACGAAGCAATAAGTTGGCTTGGCTAGTAGCTGATTTGTGTGTTGGATAAAATACTCCTGATGGTATAGCTGGAGATACAAATTTTTTGGTCGGTGTTCTCTTAGGTCATGATGGCAACAAAATTGTCATAGGAGAGGAAAGCAAAACTTGGAATGAGACCTTGCTCTACCACAACTACCATAGATAGGTTGCACCCCCCAAAATATTTTAGCTATCCATGGGACAGGACTGTGTTAAATGTACAATCACTAGTGTCCCAACCAATCAGAAAATGGGTCTCATGCCCCCTACTTGATCAGACTGGAGACATATGCATGCTCCTTTCATCTGTGTATATAAATGAAAGAGATAGCCGAATATAGCACCCGATTTTCTCCATCAGTCCTACAGAACTTGAATTGTGTTGTGTTGTGTGTCTACAGGACACCAGTCAATTCAAGTGAGAAACAGAAAACATACACCTTCAATCACTTGATTGGGACTTCAAATGATCATACTGATGTCTCCTGTTCTATGAATAGCTAATAAGTAGTGTTCGTGGTGTAACCCCCTGGACCTGAGTATTTTGTCTTCACGCTTCGGCACCTCTGACTCTTCTTACATTTCCATGGCTCAAAGTGCCCTAAGCCACACAGGAAGTATATGATAGGTCAGAGCCCACAGATTTGGCATTAGGGGCCTGGCGTTTCGAATATGTTAGGTGAGACCGCACAGATTTGGCATTGGTGTCCTGGAGTTTCAAGTATGGTAGGTGAGAGAGTACAGATTTGGCATTGGGGTCCTGGTGATTCGAGTTACCCCTCTGACCCCATAGTATCTTCTATACCTGCTCTCCTGTAACCCACACTCATAGTGTCATGAAAACGTAGGATGGAAAACCGCAGTCTCTCTGTAGCTGCATCTCCACCCAACTGGTTCCTGTACAGACTAGTACGCCAACTGCGCAGTCCCTAAAGGCACTGGCACATATTGGAATATCCCTAACTGCAGGACTACGAGATGACTGCTCGGGCCTAGCTAGCTTCCTGATTGGCCGTTGAAAGTTTCACGTACCTCAAAAGAACCTGAGGCAAAGTTGCTAAGTACAGCAATAACAACAGGGCAAGCATACATAGGAAGACAAAATAACGTGAATGTAAGGTAGCAGGGACTATGTGTACCTAAACTTTCCCTCCAGTTAGGGGTGCCTAGGCTATCCTTGTCCCCAAGATTACCCCTAAAGGTCCCTGGGTCTCATATGTTGCTCGACAATTGGATATGACACACCTAGACGTCCCCTCTGCCCATCCCCAAGGGAGTGAAGAGGCAGAAGAGCAAGGAAATGCACAGGGAACCTAGGCAAGGCAACAGATATTGCAGGGCTCCAAGAAGTTCTCCGGATAGAAGTTTTGCATCTGCAAAAGGAGTGACATTTAGTATTGAGCTACTTCACAAGTAATAATACAAAGTCTATGTCCGGCATGGAGTGAGGCCAGGGGCGGGTAGATATGGCAGAAGGGGGAGTCATCAAAGAGGGATTCCCGAAATTAGAAATCTCCTTGCGATCTAGATCTAGCCAAAAGCAGTAGGCTAGGAAAGATGACCTATATTTTCATCTATTATTCCATCTTCAAGGTTCTTTTAGGGTGCCTTCACATTTGTGTTTGGCACGCAGCGCACCGAACGCAGCCAAACGCTTGTGCACATGCGTTCCTATGTTTAACATGGGAACGCATGTACCTGCATTTTGGCTGCGTTCAGTTGCGTTTGCGTATGGATGCGCATAATTTGTGCGCCCTCCTCCGCCCTCCGAACGCAGCATGTTGCATTTTTTGTGCGTTCACGGGCACTCGTTTTATCTGCAAGCGACGGCAAGCGCACAAAAAATGCATGGATCTTAATGGATCTGCAGTGTCCTCCGCATTACAGCGCAGGAGAACGCTGCGGATCTCATTGAAATCAGCCGCTGCTCTCCTGCCGTTGTCGGCGCAGGAGATTTGAAGATACAGCTGATCTGACAGCTGTTTAAATCTCCAGCGCCAACACCGAATAGGTGAGGTCGGCGCAGGAGATTTGAAGCAGCGACCAGCTGTTTCTTATCTCCTGCACTGATATCACCCTATTCGGTGTTGGCGTGGGAGATTTAAACAGCTGTCAGTTCAGCTGTATCTTCAAATCTCCCGCGTTGACACCGGCGGGAGATCAGCTGTGGCCGAGAGGAGGAGATCTCTGCCGCTGATCTCCTCCTCCCGGCCGCCCCTGAGACAGCTGATTGGCTGGTCGGGGTGCATACTAATGTGAACGCATGCGGAGATTCTCCGCTGCGTTCACATCAGTATGGGCTGCGTTGCACTGCCATACACATGCAGACACAAACGCAAGTGTGAATCCAGCCTTACAAAGAGCCCAACAGAACAAAGGATTAGTGAATAATACAAGTACTATAATTCTATTCACACAAGTTTTTTCAGAGGAAATATCCTCTAATTACCATTCCAAAGAGCACAGTAAAAACATTTGTAAAAATCGACATATTTGAGTAAATGTAGCAGAACAATAGTTTGGATAATGTCTTAAGCAGTAGCGTATGTGTCGGTAAACACGGTGAGTAGCTCCTATGTCGTTCTCTATATTGTTCTCCCATATAGAAGTTTTTGGAATCACACACAACTGATGGGCTATTTATCATAAGTCCTGCGGGTGACAGCTGAAGAACTGTTAATAAAAACAAGTTCAGCACTCTTCAAAGAGAGGGAGAATGCTAAAGTAACCGGATCCTCCGTACAGTATTCTCGTTACTAAGCCGAGAAGCTTTGAAGAATCTCTCACCAAACATGAGAATACTATAGATAAAAAATAGGGTACAGATATCAGCGGCAGAAATGTTTAATGGAGGTCAATGCCTCGTGTTGAAATATATATTGGAGGTAGAGTTTTCTTCTAACAGATTCCTTTTCTAAACATCTGCAGAAAATTAGTTGATATTCTTAAGAAGAGGGCTCGAAATCTAGGAATCATTAAGAAACCCCCCGGAGGAACCCATTTGTCTGTCTTCGAGGTTCTTCGTAAGCTTCTGAAACAATCTTGCAGAAATCCAGCCAAAAAAAGTGAGGTCCTCCACTCCCTCGTTCTCTTTATGGTTGCAGTGACTCAAAGGGTTTAGATTCGATAAGAGGGGGTTGGTTCAACCTGATTTAAAGGGCAGCTGTCCATTTTTGTATTATGTATTTTGACCATTTTTTTTCTCATCAATATCTTTCTTGGGCTTTTTTTTTACTTACAGTGCCTACAAGTAGTATTCAACCCCCTGCAGATTTAGGTGGTTTGATAAGATGCAAATAAGTTAGAGCCTTCAAACTGCAAACGAGAGTAGGATTTATTAACAGAAGCATAAATCTTACAAACCAAAAAGTTATGTTGCTCAGTTGAATTTTAATAAATTTTAAACATAAAAGTGTGGGTCAATTATTATTCAACCCCTAGGTTTAATATTTTGTGGAATAACCCTTGTTTGCAATTACAGCTAATAATCGTCTTTTATAAGACCTGATTAGGCCGGCACATGTCTCTGGAGTTATCTTGGCCCACTCCTCCATGCAGATCTTCTCCAAGTTATCTAGGTTCTTTGGGTGTCTCATGTGAACTTTAATCTTGAGCTCCTTCCACAAGTCTTCAATTGAGTTAAGGTCAGGAGACTGACTAGGCCACTCCAACACCTTGATTTTTTCCCTCTTGAACCAGGCCTTGGTTTTCTTGGCTGTGTGCTTTGGGTCGTTGTCTTGTTGGAAGATGAAATTACGACCCATCTTAAGATCCTTGATGGAGGAGCGGAGGTTCTTGGCCAAAATCTCCAGGTAGGCCGTGCTATCCATCTTCCCATGGATGCGGACCAGATGGCTAGGCCCCTTGGCTGAGAAACAGCCCCACAGCATGATGCTGCCACCACCATGCTTGACTGTAGGGATGGTATTCTTGGGGTCGTATGCAGTGCCATCCAGTCTCCAAACGTCACGTGTGTGGTTGACACCAAAGATCTCGATCTTGGTCTCATCAGACCATAGAACCTTGAACCAGTCTGTCTCAGAGTCCTCCAAGTGATCATGAGCAAACTGTAGACGAGCCTTGACATGACGCTTTGAAAGTAAAGGTACCTTACGGGCTCGTCTTGAACGGAGACCCTTGGGTTGAATTACGTTACTTATGGTATTGACTGAAACTAATGTCCCCACTGCCATGAGATATTCCCGGACCTCCTTCCTTGTTGTCCTTGGGTTAGCTTGACTCTTCGGACAAGCCTGGCCTCGGCACGGGAGGAAACTTTCAAAGGGTGTCCAGGCCGTGGAAGGCTAACAGTAGTTCCATAAGCCTTCCACTTCCGGATGATGCTCCCAACAGTGGAGACAGGTAGGCCCAACTCCTTGGAAAGGGTTTTGTACCCCTTGCCAGCCTTGTGACCCTCCACGATCTTGTCTCTGATGGCCTTGGAATGCTCCTTTGTCTTTCCCATGTTGACCATGTATGAGTGCTGTTCACAAGTTTGGGGAGGGTCTTAAATAGTCAGAAAAGGCTGGCAAAAGAGATAATTAATCCACACATGTGAAGCTCATTGTTCTTTGTGCCTGAACTACTTCTTAATACTTTAAGGGGACCAAACAGAATGCTGGTGGTTTGAGGGGTTGAATAATAAATGACCCTCTGAATTCACTTTTAACGCTTTAAAAAAAAAAAAAAAAAAAAAAAAAAAAAAATTAAAATATCTTTTTGGCTGCAGTGCATTTCCCACTTCCAGGCTGATCTACAGTCCAAATGTCACAATGCCAAGTTAATTCCGCATGTGTCAACCAGCTAAATCTGCAGGGGGTTGAATACTACTTGTAGGCACTGTATACTACCTGTCTTTTCAGGAAAAATTTTCAGCATGCTCCTTATCATCAGGGGCAGGATTACAATGACAGGTAATGCCTCTATATTATTGATAATACATTATCTGCCTATCACAATTGGGGATGTCTGACCCTGTTCCTTTCACAATGACCTTTGCACATGCTCATTAGAGGCTTCAATACAGAAGTTCAATTTTGGCTAATGTACATGTGTTATATAAGGAGGTATAAGACAAGCTCCTAACATAGTCATAGGGACTCATGGGAAATGCAGAACTTCACACTTGTGTTTCACTTCAGAGGGTATTTTGCAATCAATTCTTTATTGCTCCGATGCACCTAAAACAAAAAACCTTTACAAACAAGAAGCGAAAATGATGGACTAACGGTGGCAAACTATGCCCATGTTCTCTATTACAAGGATGGGGAACACCAGGCCTCGAGGGTCGCCAACAGTGCAGGTTTTCAGGATTTTTTTAGTATTGCACAGATCATAATACAAGGTGTGCCATTTATATGGATGCACCTACATAAAATGGGAAAGGTTGGTGATATCAACTTCCTGTTTGTGGCACATTAGTATATGGGAGGGGACAAACGTTTCCAGATGGGTGGTGACCATGGCGGCCATTTTGAATCCAACTTTATTTTTTTCAATGGGAAGAGGGTCATGTGACACATCAAACATATTGAGAATTTCATAAGAAAAACAATGGTGTGCTTGGTTTTAACGTAACTTTATTCTTTCATGAATTATTTACAAGTTTATGACCACTTATAAGTGGTCAAAGTGCTGCCCATTGTGTTGGATTGTCAATACAACCCTCTTCTCCCACTCTTGACTCATTGATAGCAACACCGCAGAAGAAATGCTGCACAGGCCTCCAGGATCCGCTGTGTCAGATGCTGCACATCTCGTATCTTCACAGCATAGACCATGGCCTTCAGATCAGGGATGAAGCAAACTTTTTTGTGAATAGTGAAGTTAGCAAACAAAACCCCCGCTATTAGTCTGACACTAATCCACAGGGATAGATCCCTCCAAGACTGCTGGAACACAAACATTGATGGTATGGTGTGGTATATGGGGTGCAAAGCTATTGGGCCATTCTTCATCAATGGAAACCTCAATGCCACTGAATATCTGAATTATGAAGGAAAGAGACTCTGCCCCTCACAAGGAAAGTGACTCTGCACCTCAGAAAGAAAGATATTCCTCCCCTCCTCTCATGGTTATTGGTAGTGCTCACTTTGGAGCTGACTTCCCAGCCCTGTACTGTCAATGGAGCGACCAAGCTCCTTCATACACAGTGTCAGTGGGTGCACAGGTCTTGTTCTCATTCCCATCTCCTGTATAAAGCGGTTGTTCACTACACATAGAATTATAAAGTAGCAGTGGCCGATGCTGACAGGACAGAGATAAGTCAGCCTGTAAACGTGAGATAAATGCGCATAGGGTCTTATCCTTTTTACAAAGGGTTATAACGGTGTATATCAGGAACTGCTCACCTGGTTCGGTTGTGTCACCCACAACCGGTATAATCGCCTGTAAGATGGCTTGTAGAATGGCTGCTGCAGGGCCGCACCTTCACGATAACCGTGGAAACAGGAATGCTGTAATGGGACAAAATGCCGGAATGCCCGCGCTGCCACCAAGAATCACCAGGAAACAAAGAGTTAACTGGGCAGATTTTTCTTTTATTCTATCCTACGCGTTTCAGAGCCTCTATCCGAGCTCCTTCCTCAGGGAACATGAATGTTCGTGACCGATGTAAGCCAAAGAACTGGCCCCCTGCTGTGAATGACATGTGTGTTGGCACATGAGTGAGAGTCACTGAATTCTCTTAACCCTGCCCATCTGAATAAAACTCTGCCCACTCGTCAATTTAACTGGCATGTTGAAAGTGGGCTGGGCTTGAGCTGTGGTGGGCATGGTAAGTAACTGGATCACCAAAAGGAGCCAAATTGCCCATCACTAGTGCACACTATTTGTAGGACTTTCAGAGAGCTTGTAAGTGTGAAAAACAGTTCTACAGAAGATTATTATAGGCTAATTATTATTCGCATTGGGGGAAATTCTATTTGCCAAAGAGCACACTGCCTCTCCATATTGCACAAACCTTTTTTTTTGGGGGGGGGAGGTCAATCTTACAACACAACTCCAATTGTAAAGAAATGATACAGCTTCAAAACAGGTGGAAACTTCAGAAATGCAAGATGGTTAGAGAAAATGGAGCCCATCTTTGTTAGTCCCGGAAATGGGATCCTCATCTCTCAGACGTAAGTAGAGGTTCAACCAGTAGAATCACTCCTCAGAATACTTATTTTCAAAGAGAACCTGTCATGTGATTCCTGCTGCCAAACCATGGGCAGCATGAATCAATGGTTGCACGATAGCAGGAGCCAAGTATGTTTTTCTCTCAAACCTTCTGGCATTTCTGAGAAAACAAGGTTTTAACCGCTGACCAAAGACTATAGGAATAGGCAAGACCAGTTCAGCACCGCCCCCGGCTGGCTTCTCTCCACACCTCTCTAAGTAATCGACAGGTCACCTCTTTTGTGCACACGTAGGAGTCATCTGTCACTCAACAAGATTGATACAGGGAGAAGCCGGTGAGGACCAGTGCTGGACTAGTTAGGGCTCTCCCTATAAGGCCCAGTTGGCGTTTCCAACTATGATTTTGATGAAACATTGAAGTTTTACAGAGAAAAACATACCTGTCTGCAGTCACCAAGCCAGGCTCTGATTCATGCTGCCCATTGCCCTTCTAAGGGATTGTTCAATTTCTCTAAAAAGGCAGGGCACGTGATAACGTTTTATTTTTTAAAGATCCTCTACTCACCGACAGTAGTTGTCTCCATTACTTCTACAATTTTCACTTTGATCCTAATGAATCGAGTGGGATGTCCTCGACTTGAAAAGGAAGTCCACCAGGCTTTGAGATCTAGCGACAGATCTGACTTTAAGAATCAATGTTTTAATTCCTTTGCCTGTTTTCATTATTTCTTCCCAGGAGTAGGTAAAGGCAAGTCTCATTCAGACATTTATGCCATAAAGACCAAGGATGAACCATAAAGCACAGATGAAAGCATGCTCTACCAACACGAGCGTGATGGCCTGATAGAAATACAGCGCTGTGCACATTAACTGGGACAAAGCAAGTCTTTACTTGTTTTTCTTGCATTAGTTTTACTATATCTGATAAGTGTTCTTTCAGTTCTTGGTGTCTTTTTCCTTTTTCTTCCACATTTCCCTTTTCGTTTTGGAGAAAATTATCCAGTTTCATTGTGTGTGCAAATTATTCTTGAAACAGTAGATTTTCGTATATACAACGGTGGAAGCGATTTCTCTTATAGTCAGACTTGTATGCTCATTAAGATTAATAATTCTAGACCTCTTCCGTGGAGCAACATTCATTTTTACAGGCACGAATCACACTGAGAGAAAAAGTCCACTAAACCACTCCTCACAGAAACAAGCTCTCAGCTGAAGCTGAGGGGGCCGCTAGCTGTTATTTTCTGACTAAAACCAGTCAAACCACATTTTGTTACTCAAGGTTGTACACTCACACCTGTTCAAAGCAGTTAAAACTGGTGTGAATCACTGACTGGTAACCCAACTTATGAATTTGCTAAAAAAAAAATGCTTTGACCCAATTAATTTGCCCAGCACTGTAGTGGAAAAGGCCAGTAAATAGGAACTATTATCGATCAGTTTTGGTTTTTGTAAGACAAATATTATTTCCTTGTTTTAGAATCTGCTATTTTCTTTGCCCTTAGAAGATAACCTCGATCCCTCATGGATTAATTTTACATTCAGGGACAGGGTTGCTCAATGGGCGCACAGTTTTCCCCTTCTCTGGCCAATACATTTATGAATAGGTGGAAGGAGAAATTATTATATTCTGATTTGCAAGGGGGTAAGGTGGAAGACAGATGCATATTTCCCAACCATCCCGGATTCAGCAGGACTGTCCCGATATGAGGAGCTCAGTCCTATGTCCCACATGTCATGCACTTTGTCGGGGCCTCCTCTTTGTGAAGTGAATAAATTAAAATACCATTTTCACTGCTCTCTAGAGATTGGCCTCGGGTGGAACATGAACTCGCTCGAGTCCGCTCACCCTGTTCAACCTGCAACCCGTTCAGCCCACAGTCCAATCCCGGGAGCCCGATCAACCCCATAGCCAAATCTCCACACAGCCCACTCGCCCTGCAGCCTGGTCCCCGCAGCCCGCTAACACCAGAGCCCGCTCACCAACACAGCAATCTCCGCTGCCTGTTCACTCCGTAGCCCAATAACCTCTGCAACCTGCTCACCCCACTGTCCTTGCAGCCCACTTACCCACCCCATAGCCTGATCACCCCAAAGTTCACACACCCCACAGTCCTCTCAACCAACAGCCCAGTCCCTTCAGCCTACTCACCCCGCAGCTCACTCACCCCACAGCACGCTCATCCCACAGCCCAATCACCCCACAGCCCTCTAAACAAAGTCACCAAGCAGCCTGATCACCCCCCGGACCACTCACCCCAAAGCCTTCTCATCCTGCAGCCTGGTTTCCAAAGTCCACTCACCCCACAGCCCGCTCATCTTGCTCATCCCACAGCCCGGTCACCTCAATCACCCCACAGCTTGCTCACCCCACTGCTTGCTCACCCCACTCATGTCACAGACCACTCATCTCACAACCCGCTCACCCCACAGCCTGCTAACTCCACAGCCTGCTCACAACACAGCTTGTTCTCTTTGCACAACCCACTGCCTGCTTCCCTTGCTCATCCCACAGACCACTCACCCGATTAACCAAACAGTCTGCTCACCCCACAGCCCACTGACCCCCCTCACCCCACTGACCCCCCACAGCCCACTCGTCCCGTTCACCCCACTCACCCCTCTCATTTCACAGCCCGCTCACCCCACAACCTGCTCACCCCACTCACCCCACATGTCGCTCACACAACAGCCCAGTCACTCAACAGCCCGGTCACCCAACAGCTCGGTCACCCAACAGCCCACTCACTCCACATCCTGCTCACCCCACAGCTTGCTCACCATGCTCACTCCACAGCCTGCTCAATCCACAGCCCACCCACCCCACATCCCGTCTTCTAGAGGCTAGATGATCCTTGCCAGCAGGTTGATAAGAACTGGCAGAAGATGGAACCTATAAGGAGTAAATATACCGTCAGTGATGAACTTCCATTTTACATAATACTACTGTACAGTCACTGTGACTTACCGTATATACTCGTGTATAAGCCGACCCGTGTATAAGCCGACCCCCCTACTTTTGCCCCCAAAATCTGGGAAAACCTATTGACTCGTGTATAAGCCGAGGGTGGACCCCAGCACAGGTATACAGCCCCCAGCAGTGTGGTATACAGCAGCCTCCCCAGTGGTATATACAGCCCCAGTGGTAGTATCCAGCAGCCCCAGAGGTATATACAGCCCCAGTGGCAGTATCCAGCAGCCCCAGAAGTATATACAGCCCCAGTGGCAGTATCCAGCAGCCCCAGAAGTATATACAGCCTCAGTGGTAGTATCCAGTAGCCCCAGAGGTATATACAGCCCCAGTGGTAGTATACAGTAGCCATAGAGATATATACAGCCCCAGTGGTAGTATCCAGTAGCCCCAGAGGTATATACAGCCCCAGTGGTAGTATACAGTAGCCATAGAGGTATATACAGCCCCAGTGGTAGTATCCAGCAGCCCCAGAAGTATATACAGCAGCCCCAGAGGTATGGCTTATATTGGCAGCCAGCCTACTTACATACACATACCCATACATACACACATATATACACACACACACACACACACACACACATACACACACATACACATATATACACATACACACACACATACACACAGCTTCCTACCTTGTCCTCCCGTTCTGCAGTGCGTTCCGGTGTCTTCCGTGCTCCGTTCCCGGTCTGCTGGGCCTTGTGGTTCCTCCTGGTTCCTCCTCCTTCGGTTCCATCATGGGGGCTGCCATCTTGCTTCTTCTCTCCGCCCCCGGCCAGTGATATCAGAGCAGGCCGCGCTGTGATTGGCTAGCACCCTTGACATGTGATCACGGGTGCTAGCCAATCACAGCGCGGCCTGCTCTGACATCACTGGCCGGGGCGGAGAGAAGAAGCAAGATGGCAGTCCCCATGATGGAACCGAAGGAGGAGGAACCAGGAGGAACCACAAGGCCCAGCAGACCGGGAACGGAGCACGGAAGACACCGGAACGCAGTGCAGAACGGGGGACAAGGTAAGAAATACTGCGCAGCCCCCCCCCACCGCCCGCGCCCCCTCCCACCATAGGATTACCATATTGACCCGTGTATAAGCCGAGGGGGGGACTTTTCAGCCCATTTTTTGGGCTGAAAAACTCGGCTTATACACGAGTATATACGGTATATTTATAAGGGCCCAACGCAATACAACCTCTATACAATGGCTTACTAATTCAATAATGCACTAATTTTTGTTTTCACCATCATTTTATTAAAAATTAATGATCAATAAAATTCATATCATTATTAAAACCATAATACCATAATATATGTATTTTGTGCAATTATTTTACTAGATTTAGCAAAGTTGCTATTAAAGGTGTTTCTTCTTAATATTTTTAGACACCGATCTTTTATGGGTCAAATTTCTTCATTCTACATGAAGGATCTTAAAGAGATACATTCAATTACTATTTACGTTCATCTCAGGTCCTATATTTAAAAAAAAAAAAAAAAAATGCTTATTTGTCCCTTACCATACTATAGGGGTTTCTTTCGCTACTGTTAGCTGGATTCACCTTCTTATAATTCTTTAATATTTAAGTATACTCTTGTTGTGCGGTCTTTGCATCCTTATTAAATGTGAAAATGTATACATATAATTCACTATAAACCACCTTTAATTAATTTGTCATTTTGATACTTTATTATAAATCATTACCCTACCCCATATACTCCATGATGTGGATACCTTTTGCGACCCTCTCTCTTTATAATGGTTTCTTTTACCTATAACAACATGAATTGAAATTACCGTATATACTCGTGTATAAGCCGACCCGTGTATAAGCCGACCCCCCTACTTTTGCCCCCAAAACTTGGGAAAACCTATTGACTCATGTATAAGCCGAGGGTGGACCCCAGCACACGTATACAGTCCCCCCCCAGTGGTATACAGCAGCCTCCCCAGTGGTAGTATACAGCAGCCCCAGTGGTAGTATACAGCAGGCTTCCCCTGTGGCAGTATACAGCAGGCTTCCCCTGTGGCAGTATACAGCAGGCTCCCCCTGTGGCAGTATACAGCAGGCTCCCCCTGTGGCAGTATACAGCAGGCTCCCCCTGTGGCAGTATACAGCAGGCTCCCCCTGTGGCAGTATACAGCAGGCTCCCCCTGTGGCAGTATACAGCAGGCTCCCCCTGTGGCAGTATACAGCAGGCTCCCCCTGTGGCAGTATACAGCAGACTCCCCCTGTGGCAGTATACAGCAGGCTCCCCCTGTGGCAGTATACAGCAGGCTCCCCCTGTGGCAGTATACAGCAGACTCCCCCTGTGGCAGTATACAGCAGGCTCCCCCTGTGGCAGTATACAGCAGTGCCTCCCCCTGTGGTATTACAGCCCCCCCCCCCCCCCGTTGCTGCCGCACACCTGTGAAATGAAGATCTTTCATACTTATCCTCCTGCTGTCGCCGCGCGCATCCCCCGCTCTCCTTCTTGCTTGCACCCGGCGTCCATCCATATGATCGCGCACAAGTAATGACGTCATTACTTGTGCGCGGTCACGTGGATGGACGCCGGGCGCAACCAAGAAGGAGAGCGGGGATGCGCGCGGCGACAGCAGGAGGATAAGTATGAAAGATCTTCATTTCACAGGTGTGCGGCAGCAACGGGGGGGGGGCTGTAATACCACAGGGGGAGGCACTGCTGTATACTACCACGGGGGGGGGGGCGGAGGAGCGCTGACAGTGCAATGTAATATGCACAGCTCCCCTGTCGCTGATGGACAGGGGGATGCAGTGCATATTGCATTGCACTAATGAGCGGGGGCACGTGACTGCCCGCTCAGTGTACAGCCTCCCCCACCTCCTCCAGCCCCCGGACACCGGCCCCACACAGTCAGCCGTCACTGACTCGTGTATAAGCCGAGGGGGGCACTTTTCAGCACAATTTTTGTGCTGAAAAACTCGGCTTATACACGAGTATATACGGTACATTAGTATGTGACACCTTAAATGTGCTGAAATAATGCTTTAATTATAAAAGCTTCATTACTTACTACGTGCTATTTTTTT
This sequence comes from Allobates femoralis, assembly GCA_033576535.1. Taxonomy (NCBI): domain Eukaryota; kingdom Metazoa; phylum Chordata; class Amphibia; order Anura; family Aromobatidae; genus Allobates; species Allobates femoralis. The sequence continues at coordinate 599,188,334 of JARQOC010000001.1, read as the reverse complement.
TATAAAGTTATCCTGTGATCTGTCAATTATTTCCTTGATATTACTCACTATATCATTGAATTATACCATTTAATGTATACTTCCTTCCTTATCCCTACCACCTTATCTACTCAATCATTCCTTCTAATGCCACACATTTACCCTAAACATGTCTTTGCACTAGGATCGCTTTCAGTACACTCTCCCCCCTTGCGATGAATCAAAAGCTTGGTTTACCTTGCTAACTTGTAGCACCGGTTCCCTCTGGCCTGCTGCACGCTACTGTCCTCATCCACGCCGGCTCGGCGTCTTCTCTTTGCACGTGCGGTGTCTCTGCAGCTGACAGGGATTTCATCTTCCTGATGACGTTGCCACCTACGTCAGTAAGACATCGACGTGTGGGTGGGGTGAGACAGCGTCTCAGCGGCTATGTCGGGACCGTAATAGCTTCAAGTTCTATAGCATTTAGTCTGCTGCTTACTCCACATCCTGCTCACCCCACAGCTTACTCACCATGCTCACTCCACAGCCTGCTCAATCCACAGCCCACCCACCCCACATCCCGTCTTCTAGAGGCTGGATGATCCTCGCCAGCAGGTTGATAAGACCTAGCAGAAGATGGAACCTATAAGGAGTAAATATACCGTCAGTGATGGACTTCCATTTTACATAATACTACTGTACAGTCACTGTGACTGGTCAGCTGAGGAATCTTCTCCATACAGAGGTGCGAGATCATTGTCCGCCATCATACATGTGGCAATCACAGCACTGACAGGTAACATCTGTCCCACATGAATTCCTCTCCCTGACAACACAACTAGGAGGTGATTCTCACACTTACCTTATCGTCTCTTTTTGCCTTGTTCTTTATTTTCTGGCTCTTGTTCTTTGCTCAGACTTAGCCCGGATGTTCCTTTTTCTTCTTTTTCTAATTCTACTTTTCTCAGATTTATTCCAGATAACTGTTCTTCTTTTTCTAATTTGGGGTCTTTTTTCAGCCACTGGAAGAGGAAACCTATGAGAAGTAAAAATAATGTAATTGATGGGACTCCATATTACATGATACTATTGTACAGTCACTGTGGCCGGTCAGCTGAGGAATCTTCTCCATACAGAGTTGTGGGACCATTGTGAGCCATTATACATGTCCAGCACTGACAGATAACATCTGCCCCACATTAATTCTTCTCACTGACATCACACAACATGGAGGTTATACTTACATTTACTTTTTCTCTTTTTAGTTTTTTTTTTTTTCATTTTCTAGTTTTTGTTTTTTGCTCTTTGCAGATGTTCCTTGTTCTCCATTTTGTAATTCGTTTTCTTTTCTCAGTTTTATTTCAGATGTTAACTGTTCTTTTTCTAATTTTTGGACTTTTCTCAGCTCAAGGAAGCTGACACCAATGACACCAATGAGAAGTAAATATAATGTAAGTGATTGGACTCCATATTACATGATACTACTGTACAGTCACTGTGGCTGGTCAGCAGAGGAATCTTCTCCATACAGAGATGCAGGACCATTGTCAGCCATCATACATGAGGCAATCCCAACACTGACAGATAAAACATGCTCCACATTATTTTCACTGACCGACATCACACAACATGGAGGTGATACTTACACTTAGTTTTTCTTTTTGTCTTTTTTTCATTTTCTTGTTCTTTGCTCTTTCCAGATGCTCCCTGTTCTTCATTTTCTAATTCATCTTCTGTTCTCAGATTAATTCCAGATGTTCCTTGTTCTTCTATTTCTGATTTTGGGTCTTTACTCAGATTTACTACATATTTTTCTTCATCCTGAGTTGGAAATTCTGATCGGTTAAAAAAAAAAAACAAAATTGGCCATTAGATGTACCATGGAGCAGTAAGCACTTTTGTGCCGCCATGTGGTGCAGCCCTGATGGATGATATTCCACTATAGGGTGCAATATATGATGACATAACTTAATATATGTCACAGAATCCATAATTAAACTGTACAAATTATAGAGAAAAAACAGCATGGGCCAAATGGCAACAAATTTGGGACCATGGAATATGGATAACATGTGAGATCTATGACTGAGCAAATCTGTGGAATTATCTGAGTCTTAAAGTGAACATTGACATTTTTGGTGCTGTAGACATGGACATACCTGACACTAAGGACGAAGATGGCAGGCAGCTTATATCTGCCCATGAGGATCACAGACTGCTTATATCTGTCAATGAGGACGGGGATGCCATGTTGCTTATATATGACAATGAGGATGGCCAATTGTTTATATCTTAAAATGAGGATGAGGATGGCTAGTGGTTTATAAAAAAAGAGACAGCGTCACAGACCTTCGATGGTGAAAATTCTAAGCGTCCTTAGACGCTTAGAATTTTCACCATCAAAGGTCTGTGACGCTGTCTCTTTTTTTAGACTTTAATGATTTATAATAACCGGATGTGAACTCTCCGGGGTGGACGTGCGTCCAGGTGCGGACCGGAAGCTTAAAGGTCCTGCAAATTACCTCATGGTGCTGTGACCAGCTAACCCTCTTTATATGGCTAGTGGTTTATATCTGACAATGAGGATGAGGATGGCCAGTTGTTTACAGCATTTTCTGCATCAGACACTGGAGAAGACTTAGTCTACCTGTTAGGGGAAAGATAAATGTGTAAATCACAAAGGAAAGAATAATACAGTAGAAGGCATAGGAAAGTCATAGTTCTGCTCCAAACTTACGTGAAATTGAAAAGAAAACCACAACCAGCAATGGCCAGCATGTAATACTACATCTCACCTGCAGGGGGTAATAATAAAAAGGTATGACTCGCTGCCACACTAACCACAGAGCCACCATGCTGTCCCATTTACCAGTTACTATCCCAAGCACTAATCATTGGGTGGTTGATGTTGCATTTGGTATTCTGCTATTCATGTCCTATGTTTGGTGTGGTGTATATACAGAATATCAGACTGGGGAACCAGTATTGACCCCATAATATACTCACATTCCTGAGGCTTTTGGCTTGGACCCTTGAGAACTCTCTTGGAGGGACTTGAGATCTTCATCGCCCATCCTGCTGGTAGCAGTGGTATAGAGCTAAAAATGGCAAAAAGCAAGATATAACATTGTTTTTTTTTCTTTTAACCCCTTAATAACCTACAACATAGCTGTATTTCCTAAGTTACCTCCCTCCCTTTGATGCAGGCTCACACGCTGACCTCGCATCATTCCCTGCACATATCGGCTGATCTGATCCTCCCACCATTGTTAACCTCTGAGATTGGGCTGTCAAATGCTGACAGCACCATCTAAGATGGCGCCGCACGCAATAGGGATCAGGCACGGCAATTTTAAGATGCCCTAAGAGAGCAAAGTGAAATAAAGAAAAAGTGAAAAATAAAGTCTTAAAAAATATGAAAAACCCCTGAAAGTTCAAGTCACCCCCCTTTTGCCCCATTAGAAATAAATATATATTAAAAAAACATATTTGGTATCACTGCATTCAAAAATGCCTGATCTATCAAAATAAAATCGATTAATCTGATTGGTAAAAAGTCCAAATAGCAAAATTAAGTTTTTTTGGTCACTGAAACATTGCACTAAAATCCAATCGATCAAAACATCACATCTACCCACAAATTGTATCATTGTAAACATTAGCTCAAGATACAAAAAATAAGCCATCACACAGCCCCAGATCACGAGAAATGAGAACGCTACGGGTCGCAGAAAATGGCGTCAAAAGCGCAATTCTTTTGTTGACAAATTTCTGCCTTTTTTAACCACTTAGATAAAAATAAAAGTAACATGTTTCGTATCTACGAACTCGTACAAATCCCAGGCATCAGACTGACATGTCAGTTTTACTATGGTGAACATGGTGGATAAAAAAAATTGTGCAATTGCACTTTTGTTTTGCAATTCCACTGCACTTGGATTTTTTCCCCCTGTTTCCAGTACACTATATGGCAAAATGAATGATGTCATTCAAAAGTACAAAAATCAAGCCCTCTACGAAGAAGGGGTGGAAAAAAACAAAAAATGGAAAATCGCCCTGGGGGTGAAGGGGTATTTTTTTTTTACATATTTTCCATTTTTTTATGTATTGATCAGATATTTACTTTATCAAGCCTTTCAGTAGATGATTTAAAGTTTCTGAAATTGAAGATCTTATTGTTCTTGCTTCTGCCATCCTCATCCTCTGAGACCTTATGTTAGTCTATATTATATAATGAAATGTAATTAGAGGTTTTCCGCATGAAAAACGTAAAACTTGGAAACTGTATGACTTGAGTGAAACATTTTGAATGTCCTTCCACAAGCGTCTCACAATAGTTGGTGGGAATTTGGGCCCATTCCTCTTGACAGAACTGGTGTAACAGAGCCATGTCTGTAGGTCTCCTTGCTCGCAGCATTTTTAGCTTTGCTGATAAATTTTCAATAGGACTGAGGTCAGGGCTTTGTGATGGCCGCTCCAAAACATTGACTTTCTTATCCTTAAGCCACTATGTAACCAGTTTGGCAGTGAGCTTTAGGTCATTGTCCATTCGGAAGTCCCTAGCCATTTCATCCCAAGCTTTAGCTTCCTGGCTGATGTCTTGAGATATTGATAAAGTATTGCCACATAATCTTCTTTCCTCATTGTCAGGAAAATATGAAAAAATGTGTTCCATTTTCTTACAGCTAACAGCCTCAGAGATCATGATCAAGGTAAAATTGATGTTTATATCTTGTACCTGTGAGCATCAGGGCCAGAAATATGAGAGAAAATTAGAAATTGATAACGTTCAAAGATCTGGGCACCTCCCAGAGGCAGCCCATATATGAGGTCAGCAGAATGGGAGTTCCTGAATTTATGGCCGAATCATAAAACCAGAAACTCCAATTTTTAAGGTGTTCCAACCCAGATGAAGGACACAGCAAGTCCTGTAGCTGCTTTGAGGCTGAATCAAATTTCTGCTCCGAAGATCCTTCCCTCTCTAAGCTTGCGAATGTCACCACGTGACACAGGTTTAGTACGTCTCCTATTTTAATCCCTTTTAATTTCATGTAACTCTGTATATTGCACTGTAATTGTCTCCTTAAAAATCTTGAATATTTTTGTAAACACTGACAATTCTTTCAGATTAAATCTATAAATTTTGCACTACGACGAAAAACCTTGACCCCGTGTCAGCCTCATGTTACCAAAATGGGTGTCCAATCGGCTTGATATGTGGTTGGTGGTGGCAGCATATATTTGTATTTATATGTTATTGTGAACTTGTTGGTGATTGGACCAAGGTATATATACATATACTGTCAGACCACAGGACATGTCTCCAAAAATGTAGGTTTTGTTCCTGTGTGTATTTGCAAAAACTAATCGGGCTTTTTTCTGTTTCTTTTGGAGCAATGGCTTCTTCCTGGCAGAGTGGCCTTTCAGCCCATGTTGATACAGTACTTGTTTCACTGTGGATAATGACACAATCTTACCAGCTTCTGCTATCATTTTCACACAGATTTTTGCTTTTGTTCTTGGGTTGATACACACGTCGGACCAAAGCACATTTATCTCTGGGACACAGAACCTATCTTTTTCCTGAGTAGTATGATGGCTGGACATTCCCATCTTGTTTGTACTTGCATACAATTGTTTGTACAGATGAACGATGCACCTTCAAGCATCTGGAAATTGCACCCAAGGATGAACCAGACTCAAGTCCACAATTCTCTTCCTGATATCTTGGCTGATTTATTTAGACTTTCCCATAATGCTACACAAAGAAGCAGTATGTTTCAAAAGGGAATGTGCATTAAAATACATTCAAAAGTGTGTCTCTAATTATTTCTCAATAACTCAGATGTTGTCAATGAAGCTTCCAAACACATGACATCATCATATGGGCTGTCCCAAATGAATTAAAGACATAGTAATCTTAGTGTATGTAAACTTGTGACTTTGCAAAAATTAATAAAAATGCCTTAAAACATTCTCTCTCATTATTCTGGCATTTTGCAAATAATAATTATGGTAGTCCTAATTGACATAAAATGGGAAAGGTTTATTCAAATTTCATGTCAGATAGGGAGAAAAACATACATTTGTGTCTATTTATATAGTGTATGTAAATGTGGCGCCCCACTGGTTGGGACGACATATAGAGGTACTGCACCCATAAGAGTGTGTAGTATCCCTGTGACTAGGGAATTGGGATGCCACACACAGGACCCTCACACAACACATCCACACACACCCTAGGTAGGGGACTGTGGGTGGACCCGCTGTAGGGAGGACCCAGTCCCATGGGAGGAGTAACAGGGTAGAAAAGTGTGTGGGTGGGAAGAGAGTGAGGCCAGTCAGCACAGAGCTCCGTTGGAAAGTGAGGAGTGTGGGACGGCAGAGAGGCCGTCAGGACAGAAGGGGATCCTAAGGGCACCAGATAGTGCGGTGCGCCCGAATCCGGAGCCAGTACATCTACCGACCAGAGAGATCTGTCCCGGGACAGAGGACCAGCTCTGAGCACAGTGCGGGTGTCTATCCCTGAGCCATCGAACCGGAGGCCCGAGCTTCTAGAGGAAGTCACAGCCGACCCTTGGCGCATCCAGAAAAAGGCACCGTATAGGGTCTGGAGGATCCGGAGAAGAGTCCTCCACCGAGAAATCCGTGGGAGCTGGCTTCAGGCTCTGCACGCGGGAGCACCGACGGAGGCAGGAGAGCGCAGGAAGGGACCGGACAGAAACAGCAGGCATTCCACTGGGTGTCCTGAGTAAAGCATCCTGATTCTTAGTGACTACCCAGGCCAGGCAGACCTAAAAAGACTGTGCTGTTTGTCACCTTGCTTAAAAATTGCCATTAAACATTTACGGAGTAAAAAGACTGTGTGGTGTCCTTTACTATCCCCACCTGAGGAGCCGTCGACCGCAGCAGGGAGGAGGACAAAAGACCAGGCCTGGTGTAGCTGAGTCCCTGTGTAAAAACATCTACTACTGCCCCAGGGATCCTGCTCCACCTACGGGGAGCGTAACCATCTTGCTGCTCCACCATCACCCCAGAGGTCTGTCCCACAGTGCCGGTATCATTACCGGAACCGTAGGTAGCATCTCGAAACACCTTTATTTTTATTGATTCCTTTCAGCGACCACCAGGGCCATGGGAACGGGCACAGGCCCCGTGACATCCCCCGTGAAACAATGCCTGAGACCAGGTACCCAAAGGCCCAGGGGCGGGTCATAAACCTCTGGTTTAAGCTGTATTAGTGAAGAAAAGACCATAAGTCACTTGGTTTAGATGATGTTTCCATCTACTTATGAGTAAAGAGGCTGGTGTCCACAGATGACAAAAGTGGAAGGACATATTCTGGCTTCTTACGTAGAATGTTGTTAAAATCTAAATCTTTCAGGAATGGATGATTTTTTATTTCATGTGCTCATCCTGGAAAAAGAGATAAAAATTGACACGGATATTGTGAGAGATTGCTCCATATATCTGAGGAGAAATTTGAACTATTCACATTTACATAACAGAGCCAACATGAAGGAAGTCTACTGAGACATAGCATAGGGGGCTAGAAATGGACAAGTAGATAGAGCAGTGCTAATCCTCATGAATGGAATTAATATGTCTTAAGTGTAATAAGTAAATATTAAGTTTTAGGTATTACCTGTCCCAAGTCTATCTTCAAGATATCTGAGCAGCCCTGTGATGAGGTTCTGAGTATTGAGAGAAGGAACAGGATCACAGTCCCAAATTATGTCACCTGTTGTTAGAAAATCCCCAAAAATGAAGTTTAATGAATTACATTATAAATCATAGCTTCAAAATAACTAAACCAAGAGTCCTCAGTGGATGATACCTTAGAATGGCCATTAAAAGGCATCAACCACTGAGGACTCTCAGATTCTAATATCTTTCTATCTACTGGCTAAGGGCCCTTTCACATCAGCGGTAATTTCAAATCGCGGCAGATGCGGTGAAAAAAACGCATCTGCCGCGATTACCGCATACCGGCTGCACTTGCGGCACGGTTGAGGTAAACGCCATGCAAAGTATAGGCGGTGTGAGGTAGCAACCGGGGAACCCGCTTGCTGCGTAATGACGCCAACACATGTGTATAATTTTTCAAATATCCACCCGTTTATTTGTCACCAACATCAATAACCGGGTTAGTACATTTAACATTTAACACAAACACGTCACATTATACATTACATCAAATATTACACATATCCATTTACTGTAACCCGGGACCTGTAACCACAACTCTCTCCCCATTGGAGCTCTAACACCTGCTCCCGTGGTAGCTACGGCCTCCGGCCTACTTACACATTTTACAGTACATTTATAATAAATACATTTGTTATATTTCAACGATGACCCCTCCGGGTTCATAACAGGGATTGAGCAACCTGAGTACCGAGTATGTCATGTATCCCCAAGGGGCTCCTTCCTGGACGTATCTCCGCCTACGTCCCGGTCAGAGTCTACCTGGTTCAACCATGGTGTCCCCACTCTAGGAGCCCTTTTTAACCCCTGCTTCTGACCTTCGTTACATAAGCCTCAACGGGCCCTGTGGGTCCCAATGGCGGTACCTGCTGCCCGGCTTTAGTCACCCAGCTTGATGACACAACATTAACCCATAGTCAGGATTCCTGCCTGAACGGGACCTTACATACCGTATGTGACCCATCATACAAACGTCCATGGATCACATACATTTCGTACACCCGCTCACAGCCCATCATAACACATCCATGGACTGTGGCTCCTCCATGACCATAACAGGGACCTGGTCAACCATACAATCCGGGCTAACCATGCGTCACCGTGGCCTACTCACCACGGTATGGGCCACCAGTCGCCACCAAACCTCCATCTCATCTCATGGCAGGTCTCCAGGTCGACGACTGTACCCTGCGTCTGAGTAGCACCCTAACGGATCAGCCATGGTTCCCTTCTAGGAGCCTTCGTGACCCCTGTCTCTGGCCACAGGCACACCCACACCATTAGAGGCCGTGGTTGAGGGACAGGTACCCTCTGCAAGCAGCAGGGCAAGCCTCCCTCTCGTCCCGCAGGGACGGATCGCCTCCAACATCATCCATACTGGCTGGGTCACTCTCCCCCACAACATTATACGTGGCTGTTACACATGGGCCATCGTCTCTCATTCAGGGCACTGTTACCTAAGCCCTTTCATACGTCTACGGGTCCTTTACCGACTGCCTAGTCGGACCCAATGGCGGTTATGCCCGCCTGGCATTAATCACGCATACAGCTCACTCCGTTACACGGGAACTGCTGTCTTACCGGGCACGGATCCGGGTCTCGCTACCTGGGTAACGGGTTGGCCAAGCCTCCCCCACGGGCTCCTTCCTGGACGTGTTTCACCCCACGTCCAGTCCAGCATCCACCAGGTCAGCCATGGCTTCCCCACACCAGGTGCTGTCACGACCCCTGGTCCTGGCTACCGGTATGGAGCTAGCATGCTCCCTTCACCATCTCAACATGGTGGTATGGACTCGCACTCCCAGTCCCTCACACAGACTGGCTCTGCTCAGCTCTCTGGCTGGAAATGGACCTCTCAGCAGGACTTCTGGTCTCAGAATGAATCTCACACAAGTCTCTCAATCACTCAGCTGGCCGGCTCTTATCGTGCCGGCCACTCCCATATGGACACACCCCCTTAGCTGCTGATAATCAGCTTCCACGCAGCTTATCTTAACTCCCTGTGTTCCGGGTTGTCAGCACTCAGCCCTTATTCCTTATAGCCTCACTGATCTCATGAGTCACTCTCACTGCCGCTCATTAGACTCATGAAAGTAACAGATCTATATCAGTCGCTCTTATATGTAACACCTTGTGTACCGGGTTGGCTCACACAGTCTCATCACAGGAAAACCGGCCAGTGTGAACAGGATCATACCGTGATCCAGCATGTGATGCGCCCCGGCCATGAGGATCATGCCGGCGGTGCCTCACAGCGGACTTGCGGCAGGTGCGGCAAGTGCGGTTTGCACTTGCCGCAGGTGCGGCCGCGAAAAAAACCGCAGTCAGCCGCGTTTTTTTTCGCGGCCACACCTGCCGCAAGTGCAAAACCGCACTTGCCGCACCTCCCGCATGTCCGCCTATACTTTGCATGGCGTTTACCGCGACTGCGCCGCAAGTGCAGCCGGTATGCGGTAATCGTGGCAGATGCGTTTTTTTCACCGCATCTGCCGCGATTTGAAATTACCGCTGATGTGAAAGGGCCCTAACACGGTATAAACATTTTGTATCTAAACCAATCAAAGCAATGGGTGGATTACACTACTTGCCAGCATCCATCTTTTTATAAAGCTCATCTATGTCTTGGCCTTCAAATGGTACATGTCCCACAAAGAGCTCGTACAGGATGATCCCCCAGTGACCACCATTCGGCAGGTCTTCCATAGCCTTTCCCCTTGATGATCTCCAGGGCTGTGTACTGACGGGTGCCATAGGCCTGGAAACTGAAAGAAAAAAGATGAGATTGATTACACTATTTTTAGGAAACGTTCTCCCCATAAAACCACAAGAACAGAAGACATATTCTTAGTGGAAAAATAGTTTTTTGAGAATTCTAATGAATAATTGAAGTTCAGTAGGTGATGCTCACCTCCTTATCAGGGAACTCATAGGCAATGTTCTTGGTTGGTTATTGGTGTCATGAGCCCAAGTTTTGACACCCAGAAATCTATCACTTGGATATGTCCTGTAGTTGTTATTAGGAGGCTGTGAAAGAACAGAGGATTTTAGCCATGCAGACCATCTAATAATAAATGATAACCCCACTTCAATGTCCCGAAGAGGCCACTTACTTTTCCAGCTTCAACTCCAATGCTGTGCAGATATTCCACAGCAAGAATCTTCTCTGCACAGTAGAACCAGGCCAAGAACTCAGGTAAAAAATCCCAGGTTTTTTTAGAAGGGTCCTACAATCTCCAGCTAGAGAAGAAAGGAAATATGGCCGGTGAGGGATTATATAACAGATCACACAATGTATAATGAGAAGTGAAAGGAGACATTGGGGAAAGATAGAAAAGTTGATAAGTTGTGAAAAGACAGAAGCTGAATATAATATATATGACCTACCTCCTACCTCCATCACCATACACAGATGAGAGTCCGTTGGAAAAGAGCAGAGCAAGGGCGCCACAAAAGGACACTCCACGAATGCTAAGATGTCTCGTTCTAGATAAGCTTGTCTATTTCTGTTGGAGTATCAGCTTCTCCTAGGTTGTCATCTTCATGCAATATATCTGTCTTGAGACTTTATGGTGCACTAAGTAGACCGCACTAGAGAGAAGGAAAATCCAGGTTTATAGACATATGATTTTCTGTACCAATGATTAACCCCTTTACTACCTATGATGCAAATGTAGATTCTAGGTCACCTCCATCCCTTTGATGTGGTCTCACACGCTGAGCTTGCATCATTTTCCTGTACATGATCTAAACAGCCGACATGTGCAGCTAACAGCTGATCCACCCGCCACTGTTAGATCATGCTATCAAACTCTGACAGTGTGATCTGAGACACTGCAGCGAGGATTTTGCTATTCCCCAACACCATCGACGATCCTGTGATGTAATCATGGGGCGCCGATGTGTTGCCATGACAGCAAGGGATCAGATAAGGACCCCTGTCACTGTCATGACGAACTCCTGTGAGCACTACCCGAGTGCCGCATTCACAGGAGATGATCATTTCAGCAGTGCAGAACTGTGGATCATCATATGATGTACAGTTGTGGCCAAAAGTATTGACACCCCTGCAATACTGTCAGTTAATACTCAGTTTCTTCCTGAAAATGATTGCAATCACAAATTCTTTGGTATTATCATCTTCATTTAATTTGTCTTCAATGAAAAAACACAAAAAGAATTGTCCTAAAGCCAAATTGGATCTAATTCCACACCAAACATAAAAAAGGGGGTGGACAAAAGTATTGGCACTGTTAGAAAAATCATGTGATGCTTCTCTAATTTGTGTAATTAACAGCACCTGTAACTTACCTGTGGCACCGAACAGGTGTTGGCAATAACTAAATCACACTTGCAGCCAGTTGACATGGATTAAAGTTGACTCAACCTCTGTCCTGTGTCCTTGTGTATACCACATTGTCCCTCATATAGCTATATTGATGGAAAAATAAAATCAAGCATAGAAGCCAAATGCAAAACAGGCTGGAAGTGCACTAGGGGCATAGGAGAGGTCCAAGTGCAGTGACAACCCCCACTCCTCCCCAGTGCACTTCCAACCTGATTTGCATTTGGCTTTTACATTTTTCTTCGGTGACATATTGAATGTCTATAAGAAAAGGATTGCTGTAATGGGACAAAATGCCGGATTGCCCTCGCTGCCACCAAGAATCACCAGGAAACAAAGAGTTAACTGGGCAGATTTTTCTTTTATTCTATCCTACGCGTTTCAGAGCCTCTATCCGAGCTCCTTCCTCAGGAAGGAGCTCGGATAGAGGCTCTGAAACGCATAGGATAGAATAAAAGAAAAATCTGCCCAGTTAACTCTTGTTTCCTGGTGATTCTTGGTGGCAGCGCAGGCAATCCGGCATTTTGTCCCATTACAGCATTCCTGTCTCCACGGTTATCGTGAAGGTGCGGCCCTGCAGCAGCCATTCTACAAGCCATCTTACAGGCGATTATACCGGTTGTGGGTGACACAACCGAGCCAGGTGAGCAGTTCCTGATATACACCGCTATAACCCTTTGTAAAAAGGATAAGACCCTATGCGCATTTATCTCACGTTTACAGGTTGACTATAAGAAAAGGATAACTTTATTGTGGGGAAAGGATCTATACAGCCATACCACTACTTACATATGTAAAAATATGACAACACATTCAGTTTATAGGTAAATCTATAGATTTATTTCCTTTTTCTACAATATCTAGATATTTCATGTGGGATGTTGGATGATCGGCTAAGGCTGCTTTCACATCAGCGGTAATCGCTGATCGCGGCAGTTGCGGTGAAAAAACTGCAACTGCCGTGATTACCGCATAACGGCCGCTCTTGCGGTTCACCTGTGGCAAGCCCTATACAATGTCTACGGGGCTTGTGGCAGGTGCGACAAGTGTGGTACAGTTGCGGTTTCGGCAAAAAAAGTGCCGAAACCGCACTTGCCACACCTGCCGCACACTTGCTGCAAGGCGCATAGACATTGCATGGGGTTTACCGCAAGTGAACCGCAAGTGCGGCCGTTATGCGGTAATCGCGGCAGTTGCGTTTTTTTCACCACAACTGCCTCGATCAGCGATTACCGCTGATGTGAAAGCAGCTTTACCTGTGCTCAAATCGCTGTTTAGGTCCAGTTGACTTGTATTAGCGTCAGGCATTTCCGTATTTAGATTTTGTCAATCTTTGCCATTGCCTTTTGGTGTTTTCTGATAGATATAATAGATATAATTAATGTGTGAAAAATTTGACTAACTATATACATAAGAACTAAATAAGGACTAAACCTGGAATTACTTCATTAATTTGAATATTAGGTGGAATTGCTTTACACTGCAGCTCTTCTCCAGCAAATCCAGATTAATATACCGATGTAGCCAAGTTGAACTTGACAAATAACACTTAAGATAATTAGGATAAAGTAATGTACCATTGCACTAGCCACTGGCATCAGCACCCAGTGTACCCGGGCAAGTGCATGGGTCCTGGACAGCTGAGGGGGCCCACTCGCCATCAGGGACAGGCAGCCCTGACAACAAGAGGCCCATCAGGAACAGGCAGCCTTTACAGTGAGGGGCCCATCAAGGACACTCAGGCAGCAGCTGAATGCGCGTTACGGCACTACCAGTCCACATGGCTACTTTGCAGCCGATACAAATTAGCAATGTGCTGGCTCCTGTGCAGTAGGTAGGGGACACATTACAATTTTATGTCCCCTGATATTCCAGCACTGTGTTATCTGTGTTAACCTCTTTACAACCTATGATATACTGAGTATGACATATGTCACCTCCCTCCCTTTAATGTGGTCTCACGCACTGAGCTCGCATCAATTTGCACACGGCGACTGATCTCATCAGCTGACATGTTCAGCTAACAGATGCAGCTAGATTGGAGATCGGAGATCCAGACATGCTTGTTAACCCCTTAGATCATGCTGTCAGACTCTGACAGCATAATCTAGAATACTGCAGATCACGCTACTCACTGCCACCATCGGCAACCCCGTAAAGCTAATACGAGGTGACAATGTGTTATGATGACAGCATAGGGTCAGATGAGGATGCTGTTATGATTCACTTCCCGCGAGCACTGGCTGAGCGCCGGCGTTCACAGGCAATGATCATTTTTGCAGTAAATAACCACGCTGAAGCATCGCTCTGTACTGCAGGAGCGATCAGACACTGCAGTGTTGAGGTGCCCTAGAAGGGCTAATAAAATAGAGGAAAAGTAAAAAAACATTTTTTTAAAAAATATGAAAAAAATAAATAAATAAAAGTTCTAATCACCTCCCTCATGTCCCACTGGAAATAAAAATATTCAAAAAAATTACACATATTTGGTATTGCCGTGTTCAAAAATACCTGATCTATCAAAATATAAAGTCAGTTAGTCATGTCTGTATAGTATGTAGAGGACAAATAAGTCAAAATGACAAAATAATATTTTTTTGGTCACCGCAACATTGTAATAAAATAAAATAACAAGATCACATCTCCCAAAAATGGTATCATTAGAAATGTCTGCTAAAGACACAAAAAATAAGCCATCAGACAACCACGCGTCCCGAAAAATGATGACGCTATGGGTGTCTGAAAATGGCGACAAAAGTGCAATTTTTAAAAAAAATTTTTGCCATCACTTACATAAAAGTAAATCTATAAAAGTATACATGTTTGGTATCTACGAACCCATACCGACCTGAGGAATCATACGCAAGCAGGTTTGGGCTGGGGTACCTGGGGGCCACCAGTGAAATTAACTCTAGGGGCCCACTCTATAGCTACCATTAATGGTTTTATTGCTTGGTCATTTTTCATTCTCTCACTAAGAAGATAATGGCTCCTTACCTGTCATTTCGATTTCCAGCTTTCATAGTCAATTACCCACATGGCTCTCTCGGCCAGACGATCAATAACATCCAAGTCTCCATTCTGAGATCTTGTTTCAGCCTATGAAGAAGAAATGAAACAAAAAGGAGAATTCTTAGATGAGAAAGGCCACAATTATGTGACATTTTGCTCCTCTTTCTGCAGATACAATGACTACACATATCTGGAGATTCACTAACGTAATAACTAGACAATCAAAAAAGTCCTCGATAGCGTAATCGGTGCTCACCATATTACATCTACTCAAATCTATGGGAGAAAAGGGAGAACTGCACAACATAGGATTTACTTAAATTAAATAATGTTTATTAAGTACATTACAAAAGTAGTTTTTATACAAAAATACCTCAATGCAAAGGGATGGGGAACACAATGATAATCAAATTTGTTAGCGGATACAATTCACATAGATGTAGGTACAAGAATCCTACATGAATATAGCAGCAATGACGTCTAAAATTTTAATATGCTGGGACCACAGAATGTGCACCTTCAGCTTCAGCTTTGCTTCGCAGGGATAGCAGTGGTGCAAGTGCTGCACGTTACTGGACGAGTTGGTGCCATTTCATTTGTCCATTTTTCTAAAGTTGGAATCTACCAATAGAATCAATACACTGTAATAATACACTATAATATGGGCATGGGAGAGGGCAGCTCAGTGGAAGAACCACAGCCCAGACATGTCATCCAGATGGTAGAGGATTGATCGACTGAGTTGAGGCAGATGCTGGCCGCCTTAGGAGGGCAGACCATGGAGATAGAGCGGGCGGCGGTGATAAGCAAATATCTGGGTGTAGCCGTACCCCCACCAGTCCCAGCGCAGGTGACAGTGGATAACAGGAGAGAGGGACCTGCATGTTTGAGGTACCGGGCCATACCACAGTTTAATGAAGATATCTCGAATATTGATAACCATCTTCGGTTATTTGAGAACCTCTGCCTGCTTAATGAGGTGTCAATCAAAAACTGGCCGAGATTTTTGAGTGTTGGCCTGACCGGGAAAGCCAGAGAAGCTTTCAATACCTTGTCTTCTGGTCAATGATCCAATGATCAGAGTTATTTGGATGTTTTTGGTTGTCATTATGACTTAAAAAGTGAAAAAAAACGTAGTTTGACAATAAATAACTTCATCCAACCACTAACAATGAGTGAAAAAAAAGATTTTGTGTTATCATTCACATTCTCTGGAAAAAAGGCCAAGAAAGTGATGCGCCCTGCATGGGCCGAGGGGTAATCAAAACTGGGCCTGACGAGATCGTCGGGGCTAGGGAATGTCACGGAGGCGTGACCCGGTCCGTGGCATCAGAGCGGTCAATTAAAAGGGATGTAGAGTTGAGAGAAGGGGTTTGTGGAATTAGGGAATGAATAGGGATTTAGGGGTGGTTGTCATGACGCCACTCATGGTATGCGACTATTGGTCAGGGACCTCAGGGGATGATGGGATGGCAGCTATGATGGCGTCGCTCCCCACAGGTGGAGCAGATCCCCAGGGCATGCGGCGTAGAGGTTTTAGGGTGATGGAGGGCCAGCGGGGCTGATCTGGCTGCAGGGAAGGATCGGAGTGTCCCACAAGCAGGTTTCTGCATTCTGCGCAGCTTATCACTCTACTGCTCCTTAGACGGGAAATGAAGAGCCTCACACACATTTCTGAGTTCCAAATCCGGTTTACTTAGCTTTCTCTGCTCGCATCACAGGTTACAGTTCAGGTTTGATCGCAGTCCGGATTGTCCTTAGCAATCAGGATGGCTTGTCCAGTACACCCCTTTCGTGTTCCTCCCTTCTCGGGTTGCTCTTCTTCAGCGCTGCCTGCTCGCCTCACTCCTGCACACGCCTCTGCACACAGTGCCCCAATCAAGCAACTACAGGTCTTGTCGGGCGACCGGCCATGTCCCCTGACCCTAGTATGGCTGCCATATCAGCGGATGTGTCAGGAATAGGCCACAGCTCCTCTCGACCTCGTGGCCTCCTGTTCCATGGTTGGAGCATAGAGTCTCCTCGCCACATTCAGGATCGGGTTCCTTGTGCTCACCCTGCCCCTCCACTTTACTTCAGATTCGGGTACACGGGTGGATTGCTCACTTCCCGTGCCCCTAGGGCTCCTTCCGTCTCTATGCAGTCTGTTGCCCGGGGACGAGCTTAATCTCTGCTAAGGTCCTCTGGGTCCTTACACTCCTGCTTACTCCACCAGCTTTATCTTCTAACTCCCTGACCACTTCCTGTTCTTGTTCCTCTTCTACTTCCTGACTGCTTCCTTCCTAACTTCCCACCCTCCACCTTTCTCTCCCTGCTGTCCCACTGACTACCTGGGCCCTCCCACTATTGGGTTCACCCGCCGTCCCTGGGACCCCGGTTGTGTTGGGTGTGTTTGTGGGTGTCTGGACTTACCATCCCATTTACTGGAGACAGAAATACCACACCTGTGGATTGGGTGCAGTACCCCTCTGTGGCGGCCAGACCGCAGGGGCGCCACTGACTCGCCCAACTCCGGGGCCGTGGGGTACTCAGAACCGGGCTATCAGTTCTGCCGGGGTAGTCACAGGGGTCAAGATCCGACTTTCGTGACCGCGGGAGAGTCAGCGTACTGTCTGGCTGGGGATCAGGTTCTAGGATATGTTGGATTGGAATAAAGTTTATAGGGGGAATGTTCATGATACCATGTATGGTTTTCGGTTAGTAAGAACCGAAGCTGCTGGTCAGACCTCTGGGGTTGTTGGAATGGCAGCTTGATGTTGTAGCTCCCCGTAGGTGGAGCGGGAACCCAGGGCAGATGTGGTTAATTGCGATGGCTTTGTCAGGCTGGATTCCCGCTGGGCCTTTTTACCTCGTTTGCTATGGCAGTCGGTGACTCCACAGGCAAAGAATAACACAGTTTCCCACAGTGTTGTAATTTTGTACCCGGTTTATTTACTTCTGTTGCAATTGGCCACCGGGCGCTTCTCTCTACCAAGTTCAGCCTGGTCTGTCCACGAGGAATTGGAATAACTTGCCCCGGACCCCTTTGTGTGCCTCTCCATTCTCTGGTCTCTCAATCCCAGTGCTATGTCTTCGCCTCTCCTGTCAGAGCCTCCACATGCAGTGCCCTGATCTAGCAGCCACGGGTCCTGTCAGGCGACTGGTACCTGTCTCCTGACCCTAGTCCAGCTGCCTTCTCAGCGGGTGTGTTGGGTTGCGGCCACCATTCGTAGAATGCGTGGCCTCCGGTTCGGTGGTTTGGGCTTACAGTGTCCGTGCAACGATCAGGACCTGTTCCCTGGTTCTTAACCAACCCTCTGTCTGACTATCTTAGTCCCGGATCTGGGTGCCCAGGTGCCTCACGCCTGCACACTTTGCGTGCTTTCTCACTCCTTCACTAACTACTTGCTACTCACCACCTACCTCACTCCCCACTGTCTGTTCCTCCCTTGTCCCCCTTTAGACTAGGCCCTCCCCCCAGGTTCGCCCATGGTCCCCTGGGTCCTAAGGTGTGTGGGTGTGTATGACCCGAGGCATATACCGACACCTTAGCGTTACCATATAATTAGAATATCATCAAAAAGTTAATTTCAATAATTCAATACATAAAGTGAGAAATATATATTATATAGAGTCATTACACACAGAGTGATCTATTTCAAGTATTTAGTTATGTTAATGTTGATGATTATGGCTTACTGCCAATGAAAACACAAAGGTCATTATCTCAGAAAATTAAAGAAGGGAGGATGAAGGGTCTGAGAGATAAAATATGACCTAAATAGGAATCAGAGGCTTCACCTTGTGTGGTTGTGAGAGGGCTGCACGGCTTAATGTTATAACTAAATGGCTTGTCCACGTTTGAGATGAGTCTGTAGTCCCTCTAGGTGACTGCAGGCCTCTGAATTCTTGCAGCGCATGGTCTGCACACTTTTGGGATTCTCCTTTGTCAATGGTAAGATTAGACGGTCATGTGAGCACAAGTATAAGATTTATGTACTTCTGGCTACATTCCGACCAGACGTATCTGGCCTCACTCATTTCATTTTTATTGGTAAGGCCTTGTAAGCATATTGATATGTGTTCCTAATAATGGATAAATCTCACTAGTGTTGTAAATGTTTCCTGCAATGACACGGTCCGGCCACTAGGGGTCACCAGGAGCTAAGTGAAGTAAAAGCCTGGGAATCTGTGCGTTCAGGAAGTGAAGGGGCGGTTAGAAGAAGCAGAATCCATCGCTAGTGGTCACATGTGGAGCTGGGATCATGCCATGCCTGAGGAGAGAGAGAGAACGTGCCTGGCTTCTAAGATGGTTGGAGCCTTCTTTCAGGTACTCGAACTGGATGGTGTAATGAAAGGAAAGCCGTTTGTTGTGAGTGACTGAGATGTGTGACCGGTCACCAAGGGTACAGTTAGCTAGGAAAAAGTAGTCAGTGACTGCGGAACAGCAGAGAACTTTCCTGTGTGTATTCCTGCTGATGAACAGCCCAGGCTTGGTCTAGAGACTGTGAGAGATCCTGTACACTGGGAATTTCAGCACGTGTATGATACAGAGGAGTCCTGTAGTGAATTACATCATGGAACTGAGAGCGATTTCAATTCCTGTTGCGCCAGGCTGTGCTAGAAAGCCTGGTGAGAAAAAAAGGCGATATTATCCCGTGGCCGGAGATTAAAGTTAAACGAAAGTTGGTCTGCAATGTGTTGTTTAATACCAGATCTGAGAGATATACTTTAGCTCCTGCAGGAGGGAAAGCTGTATGCTGTGTAAATAACTTGTGGGTTAGATTCATATACCGTAAGTGGCTATAAAGGGGGAAATAAGGGTACACGGGACATTTTGTAATTAGTGTGGCAGAGGGGGTAAGATTATATGCCTGAGAGGAACACGTGCTGCGGCCACAGTAAATTCCTGGGTAAGCCCTGTACAGAGTAAGGGTGGGGGTGGCATAGCCCCGGGATAGTCGTGTCCCTCCCTGCGAAACTGGCACTTGTGTCTTGTATTTGGGCTCTTGTGGCCCATAGTTTGTAGGGAGTGCAACCCTGTTATTTGTTTAACAATTTTTCATAAAAAGACGTAGTTTGACACTATACTGAAATCGGAGTCATTCATAGCAGTGCCATAGCTGTCATACACAAACAGCTCGCCTCCCAGTCATCACAGCCTCACAAGTCTAGTCAGCACATGACTGCATGTATGCAAATGGCATCAGACCCCACCGATCAATGTTAGTACTTATCGTGTAGATAGGTGATACTTTTCACCGAACAAAAACAAGGTTTTTACATCATACATGAAAGAACCATCTTTCTGCAGTAGGGTCTGTTTTAAGTTCTAGAAGACCCAATATAATGTAGGTTCTCCTTGCCCTTGATGTGTTACATCTATGGCGCTCCAATGATTTGACGTCACCGTCAGGCCGGTACACCTGCTCGTTTCTGAGCCGTATGAACAGCGTTCATTTTAATGATCGTATTTGATCTTTATTCTGCGCTTTCAAGTCATGGAATGCGTGAAATAACACATCAAGAGAATATCGTAATCTTAGTTTGATGTACTCTTGACTTCTTTCAACTTCACCGGCTACGTTACAGCCCATACGATTTTCAAATTACTCGTCGAGGGGAAATTATATTTGATCTGTTTTTATTTTCTCGTAATTTTTGCAAAAAAATATTTATACGATGAAGAACTTAGGAAAGAATGAAACATAAAGTGAATTTGGCATAAAGGCTACCAAGTGTTTTATTCTGTCGTAGGGATAGACGAGTTCTTCGAAGACGGAGGTTCACGTTCATCGACATTTCAATGTGCCAGGAGCAGTTAAATTCCCGGCAGATGATCAAATGGAGGTTTCAGGCATACACGAGGGCTTTGTCTTTAGCCGTTTGGATTAAAAATAAGGGTTAGGGCTTTGGAATTGGGTTAAGCTTTCTTCATAATGTCTTTGTTACTTGACCTGTCAAACACCCATCCGTGACAAGTGAGTGTATCAGTTTCAAAAGAAGTCACTCTCCTCCTGAAATTGCACAGAGGCCGTGTTGAGGCAGCCGAGTCTTGTTTTCATGGGCTCATATTCTGCGTGCTTGTCTGGAAATATTTCAGAAGGGGTTTTTTTTAATTTTTTTTTCTTCAGAAACCTTCCCTTCATGTCTTCAAATGGCTCATAACTGCATTCAGTGAGTTTTAAGAAGCAAAGGCATCGTAATGAGAAGAAAATCAAAGTAGCGAAGGATGATGTTATATAACCCATTCAATGTTTTTAATGGATTTTTGTACAGGCCAAAAACACCCACGTTTTCGAGAAGCAAGCTAGTGCGGGCAGAAGAGTTGGATCATATTTAACTCGTTCAGTCTCTTTGGCAGCGATGGAGACACCTGACATTTGTTTTCTCTGGCCTGGTTGTACTTACAAAAAATGGTGTTCAGAAGGTGATCCCAAAACACGACTAAACTTTACAGGATAGGTTCAAGACAAGAAGAAATGTCATCTGATGTTCTACTCCAGTCACACGAACCTATGAAAAATCTACACTTTGTATGGGGGCGCAATTTGCACTTGTGAAATTACATGAGATTTTTGACAGTACATTTTAGGAAGGTTTCATTACTAGTATCATGTGAGTTCTGGGTATGTGGTCGCATTACGGTAACGAGGTCTTGGGTTTGAATCTGAACAAGAAGAACATCAATATGTTCTTCTCTGCCAAGCCCTTCACTGCCCAGAGACTCCCGTTCAAAAGCCTAACCATGACATACAAAACCATCGTCAACCTGACTCCTCCATATATCTGTGACATGGTCTCCCGGTACTCACCTACACACAACCTTCTATCCTCTCAAGATCTCCTTCTCTACTCCACTCTTATATCTTCTTCCCACAACCGCATACAAGACTTTTCCCATGCATCCATTGTACTCTGGTTCTCTCTACCCCAACACATCAGACTCTCACCTACCATGGAAACCTTCAAAGGAAATCTGAAGACCCACCTCTTCCGACAAGCCTACAACCTGCAGTGATTTTTAGTCCACTAAATCGCAATCAGCTCTACCCAGGGACATCTCACCCATCCCTTGTGGACTGTAAGCCCTCGTGGGCAGGGTCCCTCTCCTCCACCTACTGTATCCTTACCCATCCCTTGTAGACAGTGAGCCCTCATGGGCAGGGTCCTCTCTCCTCACCTACTGTATCCTTACCCATCCCTTGTAGACAGCGAGCCCTCGTGGGCAGCTTCCTCTCTCCTCACCTACTGAATCCTCACCCATCCCTTGTAGACTGTGAGCCCTCATGGACAGGGTCCTCTCTCCTCACCTACTGTATCCTCATCCATCTCTTGTAGACAGTGAGCGCTCGTGGGAAGGGTCCTCTCTCCTCACCTACTGTATCCTCACCCATCCCTTGTAGACTGTGAGCTTTCGCGGGCAGGGTGCTCTCTCCTCACCTACTGTATCCTTACCCATTCCTTGTAGCCCCTTAATGACCAATGACGGCTATACCCGTCATTTCTTTAAACTGTCACTGCATGTAAACACTCTCTTTGGTCAAAGAAATGCAGAAAATATCATCCTAAATTTTCTACTAACGTGATGTCCAATATGTCACGGAAAATCAGTCTTGAAATCACTGGGATATGTTGAAGCATTTCAGAGTTATAACCTCATAAAGTGACACTGGACAAAATTGAAAAAATGAGGCTTGGTCCTTAAGGGAGACTGTGAGACTTCACGGGCAGGATCCTCTTTCCACCTGTACCTTTGTGTGTCTTGTATTGCTCATGTTTATTGTACCTATCTATGTATGTCTATTTTCACATATAAAGCTCCATGGAATAAATAGTGCTATAATAATAATAAAAAAAATAAAATAAATAACAATAATAATAATAATATGGAGTTGGTATGTTCGTACCATTTTTATGCGAGTTTCCTCCCACATTGTATAAACCTACTGATTGGTTATTTTGGAATTTACATTGTTGGGTCCCAATGGGCAAAGGCACCAATGTGAGTGATCACAGTCTCTGTACAGAAGTATACACAAGTTCTCCCTAGAATTTTGAACCACGTTCACAGTCTCTGTACAACACTGAAGAATTTGTTTGCACTCTAAAAGTAATAAAATCAAATCTGTTTTTGTTCTGTAAAGGTACTGTCACACGCCGCCATATGGCTTCCATATCACTGGCGATTTGACGTGAGCGTGCATGTTTCGGGCACTTTTTTCACACCGCTGTGGAGCTGTCACACTTAGCGATCTAGCGTGTGATCTTCGGTGATCCTGCGTTCCGGAAATCGCCTGCAGGAGACCGGAAGCAATCTTCCCTTCACACATCGCCGTGTCCATACTGTTTCAATAGGGGCGTGCTAGAATGTGTTTCACCGCGCCCCTATCACATGCGATTGGTGGACAAACTGCGTTCCCATTGGTCAGCCTTTTGAGAATTCACGGGTCATCAAATAAGGCGCCTCGGACACGGCCAGCCAATCCGAGCGCAGTATCACCCACCAATCTCTGCAGATGCGGCGCAAAAAAACACCATCCAAGCACACTTATGGGATTGATTTCAGGATCGCTGTGTACGTCGCTATCGCCCTGTCACACGCCACGATGCACTGAAATCGGCTGGTGGATATCACCTGATTTCACTGCAGTGCAGGGCAATCAGGCGACGCTCCACCAGCGATTTCTCACCATAGAATCGCCCAGTCACACGCGATGTGGTTTCTACATTGCCGAATTCGGGAATTGCCAGCCATCTCGCCGGTGATATGGCGGCGTGTGACGGTACCTTTAGTGGATTTTTCATCCATTTCTTTGTCACGATGGTGTCTTGTGCCTTGGAGACTTGTAACAGGTTTCAGACCTGAGTCTCATTTCCTTGGTGAGAGTTAGGTATCCTGCTAAGCGATGCGGTGAAAGAACCCATATAGGGACAATAGGGAGATCAGGGTACAGCCTCATGTGTGCAGGTGTCCCTTCCCCCGTTCCCTACCGCCAGGACCCTCCATTGTTATTGTATGCCCGGTGTTCCCTTGTGTGTAGTGTTGGATGCTGGACACCAGTTGGTTTGTGTACCACTGTCATGCGGTGTAATCGGACACACACCAGTCCATGTGTGACATTATGGATCCTGCTGCAGCTTTCGCACACCTTAATACATCAGACACATGTGTTACCTCTCAGAGGAGCCAGCAGCCTCCTGCTAGGTGCAATGGTTATGAAAAGTGGCAAAATTTTGGTGAGGTTTTGTATTTAAAATTTATGTCCTATTTTCGGTGAATCTTTAAATGTTTGATGGTTTACCCACCAAACAAACATATGGACAAACATATGGCTAGAACTCGTAAGCGTGAGGGCCCTTGACGGTGGGTTACGAGCTTACGTTATTTTGGCCCAAAATACCTACAAACACCTCACATTTTTATCTATAATGTTTTGTTGCATCTTTTTATCTCCTTGCAGTTGAGGCTGGGCCCTCTGGGGGCGTCAGTCACTTGTGATGCATGTATTTGGTGCTGAGCAACCCGCCTTGTCTAGTAGCTTGGGCGTGACCAATAGGCTGCTCTGACACTGTGTATCACATAGACCTATGTGGCTGATGCCCTATGGCAGCCTTGTGTCTTTAAACGCTGCCAGTCTCTTTCCTGACAGCATGGCTGATCGCAGGTGCTACAATTGCCCCCATGCCTGGGTTGCAGGAGACTGAGCACCGGTGTCCAGACACGTGTTACCTCTCAGAGGAGCCAGCAGCCTCCTGCTAGGTGCAATGGGTATGAAAAGTGGCGAAATTTTGGTGAGTTTCTTTTTAGCTTTCGCACACCTTAAGTAAACTCTCTCATGGGAAGTGACGGATTTGCTTGAAAAGATGGTGCAGCAGCTGCAGCATATTGCAGTCTGGTCACAGCTCATGCTCGGACACAGCCAGAACCCAACATAGCCTTCCCTGACAGGTTTTCTGGGGGGCGTAATAAATTCACAGTGTTTAAGGAAGCTTGTATGCAATAATTCAAGCGCCACCCTCATTCCTCAGGGAGTGGAGAATAATGAGTGGGGATTATAATATCTTTATTCCGGGGAGATCCCCAGTCCTAGACCCTCTCTCTGCCGATTTTGCCAGTTCCCCATCATTACGGTTGGTAGAGAAGTTTTTTGCGGCTTTGGCTCTGGTTTATGACCAGCAAAGCAATACTGCTTGGAGATGGACAACTGATACCCTTTGAAATTATTTCGTTCAGGGGTTGTCACATAGGCTGAGAGATTCTCTGGCTCAAAATTCTACTCCGGAGAATATTCTACTCTGGAGTCATTGGAGGCCACCATGTCCCTTGCTATAAGGGTGCCTAGAAACCTCAAGGAATGATCCACACTGATCTGGTCCCCATTTGTACTCCCCATGAAGGAGGTCGCATGGTTGCAGGTTGAAGAACACATGCAGTTAGTGGGGGATTCCCATTGTATTTGGTTGTCTGTAGTTTCTACTGTGGGCTTAAGGTTATTATATTGGAGCTTGTGTGGCGCCCTGTGCCAGGAAAGCCACAGAACCAACTAGTTCACTAAGGGGTTTCCACATCTGGTATTCACATACACACACCTTCCACTCCAGGCCTGTAGGGGGAGCTACACTGGTTGCTGTTAAGCCAGATCCCCTATAAATACAAGTGCTGGGGCAGAGTTAGCGAGAGTGTGCAGTCGCTAGGAGAACTGTGAAGGTTAGATCAGTGCCTAGTGAGCTAACCTGATCACTGGAGCAGTGCTATGCCCGAGATCAGCACACCGCCAGAGCCAGTGTGAGGTCCAGCGAGAGTGAGGTCGAAAGGCAGAGGCGAGGAACAGTACAGCGGGGGCAGAGGAGTTATACTGGCTCACCCCACCAGAACACCGGTCACTGGAGTCCGAGTATGCAAGGGAGAAAGGTTAGCCCAGCAGAGAATCCCAGTACACCGTGGAGGCTTTGCTTCCTGGACACCTGCAGCACCCACATTTGAGAGCCAGGGACCACAGGAGAGATAGCAGTAGCTCAAGAGAGAGCCCTCAGTGCAGCAACACCTGTGTAACGGACACAGAAAGGTCAGGCCTGGTTTCACACACGCCAGACTCAAGAGAAGGGACAGGACAAGGAGGCCTATACCTCACTCGGTGTGGAGATCCCGAAGTGCATCCTTCAACCCGGGACGTGTACCTGTTTTCCATCAGTAAAAGGTACAGAAAAAGAGTTATCTGTGTGTGTGTCCCTTCTTCATCCTCTCCCACACCATGACTACGCTGCCCCATTCCAACCATGCTGCCCTATTCCACCATTATACCCTACAGGTGGCGTCACGAGTGACAATAGCTTTAATACCTGTAAATAATCCCCATTTTTTTTGTCACCAGGGGCATGGACTCAGGCACCGACCACCCGTGAAATCCCCATACCAGTACGCCCGAGATCCGAGTACCCCAAGCACTTGGTGCGAGACAAAATCCTGGCGTCACAAACAGGATCCCGTGCCCGGTGTAACCGGGTACTGTGTGCCGTGTATAGTCTGTGTTTTTGAACTGTTAATCTGGGCCGCCATTGCTGCGCCACAGAGCAAGAAAGAAAGGGGGCGTCACAGTGCAAGGACATGAAGATAGGCCCCACCCCATGTTCTGACGAGAACCCCCGAGTGCAGCAACTTGATCCGGAAATACCGGATGTGCTCCACTCCCCGCCTGCGGAGCCGACTGCATACTTTTGTTTTTCAGAGACTGGCAGCAATTCACTAGGGGGAAGCGAGAATGAGTGCCCCGGACGCAGACAATGCAGCGGCCCCTCAAGTAAACCAGCCCATCTATGCAAACAGGCCCCAAAATGTACAAACCCCCCTGGCCTACAGTCACCGATCCAACCGACACCTGCACCAGTAGCCCCGATAATGCCGATCTCACTGCCATATGTCTCTAATGCAGCCTGGTTACCCAAGTATGACGGCCAGCCAGGCACCTTGGACGCATTTAAGAGAAAGATTTGTAATGTGTTGGTCATGTATGCGATGACCGATAAGCAGAGAGCATCTGTAGTGATGGGACAGTTACCCCATACCAGTGCCCCAAACCCTTGGCGCGAGACACTTGCCCATCCATTCCCAAACAAGCTTCTAAAATGTTGCCCCACTCCCCAGATCGTGTAGAAGATGGTGACCTGGGTGTATACATTTCCTCAGTTTGCTTTTCTGGCTAATTTCACTTCGTGAAAAAAAGGGGATACCCCACACACTCTTCGAGTTAAAGCTAGACCTCCATCTCCCCTAAGGTGTGGTGGGAGGGGAGTAGTCCATACTGAGAACCTGCTCCCTGAATGTAAGGTAACTAACTTGTTTTTTTTCAGGTCATGTCCCCCCCAAGTCGTTTTGAAGAAGGTGACCCGGGTGTTTACGTTTCCTCTGTGCTTCCTTCCTTTGCAGCCAAAGTGAACCTTCCCTTCATATTGTATTAGTGCAGCGGTGATACTAATGCTCTCGCCGGCCACGTCCCTAGTGAGGGATAAAAGCAGGGTTAGCAAGGGACTAGGTATCCTGCATGTCATTGGGGTGACATCCCATTATGGGGATCATGGGGAGATCAGGGTATATCCTCAGGTGAGTGCTGGAGGTGTCCCTTTTCCCATTCCCTACTGGCAGGGACCACTGTTGCTATTGTGCTCCCTTGTCTGTAGTGTTGTGCACTGGACACACGTTGCTTTGAGTGCTACTGTCACTCAGTGTATTCAGACACGCCAGTCTGTACGTGACATTCCTTTAATTACTGTATGGCCCAAGTGTGCTTTTCTCTGAATGTAAAGTGCTGCAGAATTTCTAGGCACTATAGAAATAAAAATTATTATTATTATAAAAAAAAAGAAATAGCACACATTAATCCATGCATCCTCTGCCACTCCTCTGGCCAAGTCCACCACCACTCTCTTCTTATCTTCCAGGCTGATCAACATCTGACTGTTACAGGGCAGAGGTCCCCAACTCCAGGCCTCAAGGGCCGCCAACAGTGCAGGTTTTCAGGATTTCCTTAGTATTGCACAGGCGGTAATGTGATCATCTGCACAGGTGATGATTCCAACTCCTGTGCAATACCAAGGAAATCCTGAAAACCTGCACTGTTGGCGGCCTTTGAGGCCTGGAGCTGGGGACCCCTGTTCTAGGGTCAGGTACCAGGAAAGAAAGTCAAGATTAAGGAAATAGAGGCATAGTCAGGTCATGGTCCGGGGTCAGAATACCAGGAGGGTAGTGTATCAGAACAAAGGAGCAAGGCAAAAGTACGGTCAAACAAAGTCAGAGATTTGACAGTAAAAAGTCCAATCTACGAAGCACAAAACTGAGGCTATGGCTGATGGCACACTGTCATGCATCAAACACGGAGCATGTTTGATGCATGACAGTGATGCGAGTGTAATGCGTGATTTGTGTGAGTGTGGTGCGAGTGTGGTGTGTATGGGTGAGTGTGCATGGCTGTATGCATGTGAGTGTGCTGCGTGAGTACGTGTGTGGTGCGTGTGAGTGTGAAGCAAACTTCAGATCCGCAGACAGCATTTACCAATGAATTTAAACTCTGTGGCTGTCAAAGCTGCAGAGTTTGAATTTGCTGGTTTCCAGTACAGTAACAAATCATCTTGCACCGCTGTGACAGAGAGGCTGCAGATGGTGTTACTATGCTGCTAAACTCCGGTAATTAAAAAATGGGCAAAGCAGCTGGGTTTTTATTAATCATCCATCTTGCACCGCTGCTATCACAGCGGTGCAAGATGATTTGTTACTGTACCGGGAAACGGGCAAATTCAAACTCCGCGGCTTTGACAGTATCATTCACAGACCTAGCCAAATCTTGAGCTTGTTCACAAGACTAGCACATGCATGAAATGCTCTACCATACTAAGGGCATTGGAAAGTGATCTTCTGTCCATGCGCCAGTCTTCTTAGAAACCTTTCTTAAATGTGGCAAAGGACTCTAGTTCAGGATACAATTACCCTTGAAATCATGCAGACCTATTAACATACCTATTTTTGATATCATCCTGTTTTTGGATGCATCATTATATTTTCCAGTTATGAAGAAAATAGGGTGTAAAGATAGCCCAATAATTTTCTCTTTTAGTAGCACAATGGTTGCCTTTTGTCTTGCATTGAATGGAAAAATATCAAAGAAAAAGCAGTAGTGAACAATCCTCGTGTG
This sequence comes from Allobates femoralis, assembly GCA_033576535.1. Lineage (NCBI taxonomy): Eukaryota > Metazoa > Chordata > Amphibia > Anura > Aromobatidae > Allobates > Allobates femoralis. The sequence goes on along the minus strand of JARQOC010000001.1, from coordinate 599,159,147 downwards.
TACGGTCCACCTCCGATTCATACTGTAGTGATTTGCTCACTGAGCATGTTGGGGAGCAGGATAGAGGCAAATAGGCATGTTTTTCTGTAAAACAAAGTTCATTGGTTTATTACATCATAAACCCCATAACGTACGAGTCCATAATATGTACATCAATGGAACACTGTATAACCCTCAATGTGTCCCAATGGTGGATACGCTTGCCAGGCATTATATACATTGACATGGGTTACCTTCCAGCTCCCATGGTCTCTCACTGCATGCCTTCCAGGATGTCGGCCACCTCCATGAATACCATCCAAGGTGCGTTCTAGGATAATGGGTGCTCCAAGGACTCTGAGAATGAGACCTGGTCTGTGCCTTCCAGGAATTTGTCCAAGCACAGCCAGAGAGAAAGCTGCCCCTGGCACTTTCCAGAGCTATCCCAGGCACTGCATGCGATCTTCTTACTTCATGCCTCCCAGGGCACCAGCTGGTCACAAGCAAGAGAGGTCCCCAGTGGCGTAACGTCAGGCCCAGGGGCCCCGATGCGAGACCTCCAATGGGGTGCCCAATCATTGCAAATCTTTAATAGCAATAGTCTTTTGCTATAGGCCAGCTGGACTTTTGGGCCCCCCCTAGGCTGCAGGGCCCGGGTGCGATCTCAACTCCTGCACCTATTGTAGTTACGCCCCTGGAGGTCCCATAGTCCCTGAACCTCATGCCTTCCAAGGACACGTTCTCCTAAGCATGAGATCTAGCCTCCTGTCTTCCAGGGCAGCTCCACCTCCCAAACGCACAGACATACAGTATAATCCCATTAGCACGGAGATTATATCTCCTGAGACACCCAGGTCTGTGAGGAATTAGGTTGGCCAGACACACCACTGTCTTTTCGCTCAACTGCAGTCCTGCACTTGTAATGCATTACCTGAACCTATGGAACCTTAAGCTCCAGCATAATGCATTAATTAAACTTGCTTAACTACAAGTCCCAGCATACATATTTGCAAAGCAGCAAGCCACTACATCACAGAGCTACCATATAACCTTACATTTCTCAAAATTGATATTGGAAAATAGAGGAATCAATACCTCACCCAGAAATGCCAATTTGACAGTAGACTTTTGTATATCCCAAAGCCATATACAGGGAGACAGCGTCTTCAATCACATTCATTCAAAACTTGCGGCATGTTGTATTGAGTGCCAAACGTAACGGTAATGCATTGCTTTAGAGACCTGCCATTTCTGTTGGGACGTCATATACCGTGAGGCTTAATACTACTGTGAAGGTGTCGATCGATGCGTGGTTTGTAAGCTATTTACTTTAGCCTTAGAAATTACTGCCAAAAACATTCACTCGTGAATCTACAAAACACCTCTGCTCAATATTCATAGAGCTCCCAAGCTTTCTCCTAGGATATTTCTCCGAAATTTCTCTTTTATCTCCAAAAAAAAATCTCCATTTTCTCAGGAGACCCCTAACAAACAAAGCAAATGCGTGTTTCTTAGCAATTCTCCTTCCAGGGATATGACCATTACCTAATAAGATGGCATTCCCTAGATAGGTCTGTAACAGACCCTCATCATGGCATCGTAAAAAGAAACAGCAGCTAAAAGTGAGAATGTCAGAAATGTGGGTAATAGGGGGTCCCAACGGTGCAAAGTCCAACTCTATTGTAGTTGTATGAAAACCAGATGGACCGCTGACTTCACGAGCAATGTTAATGGACGGACTTATTTAATGGAGAATATAGTTAGAGGAATACTTAATAAAGGATTTGTAGGCAACAGTGGTTTACACATCTTTGAAGATGCACATGACACACCCACCAGAGCCATGGGGTACTCGGAACCAAGTCAGACAGTTCTCTGGGAAGGTCATGGGACCGTGACCCGGCTCCATGGCCCTGGTGGTGTCATGAAAAATGGGGGATATTTTGTTGTGGGATTAAACGTGATGTCACCTGTGGTATTCGGCAAGGGAAGATGGATTGTCCACGCTGCGGTGCAGATCCTCTGAGGCAGATGGTGATGCAGCTATTGTGGTTCAGCTCCCCACAGGTGGAGCGGGAGGCCCCAGGGCAGTAATTCAAAGTCTATGTAGGGGTAACGACGCAGTAAATAGCTTGGAGGACACAGCGGGATGCAGTCTCTGGATTTTTACTCACTGTTCATACACATCACCAGGTGTTTCCAGTGGTCCATGAGGTGCTGTGTTCTCCGGATTAGGGCTCCAACCAACCCTCAGATAACTTGGGAATGACCCACCGGGACCAACCTTCTTCTGGTGTTCTTTCCCGGATCGTCTTCTTGTGCTGGCTCTCGTCCTCCTGCCCCGCACCCCACGCTTAGTATCTCAAGTCAGTAACCCCGGGTCCTGGCGGGCAACTTCGTCCTAGTCCCCTCGACCCTATGTGGCTACCTTTTCAGTGAGTGTGGTTATTGATTGCTGCACTTGAAACTACCACTGTCTCTGGTTCGCTAGCTGAGTCTTTCAGTCACTCCACCAATCTGGGGCCAAGTCCCCTCTGCTGCCTTCAGCAGACCCTGGTTACTGTCGACTTGAATGCGGGAGTCACGGGTGGATTTTTCACTTCCCGTGCCCCTGGACCCATTCTGTTCCTCTAGAGCTCCTCACTAGCTCCGTTGTCTGGTCTCTTCCTTCTTTCCGTTGGGATGAGCTCCAACCGGCTCCAGTCCCCAGGACATTTCTCTCACACATCCTCTCGTGTCAGACTCCTGACACCAACTCTCCCTTACTCTCCTACATCAGTCCGTTTTTCTATGACCTTTTTCCTGCTTCCTAACTTCCTGGTGCTCTACTTCCTCCACCCACATCCTCTACCTATCTACCCTCTGGCCTGGAATGGGTCCCTCCCTAAACAGGGTCTGCCCGAATCCCCAACCCGGAGTATGTAGTGTTGGATGCAGGTGGGTGGGTTCCAGGTAGTGTCGCCTCCTTACCCAAGAGTGGGGTACCACATCTCTGGCTGAGGTGCAGTAGCTCTGTGGCAAATTAGACCCTCAAGGGGAGCCACACATATAATATGTATTTTGGCACATTATTGCTCGATTGACCAAGACACAGAATAAATTGTGGGATTGAATCTCAGCTCAAAAGAATATCGAGACATAATCATTGGGATGTAGACCCCAACTGGGAAGAACACATTTTCCTGGGACAAACCAGCAGCAAATAAACAAATATTTCCTCTTTTGTAATTTAAGATGTCCCTCACCTTTTATTTACATTTTTGGAGCAATGCCACCTCTTAATCTTTACTCCTTCCCATTTACTGCAAATTACAGTACTACAATGCAACACTTTTTAAGACAAATTGTTTTAAGGTTAGTGACCTTATTACAGTAACATCCCTGAGGGTCTTGGAGGTTAATACCATAGATGAGCGAACCGATTCGCAGTACCCTGGTTCAGCAGCGCTGGACAGAATACATGCAAACTACCTACATGCATTTCTGGGTCCTCCTCAGATTAATTGACCTTTTATGACGTCATGTGAATGTCTAGCTGGACATCACACCAGGCTACACATCGGAAGAGGCACTGGTGATGCCAGCAGTTAGGAGGTGGTTTGCAGGGCTCATGTCCGGTGGTCACATGATATAGATGGGTCTCTGGCTTGATTGATGTCCCTGGTTATGTTGCAGGGTTCATTGCTTTGATGGGGTCAGTTATTGGTTTAATGGGGGTTGCCTTTAGTAGGTGATATTTGCCAGAAAGTTTCTTTCTACCGGTGGGAGATATTTAAATTGTTCAATAGTGACATGGATGTTCACCTGCTTCAGCACCCGGCATCCGGGAACTGGAACCTTTATCTGCTGGATCTGGAGCGATCCAGCGCCCATAGACTCCTATGTTATGGGTGCCGGATCGCTCCAGATTCGGGAGGATCCGGTTTTGATCGATTTTGGCCCGGACACAAAAATCCTGCAAGCTGTGATTTTGTGTCCGGGGCAAAAAAATGAAATCTCCGGATCCAACCGGACGGCAAATAGCTGCCATCCGGTCCCATCGGGATATAATCGGGCCAGAATAGAATCCTGGTCTGTCCGGTTCACACCGGACAGCCCCGGATCCAAAAAGTCATGGTGTGAAGCCGGCATTAGATGTCTGAATTCTTCCTCAAAAGAATTTACGCACTATGCGGACTCCCATCTCTCCCTAGCGAGAATAGACTTAATCTGACCTGATATTTATACCTTACAAAAATGTAAAACAGTTAAAACTCTCCCGGGGTCATGGTCTGATCATTCACCAATTCTATATGAAACATATAATTTTTCACAACATAAGGTGTGGAGAGCTAATTCCTTTTTATTCTTGCACCTGGAGTATAAGAATGAGATTCTCAATGTTATTAATTCTTACTTTGAAGAAAATATACAGATAATATTCCAATGAGCACTCTTTGGACAGCACATAAGGCTGTGGTTAGGGGATCTCTTATCCAGCTAAACTGTAGGCTAAATAGAGCAAGATGGGAAAAATCAGAAAAAATCATCAATCGAATTAGAGTTCTTGAAAATGACCAGATGACTAAACCATGCCAGGCTACTCAAACAGATCTTACAATTATGGGTGGAATTGAGTTCCATTTTACAATCAGACTATGATAAGATGATACAAGCTTCCAAAACGAAATACTACAACTGTATGAACAAATCCAACAAGTTTTTTGCAAATTTATTGAAGCAGTGGCGGACCTTGTGCCAAGAGGGCCCTGGTGCAGCAGCTGATGGTGAGGAGCGGGGGGAGGTGGGGGGGTGCTAGCGGATGTAGGCGAGGAGCGGGGGGGGTTAGTGTTAGCGGAAGTAGGTGAGTAGCGGGGGAGGGTTGCTAAAATATGAATGACGGGGAGGAGTGGGGGGGGGTGCTGTAGGTCCTGCGGCTCCTACCTGCGCCAGGTCGCACAGTCCTGGGAGCCAGGGCGGCAGAGGAGGGGAGGGGTGGGATCAGCCAAGGAAACCAGGAAGCTTCCCTCAGTTAACCCCCTCTCCTCTGACACAGGGTCATGGGGGTCGGCTGGGGGCCCCCCTGCAGGCTTGAGGGACCCCCTAGCTGGTTCAGCTGCACCATGGTAGGTCCGCCCCTGTATTGAAGGTGCGAAGAACTAAAACAAAAATATTACAAATTAAAAATAAAAGTGGTGTGGTGTGTAGGAACCCCAAAAATGTATCTGAGGAGTTTAGAAAATTTTACGAAACCTATATAATTTAAAAGACGAGCCCAATCTCAAAATTCCTACTGCCCGATCTATTGATACATTTTTGGATTCCATAAAATGACCATCTTTGTCCGATGAAGACTTGTTGTTTCTTAACTCCCCATTTGAAGTGAGTGAAGTTGCTATGACAATTAGCTCACTAAAAAATGGGAAATCCCTGGGTCCTGATGGACTCCCTAATGAGTACTATAAAAAAATATTCTATTCCACTTGCCCCTTAACTAATCTAATGAATGCCCTAGCCAACAATACCCCTATTCCATAATTAGCTCCTACTCTGCAGTATACACCCCTGGCTGGGCCAGACCACACCAGTTTTTGGCTTAGTGTCTGTAGGAGGCACATGTCCATATGAAATGCAAGAAGCCATTATTTCCATTATTCCTTAAAGAAAAAGTTGACGCACAAAACGTAGCTGATTGTAGACCCATTTCCCTTTTAAACTCTGACGTTAAAATGATTTTAAAAATTATAGCAAACAGACTAAAAAATGTATCCCGAAACAAATTAATTTGGATCAAATGGGTTTTATACCCAATAGAGGGATATCGGAGGCCACCCGAAGAGTGTTAAACGTTATTTCTCATGTGGAAAAGTCTTAAAACCCCCATGCTGGCCCTGTCAGTTTTCGGCGAATAAACGTTTGATAGGGTGCAGTGGGAGTTTCTCTTTGTTACCCTGGAACGCTTTGGTATAAAGGCGTCCGCGTACAGTGTTATTAATAGAATTCAACGGCCAGCACTCAACCTTTTGATGTTACGGTGCTCAGTGAAAGTGTGGAACCCACTAAGACGGGGTACTCGGTACCGGACCGGGGTACTGCTGGGGATATCAAGGCGGTCTTGGTCCGGACCGTGTCCAGGGTTCTCACAAGTAAAAGGGGTATTTACAGGGATAATGTTTGTCGTGACGCCACCCACGGGTTGTGGTCAGTAATGGGACCACCGCTGCAGCACAGCTCTGCCAGGAGGATGGAAGGAAGGATGGACTGCAGCTGGATGGATGAGCCCTTCGCAGGTCGGGCTGCTCCTGGCAGGGTAAAAGGTGTGTAATGCACAGTTCAGTATACCTGGAATCAGACACGGAAACTGAAGCAGGGTTCACCGGGTTTACTCTCAAGTTCTTGCAAGTCACACAGTTCACGGTACAGTTCAGTTCTTAACAGCTTTACACAGTTAACTGCAGTAACACTCAAACCTCTGCAGCCAGGCTGTCACTTTGAGACCCCTCACTCCTTCTGTATGTTCTTCCAGGCTGTTCTTTCTTTCTCTGTCCTCTCTACAGATTGTATGGCGGTAGCTCGGACCCTTGTATGTAGCTTCCCCCTGTGTGTATGTGGGCGGTAAGCCGGGTCCTCGTGGTTGCTGCTGAGCCTCCAACCCTGGTGGTAGGAACACGGACCTGGAATCTGTGTTCCCCGCCAGTTTGTCTGGGGAGCCAGTTTATGACTTCAGTCCCCCTCAGAGCCGACTCTCTGGTATTTGCCTAGCCTGCAGTAACCCTGTCTTCCAAGGTGTTACCAGGCTCCTTCTAACCCGTTTGACTTCCAGTTACTTCAAGGGAATCTACCCCGCCTGTAGTTGGTCGGTGCTGCCGTGTTCCTCGGACCCAGTAATACTGGTCAGGTCTCTGTCCTCACACTCTCCTGGGATGCCGGCTATGAACGAGCTTTCTCTGCATGGATCTGTGTCTCTGTGGATTCTGCGTCTCCAGGGAGCCCAATCACACCAGGATGTGTCACTTTCCGTCTGTTCTTTACCTCTCGGCTCACTCTGGCCTACTAACTCCTTCCTCCTCTTTTTCCTCTTTATGTACTGGTCTACCACCTGACCTTCCTTCCTTCCCACCCACTTCTCTCTAAACCCCACCAAGCCTTGCTCGCCTAGAGTCCCGGACTCCGGGTTGGGTGCTGTGCTTTTGTGGGTGTGTGTGCTGTGAGGGTGTTTGGTGCACAAACTGTCTACCTTCTGCCTGGCTGCAGTTCCCTATGTGGCTAGCTTGGTCGCAGGGGCGCCACAAAAGGAGCCAATGGTTCCATCATCAATAGTTAATGTAATCACTGCACACGTACAAGTCGAAAATATGCTTAAGGTGAATCTTTATTTTATAGTGCTTGGTGATGCGACAGATGATGTTTCGACAGATGATAATTCATTAGCAGGGTATTATAATATGACTGGTGCTGAATGAAAAATATTAGAATCTGAGAGTCCTTCGGTGGTTGATACCTTTTAATGGTGAACTGAAAAGATGGTAAACATAGCATGCCTTCGGGAAACTTCGTCAGGGAGATAATGACACAGAGTCTTAAGACACATACATATATACATAAGCAAATGAAACAAACAAAAAACAACAACAGTCTTAGATGTTATAGTACAGTTAGGGCCAGAAATATTTGGACAGTGACACAATTTTCGCGAGTTGGGCTCTGCATGCCACCACATTGGATTTGAAATGAAACCTCTACAACAGAATTCAAGTGCAGATTGTAACGTTTAATTTGAAGGGTTGAACAAAAATATCTGATAGAAAATGTAGGAATTGTACACATTTCTTCACAAACACTCCACATTTTAGGAGGTCAAAAGTAATTGGACAAATAAACATAACCCAAACAAATAATTTTTATTATCAATATTTTGTTGCGAATCCTTTGGAGGCAATCACTGCCTTAAGTCTGGAACCCATGGACATCACCAAACGCTGGGTTTCCTCCTTCTTAATGCTTTGCCAGGCCTTTACAGCCGAGCCTTCAGGTCTTGCTTGTTTGTGGGTCTTTCCGTCTTAAGTCTGGATTTGAGCAAGTGAAATGCATGCTCAATTGGGTTAAGATCTGGTGATTGACTTGGCCATTGCAGAATGTTCCACTTTTTTGCACTCATGAACTCCTGGGTAGCTTTGGCTGTATGCTTAGGGTCATTGTCCATCTGTACTATGAAGCGCCGTCCAATCAACTTTGCAGCATTTGGCTGAATCTGGGCTGAAAGTATATCCCGGTACACTTCAGAATTCATCCGGCTACTCTTGTCTGCTGTTATGTCATCAATAAACACAAGTGACCCAGTGCCATTGAAAGCCATGCATGCCCATGCCATCACGTTGCCTCCACCATGTTTTACAGAGGATGTGGTGTGCCTTGGATCATGTGCCGTTCCCTTTCTTCTACAAACTTTTTTCTTCCCATCATTCTGGTACAGGTTGATCTTTGTCTCATCTGTCCATAGAATACTTTTCCAGAACTGAGCTGGCTTCTTGAGGTGTTTTTCAGCAAATGTAACTCTGGCCTGTCTATTTTTGGAATTGATGAATGGTTTGCATCTAGATGTGAACCCTTTGTATTTACTGCCATGGAGTCTTCTCTTTACTGTTGACTTAGAGACAGATACACCTACATCACAGAGAGTGTTCTGGACTTCAGTTGATGTTATGAACGGGTTCTTCTTCGCCAAATAAAGTATGCGGCGATCATCCACCACTGTTGTCATCCGTGGACGCCCAGGCCTTTTTGAGTTCCCAAGCTCACCAGTCAATTCCTTTTTTCTCAGAATGTACCCAACTGTTGATTTTGCTACTCCAAGCATGTCTGCTATCTCTCTGATGGATTTTTTCTTTTTTTTCAGCCTCAGGATGTTCTGCTTCACCTCAATAGAGAGTTCCTTTGACTGCATGTTGTCTGGTCACAGCAACAGCTTCCAAATGCAAAACCACACACCTGGAATCCACCCCTGACCTTTTAACTACTTCATTGATTACAGGTTAACGAGGGAGACGCCTTCAGAGTTAATTGCAGCCCTTAGAGTCCATTGTCCAATTACTTTTGGTCCCTTGAAAAAGAGGAGGCTATGCATTACAGAGCTATGATTCCTAAACCCTTTCTCCGATTTGGATGTGGAAACTCTCATATTGCAGCTGGGAGTGTGCACTTTCAGCCCATATTATATATATAATTGTATTTCTGAACATGTTTTTGTAAACAGCTAAAATAACAAAACTTGTGTCACTGTCCAAATATTTCTGGCCCTAACTGTATATGGGACAGGTGACGTAAAACAGTCAGGCTAGGGAGGAAGAGATGGGGAATTGAAACTAAAAGTCTAAGATAAGCAGAACAAATTGTATAATGGTTATATGGTAGTCAGGGGCAGACTGGCCCAGATGCCAGGGTGGCAGTTGCCCCCCCGGGCCGGTGGTACAGTCCCAGTGCGGGGCCGCCCACAACAGGTATAATGGCCGCTAGGCGCCAGGTGGCACAGTACGGCCGTGGAGGCCGCACAAACTGCAGGGGCTGCTGGAACAGGGACTGGAGAGGAGGCAGCCCCGGGAGGCTGTGCAAGGTTAGCAGCAGCCAGCCAACCCCTGATGGTAGTGGTCTGGGAAGAACTGAAAATACTTAAATGAGTTCAGGAAAGCAATAAAAGGAAGCGAGGGTGTTCACATAAGAAGTGTCAAAAGTTCATTGTCCTCAAAATGGAGTCTGTTGGAGATGTGTTATCCCCAAATGTCTAATGGAGACTATTGTGGACTTCTCTATTGTGTCGTTTTACAAGATGAACATTAATAAAACTCAAGTCTTGCACTTTAATGTCAACTTCGAAATGCTGAAACTTCTGAAAGATGAGTTTAAATTTACTCAGGAGAATACGGGCCTGTCTTATTTGGGTATCATGATCACCAATACACTTTCTAAAATAATAGATTTAAACCTGGACGACTAAAGCCCCGTCACACATAACGAGATAGTTAGCGAGATTGTTGTAACGTCTCAGATTTTGTGATGTAACAGCGATCTCGCTAAGTGTGACACTTAGCAGCGATCAAGCCCCTGCTGTGAGATCGTTGATCGTTACAAAGTTCTCTGGGTCATTTTTAGGTCGTTGGTCTCCCGCTGGTCAGCACGCATCGCTGTGTGTGACAGCGAGAGACCAATGATCAACGATCTCACAGGCTGGTAACCATGGTAAACATTGGGTATCTAGGCAGCGTGCACTGCCTAGATACCCGATGTTTATCATGGTTACCAGCGCTAAGCAGGGAGGATGCTGGTAACTATGATAAACACCGGGTATATAGGCAGCGCGCGCTGCCTAAATACCTGCTGTTTATCATAGTTACCAGCGATGTGGAGGTGGCTCCCCGGTCCCTGGGGAGATCTGCCTGTTTCACAGCTCCCCAGCGACCAGGTAACGACGCACCAATGATCCCTACAGGATCGTTATCGTTGTCGGGATCGCTGGTGCGTCGTTGTGTGTGACAGGATCTTTACACAAAACTATACAAAAAAGATTTATCCCATCTGTCAAAAATTTAGATCTTTTGGATAGGCAAAATAGACGCTTATAAAATGTGATTCCTAAAATTGTATATGTGTTTTGATCCGTCCCGTTACACATCCCTAAAAAATATTTACAAAGACTGCAAAACCAATTATCTACCTTTGTTTTGATCAAAAAGAGACCAAGAGAGTCGAGACTTATTGTAGAGAAAAATAAATTGAATGGAGGGCTGGGACTTCCGAATATCCAGGCGTATTGTTTAGCATCTCTGATAGAGCTCTCAGTAATGATGGGATACTAAAGATAAGCAGTCGTGGGTATCCATGGAAGAATTAAATATCCCAGGGAGTTGCTTTAAATCTTTAATAACGTTGTATTTGACTATCTGTAAAACGCGTCAACCAATGGAAGCTACTGTAAAGGCAGCAGTAGAAGATCGGAAAGAGCTGGCAAAGAGATCAAAGCAAATATTTAAAATGATTGAGGCCACATGGATTCCAGTGGATAGTTTAAGAGTCCTCTCCCCGGGGTGGAGTCTCTCCTAATGGAAGGATAGCGAGATTTTGGTGATGTCTGACATCTTAGATCAGGGGTGGGGAACCTTTTTCTGCTGGGGCCATTGGGAAATTTCTACCATCCTTCGGGGGCCACATAAAATTACGTACTTGAAAACTACCTACTATATTTGGTTAAACAGTCAACTCATCCCTACTATGGTGGCTGTGATGTTAGGTGATCTTGTTCATGGCATTGTCAACTGCTTTCCCAGGTTTGCTAGAGCGCTACACATCACATGATAGGCTGGGAGCATTACATCACTGGGGAGGCCGAGGGTGGGGCATAGAGATCTCTGGAGAGCTGGATTTAAAGGGCAGGAAATTGGCAAAATGCATTTGCCAGCCAAAGCACTGTGGTCCCCAGCAATCTGATCGGGGCCACATAAAAGGTCATCGAGGGCCACATGCGGCCCTGGGGCCTGAGGTTCCCCACCCCTGTCTTAGAAAAAGGCAAGTTAATACCTTATACCACGCTCAAGGATAAATTTAACTTACCAGAATTTGAGAGACAAACTTGGAGTAGGATTGAGGTTACCCATAAAAAAAGGTGGAATTGATTTCTATCTCCCCAGTAACGTGGGGGATCTGTTAAAGTATCCAAATAAAGATGTCATTTGGAAAACTAATAAAATTTATTACATTATTAACGGGATAAATTGATGCTAAATCTCCAATATATAAAATCTTGGGAGAAAGATTTGAAATTGGGTACAGAATTAGACAGTACAAAATTTGACACCTTGGAGTTAATGCACTCTTATATCCCATGCAGTGCACTGATAGACACCCAATGTAAAATATTTACAAAATGGTACTTCACTCCCTCTAAACTACATTTGATTGACTCAAAAAAAAAACAGCACCTGTTGGAGGGTGTTGGTGTGGCGCCTCTGCGGACATGCGGCCACATAAGGTGATGCAGCTGGGACAGGTAAACTAGTCACCCCACACCAACACCCTACACATCCCCCCATCCCTAGACCTAGCACTCTATGTCAGGCAAGGGATAGAGGGGGGAGCTAGGTGGAGGGTGGAGAGAAGTGAGAAAAACCTGGGAAAGGGGTGGAGGAACTAGACTAAAACCCTAGGAATACTAAGTCGGTGGGGCTTAGTCGGGAAAACACAGAGAGAACCAGTTCATGTTCCTGGCATGAGTGAGTAGGTGAGGGACAGAACCCCCAAGCCGAAACACCCTGAGAACCAAAGTGCAACACTGTAAAGGAAGAACGTGGACCCGGCGGCCTGTGCCACTGTAAGGTCGGTCCGGGTCCCTGGCCGATTACCGAGGGAGAGAAGTAGGGGTCCATGATGGGTCCAGATGAGTCAGGACACCGGGAGTACCAGGCCAACACCTGGGTACCGGCCCTGTAGATGTGGTTGGCAGCTGTATGCCCTGGCCACAAATTAACCGGTGGGGTGAAGTGACTTTATGCCCGGAACCCAACCCCCGTCACACGAAGGAAAGGCTGTCATATGGGACTAGGATTCCTGGTCGGGAATGTCCACAGAAAGTCTGCGACCGCTGCCACAGAGTAGATGCGTGGGAAAAGATTTCGAGGCCCGAAAGGACTAGAGAGGAGGCACCCCTAGTGAACTGTCCCGGCTGCAGAACCAGTGTCCAGAGTCGGTTGTGTACTGTGTGTAACTGGAACTGTACCAATGTGAGTAAAAGTATCCGGACAGACTCAGAACTGTGTGTGAGAGACTCTCCTTTGGGCGACGGTAACAAGCTCCTGCTTGCAGAGCAGCACACAGCCTACAGCGTGCCGGCAGGGGAGACTGCTGAGAGAGGATAAGTGCAGAGGCCAGACGACTCATCCCCTTCTTCTGTTCTGGAGAACGCCAAGCCCTGATTGTGGAGGGCTCATCATCCTGGCTGCCACCTTCTTCATCGTTCCCCAGAGACCTAGACGGCAGCGGTGGCTTTACTAGCCACAATCTGCGGGTGGTGTCAAGACTTTAATTTTTATTTTTGTTTTTCCCTTTTTATTGCCGCACCTGGGACCACGGGACTGGGTCACATCACCGTGAAGACCCTAGCAACCCTAGAAGACAACAGGGCCCGGTCTCAAGTACCACCGTCCCCGAGGTGCAACATTGGTTCACTGAAACATGTCTTTTGGTCATGCCCACATTTACTACAGTTTTGGTCAGAGGTTCAAAAATTAATAAAATTTATCACGGAGCTTGATCTGCATTTAACAGCTGAATGACCTCTTTTGCTGGTATGCATTTCAGACCTCCCTAAAAGTAAAGGAGATTTTATTCTTCATGTGTTAATGGCCGCTGACTCTCTAATAGCTTCCTTCTTGAGACAAAGTGAGGTTCCTACAATTGACATGCTTGTGCACAGATGAATAAATCATAATTTACCGTATATGAGTATTACTTTGCCCTAAGACATGGTTCACAGAGAAAATACCAGATAAAATGGCGAAATTGGGTGAGGAAATTTGCTCCTAACCTAAATTTAGAGTGACGCATAGATGTGGGAAACTCTTTTAGATTAAGTTCATTAAGAACGTTTCTATTACTAAGTTTTATTGCCTATTAGGAAAACTTTTTATTGTGTTATAGAACATAGGGATTTTGCTAACTTTGTTTTAGATGTTCTTTGTTTTATCATCCATGTCTGTGTACATAGTTTTTATTTGTTCTTTATTCTATTGTAATACCTCGTATGTTAATTTGATAAGCTTTATCTGTAATGGCCACTTTACACGCGGCTACATTTCTAGCTTATCCACAGGTAACTTACTGGCTGCAGTGAAATCATGGCGACATTATTCCATTTGTACACAGCAACAAGATAGAACCATGTCTCCATGATTTCACTGCAACCAGTAAGTTACCTGTGGATAAGCTAGAAATGTAGCCGCGTGTAAAGTGGCCATTAACGCTACTTCTGAACATGGTGCATTGTGTGTAAATATGTTAAAAGTTATTAAAAACATTTAAACAGGAGATATTTGAATAATACTGTAATTCTATGGTTTGGGACAGTGAAAGAGTTAAGGTCTAGTCACACATAACGATATCGTTAGCGAGATTGTTGTAACTGTGACGTTACAACGATCTTTCCAGCTATGTTGTTATGTGTGACATCTAGCAGCGATCAGGCCCCTGCTGTGAGGTCGCTGATCACTGCAAAGTGTTCTGGGTCATTTTTTGATCGTTGGTTTCCCGCTGGTCAGCACACATCACTGCGTGTGACAGCGAGAAACCAGCGGTCAGTGACTTCACTGGCTGTTAACCATGGTAAACACCGGGTATCTAGGCAGCGCACGCTGCCTGGATACCCGATGTTTATCATAGTTACCAGTGTCCTCCCTGCTTACAGGCTGAGTTAAGCAGGGAGGACGCTGGTTACATCGTTTCCAGCGATGTGGGAGGTGGCTCCCAGGTCCCTGATTGCTGGGGAGATCTGCCTGTTTGACAGCTCCCCAGCGACCAGGTAATGATGTTCCAGCAATCCCGGCAGGTCGTTATCGCTGTCGAGATCGCTGGTGTGGTTGTTGTGTGTGACAGGGCCTTTAGTGGTTGTGCCTGAGGCAGAGAAATGTTCCTGTATTTTACAGCAATCCTCCACTCTAGCATAGGGACCAGGGCTATGGAGTCAGAGTCCATTTTGGTGGAGTCAGGGTCAGGGAAATTGAGGAGTCGGAGCTTTGGCTTCCTGACTTCACAGCCAGGACCGTGAAGTCAGATTCGGTGTCCATGTTAGTGGAGTTGGAGTTGAGTTCAGGGAAATTGAGAAGTGTAAATAGGAGGTTTGGTTAGTCCACAGCCCTGATAGTGGCTATATATTTGTCATGAATAGTTGTTCTAGCTGGTGAGCTCATATCTTCCTCAACTGTTTCCTCCTGGTCTTTCCACATTCAAGATGGCAAACAAATTGGTTTGTGAGGAAAGTGGCAAGTATCTTGCCTTTACTGGGGTCAGTCTTACTACTGCTCACCATACCATTGTGGTGCCCATCTTGGATGGGAAAACCAGTCTCGGCAAAGAAAGTAACAAGAGCCAAACAGGGGGTGTCGGGTTGGGTGACTATACCGGACAAATGTAGTCAACTTTTTAGTACCAGGGTGGAAGGTGGTGGCCTTAACTTTCTTTCATCATCTTGGGTCAAGAGTAGGAGTTGGAACTCCCTGGTTTTAACTATTCTCTCAAGGCAGCTCCCATCTCTGTGCTCCATTAGGATATCTGGACCTCATAAATGTGGGCTCCTACACTCAAAAGCGCCATCTCTAACCTAGAAGCAATGCTCCTAGAGAAAAATATCTATGGCTATGTGAACCATATTACAGAAAACATGGCCATGTACATTAGACTTAAAATACATCCAAATCAAGGTGCAATATATGGTAAAGTATATTAGGCAATAGGGTACTCTTGGGTACTAAAGGAGAGCTCTATGGTTCTCATCCTTATTTATTGACCAGAGAGAGTTTATGAAGAGTTTATCTCGCTCTGGAGGACCTATTGAACCACATGAATGGACACTGTGTAATGCTTAGTTTCTCCTGTGGTGGCGCTGTAGGGAAAGCGAACACTTACAGCTAGGCTTCTCAATTGATACAGTGGAGGTCCCAGCAGGAGAATACTGTGTGATCTATCAGGCTTTTTCATGAGATCCTTTGGGGTTGTCCAAAGTGGAGAAGCCCTTTAAAATGCAAGGTCGGAGCAGGCAAAAGTAAACACATTAGAGTTAATGTTTAGCGTATTACTACATTGTTATGGCATGCCGACTTCTTAAAAAAAAGATGGTTTTTGTAAACCAGAGACACCTGGAAAGTTACTTCTCAGCCCTTCCTGGTCTCAGATTTCCTGTTTAATGTTACACATTACGCGGTTGGCTTTTTACAATTTGCGGTTGTTCTCTAGATTGCCTTTCTTTGGTTATACACGGATAAGCTTTGCTTAACACAAAGGAAGTAATCTTTCTAAAATTGCTGACCAGATCATTAAACGACTAGCCAGATTTCACAAGCCGAATGCTGCGAGGAGACGTGCGTTTAAAGGCTTGGAAAGGAGCCGCAACTCTGCACAGCAAACTCCTGATAATTGGGGATTTAACGAGGCTGTAGATCGCGAGATTTCTTTCCGTAGAGTCATAAAACATTTGTTTTATACTATGAGATAAGGTCTGAGGAGTGAGCATTCTCAGGACATACAAAAGTAGCAGAGCCCATGTGTCATAACAACTGCAAAAATTTTATTTTCCAAAAAGTTTACTTGGATATTCTGATTTATGGGGACGTCGTGCACCCGAGACCACCAAGCTGATAACTATCTGGGCATTACACAAAAAAGACCCAGTGTTTTCATTGAGCACTGTGTAGTACCTCATTTTACCTGCGGTGGTGCTGCAGGGAAACCGGAGGCTTGAAGATGGCAAGAAAATCTGAAAGGCTGCTTTCACATTACGATTTTGTGAAATCCGACGCTGTCCGATATAAATCAGACAGCGTCGGATATGAAATTGCCCCCATGTAATCCTATGGGGATCGGACCGATTCGGATGTGCACTAAATGGCATCCGAATTGCGTCCGATCCGATTTTTTCCGATTTCTTTTCCGGTGCAAAAATCGGAGACTGCTCCGATTTTTGCATCTGAATCAAAAATCGGATAGAATAGGATCTGACAGATCGGATGGCAATTAGGCCAAATCCAGTCCGATCCGTTGTTTTTAACATGGGGACCTATGGAGAAGGGTCCGAGGAAACATCTGATGTCTCCTCGGACCCGATTTTAGTGTACTGAGCATGCTCAGTACACTAAAACTGCTCCTAACCATCTAATTTCACTTTAAAATTAAGTAAAGCAGGGGTTAAAAATAAAGGATATGTATGGTCACCTGTCCATGAGTCCCCCGGCATCTCCAGCACATCCTGCCTGTAGGACCTGCCGTGATGTCACAGTCACATGAACGGTTACAACGGTAACTGGTCATGTGACTGTGACATCACGCGAGGTCCTGTAAGGATCAGAAGATATAGCTGGAGATGCCAGGGGACTCATGGACAGGTGAGAATAAAGATGTTTTTTTACTTTTTAGTCCGGAGGAGAGGGGAGAATAGGGGGAAACACAGGGGAGAAGCGGGGAAGAAGCGGGAGTACCGGGGGAGAAGCAGGGTGTATCGGGGGAGAACAGGAAAACACAGGGGAGAAGAGGGGAGAAGCGGGAGTACCAGGGGAGAAGCGGGAGTATCGGGAGAGAAGCGGGAGTACCGGGAGAGGAGCGGGGAGTACCGGGAGAGAACAGGAAAACACAGGGGAGAACAGGGGAGAAGCGGGAGTACCGGGGGAGAGCAGGGGAGAACAGGGGAGAACAGGGGACAGACAGGTGACAGGAAGCAGAGAGGAGCTTGATGACAGGAGGAGCCGGCCAAGCTGATCCTGCAAAATGTCGGAATCGGATGCCTATTTAGCATCCAATTGCAGGGATCAGTTTGGATCCGATGCTGTCCGATTTATATCGGACAGCGTCGGATTGCACAAAATCGTAATGTGCAACCAGCCTAAGCAGAATATTACACACGTCGGCAAGGGTGCATTGTTTGAAAAGTAAGTATACTTTCGATAGCTGAACTCAGTAAAAATATCAAAAAAATTCCATCATGTACAGTTTTTTCAGAAACACTGACTCCATAGGCTTTTCTGTGCAACTTGCTTCGATCCCTTTGACTTTAACTTGGACAGTTTTTCAACAGCATTCACAAGAAGACAATGCTCAGAGCCGGGGGAATAGAGATGATGATACATCTGAAGGTAGACAGCGCCGTCCAACATGAGCTGCAGACACTGTAGGTTCTTGGAGTTAGGCTTGTTTCACACATCACACGTGTGAGAGAGGCCGTTTTTTTGTTGGGTCGTATGTCCATGTGTCACGCATGGTGGGTCATGTGTGTGCTGTCCGTGTGCTAACCGAGTGACATCTGAATAGTACATGGACAGCATGTCATTGGATACTCACCTGTCTCCAGCGCCGCTTGTCCCTCTCACTTCCGGAGCCGCGCAGCTCTCAGAGCAGTGAATATTCATGAGACTAAGGGTGCTTTCAGACTACGATTTATTCATTTCCGATGCTGTCCGATAAAAATCGGACAGCATCGGACCGATTTTCGGACCCCATGCAGCCCTATGGGGATTGGGTCAGGTCGGATGTGCACTAAATGCCATCCGATTTGGTCCGATCCGATTCTGTCAGATTTTTGCCGATTTTTTTCCGGTGAAAAAAATCGTTGCCTGCAACGATTTTTTCATCCGATTACAAAATCTGACAGACTCGGATCGGACCAAATCGGATGGCATTTAGTGCACATCCGATCTGACCCGATCCCTAACATGGGGCCCTATGGAGAAGGGTCCGAGGAAACATCTGATGTCTCCTCGGACCCTATTTTACTGTACTGAGCATGCTCAGTACAGTAAAACTGCTCAACTAGGAGCGCAGGGGTTAAAAAAAAAAAAAAAAGTTCATGCTCACCTGCCCCCGAGCCACCGCCGTCTCCAGCCGTCTTCCTGGAGGTTCCCGGTGGCTCCCGCAGGCTGCCGGTGTCTGCAGAGGTCTTCTGCAGTTCAGGACCTGCGGTGATGCCGCGGTCACATGACTGTGACATCACCGCAGGTCCTGTGTACTGCAGTAGAAGAGCTCTGCAGATACCGGCAGCCTGCGGGAGCCACCGGGAACCTCCAGGAAGACGGCGGGAGACGGCAGGGGCTCGGGGGGAGGTGAGCATGAACTTTTTTTTTTTTTTCTTTTTTTCAGCCTCCGGCTACGATTTTATGCCGGAATCGGATGCCTATTTGGCATCCGATTCCAGGCATCAGAAGGGAGCCGATGCTGTCCGATTTATATCGGACAGCATCGGCTCCCTAAAAATCGTAGTCTGAAAGCACCCTAATCAGTGGCACCGGAAGAGAAAGGAATAGGAGCATTGCTTATTTTTAAGCTAAAAACTCCTGGCTCATGTCCGTGCACACAGGTGTCACACAGATGACATCCATGTACAGGACATTTTTTGTACGGACACATTGACCTGAGTGGGTCTGTGCAGCCGGCCAAAAATAGACAAGTCTCTGTGGGGAGAGGCACGCGTCTGCTGCACACGGAGATATGGTCCATGGGCATGTAAAAGGGGCCGTAGGGTATCATGTCCGTGCCTCCGGCATGTGGCTGCACGGAGAGCCCACCTGCTGGAGACACGGATGTCTAAAAGAGGCCTAAGACGGAGCAAGGACCAAGAAGTCATTCAGAAAGGGAATGATCCCCTATAAAAAGAAAAGGCGCAATAATTAATTTTCCAATAAAGCTTCAGAATGACGATCAATACATTTTATATATAATATTGTGTACAATTTTTGGCTACAGTAAAGATTTTCCTTGTTCATCTTGCTTGTATGCAATTTCAGGCACATTTTATGCAAATCCATAATTTCAGGCACGTTTTGTGCAAATCCATTTGTGATGCTTAACCCCGTCACCCCCAGCAATTTTCCATTTTTTGTTTTCCCTCCCCTTCTTCCAGGAGCCATAATGTTTTTATTTTTCCATCACTATAGACATATGAGGGCTTGTTTTTTTTTGCAGGACACGTTGTAGTTTTGAATTAAATCAGTTATTTTTGCCATATAGTGTACAGGAAAATGGGAAAAAAATTCCAAGTGCGATGCAAATGCAAAAACAAGTGCAATTACGCATTTGCTTTTTAGTTTTTTTTTATTTATTATGTTCACTATATGGTAACACTGACGTGTCGGTATGATGTCTCGGGTCAGTACTATATGGTAACACTGATGTGTCAGTATGATGTCTCGGGTCAGTACTATATGGTAACACTGACGTGTCGGTATGATGTCTGGGGTCAGTACTATATGGTAACATTGACGTGTCACTACGATGCCTCGGGTCAGTACTATATGGTAACACTGACATGTCGGTATGATGTCTCGGGTCAGTACTATATGGTAACACTGACGTGTCACTACGATACCTCGGGTCTGTTCTATATGGTAACACTGACATGTCGGTATGATGTCTCGTGTCTGTACTATATGGTAACACTGACATGTCGGTATGATGCCTTGGGTCAGTACTATATGGTAACATTGATGTGTCGGTATGATGTCTTGGGTCAGTACTATATGGTAACACTGACGTGTCGGTATGATGTCTCGTGTCTGTACTATATGGTAACACTGACCTGTCGGTATGATGCCTTGGGTCAGTACTATATGGTAACATTGATGTGTCGGTATGATGTCTTGGGTCAGTACTATATGGTAACACTGATGTGTCGGTATGATGTCTCGGGTCAGTACTAAATGGTAACACTGAGGTGTCGGTATGATGTCTCGGGTCAGTACTATATGGTAACACTGATGTGTCGGTATGATGTCTCGGGTCAGTACTATATAGTAACACTGAGGTGTCGGTATGATGCCTCGGGTCAGTACTATATGGTAACACTGACCTGTCGGTTTGATGCCTCGGGTCAGTACTATATGGTAACATTGATGTGTTGGTATGATGTCTCGGGTCAGTACTATATGGTAACACTGAGGTGTCGGTATGATGTCTCGGGTCAGTACTATATGGTAACACTGATGTGTCGGTATGATGTCTCGGGTCAGTACTATATAGTAACACTGAGGTGTCGGTATGATGCCTCGGGTCAGTACTAAATGCTAACACTGAGGTGTCGGTATGATGTCTCAGGTCAGTACTATATGGTAACACTGATGTGTCGGTATGATGCCTCGGGTCAGTACTATATGGTAACACTGACGTGTCGGTATGATGTCTTGGGTCAGTACTGTATAGTAACACTGACATGTCGGTATGATGCCTCAGGTCAGTACTATATGGTAACATTGATGTGTCGGTATGATGCCTTGGGTCAGTACTATATGGTAACACTGACATGTCGGTATGATGCCTCAGGTCAGTACTATATGGTAACATTGACGTGTCACTACGATGCCTCGGGTCAGTATTATATGGTAACACTGACATGTCGGTATGATGTCTCGGGTCAATACTATATGGTAACACTGACGTGTCACTACGATACCTCGGGTAAGTACTATATGGTATCACTGACATGTCTGTATGATGCCTTGGGTCAGTACTATATGGTAACATCGACGTGTCACTACGATGCCTCGGGTCTGTACTATATGGTAACACTGACATGTCGGTATGATGTCTCGTGTCTGTACTATATGGTAACACTGACCTGTCGGTTTGATGCCTCGGGTCAGTACTATATGGTAACATTGATGTGTCGGTATGATGTCTCGGGTCAGTACTATATGGTAACACTGACGTGTCGGTATGATGTCTCGGGTCAGTACTATATGGTAATACTGACGTGTCGGTATGATGTCTCGGGTCAGTTCTATATGGTAACACTGATGTGTCGGTATGACGCCTCGGGTCAGTACTATATGGTAACACTGACATGTCGGTATGATGCCTCGGGTCAGTACTATGTGGTAACACTGACATGTCGTTATGATGCCTCGGGTCAGTACTATATGGTAACACTGAGGTGTCGGTATGATGTCTCAAGTCAGTACTATATGGTAACACTGATGTGTCGGTATGATGTCTGGGGTCAGTACTATATGGTAACACTGATGTGTCGGTATGATGCCTTGGGTCAGTACTATATGGTAACACTGACGTGTCGGTATGATGTCTCGTGTCAGTACTATATGGTAACACTGATGTGTCGGTATGATGTCTTGGGTCAGTACTGTATAGTAACACTGACATGTCGGTATGATGCCTCAGGTCAGTACTATATGGTAACATTGATGTGTCGGTATGATGCCTTGGGTCAGTACTATATGGTAACACTGACATGTCGGTATGATGCCTCGGGTCATTACTATATGGTAACACTGACATGTCGGTATGATGTCTCCGGTCAGTGCTATATGATAACACTGAGGTGTCGGTATGATGTCTCGGGTCAGTTCTATATGGTAACACTGAGGTGTCGGTATGACGCCTCGGGTCAATACTATATGGTAACACTGACATGTTGGTATGATGCCTCGGATCAGTACTATGTGGTAACACTGACATGTCGGTATGATGCCTCGGGTCAGTACTATATGGTAACACTGAGGTGTCAGTATGATGTCTCAGGTCAGTACTATATGGTAACACTGATGTGTCGGTATGATGTCTGGGATTAGTACTATATGGTAACACTGATGTGTTGGTATGATGCCTTAGGTCAGTACTATATGGTAACACTGATGTGTCGGTATGATGTCTCGTGTCAGTACTATATGGTAACACTGAGGTGTCAGTATGATGCCTCAGGTCAGTACTATATGGTAACATTGATGTGTCGGTATGATGCCTCGGGTCAGTACTATATGGTAACACTGAGGTGTTGGTATGATGCCTCGGGTCAGTACTATATGGTAACACTGATGTGTCAGTATGATGCCTTGGGTCAGTACTATATGGTAACACTGACATGTCGGTATGATGCCTCGGGTCAGTACTATATGGTAACACTGACGTGTCGGTATGATGCCTCGGGTTAGTACTATATGGTAACACTGACGTGTCGGTATGATGCCTCAGGTCGGTACTATATGGAAACACTGACGTGTCGGTATGATGCCTCGGGTCAGTACTATATGGCCGACGAGTTTCGACACAATGGTCTTAGTCGTGGTACCATGACTAAGACCATTGTGTCAAAACACATTGGTTTAGCACACTGGTTGCCCCCGATGTGAAGCTGTTTTATTCATAAAACAAAAGACTGAACTTGGAGAAGCGCTGGATCGTTCCTTTACTTTGATTGAAAATAACACTATTAAAAAAATATTAATAAAATACACATTTAGTATCGCCGTGTACAGAAATGCCCGATCTGTTTCATGAAGCTGTTTCATTCATAAAACAAGATTGAATTTCATTCAAGCGCTGGATCGTTCCTTTACTTTGATTATATCGGCCCGGGCCTGGAATGGGTCCTTTGTGTTGACTGTCTCCACTCGGAACAGGGAATACAACACAACGGTGAGCTTCTGAACCCTCATCTCCCCACCCTCTTTGTAAGTTGATTTTTATTTTCAAAGGGTCAAAATGGGGGACTATTTGAAATTTTGTGTTTTTTTTCATACTTGTAAAAAAAAAGTTTTTTCATTTTTTGTTTATTTTACTTGGCCAACTAGGAGGCCTCAGTGCTGCACAGTCCGGTTACTTCTCCTGTTTACAGATAAGTTGCTGCGGCATCGGAACACAGGGGAAGTGATCCATACCTGCCGGTGATATCATTGGGAGATCACCGACAGGAAGTGATTGCAAACAGCATCTGAGGTCATCAGAGGATCCCGGGCTGTCCAGGTCACAGACAGGAGTCATGTGGTCACATCACGGGACCTCTGATCACAGCGGGGAATGGCTCGTTCCCCACTGCGGTGCTTTGGATTGCGCAGTCAGTCACGGACAGAGCGATCTAAAGGGTCAGATTGGAGCGGTTAGCTACACCTCTCAGCTGATCAGATCTGCGAGCTCCACGTGTGACCTCAC
This sequence comes from Allobates femoralis, assembly GCA_033576535.1. Taxonomy (NCBI): domain Eukaryota; kingdom Metazoa; phylum Chordata; class Amphibia; order Anura; family Aromobatidae; genus Allobates; species Allobates femoralis. Next base: position 599,135,513 of record JARQOC010000001.1, on the reverse strand, counting down.
ATCAGGGAGGGAGGCACACGATCATGGACATACACACACGTCCTTAGTCGTGAAGGGATTAAAAAACTGTTTTCTTTATGCCTTCATTACAAAAAATTCAGTCAATGGATTTGAAAATTTTGAGGAAGTGGGAGCAGATGTGACATAGGAGGACTTTAAAGGGTAAAAGTGTATATAAACTGGCCTGATGCAGCCACGGGTCCGATCACGCCAAAAGCACAATAGCTGTAGACGTGCACTTGTGGACATGAGTTTATGACAGAAAAAATAAGGCAGTATGCCCAAACACCTTTACTCCCCTGATGACTTACTAAAGAAACGCGTCAGGAGAACCATGCATGTCATAAAATGAATGCCATTTTAAGTGGATGGAATAGGTGTCAAGTTGAATAGGGCACATCCCTGATTGAGAACTCTAATGACCAGGCACTCCTCTGGGAATCACCCATGATTTAAGGCCGGGTTACACATAACGATGTGCCAGCCACCCAACCAACGATCGGGATTGCTGGCACATCGCTATGTGATCGCTGGTGAGATGCCAGACAGGCAGATCTCACCAGCGACCCGTGTAACGACCTCGACATCGTGGAAAATAATATAAACTATTCTTTTCCTTGATGTCGAAGTCCCGCTACTGTATTCAGCGGGAGAATGCTGGTAGGCCAGGGTGACACATGCCCATCCGCTTTTTTAAGCCCTTACAAAAACTGATCCGTTGTTTTAAGGGTGCCATTAGTGTCCCCTGAGGTCCTGGACGTTTTTTGGAAATTTTGGGACCTAGTCGTTTTTTCACCAATAACGCATATGCGTTAACGCATGGTGCTTATATGTACCCCATAGGGTCCCATGTTAAAAAAACGCATGCAGAGTTTTTGGGCCATAACCAGGGTACACATCTGGTTACTAGGCACAGAGCGCTGTGCTTAGAAACCCGATGTGTACCCTGGTTACCAGGGAACACATCGAGTTTGAAAGGCTTCACACATGCCAATGTCTGCTGCCCAGCGGCAGACCAATGACCAAAAAATGGTCCTGGCCATTCTACAGCGATCAGCTCGCTGATTGCTGCGGCATGTCACATGCAGCGACATCGCTGCGAGGTCGTTGCAATGTCACAAAACCTGTGACGTTGCTGCGATATTGTTAGCGATATCGCTGCGTGTAACGGGGCCTTTAGTAAGATTGTTTCAGTCTAGCTAGAAAAATGTGAGGCATAATGTATATGCCTCTAGTATTGATTGGTTCATTAGTGTTAAGCCACTTTGAAAATAACCATAAGAAACCACTGCAGAAATGGAATATATTGATTGTGGCAACATGATGATCTAGCACTCATGTGACATACTATTCTATTATGGGGCAATTTACCCTGGGCGGCTGGGCCCCCTCAGAGCGTTGAGCCCCGGGCAGCCGCCCAGATTGACCTCATTATAGTCCGTCACTGCTACTAATCCGTTTGGTCTTTGTGATTGCATAAGGGAATTCACATCACTTGTGCACTATTTTAGATTTTATATATAGGCATCACTATATTTTTATTAATTGTATATTAAATGGTGCGTTTTAGGTCTTATTACTGATCACTACCTAGGTCACTAGGTTTTTTGCTGTGTATTATGGGCATAAAGAAAACAATCAGTCATTGGATTTGAAAAATGTTTCATAACCCCAAATTTTGCATACCTGTAATATTAAGAGACCTTTATAGCAAAAAGGATTGCCCAAACTGAATAACTCCTTTTTAGGTGTATCCTAAGGGTTTTTCCCCCCATTTTTCTAGATGGAATGGATGTTTGTAACAGACAGAAAGAAGTATAACTTAAACTTTGACCCTAAGGAGCTCCAGCGTCGCCTCTCTGGTGGTCGCCACCAGTCCAACATTCTCCTGACCCTGGAATCAATCAGTGGTCTTCAATGATACATAAAAGCATTAAATTATAGATAATATTTCATCACTTGTTATCATCTAACGTCACAAAGATCTTAGGGCTCATTGAATACTAAGCACCAGAATTAAAGTTGTCATTTGGAGGACAGTGGTAATCCTCCATAAGGACCTGTGTCTCCCATAATCATTAGAGAAGTCACTCTCCGCACTCCACACACAGACAACAGACCCTCCACCGAGGTCACATAACAACAGCCGATAATAACAAGTGTGGGAAACCTGACTGCTCTCATCAGAGACTGTATATAACATAGGAGACGTTACTGCCTTCCTCATCTTATCTGTATAGAAGACATTAAACTACGAGAGAATTCAGCATTACAGATGCATAATAATCCAGATTAAAACAATAGACAAAAAATATTCTTATAGTAGCAGTTATATTCCTGTACATAGGAGCAGTATTATAGTAGTTATATTCCTGTACATAGGAGCAGTATTATAGTAGTTATATTCTTGTACATAGGGGCAGTATTATAGTAGTTATATTCTTGTACATAGGAGCAGTATTATAGTAGTTATATTCTTTACATAGGAGCAGTATTATAGTAGTTATATTCTTGTACATAGGGGCAGTATTATAGTAGTTATATTCCTGTACATAGGGGCAGTATTATAGTAGTTATATTCTTGTACATAGGAGCAGTATTATAGTAGTTATATTCTTGTACATAGGAGCAGTATTATAGTAGTTATATTCTTGTACATAGGGGTAATATTATAGTAGTTATATTCTTGTACATAGGAGCAGTATTATAGTAGTTATATTCTTGTACATAGGAGCAGTATTACAGTAGTTATATTCTTGTACATAGGAGCAGTATTATAGTAGTTATATTCCTGTACATAGGAGCAGTATTATAGTAGTTATATTCTTGTATATAGGAGCAGTATTATTGTAGTTATATTCTTGTACATAGGAGCAGTATTATAGTAGTTATATTCTTGTACATAGGAGCAGTATTATAGTAGTTATATTCCTGTACATAGGAGCAGTATTATAGTAGTTATATTCTTGTACATAGGAGCAGTATTATAGTAGTTATATTCTTGTACATAGGAGCAGTATTATAGTAGTTATATTCTTGTACATACAATTGTGGCCAAAAGTATTGACACCCCTGCAATTCTGTCAGATAATACTCAGTTTCTACCTGAAAATGATTGCAATCACAAATTCTTTGGTATTATTATCTTAATTTAATTTGTCTTCAATGAAAAAACACAAAAGAGAATGAAGCAAAAAGCAAAACATTGATCATTTCACACAAAACTCCAAAAACGGGCCGGACAAAAGTATTGGCACCCTCAGCCTAATACTTGGTTGCACAACCTTTAGCCAAAATAACTGCGATCAACCACTTCCGGTAACGATCAATGAGTTTCTTACAATGCTCTGCTGGAATTTTAGACCATTCTTCTTTGGCAAACTGCTCCAGGTCCCTGATATTTGAAGGGTGCCTTCTCCAAACTGCCATTTTTAGATCTCTCCACAGGTGTTCTATGGGATTCAGGTCTGGACTCATTGCTGGCCACCTTAGAAGTCTCCAGTGCTTTCTCTCAAACCATTTTCTAGTGCTTTTTGAAGTGTGTTTTAGGTCATTGTCCTGCTGGAAGACCCATGACCTCTGAGGGAGACCCAGCTTTCTCACACTGGGCCCTACATTATGCTGCAAAATGTGTTGGTAGTCTTCAGACTTCATAATGCCATGCACATGGTCAAGCAGTCCAGTGCCAGAGGCAGCAAAGCAACCCCAAAACATCAGGGAACCTCCGCCATGTTTGACTGTAGGGACCGTGTTCTTTTCATGCCTCTTTTTTTCTTCTGTAAACTCTATGTTGATGCCTTTGCCCATAAAGCTCTACTTTTGCCTCATCTGACCAGAGAACCTTTTTCCAAAACGTTTTAGGCTTTCTCAGGTAAGTTGTGGCAAACTCCAGCCTGGCTTTTTATGTCTCGGGGTAAGAAGTGGGGTCTTCCTGGGTATCCTACCATACAGTCCCTTTTCATTCAGACACCGACGGATAATACGGGTTGACACTGTTGTACCCTCAGACTGCAGGGCAGCTTGAACTTATTTGGATGTTAGTCGAGGTTCTTTATGTACCATCTGCACAATCTTGCGTTGAAATTTCTTGTCAATTTTTCTTTTCTGTCCACATCTAGGGAGATTAGCCACAGTGCCATGGGCTTTAAACTTCTTGATGACACTGCACACGGTAGACACGGGAACATTCAGGTCTTTGGAGATGGACTTGTAGCCTTGAGATTGCTCATGCTTCCTCACAATTTGGTTTCTCAAGTCCTCAGACAGTTCTTTGGTCTTTCTTTTCTCCATGCTCAATGTGGTACACACAAGGACACAGGACAGAGGTTGAGTCAACTTTAATCCATGTCAAATGGCTGCAAGTGTGATTTAGTTATTGCCAACACCTTTTAGGTGCCACAGGTAAGTTACAGGTGCTGTTAATTACACAAATTAGAGAAGCATCACATGATTTTTCTAACAGTTGCAATACTTTTGTCCACCCCCTTTTTTATGTTTGGTGTGGAATTAGATCCAATTTGGCTTTAGGACAATTCTTTTTGTGTTTTTTCATTGAAGACAAATTAAATGAAGATAATAATACCAAAGAATTTGTGATTGCAATCATTTTCAGGAAGAAACTGAGTATTATCTGACAGAATTGCAGGGGTGTCAATACTTTTGGCCGCAACTGTAGGTGCAGTATTATAGTAGATTATTGTACACAGGGGCAGTGTTATAGTAGTTATATTCTTGTACATAGGTGCAGTATTATAGTAGTTACTGTATATTCTTGTACATAGGTGCAGTATTATAGTAGTTACAGTCATATGAAAAAGTTTGGGCACCCCTCTTAATCTTACTCTTTTTTTTTTTAAGTTTAAAATTGGGTTTTTGCAACAGCTATTTCAGTGTGATATATGTAATAACTGATGGACACAGTAATATTTCATGATTGAAATGAGGTTTATTGTACCAACCGAAAATGTGAAATATGCATAATTTCAAAATTTGACAGGTGCAAAAGTATGGGCACCTAAACAGAAAAGTGACATTAATATTTAGTAGATTTACCTTTTGCAAAAATAACAGCCTCTAGTGGCTTCCTGTAGCTGTTAATGAGTTCCTGGATCCTGGATGAAGGTATTTTTGACCATTCCTCTTTACAAAACAATTCCAGTTCAGTTAAGTTTGATGGTCACCGAGCATGGACAGCCCGCTGCAAAACATCCCACAGATATTCAATGATATTCAGGTCTGGGGACTGGGATGGCCATTCCAGAACATTGTAATTGTTCCTCTGCATGAATGCCTGAGTAGATTTGGAGTGGTGTTTTGTATCATTGTCTTGCTGAAATATCCATCCCCGGTGTAACTTCAACTTTGACACGGATTCTTGAACATTATTCTCAAGAATCTGCTGATACTGAGTGGAATCCATGCGACCCTCAACTTTAACAAGATTCCCGATGCCGTCATTGGCCACACAGCCCCAAAGCATGATGGACCCTACCCCAAATTTGACAGTGGGTAGCAAGTGTTTTTCTTGGAATGCTGTGTTTTTGTGGCGCCATGCATAACGCCTTGTTGTATGACCAAACAACTCAATCTTTGTTTCATCTGTCCACAGGACCTTCTTCCAAAATGAAACTGGCTTGTCCAAACGTGCTTTTGCATACCTCAGGCGACTGTTTGTGGCGTGCATGCAGAAACGGCTTCTTTCGCATCACTCTCCCATACAGCTTCTTGTGCAGTGTGTGCTGTATTGTTGACCGATGCACAGTGACACCATCTGCAGCAAGATGATGCTGCAGGTCTTTGGAGGTGGTCTGTGGATTGTTCTTGACTGTTCTCACCATTCTTCTTCTCTGCCTTTCTGATATTTTGTTGGCCTGCCACTTCTGGCCTTTACAAGAACTGTCCCTGTGGTCTTCCATTTCCTTACTATGTTCCTCACAGTGGAAACTGACAGGTTAAATCTCAGACAACTTTTTGTATCCTTCACCTGAATAACTATGTTGAACAATCTTTTTTTCAGATCATTTGAGAGATGTTTTGAGGAGCCCATGATGCCACTCCTCAGAGAAGATGCAACTAGGAGAACAACTTGCAAGTGGACACCTGAAATAGCTTTTCTCCTGATTGGATACACCGGGCTATGAAGTACAAAGCTCAATTAGGTTACCAAACCAATTTAGTGCTTCAGTAAGTAAAACGTAGTTAGGAGTATTCAAATCATGAAAATCAGAAGGGTGCCCATACTTTGGCACCTGTCAAATTTTGAAATAATGCATATTTCACATTTTCGAATAGTACAATAAACCTCATTTCAAACCTGAAATATTACTGTGCCCATCAGTTATTACATATATCACACTGAAATAGCTGTTGCAAAATACAATTTATTTTTTTTTGTTTTGTTTAAAGAGTAAGATTAAGAGGGGTGCCCAAACTTTTTCATATGACTATATACTTTTTCAGGGATTTTTCTGCACTTATTTACAGCATCTCTCTTCTTAGAATAAAACATTATTATAACATAAATGGGGTCTATCACCCCCTCGGAGTAGCTGGTATCACTGCCTCAGTTGGTAGTAATCAGGTGCTGCTTAGTGCCTGCTTCTTATGATTCTTTTCCATAAGAACAGATCTACAATTCTTGGCTGCCAAACAGTGTTGGTAGCTGTGCTGTTCACATCCAGTCTCCACCGAAGACTTGGACGGTCACCGATCTTGTACTGCCGACGTGTCTTGAGGGTTGACCATTAGAATACAAATTCTCTAAACTCCTTTTAATTGATATTCTTGCAACAAGAGAGCAGTAGAATTCTTGCTCATTAACGGTAAGAAATATAAAGTCAACTGCTGGTGTGATCAAACGTGTTTAATCACCAAGTTATTAAAATGAGATCCAACTTTCCCCTCACCGGACGGCGTCAGAGTGTGCAGAGGCGTGGATTATTTACAAGGCCAATAGTAACACCTACTTGTCAATTTACACCAATACACCCCAACAAAACCTATAATCAACCTCCTACAGGATAACAGAGAGCAACAGATGTTATACGTTTGATTTAGGGTTAAACTTTTAATGGATATCACAAGGCTTCAAAGCCAAACCACAGTAGCGGAGCTGCGATCATGCCCCGACGCTCCCCCACAAGGTACCAATTGTAGAGGGAAAAGCGTAGCATCCTTTGATAAATGCAGGTCAAGCTGTTTTCTGTTCTTCTAACCTTGGACAGACATTAGTGAAAGCCAAGTAGTTACTTTCATGCCGGATAATTTGAAGCACAGCGCCGGAATCTGTTTCAAGCAAGGCCAGGCTGTCCGCTCGCTGCCAGTAAGAGTAGAGACGTCTTCTACACGTCTACCGCACAAGGTGATGCCCGTAAGCGCCTCACCCCCCATCTTTGGAACCATAGCCATTGATGCTGAAAACACACAAATCCGATGCGTTCTTGCTCTGGCCGTCACTATTACTGTTTTGACTTCTAGAAACGTTTTGGAAAAATACATTGAACAATTTGGAGACTCAAGATGGGGACGAAAATAAAAAAAAAACTTCTTTGCTTTATTTTGCTTACATATATGTTATTTATAAAAGGGATTTGTGCAACGTCAGAAATGTTATACATTCACAGAATGAAGAGTTTATTCGTGCCGGATGCGTAGAGATGAGGTTTCCTCTTTAACTCTCGTTATCAGTCAGAATCACTTTCGCTTTTTGCCTTTTTGGCCTTAGGTTTCCTTTTTACGCTCCCCTCTCCGTCATCGCTGTCCTTATCCCAGTCCTTCATGGACGCTCCCATCATGAAGTCATCGCGGAGAATATTCCAATCTGAGGACTGTTCTGTTTTCAGAGCAACCTGAAATGAACAAAGAAATGCAAATTAAAGGAAAACTGTCAGGTCAAAAATCCATATAATTTTCTAATTCCTTGCTCTAAACTCTATTTATATTCCCCTTCTATCTTCTGTAAACTTCAAATAAAAAGATAAATTTCATATGTCACTTACAGTGAATGATCCACTTAGTTCTCTGCTGTCCACTCCCCATAGGATGAATATGCATGTCACATATTCAGACTACATCAATGCACAGGGGATCAGTGTGTGTGGGGGGCAGACGGTATTCTCCTCTCTGCTCTCTGTGTTTGCAGCATCACAAGAGGTCAAATACAACACAGAAACTGTCACAGCACAGCAGGGTACATGCTTACAGAAACAACTGTCTAGATCAGGCAGACCTGCAGTAGCTCTCTCCCTCTGTGTCCTCAACAGAACAGAAGCTCCTGTAACTGAAACCTGACACTCTATTGTTAGCAAAGGGAGGAGGGAGGAGAGAGCTGCTGAGAGGGAGTGCATAATTACATAACAGTTTAAACAGCACTGGACTATTCCTGTTGATGCTTATAATGGGACAGGATAATGCAGCAGCTCTCTGCAGGGTCTAACAATGCTGCTAACATGGAAACTACAAATGGTAGAATAATGATTTAACATGTTTTTAAAAGGTCTGCCCAGGCCCCATTCAAGGGAAATATTAGGATCATACTCAAAAATGACCCGACAGTGTCCCTTTAATACAAAATAAAAGATATCATGTTACCAAGAATAGAAAAAGGGTGATTTAAGAGCTGTGGCGATACGATGTCTCTATGCTGCTCCCCCCCCCCCCCCTCACAGCACACAGCCTCAGGAACAGCTGCATCTCCCTCTCTAATATTTACTGTTCCACATTGAGGATTGTTTTTGTGATGAAAGAAGTTTCTGAACATTTACAGAAAACAAACTGGGAAGAAGAGGACGACTACAACTGGATGGTAAGGAAGATGCCACCTCGCTCTAATACTGTATGTTTTAATACATGAATTTTTTCAAGAACAACTGGAAGAAACTATTCAGGTTTATGCATTAGTTTTTTTCCTAAACACAATCTGTATTTCAAATAAAAAAATCTTGCAGTTTTCAAACTGGCCACTAGGGCTATTTTAAATTCAGAAAACAGCACAGGTACATTAGCAGCAATGAGCAGACATCTCCCCTGTCTTTTGTATTGAAGCATCTAATGTGTGTGCGCAAAGATCACTGTGAGGGGAGGGGGAGCGAGGTCAGCTGTGACGTTACTTATTTTGATTGCTGGATGCTGTATTATCATTTGTATACAGAGATGTTATCATTCATTGTACAGGAGGAGGAGGTGAGCTGTGATATCATCTATTGTGAATGGTGGATCCTGTGTTATCTACTGTATATAGAGGTGTTATCAGTCATTGTACAGGAGGAGGAGGTGAGCTGTGATATCACCTATTGTGAATGGTGGATCCTGTGTTATCTACTGTATATAGAGGTGTTATTATCAGTCATTGTACAGGAGGAGGAGGTGATCTGTGATATCACCTATTGTGAATGGTGGATCCTGTGTTATCTACTGTATATAGAGGTGTTATCAGTCATTGTACAGGAGGAGGTGAGCTGTGATACCACCTATTGTGAATGGTGGATCCTGTGTTATCTACTGTATATAGAGGTGTTATCAGTCATTGTACAGGAGGAGGTGAGCTGTGATATCACCTATTGTGAATGGTGGATCCTGTGTTATCTACTGTATATAGAGGTGTTATCAGTCATTGTACAGGAGGAGGTGGTGAGCTGTGATATCACCTATTGTGAATGGTGGATCCTGTGTTATCTACTGTGTATAGAGGTGTTATCAGTCATTGTACAGGAGGAGGTGAGCTGTGATATCACCTATTGTGAATGGTGGATCCTGTGTTATCTACTGTATATAGAGGTGTTATCAGTCATTGTACAGGAGGAGGAGGTGAGCTGTGATATCACCTATTGTGAATGGTGGATCCTGTGTTATCTACTGTATACAGAGGTGTTATCATTCATTGTACAGGAGGAGGAGGTGAGCTGTGATATCATCTATTGTGAATGGTGGATCCTGTGTTATCTACTGTATATAGAGGTGTTATCAGTCATTGTACAGGAGGAGGAGGTGAGCTGTGATATCACCTATTGTGAATGGTGGATCCTGTGTTATCTACTGTATATAGAGGTGTTATCAGTCATTGTACAGGAGGAGGTGAGCTGTGACATCATCTATTGTGAATGATGGATAGCTGTATGAGTGGTTGGACTCTGTTTTTAATAGTTTTTAAGCCACTGGGTTCCTGTTCTGTCGAAGTATACAATTATGAAATTCACTGTTTATTGCATAATAATAGCAGTCGTGCACTTCATATACGGAAGTTCTCTTTTCTCCCCCACTTTTACAATGCAAGTCTGATCGATGTAAGTCAGAGTAGCTGTCAGGAGGAGACTGGAATTGTGCTGGAAACTGGGGAAGAGAGATAGCTTAGAGTACTTTCACACTAGCGTTTTTTTTAAATCGCGGCAGATGCGGTGAAAAAAACGCATCTGCCGTGATTAACGCATAACCGCGACACCTGCGGCACAGTTGCGGCAAGCCCCATGCAATGTCTATGGGGCTTGCGGTAAGGGTGCGGCAGGTGCGGTATCGGCACTTGCGGCAGGTGCGGCCGCAAAAAAACCGCAGTCAGCTGCATTTTTTTTCGCGGCCGCATGTGCCGAAACCGCACTTGCCGCAAGCCCCATAGACATTGCATGGGGCTTGCCGCAACTGTGCCGCAGGTGTCGCGATTATGCGTTAATCGCGGCAGATGCGTTTTTTTCACCGCATCTGCCGTGATTAAAAAAAAACGCTGATGTGAAAGCAGCCTTACATCAATTTTTTTAAGTACCGTATATACTCGTGTATAAGCCGACCCCCCTACTTTTGCCCCCAAAACCTGGGAAAATCTATTGACTCGTGTATAAGCCGAGGGTGGACCCTAGCACAAGTATACAGCCCCCAGCAGTGTGGTATACACCAGTCCCAGAGTTAGATACAGCAGCCCCAGTGGTAGTATACACGCAGCCCCAGTAGTATATACAGCCCCAGTAGTTTATACAGCCCCAGTGGTAGTATAGACGCAGCCCTAGTAGTATATACAGCCCCAGCGGTAGTATATACAGCCCCAGTGGTAGTATACAGGGCCCCAGCAGTATATACAGCCCCAGTGGTTTATACAGCCCCAGTGGTAGTATACAGGGCCCCAGAGGTATATACAGCCCCAGTGGTAGTATATACAGCCCCAGTGGTAGTATATACAGCCCCAGTGGTAGTATACAGGGCCCCAGCAGTATATACAGCCCCAGTGGTTTATACAGCCCCAGTGGTAGTATACAGGGCCCCAGAGGTATATACAGCCCCAGTGGTAGTATAGACGCAGCCCTAGTAGTATATACAGCCCCAGTGGTAGTATATACAGCCCCAGTGGTAGTATATACAGCCCCAGTGGTAGTATATACAGCCCCAGTGGTAGTATATACAGCCCCAGTGGTAGTATATACAGCCCCAGTGGTAGTATACAGGGCCCCAGCAGTATATACAGCCCCAGTGGTTTATACAGCCCCAGTGGTAGTATACAGGGCCCCAGAGGTATATACAGCCCCAGTGGTAGTATATACAGCCCCAGTGGTAGTATACAGGGCCCCAGCAGTATATACAGCCCCAGTGGTTTATACAGCCCCAGTGGTAGTATACAGGGCCCCAGAGGTATATACAGCCCCAGTGGTAGTATAGACGCAGCCCTAGTAGTATATACAGCCCCAGTGGTAGTATACAGGGCCCCAGCAGTATATACAGCCACAGTGGTTTATACAGCCCCAGTGGTAGTATACAGGGCCCCAGAGGTATATACAGCCCCAGTGGTAGTATATACAGCCCCAGTGGTAGTATATACAGCCCCAGTGGTAGTATATACAGCCCCAGTGGTAGTATATACAGCCCCAGCAGTATATACAGCCCCAGTGGTAGTATATACAGCCCCAGTGGTAGTAGATTGCAGCCCCAGCGGTAGTATACAGGGCCCCAGCAGTATATACAGCCCCAGTGGTAGTATATACAGCCCCAGTGGTAGTATATACAGCCCCAGTGGTAGTATATACAGCCCCAGTGGTAGTAGATTGCAGCCCCAGCGGTAGTATACAGGGCCCCAGCAGTATATACAGCCCCAGTGGTAGTAGATTGCAGCCCCAGCGGTAGTATACAGGGCCCCAGTAATCCAGGGCCCCCCAGCGTCTCTCCGGTCACCTGAAAAGCAAACTATACTTATCAGTGTCCGCTGTCCGCGCCCGCTCGCCTCTGCCGTCTGCGATCCTCCATCTTCATGCGGCGTCTTCCAGTTTCTGTGCTCGTCACAGGGAATGACGTCATTCCCTGCGACGAGCACAGAAACAGGAAGACGCCGCATGAAGATGGAGGATCGCAGACGGCAGAGGCGAGCGGGTGCGAGCGGGCGCAGACAGCGGACACTGATAAGTATAGTTTGCTTTTCAGGTGACCGGAGAGACGCTGGGGGGGCCCTGGATTACTGGGGATGCGTGGGCTGCTGTATACCGATGTATACATCGGTATGTACCGATGTATACATCGGTATACAGCACTGACTCGCGTATAAGCCGAGGGGGGTACTTTTCAGCCCAATTTTTGGGCTGAAAAACTCGGCTTATACGCGAGTATATACGGTAGATTAGAAAATAAACAGTTTAGTCACTAAAACAATCATTAAAATCTGAAAGAGGGGGATGCAGCTGCAGGTTTGCTCAGTAAGACGACATTCTATCAGTTAAATTTGAAAAGAATAAGGAGTAGAGAAGGAAGAGGGGGATGGCAGCTGCGGGTATTCTCAGTAAGACTACTGAAGGGGAAGACATTTGATTGGTTCAGACTTTAAAAAAAATTAAATCTATCTAAAGAAATATTAGAGAGGTAGGAGGGAGATGCAGCTGCAGTTTCGCTGGTTGACACTGCATTTTGGGATGGGGAGACATTGGACTGGCTCAGACTTGTTAACATAGCCCAAGAATTACACTAGGGATCCAACCCACCCCACTGGTTCATAAAAAAATAATTATATATATTTATGAATTTATATAGCACTATTAATTCCATAGCACTTACATACATTTGCAACACTGCCTCCACTGGAGCTCACTATCTACACATCCTATAAAGCACTGTCTTCCAAGTGTGGAGGAAACCGAGAACTCAGAGAACGCCATGAACACGGGGAGAACATACAAACTCCTTGCAGATGTTGTTTTTGGTGGAATTGAACTAGACCCCAGTGCTGAAAGACTGCAGTGCTAACCACTGAGCAATCATGCTGCCCCAGTATGTAACCACGTGCTAACCACCATGAGCCACCGTGCTGCCCACCGTACAGTGCTAACCACTGAGCCACCGTGCTGCCCACCGTACAGTGCTAACCACTGAGCCACCGTGCTGCCCACCAGTATACATGTGCCTAACTCCACTGAGCCACCGCTGCCCACTGTACAGTGCTAACCACGGAGCCACCGTGCTGCCCACCGTACAGTGCTAACCACTGAGCCACCGTGTTGCCCACCGTACAGTGCTAACCACTGAGCCATCATGCTGCCCACTGTACAGTGCTAACCACTAAGCCACCATGCTGCCCCACTGTCAGTGCTAACCACTGAGCCACCGTACCGCCCACTGTACAGTGCTAACCACTGAGCCACCGTGCTGCCCACCGTACAGTGCTAACCACTGAGCCACCGTGCTGCCCACCGTACAGTGCTAACCACTGAGGCCATGGTGCCGCCCACTGTACAGTGCTAGCCACGGTGCCGCCCACTGTACAGTGCTAACCACTGAGCCACTGTGCTGCCCACTGTACAGTGCTAACCACTGAGCCACCGTGCTGCCCACCGTACAGTGCTAACCACTGAGCCATGGTGCCGCCCACTGTACAGTGCTAGCCACAGTGCCGCCCACTGTACAGTGCTAACCACTGAGCCACCGTGCTGCCCACTGTACAGTGCTAACCACTGAGACTGCCCACCGTACAGTGCTAACCACTGAGCCACCGTGCTGCCCACCGTACAGTGCTAACCACTGAGCCACCGTGCTGCCCACCGTACAGTGCTAACCACTGAGCCACCGTGCTGCCCACGTACAGTACTAACCACTGAGCCACCGCGCTGCCCACTGTACAGTGCTAACCACGGAGCCACCGTGCTGCCCACCGTACAGTGCTAACCACTGAGCCACCGTGTTGCCCACCGTACAGTGCTAACCACTGAGCCATCATGCTGCCCACTGTACAGTGCTAACCACTAAGCCACCATGCTGCCCACTGTTCAGTGCTAACCACTGAGCCACAGTACCGCCCACTGTACAGTGCTAACCACTGAGCCACCGTGCTGCCCACTGTACAGTGCTAACCACTGAGCCACCGTGCTGCCCACCGTACAGTGCTAACCACTGAGCCATGGTGCCGCCCACTGTACAGTGCTAGCCACGGTGCCGCCCACTGTACAGTGCTAACCACTGAGCCACTGTGCTGCCCACTGTACAGTGCTAACCACTGAGCCACCGTGCTGCCCACCGTACAGTGCTAACCACTGAGCCATGGTGCCGCCCACTGTACAGTGCTAGCCACGGTGCCGCCCACTGTACAGTGCTAGCCACGGTGCTGCCCACTGTACAGTGCTAACCACTGAGCCACCGTGCTGCCCACTGTACAGTGCTAACCACTGAGCTGCCCACTGTACAGTGCTAACCACTGAGCCACCGTGCTGCCCACTGTACAGTGCTAACCACTGAGCTGCCCACCGTACAGTGCTAACCACTGAGCCACTGTGCTGCCCACCGTACAGTGCTAACCACTGAGCCACCGTGCTGCCCACCGTACAGTGCTAACCACTGAGCCACCGTGCTGCCCACCGTACAGTGCTAACCACTGAGCCACCGTGCTGCCCACTGTACATTGCTAACCACTGAGCCACTGTGCTGCCCACCGTACAGTGCTAACCACTGAGCCACTGTGCTGCCCACTATACAGTGCTAACAACTGAGCCACTGTGCTGCCCACTGTACAGTGCTAACCACTGAGCCACCGTGCTGCCCACTGTACAGTGCTAACCACTGAGCCACTGTGCTGCCCACTGTACAGTGCTAACCACTGAGCTACCGTGCTGCCAACATGCGACCAGAATACACCCATTATCCACACAATGCGGCTTCATTTACTATACATCCTCATCTGTCTACTCAGTAAGTGCTGTCTATATATATAGCTGCACTATTATATTACTATTTTAATGCATTTTTTTTAAACCTCTGTTGTGTGTCGTTCCTCTGTTATTCATCCTGGAAATGGACAACTGGTTGTTATCGTTCCGTTCACCAACAGGGCGAGTCAGACCGTCACACAATCGGCAGTGACTGGATAGTGTTAGGCTATGTGCACACTGGGCTTATTATTTTGTGCTGCCTTTGTCAGCTGCACACACACAGCCTTCTATAAACAAAAGCAGCACAAACCTATTGTGTTTGTGCACATGACAAACACAGCACAAATAAGGGGACACACGAAGACGGACACACGAAGACAGACACACACCCTCCCCAGTGAGCCCACGGTGATCCCTGGTGACTCTTCCTCCGTGCACCGGCAGATGCTGTGTTTATTGAGCCTCCGGATCCATGTGACAGCCGAGTCATCTGGTGCAAGGTCCTGGAAGATTGATAAACACAGCACCTGCCGGTCACAAGTGGACTGTGGGAATACCCATCCGTTTGTGGCGTGTGTGTGTGTGTGCGCGTGTGGGAGGAGGTGGGGACATTTTACAGGAACATTAAAAAAAAATACGCGATTTCTGCAATGAAAATGCAGCACCCGCATACGCAGCATGTGTGCATAGATTCTGCAAAATCACATTTACTATAAATGTTAAAGCTGGGAGTGCTGCAGAAACACAGCACAAAACGCAGCACTAATGGCACAGTGTGCACAGAGCTTTACTACGCAGACAGAGAACGCGAAAAGTAAAATGGGGAGCACCTGATCAATTCTAACATTTCCAGGAGGGATGGCAGAGGAACAGCACAATGCAGAGTTCTAAGAGAAGATGCTCCAAAATTGTTATTTCATGGCATTTACTGATGCAGACGTGATACATATTTATTAAAGCTACCAGCACACACTGGACACAGGACATATTGGCTGCACAATGACACTATATAGTTGGATTGTGTATGACCAGCGTTATAAGATTTCCCTTCCATTTTTCCTACTGTCCAGGGATCAGGAAGCGCTTTCTATGAAGCGTGTAATCTGCACACATGGTAGCATTCCTGTGCCCTTCCATAAAGATATTTCCAATGACTCCATGTTTAGACAATAACTAGAATTTGCCGAAGTGTTAACGGTAGCGAGGATCACGCCAATGTGATACAACGGCGCCACCATGTGGTTAATGACAAGTATTCTGCCAAAGGTCCTGGACAAGAGTATCTGGAAATACAAACTGATTCACTGGAAGGGTAAATGATAGATAGCAGGAGTTCTCCTCCTATCCTTGTTCTACACACAGACACCTGCAACCCCTCAAACCTCTCATCCAGCTTTGCACTGATGAGGGGAAGCACCCCAAAAAACGTGTCTGCAAAGAGTGTTTCGTTTGGCTTTTATCTCAATAAAATCAGATCTCCTGCTTTGCACTGATGAAGGTGCAAAAACCCGAAACACCTGTCTGCAAATAGTGTTTTGTTTAGCTTTTACCCCAACTAATCAGACCTCCTGCTTTACACTGATTGTGGGCAACACCCTGAAACGCGAGTGTATGAATAGTGTGTTTTGATTGGCTTTACTCCCAAGGGTGGACATTGACTTTTATTATTGCTGCTTTTCCAGTTGCTGGCACAAAACGTCAAGTCCTCATCTTGTTCTAAAGGGACAATTTGAGTCCTCAAACCCATACATGCATATGTGAAAAGGCGCCCAGCTTTGAATAATTCTTCATTGTTGGACAATAAGTGGAGCACTAAAAGTCCTATTCCGGCTGGGATCTGTTACCATCAGATATGATCTGCGGGGATACCAGTTTGTAATAGTGATGCTCGAGTGCTCAATTCTCAAAACAAGCAAGTAGGACGGGCGCTACGCAAGGACCCGAGTATAATGGAAGTCAAAGGAGTACTAAAGTTTTTTTCGAGAGATCAATCTATCTCGGACATCGCACTTGACCAACAGCGATATTCCGCCAAGCAATGACGCGCCCGAACACCCTGATGCTTGATCGAGAATCCAGCAGTGCTGAGATGGCTCGCTTATCACTACTCCGGTTTCCTCCCACACTCCAAAAACTGATAGGATGTTTAGATTGTGAGCCTCAATGCATTATTGATGAGTGTAAAGTACTATCGAATTAATAACACCATATAAATGAATAAATATGATTATTATTAATTACAACTGGTCTCTATTTATTCAGAATACCCCAGTAGAGACAAGAAAATGGATTGTTGAAAGCAGGGCTGTGGAGTCTGAGTCGAAGAGTCGGAGCCCATTTTGGGTGGAGTCGGAGTCAAATTCAGGGAAATTGAGGAGTCGGAGTCGAATGTTTGGCTTACTGACTTCACAGCACTCCACCATTTTGGTGGAGTCAGATTTAAAGAAACTGAAGAGTTGGTAGTTGGATGTTTGGTTGCTGACACATCCTTGGATGAAGCGGAACAACCACAGGGGTTATTAAATTATGTTCCCATGTGGAATATTGAGTTTGATGAGCTATGCAATCAATTTCTGATGGATGCATTAGGCGATTATCAGATTGCACCCTTCGATTCTTTGACTACGTTCACAAGACGAGGATCCGCACCCATAAGCATTTATTGCGTATCCTATTGATACTCCATAAATACCTCAGATGCAAATACCCCCCCTTTACCAGAAGCTCTGGACAAAAAATATGTCAGTCATGAATTAGGTCAGGATCTAGGGGATTTCTGAACTATAGTCAATGCCATATCTCAAAATATTACCGGTGGGGAATGGTGTTTATCGGGGTTGACTCGTGAAGACTACCATTTCTTTGAAAAGCAGCAGACATGGCGGTCAGTTGAGCAATGCAGATCCAGGGTTTTTCCCTGGTGATCTGCAAAACCCTACTTTCCAACCCTTTTTGAAAAGTGACTAGAGGGAAAGGATCTTACAGAATAAAGAAATATTACTCATCCTTCCAAATCACCCTGATCCAGATGATGTTCCATCCATTCAGCCACCTGACCGTTAAGGTCAACGATCAACTATAAGGTCAAGAGAGTCACTTCCGGTGGAATGATGTCTCTACCATCACAAGGAAAAATAAGATGGTGTCTAAATCCCGGGTAAGAAAATAAATAATCCAAACATTAATTCTGCCATATAAAATGTTAGCAATGTTTTCATCTATCAAAAAAAGTCTTCATCAAGAAAGCCTCTTCCATCACAATTATTGACCTCAACAATCAGGTAACCAAATGGATGAGACATCATAATTTCCAGCCCAGATAGAAAATACCAGAGAGCAGAAGTGGGTGCGGTAGGGCTTCTGTGGGGTAAAATATACTTATTTTATAAACAGATCTTTCTGCCAGGTCACTTTTAATGCAGAAACACTTCAGGTCCCAAACAGAATCTGTTCCGCCAGGTTAAACCATTTGCATCCACCAGTATTGCTGGGTGACTCAAGGCATAGCAACACCGCAAACCTTATGCTATAGGTATGAGATATGGCTGCCTAGTAAAATCAGAAGATCAAAGTAGAATTTCCTAAATGTACAATATGTCTCCATCAAGGACATGCAATAGGTAGATGCTAAACCAGAGACCAAGAATTCAAGGCTTTGTAGAGGACACCCATTCGTCCGGTAAAGCCCCCGCACAATGTCCTGCGCTCCTGTAATAACGCTCTGGTATTTGCTTGTAAACATCCAAAATCCAAGAGGTAAATTGCGTAAAAGAAATTTCCTTTCTTTGCTCAGTCCTGACAATGCTGGCCTATAAAGCACAGAGTCGCCCATTGTCTTCTCCTGCCTTCCTTTAGAAATGGAAGATAAAGATCATGATCCATGTTTGGTTTTAGCGCTGTGCACCTGGCAGACATTACAGCTTGGCTCATTCCTATGTTCCCAGAACAAATAATGGAAAGTCATAGTGGTGAAGACTAAACTCCTATCCTCCAAGGACATGATCTGCAGCCCACACTGCTGTAAAATTGTAATTATTTATCGGCCTTCAGCTCGATCTCGAGCCATGGTGACTTGATGAACACTCTGTAGGAAGATCATCTTGTGTAGTCTAGATAGGTCCACCAGGGTCTTCTCTAAGCCTAGATAGATCCACCAGGGTCCTCTCCCAGCCTTTATAAGGTCAACCAGGGTCTTGTTCAAGCCTAGAGAAGTCCACCAGGGTCTTCTCCAAGCCTAGATAGTTCGACCAGGGTCTTCTCCACCGTTACCTTGATAGTGTCAAGCCATCAGGTTGCTGGTCATCATTTTCGCCTTGTTCCTTCTATTCTTCCTATCATGATGTCCTTCTCCAGTAATTGCTCTCTTCTTATGAGGTGTCCAAAGTCCAAATACTACTGCATATGAATGGAGTGATGAATGAGCATGTGCGACGACTGCCTACAGGAGTGGTGGTAGCACATGCTCAGTAACTTTGGGACCTCCGTTCTCGGGAGGCCTTCGGGCCACAGTGATCATATTCTGTGTATATGTCATAAAAGTGGTTAATGGGAAAACAAGTTCAATGACTTGGAACTCTGGGAAAACCCTTTTCTAAACATCCAATGCAAGTGGACTATTTTTGGTCTACAATTTAAAAAATGAAAGGCTGTACGCAAAACTGATGAATGTCACTCAGAACGAGCGCTTGTCCGTGATGTGGTGGGAAAAGAGACTTATACATGGACTGCAGCCAGGTCTACAATTTTAAGGCATGTCTAGTCCATGGAGTCGGTGTCCATTTTGCGCGGAGTCGGATTCAGGAAAATTGAGAAGCCTCAGTCGGATGTCTGACTTACTGATTTCACAGCCATTGTTGTGGAGTTGGTGACCATTTTGGTGGAGTTGAAGACAGATTCAGGGAAACTGAAGAGTCCGAGTCAAATATTTGGTTTACTGAATCCACAGCCCTAGTCAAATGTTGGTGTGAACTTAGTCTTAGGCAACTTTGAGTTAACAGACGGGATTCCCGCGATCAGCACCCTTATCTTTTAGCAAGGAGAGGCTACAAAGAATGTCTCTTGCTCTAGAGTACCCACCACATCCGTACAATACATGGTAACCCATTGAGGTCCCTTCCCTGGGCAATGTTCACTAACTGAAAACCTTCTGAGACCTTCTTTGGCAAAACTGTTTAACAAAACCTTGGTTCAAAGTGGCCAAGATAGAAGCTTCCATGCAAAGCATTATCCTGTTTTGGGCACACAACGAGGACACCCAGGTCTATATGAAAGACAACCATGCTGGAGAAGATGATCATGACCACCAGCAACAATCAAGACAGGGCAATTGCAATAACCAGAAACCCAACAATGAGCAGACCAAAAACCCAACAAGACAAAGACCCAATGTGCAAGAGAAATTCATCCTTTGGTCAGCGGGCATCCCAACAAATCCTCCACCTCTGAGCGCTGCTCTAGGAGGACACATTAGGAATTTTTATGTTTGATTAGCTGTGTCAATTTGCTCCAGCCTAAACATTCAAAGAAAATATATTGTCCTGTGTACACAAGAAAGATAATGATGGTAATCCCCGACTGTGCAGGGCAAAAGGCAAGAGGAATCTCTGTTTACAGGAGATGTGAAGTCGTACCAGGCTACACCGGCCCCAGACCTCCTCACCAATAAAACCAGTAATGGGGGAGACAATGAGAAGGGTAGACCACCCAGCCACTGACTATACAATGTGGATGCCAATCACATGGATAATCCAGAATCTCTTCAGAATGTCAAGTGATGGAAACATGTTAGTTTTGGATTAATGGGCAAGAAAATAAATAAAAAGTGACGCTTGTAATGAGAAATTACAAAAAAAAATAATTTTTCCCTAATTACCTATCCAAGGATCTCAATTTAGTGCAGGTGTTAGTCGACCCCATTGTCTTAATTAATACACTGACCTCTTCCTACACGTGTTGATTAAAGGGAAACTCCGGGGAGATAAAACATTTTTGTATAGTCCCTGCACTTCTAGACTATAATGTTAAGCTGCATGTTACACTTCTATAAGGTTTAGAATTAATATAAATCAGCTATTCAATAATGCTGCTTACAAGTCACCATTCCCATAGGGGACAATACATCATGCCTGAGTGAGCAGCTCTCATCCCTCTCAGAAAGCTTCTGCACCGTCCGACACTTTCTCATTCCTCATTCAATCATGTGGGTGTGATGTCACATAACGTAATGTACTAAGCTAGGAGTTTGGAGATCTCTTTCTGTACAGAAAGTAGGATGGGAGACCTGTGTTGATAGAACCTTATGTGACATCATGCCCATGTGAATGAAAGAGGAATGAGGAAGTGTCAAATTCACAGAAGCTTACTGCAGAGGGAGAGGGGAGAGATGCTCACTGAGGCATGACTTACTGACCCCTATGGGAGTGGCTATGGGTAAGCAGCATTAAAGGGAACCAACCACCCCAAATGACCCCCCCGGACTGTTAATATGTGTTCCTACACCCAGCACACACATTTGGGGCAATCGTTTTTGCTAAAAAAACTGTTTAGTAGAAGCTGAGATATATGTTTATAAAGTTTAATAACTTGAGCCGAATGGGTGTTACCTAGCTTTGTCCTCCGTGCCTGTCAGCCTCCTCTCCCCTCCTCCCTTCAGTGAAGCCCTTCTGTGTTGCCGAAAATGCCCCGCCTGTCTACTGCTGCCTGATAAATTATGCACGCCCATCTCTGCACCTAAGAGCCTGGCCGCGTCATGAAAGGGGCGGGGCTCCAGCATGACGCGATATAGCCCCGCCCCCTTCATGACGCGGCCAGGCTCTCAGGTGCAGAGATGGGCGTGCATAATTTATCAGGCAGCAGTAGACAGGCAGGCCATTTTCGGCTTTGCACAGAAGGGCTTCACTGAAGGGAGGAGGGGAGAGGAGGCTGACAGGCACGGAGGACAAAGCTAGGTAACACCCATTCGGCTCAAGTTATTAAACTTTATAACATATATCTTAGCTTCTACTAAACAGTTTTTTTTAGCAAAAACGATTGCCCCAAATGTGTGTGCTGGGTGTAGGGACACATATTAACAGTCCGGGGGTCATTTGGGGTGGTTGGTTCCCTTTAAACATTATACAAATGTAACAGGCAGCTCGGCATTATTGTCTAGGAGCGCAGGGATCATACAATTTTTTTTCTCCCCGGAGCTCCCATGAAGCTAGTGTCACACATCCGAGCATAGACTGTCTGCAGGTCTCCAGACCCAACTTGACTACCTATGAGGTTGATGAGCTTGAGTTTGTAGAGAACCTGTTGATAGCAGAGGGTCTGAATGATGGGACCCTCACCCATCATCAAAAGTGAGCTGCCTAGGATAGAGTGGCAGATCTATGGGACTGCCAGAAAGAGCGTTGAAGTGGTATTACCATCTCCAATATGCTACCCAAATATGTAGTAGGTGTAATAATAAGATTAGCAAATGCCTCTAATTAGAAATGTAGTATAGTTCTCCTGATTAACTGTCACTTACCTCATGTGCAGAACATTGCAGCTTAGGTATCCATGGTTACGACCACTCATGTAGTTAGTTGATAGTGGTCGTAACCATGGATACCTAAGCTGGAATGTCCTGCACATGAGGTAAGTGAAAGCTAATCAGGAGAACTATACTACATTTCTAATTGGAGATGTTTGCTAATATTATTATGCCTATTACATATTGGAGTAGGATCTTGGGAGATGTGGATACTCCTTTCAGTGAGACTACTGTGCAGCCAACTCTGTTTTTAGAAGACATTTCAGAAAAGCGAAGGTCTCAGCTGCTAGACCCTAGGTGATAAGCAAGTTATCCACAGGAGACATGATAACTTGCCTAGTTGCCCTTTAAAACATCGAGCATCAGATCAAAAATAGCCAATTTCTGCTCTTTTCTGACTCCCGCTGCTCCTCTGAATCTTCCGTTTTATTTTTTAATCTGCCATACAGTTCTGGACATACAGGATTTATATTTAGTGCTAATTTTTTATCTACTTTAAAAAGAAGGTGTGGTTCATAGGGTAATTATGCAAAGCAGCCTAAAGACCCGCCCCCGAGGATCCTATGAGCCACTTCGCCCTCACCGACAGACAAGCTTATAGCATTATTCTTGTAAAATAGCATCCAACACAATTTGTAACCATTTCAAGCCATAAAAATGGAACAAGACTCTTAATAAATCCTCCTAAATTGTTAAAAGAAAAGGCAGCAATAGGTTAAACGTTCCTCATCTCCTGGCACGTAACTTTATTTAACCTCAAGAAAACGATGATCCCGTCAGCAGGAGGAATTGACTAAACAGCTAACATTTCCAGTAGCCAAGAACCAAGTCATCAAGAACACGAGGAACATGAGACCGGGGGTCGTATAAAACAAAACCAGCGCATGACATGAAAACGCTCAGAGAGATGTATCACCCTCGTAGATGGAAGTGACTTCATAAACCCCCAAATATCATTTCTGGAGCGGAGATCTTGGCGAGCGAGAAGGAGTGCGTTTGATCTGATTCATTTCTCCCCAAAGGGCCACAAATAAATGCCGCAAACCAAAAAATAAAAACAGAACAGGGTAAAGACAGTGATAAAAGAAAGAAATAGGTTGAATGAGGATAACGCAATACCTTGATAGAAAAAAAAACTGGATGATATGAAAGGGGGAGTGCTGGCCGCAGGCCGGAATATAATGAACACCATATGGGCATCACACTCGGTGGGTGAAGGGGCAGAGAACATAAAGCAAATATTCATCAGATGCTGAAAGTATGAACAGTGTGTAAACAGCACTTCTGGAAAGGAAGCAGAAAAGAACCATGGAGGCAAGATGGACAGCGCTGGGGGGGGGTTTGGGGGAAAGGAGAGAGAGTCGGAGTTGTGCACTTTTATTTCAGGGTTTGTAGATGAAGATGAGTTTGTCTGGAGGTGGATGAGACCCAAAAGAGCACTGGAGATGGTGCCCGTGACATCAGCTGAAATCTGTGACGAAACCATGTGCTCTACTGCCCTGCAGTGCCTCCGCAGGGGAAAGAAAGTATTACGGTTTCTAAATTAAAGAGGACCTGTCACCCCCCTGGTGCATGGCAAACTAAATGCAGCATGTCTGCTGCATTCAGGGAAGGGGTCCCCCATGTCTCCAGCCTCCCTGTAAACTTCGCCTGGTTTGGGTCTGAATAAGAAGTCCCCGCCACTGGCACAATCCTCCTTGCCTTCTCCTTGTGTATTCTGCCCCAATATGTGTCTGCTGCCACTTCCTGTTCTGCTGGGTCTGCCCTCCTCTACTCCTGCTCTCTGTTAACACTCCCGCACAGTTCTTGGTGTGAGCAGCATTGCATGACGTTAGCGGCAGAGCCCGCCCTGTTTGTGCTTTATTCATACAGCAGGGCGGGAATCTGGCGCTGACATCATGCAATGCCGCTCACACTAGGAGCTGTGCGGGAGTGTGATTGACAGAGAGCAGGAGAAGAGGAGGGCAGACCCAGCAGAAGAGGAGGCGGTGGCAGACACATAAAGAGGTGGAACACACAAGGAGAAGGCAAGGGGGACTGTGCCAGCGGTGAGGACCTCTTATTTAGATCCAACCCAGACGACCTCTTATCTGTAAAGTTTGTTAAGTATTTTTTAAAGCTTACAGGGGGGCTAGAGACATTGGGGACCCTTTCCCTAAATGCAGCAGACATGTTGCATTCAGCGCTGCATTTAGTTTTCATTGCAATAGGGGGGCAACAGGTCCTCTTTAAATAAATTCACTGTCCATGTAACAGATGAGGGAAAAGGGGAGAGAGAAAAAAGAGAAAGAAAAAAAAAGAGTGACAGAAGAAAAAGTGAAAGACTGTCACGGGGTCGATCTTCGGTATCCCACAATAAACAGAGCGAGAGTTATATGAACAGCCTCAAGAACCTTTAATGCTTGAAAAACATAAAAATCCATAAACAATCCAGCAGAAAAATCCTTAAAACAATCCAGCAGTATACTGCATCTCTAGGTTTCCCTAAGTCTCTTTGTGGAGCTGGTCTCAACTCAGCGTCCCACACACACAAAGACTGAAAACACACTCAAGGGGGCAAGTACACACATTGATAGGCAAACGACTAGAATGACCAAGTAAGGACATGTCCACAGTAACCTCAATTGTTAGACTATATGGAATGTAATGAGTAAACAGGAAGTGGGGAAGGGCTGAATACACAGTGCAGCAACAACAAAGCACTTGTAAAATGCAGTAAAATATAACCCACCATATCCACAATCACACAGACAGCAAAAACAGAGAGAAAGAGAGAGAAAAAACATGTGCTCTATTTCCCTGTAGGGAAAATAAAGTATTAAATGTTTTAAAGAAATTAATGTACTGTCCATGTAACAGGTAAGAGAAAAGAAGAGACAGAAAACAGAAAAAAAGAGAATTTTGTTTACGTACCGTAAATTCTTTTTTCTTGAATCATCAATGGGAGACCCAGACAATGGGGTTTAGGGCACTGCCCTCCGGAGGCCACACTAGGTACTACAAGTTTGTAGACACCGCCCCCTCCGCATATAAACCCCTACCGCAGGGAAGACCCTCAGTTTGGTTCATAAGCTGCGAGGAGACAAAAGAAACCACACCCGACACCTCGGGAAAGAAACCGCGCACAGACGGTCCAACAACCCGGAATAAACTGTCCCAACAGGGAACAGATCAAATGCAAACATGCAACGGAACAACTGGGTGGGTGCTGGGTCTCCCATTGATGATTCAAGAAAAAGAATTTACGGTACGTAAACAAAATTCTCTTTTTTCTGATCATCATAATGGGAGACCCAGACAATGGGGATGTCCTAAAGCAAAACCCCAGGGCGGGAAGAGTTCCTCAAAGACGAGTAAAGATACGGTCCCCCTCAAAGGTGGGCAACCGCCGCCTGGAGGACCCGCCTGCCCAAACTTGCATCCGCAGAGGCATGGGCATGCACCATATAGTGCTTAGAGAAGGTGTGCAGACTGGACCAAGTGGCCGCCTGACACACCTGTAGAGCAGAGGCGCGATGTCGCAAGGCCCAGGAGGCACCGACAGCTCTGGTCGAGTGCGCCTTCAAGCCTACCGGAAGAGGCAAACCAGAAGAACGGTAAGCCTCTTGAATGGGTGCCTTGATCCATCTGGCCAAGGTTGATTTTGACGCCGCTGACCCCTTACAGCGACCCGCCGTCAGTACGAACAAGGAGTCCGAACTCCGGAAGGAGGCAGTTCTGGACACATAAATGCGTACAGCCCGTACGAGGTCCAGAGTGTGGAGGTCGCGCTCAACCTGATGAACAGGAGCGGGACAAAATGATGGGAGAACAATCTCCTGGTTCAAGTGGAAAGTGGAGACCACTTTTGGCAAGAATTCCGCCCGCGGGCGCAACACCACCTTGTCCTGGTGAACCACCAGAAAGGGCGACTTGCACGATAGTGCCGCCAGTTCAGAGACCCGTCTCAGGGACGTAATCGCCACCAGAAAGACCACTTTCTGTGACAAATAAGAGAGAGAGACTTCTCTCAATGGCTCAAAAGGTGGTTTTTGTAAAGCCGCCAAGACCATGTTGAGATCCCAAGGATCCAGAGGTTGCCTATACGGCGGAACCACTCGAGACACCCCTTGGAGGAATTGACGAACCTTTGGGAGGAGCGCCAAGCGCCTGTCGAACAATACAGACAGCGCTGATACCTGACCCTTCAGAGAACTGAGGGAAAGGCCCAACTCCAAACCTGACTGCAAAAAAGCCAATAGGGTCGGGATCGACAAAGGCCAAGGTACATGTCCCCCAGAGGAGCACCAGGCGAAAAAGATTTTCCACGTTCTGTGGTAAATCTTCCGTGACGTGGGCCGTCTAGCTCGGTTCATGGTGGAAACCACCGCAGGAGAAAAACCCCTGGATGTTAAGAGCCAGGCCTCAAGAGCCATGCAGTCAATCTGAGGGCCCTGGAATTGGGGCGGAAGAAGGGGCCCTGCGCGAGAAGATCTGCGCGGTCTGGAAGAGCCCACCGGTGTCCGCCGGACAGTTGCCACAGATCCGGATACCAGGACCTCCTCGGCCAATCCGGAACCACTAGAATGGCTGCGTGACATTCTGTTTTGATTTTCCACAGGACCTTGGGCATCAGTGTCAGGGGCGGGAAAACATATGGTAGGTGAAAATCTGACCAACTCAGGACTAGAGCATCTGCCCCCAGAGATTGAGGGTCCCACGATCTCGCCATGTATTGTGGCACCTGATGATTCAGCCGGGAGGCCATCAGATCCACATCCGGGGTCCCCCATCTGATGCAGATGTCCCGGAAGACGTCCGGATGGAGAGACCATTCTCCGGCGTCCATCCCCTGTCGGCTCAGGTAATCTGCCTCCCAATTCTCGACACCTGGGATGTAGACTGCGGAAATCAAGCAGTTGTTGGCTTCCACCCATGATAGAATGCGGTGGACTTCCGCTAGAGCCTGTGCACTCCTGGTTCCTCCTTGGTGATTTATATAGGCGACAGTCGTCGCATTGTCGGACTGAACCCGAATTGGTTGTCCGGATAGGAACACCCGAAAGGCCAGGAGTGCCAGATAGACCGCCCTGAGCTCCAGCACGTTGATCTGCAACGTCGCCTCTGAACGTGTCCAGAGACCTTGAGCTCTGTGGTGTAAGAACACCGCGCCCCAGCCCCTCAGGCTGGCGTCGGTGGTCACCACTAACCACGATGGCTTCAGGAAGGATCGTCCCTTCGACAAGTGACTCGGCTGAAGCCACCACTGCAGAGCATCCCTGGTCGGCTGGGAGAGGACCACCAGCTGATTCAGAGAGGACGTCCTCTTGTCCCACCTCTGGAGGATTTCTAGTTGCAGAGGACGGAGGCGAAACTGTGCGAAGGGCACCGCCTCTATTGCTGCCACCATGCCTCCCACCAGCTTCATCAATACCCGCAGGGATGAATGAGGTGATCTGAGGAGATCGTGTACTCCTGACTGGATGGCCAGTTGTTTGGCTCGTGGTAGGGACACTAGAGCAGAGTCCGTGTGGAAGTCCATGCCCAGATACGTCAGTGACTGGGTTGGAATCAGGGTGGATTTCTGGATGTTGAGAAGCCACCCGAACTGCTCCAGAGACTACATGGTCGCCTGCAGGCTTCGCTGACACAGGTGTTCCGATGGCGCTCTGACCAGCAGGTCGTCTAAATAAGGGATGACAGCGTGTCCTGCGCATGCAGTAAGGCCATCATCGACGCCATCACTTTCGTGAACACCCGGGGAGCCGAGGCCAACCCGAAAGGCAGCGCCACGAATTGGAAGTGCTCTTCCCCCACTGCGAATCTCAACCATCGTTGATGAGACGGTGCAATGGGCACGTGAAGGTAAGCGTCGCGGATGTCTATGGACGCTAGGAAGTCGCCCTGCGACACAGCCGCGATCACGGAGCGCAGGGATTCCATGCGGAACTTCCGAACCAACACATGGCGGTTGAACAGCTTGAGGTCCAGAACCGGGCGGAAGGAGCCGTCCTTCTTCGGGACGATAAAGAGGTTGGAGTAAAAACCCTTGAACCTCTCCCCAGTGGGCACTGGGACCACCACTCCGTCTCTGCGGAGTCCCTCCAACACCAGATAAAAAGCCTGAGCCTTTTCTGGAGATGGAACAGACCGATGGAATCGGTGTGCGGGCTGTGATGACAGCTCTATCCTGTATCCTCGTGAGACTACGTCTCGAACCCACTGATCTTGGATGTGGAGTCGCCATTTGTCTTGAAATTGAGACAGGCGACCCCCAACCTGTGGGGAGGCAGGAAGAGGGAGCGAGTCATGCGGAAGTGGGTTTGGGAGCGGCAGCTGTTGTACCTGCCGACTTCTTCTGGCGACTCTTGGGACGCCACTGCTGAGAAGTCTTGGCCCCACGGTCCGCGCGAGCGGAAGATGCTGACGGCTGTGAGCTGGGACGAAAGGACCACTGTTTAGGGTTCCTCTTCACAGTATACCTAGGCTTAGGTCTGTTCTGTGGAATCTTGGACTCCGTAGAGTCTTTGATCAACTTGTCCAGCTCGGCACCAAACAGCCTGTCACCAGAGAAAAAGAGAATTTTGTTTACGTACCGTAAATTCTTTTTTCTTGAATCATCAATGGGAGACCCAGACAATGGGGTTTAGCGCACTGCCCTCCGGAGGCCACACTAGGTACTACAAGTTTGTAGACACCGCCCCCTCCGCATATAAACCCCTACCGCAGGGAAGACCCTCAGTTTGGTTCATAAGCTGCGAGGAGACAAAAGAAACCACACCCGACACCTCGGGAAAGAAACCGCGCACAGACGGTCCAACAACCCGGAATAAACTGTCCCAACAGGGAACAGATCAAATGCAAACATGCAAAGGAACAACTGGGTGGGTGCTGGGTCTCCCATTGATGATTCAAGAAAAAAGAATTTACGGTACGTAAACAAAATTCTCTTTTTTCTGATCATCATAATGGGAGACCCAGACAATGGGGATGTCCTAAAGCAAAACCCCAGGGCGGGAAGAGTTCCTCAAAGACGAGTAAAGATACGGTCCCCCTCAAAGGTGGGCAACCGCCGCCTGGAGGACCCGCCTGCCCAAACTTGCATCCGCAGAGGCATGGGCATGCACCATATAGTGCTTAGAGAAGGTGTGCAGACTGGACCAAGTGGCCGCCTGACACACCTGTAGAGCAGAGGCGCGATGTCGCAAGGCCCAGGAGGCACCGACAGCTCTGGTCGAGTGCGCCTTCAAGCCTACCGGAAGAGGCAAACCAGAAGAACGGTAAGCCTCTTGAATGGGTGCCTTGATCCATCTGGCCAAGGTTGATTTTGACGCCGCTGACCCCTTACAGCGACCCGCCGTCAGTACGAACAAGGAGTCCGAACTCCGGAAGGAGGCAGTTCTGGACACATAAATGCGTACAGCCCGTACGAGGTCCAGAGTGTGGAGGTCGCGCTCAACCTGATGAACAGGAGCGGGACAAAATGATGGGAGAACAATCTCCTGGTTCAAGTGGAAAGTGGAGACCACTTTTGGCAAGAATTCCGCCCGCGGGCGCAACACCACCTTGTCCTGGTGAACCACCAGAAAGGGCGACTTGCACGATAGTGCCGCCAGTTCAGAGACCCGTCTCAGGGACGTAATCGCCACCAGAAAGACCACTTTCTGTGACAAATAAGAGAGAGAGACTTCTCTCAATGGCTCAAAAGGTGGTTTTTGTAAAGCCGCCAAGACCATGTTGAGATCCCAAGGATCCAGAGGTTGCCTATACGGCGGAACCACTCGAGACACCCCTTGGAGGAATTGACGAACCTTTGGGAGGAGCGCCAAGCGCCTGTCGAACAATACAGACAGCGCTGATACCTGACCCTTCAGAGAACTGAGGGAAAGGCCCAACTCCAAACCTGACTGCAAAAAAGCCAATAGGGTCGGGATCGACAAAGGCCAAGGTACATGTCCCCCAGAGGAGCACCAGGCGAAAAAGATTTTCCACGTTCTGTGGTAAATCTTCCGTGACGTGGGCCGTCTAGCTCGGTTCATGGTGGAAACCACCGCAGGAGAAAAACCCCTGGATGTTAAGAGCCAGGCCTCAAGAGCCATGCAGTCAATCTGAGGGCCCTGGAATTGGGGCGGAAGAAGGGGCCCTGCGCGAGAAGATCTGCGCGGTCTGGAAGAGCCCACCGGTGTCCGCCGGACAGTTGCCACAGATCCGGATACCAGGACCTCCTCGGCCAATCCGGAGCCACTAGAATGGCTGTGTGACATTCTGTTTTGATTTTCCACAGGACCTTGGGCATCAGTGCCAGGGGCGGGAAAACATATGGCAGGTGAAAATCTGACCAACTCAGGACTAGAGCATCTGCCCCCAGAGATTGAGGGTCCCACGATCTCGCCATGTATTGTGGCACCTGATGATTCAGCCGGGAGGCCATCAGATCCACATCCGGGGTCCCCCATCTGATGCAGATGTCCCGGAAGACGTCCGGATGGAGAGACCATTCTCCGGCGTCCATCCCCTGTCGGCTCAGGTAATCTGCCTCCCAATTCTCGACACCTGGGATGTGAACTGCGGAAATCAAGCAGTTGTTGGCTTCCACCCATGATAGAATGCGGTGGACTTCCGCTAGAGCCTGTGCACTCCTGGTTCCTCCTTGGTGATTTATATAGGCGACAGTCGTCGCATTGTCGGACTGAACCCGAATTGGTTGTCCGGATAGGAACACCCGAAAGGCCAGGAGTGCCAGATAGACCGCCCTGAGCTCCAGCACGTTGATCTGCAACGTCGCCTCTGAACGTGTCCAGAGACCTTGAGCTCTGTGGTGTAAGAACACCGCGCCCCAGCCCCTCAGGCTGGCGTCGGTGGTCACCACTAACCACGATGGCTTCAGGAAGGATCGTCCCTTCGACAAGTGACTCGGCTGAAGCCACCACTGCAGAGCATCCCTGGTCGGCTGGGAGAGGACCACCAGCTGATTCAGAGAGGACGTCCTCTTGTCCCACCTCTGGAGGATTTCTAGTTGCAGAGGACGGAGGCGAAACTGTGCGAAGGGCACCGCCTCTATTGCTGCCACCATGC
The DNA here is from genome assembly GCA_033576535.1 of Allobates femoralis. NCBI lineage: Eukaryota > Metazoa > Chordata > Amphibia > Anura > Aromobatidae > Allobates > Allobates femoralis. Next base: position 599,103,848 of record JARQOC010000001.1, on the reverse strand, counting down.
GTCCCACCAGCTTCATCAATACCCGCAGGGATGAATGAGGTGATCTGAGGAGATCGTGTACTCCTGACTGGATGGCCAGTTGTTTGGCTCGTGGTAGGGACACTAGAGCAGAGTCCGTGTGGAAGTCCATGCCCAGATACGTCAGTGACTGGGTTGGAATCAGGGTGGATTTCTGGATGTTGAGAAGCCACCCGAACTGCTCCAGAGACTGCATGGTCGCCTGCAGGCTTCGCTGACACAGGTGTTCCGATGGCGCTCTGACCAGCAGGTCGTCTAAATAAGGGATGACAGCGTGTCCCTGCGCATGCAGTAAGGCCATCATCGACGCCATCACTTTCGTGAACACCCGGGGAGCCGAGGCCAACCCGAAAGGCAGCGCCACGAATTGGAAGTGCTCTTCCCCCACTGCGAATCTCAACCATCGTTGATGAGACGGTGCAATGGGCACGTGAAGGTAAGCGTCGCGGATGTCTATGGACGCTAGGAAGTCGCCCTGCGACACAGCCGCGATCACGGAGCGCAGGGATTCCATGCGGAACTTCCGAACCAACACATGGCGGTTGAACAGCTTGAGGTCCAGAACCGGGCGGAAGGAGCCGTCCTTCTTCGGGACGATAAAGAGGTTGGAGTAAAAACCCTTGAACCTCTCCCCAGTGGGCACTGGGACCACCACTCCGTCTCTGCGGAGTCCCTCCAACACCAGATAAAAAGCCTGAGCCTTTTCTGGAGATGGAACAGACCGATGGAATCGGTGTGCGGGCTGTGATGACAGCTCTATCCTGTATCCTCGTGAGACTACGTCTCGAACCCACTGATCTTGGATGTGGAGTCGCCATTTGTCTTGAAATTGAGACAGGCGACCCCCAACCTGTGGGGAGGCAGGAAGAGGGAGCGAGTCATGCGGAAGTGGGTTTGGGAGCGGCAGCTGTTGTACCTGCCGACTTCTTCTGGCGACTCTTGGGACGCCACTGCTGAGAAGTCTTGGCCCCACGGTCCGCGCGAGCGGAAGATGCTGACGGCTGTGAGCTGGGACGAAAGGACCACTGTTTAGGGTTCCTCTTCACAGTATACCTAGGCTTAGGTCTGTTCTGTGGAATCTTGGACTCCGTAGAGTCTTTGATCAACTTGTCCAGCTCGGCACCAAACAGCCTGTCACCAGAGAAAGGAAGATTCTGCAGAATCTTCTTTGACGTGGCATCTGAGTCCCATAGACGTAGCCACAACAATCTGCGGATCGCTATCGCATTGGCCGAAGCCACAGCTGAGCGAGTGGCAGTCTCCAGAGACGCCGTCCTGGCATAATCTGCATAGGCTTTTGCCCTCTCTGTAAGTGCCAGGACTTCAGAGTTGAAACCTGCTAGGTCAGCAATACCATCCAGACAGGATGTGATCGCCTGCAGAGTCCAGACCGCAGCAAAACTCGGGGCAAATGATGACCCCACAGCCTCATAAGACGACTTGGCGAGTTGTTCGACCTGTCTGTCTGTCGCATCCTTCAGTGAGGAGCTATCAGAGGCAGAGAAAAGGGAGCGTGCAGCAATCCTGGTCATGGAAGCGTCCACTTTCGGGGACTGCGACCACTCCTGAAGCACCTCCTGAGGAAAGGGAAAACGGTTGTCCTTGAATTTGCGGACATAACGCCGTCCAGGGTGTACCCTGGGAGCTCTAACCACCCTTTCAAAGTTAGTGTGGTCCAAAAAGGAACCACATGGTCTAGCTTCAGGTTGTAACCACTGATAGACCTCCTTCGGGTGAACGGCTGTCTCCTGAGGGGGTAACCCGAGGTGTAAAGTCTCGTTGATGGAGGACACCAGATCCTCCACCCCTTCAGCTGGTTCAGATACCGACCCGAGAGTTGAACCCCCATCATCCTCGTCACCGTCAGAGTGACGCTCCTCCTCAGAGAGAATCTGGAGCTCGGGTGAATCCTCCCGGCGAGCCCGCTTAAGGGGTCTCACGGTGGAAGATGGAGACACCCGGGGGTAGCTTGAAGGAGGAGCTGGAGCATCCAGTCTCCTTGTTAGTGCCTCCAGGGATTGCGACATGGAGGACAATTGGGACAACATAGAAGCATTAATCTCGCTTTGTTTTTCCCATGGCCCTGGGATCACCTGAATCTCAGGGTATAGCACCGGAGCTGCTGACTCAGCAGAAACAGCCCGGGCGTCTGGACGTCCGCAATTATTGCAGGACCCATCCACCAGTGTCCCTTTGCATGTAGCACAGACAGGGGTGGTACTGGCCGCCTTAGCAGCGCCTTTCTTCCCTGAGGACATACCCACGGTAGGGGAATATCAAACAGGAGAATATTCACCGGAAACCGGTGGCTTACCGACCGCTGCACAGCGGTGGTGAAGGGAGCGGTGTGTGTGTGGCCTCCGCGAGGTAAGAAGACCTGGTCTCCCCTGGAGTGCAGCAGAGCAGTCTCCAACGATCCCAGCAGGAAAGTGAGGGAAAAAGATGGCCGCCGCTGTAGAAACAGAGGGCGGGGCCGAAACACGCGGGAAGCACACACACACGCCCATCCAGGTCACATGGGCCGCTCCACATCTCTCCCGGCCGCCATTACAATAATGTAAGCGCCGGAGCCCGCAGCGCGGGAGGTATAAAGATAAATACCCAGGCTTACAGACAAAAAATCTGAAGCCCACAGCCGCAGCCCCTGTGACACACAGGGCGGTCAGCCAGGGTGACCCCAGCACAGGGTCACCGCCAGAACCGCGGACCCGAAGGCAACGCGCGGTCTGAGTGTCATGAACACACTAGTGCCAGACACTGCCCCCAGGCACACCGGAGACACCGAAGTATCTCAGTGCCGGTCCGGTCTGTAAGCACCATATCATGGGAGGCCTCGGACGGGGGTTCAGCACCAGTCCGGTCTGTAAGCACCATTTAGGGAGGCCTCGGACTGGGCTGGCTCTAGTCCGGTCTGTAAGCACCATTTAGGGAGGCCTCGGACAGAGCTGACTCCAGTCCGGTCTGTAAGCACCATTTAGGGAGGCCTCGGACGGAGCGGAGCTGTGCAAGGCTCCTATCTCCCACTTCCCAGAGCCCCCAGGGGGGATGGGAAGGAGCACGGCAGCGTACCGGGAGACACAATGTGCCCAGGCACTAGGCCCTCCGGTACCTCGACCTGCGTGTTCCCCGAGGGTTAACAGGGAGACTGCCGGAGATCCCTGACTGGGACCTTCTTTTACCTTGTCTTCATACGCCATCACGTAAGCTGTGAGAATGCAATGAAGTGCAAGCAAAGCGTGTGATACCTCCGAGCACACTAAGTTTAAAACTGAGGGTCTTCCCTGCGGTAGGGGTTTATATGCGGAGGGGGCGGTGTCTACAAACTTGTAGTACCTAGTGTGGCCTCCGGAGGGCAGTGCCCTAAACCCCATTGTCTGGGTCTCCCATTATGATGATCAGAAAAAAGGGACAAAAAGAGACAGAACAGAGAGAGCGAGAGGGAAAAAAGAGATTACTGTATGTGCTCTATTTCCCTGCAGTCCCTCCACAGGGGAAATAAAGTAATACAGTTTCTAAATTAAGCTCCACCCTCACCTACTGTATCCTCACCCATCCCTTGTAGACTGTGAGCCCTCATGGGCTGGGTCCTCTCTCCTCAGCTACTGTATCCTCATTCATTCCTTGTAGACTGTGAGCCCTCTTGGGCAGGGTCCTATCTCTTCACCAACTGTATCCTCCCCCATTACTTGTAGACTGTGAGCCCTCGTGGGCAGGGTCCTCTTTCCTCACCTACAGTATCTTCACCATCCCTTTTAGATTGTGAGCCCTCGCAGGCAGGGTCTTCTCTCCTCTCTTAATGTATCCTCATCCATCCCTTGAAGACTGTGAGCCCTCGTAGGCAGGGTCCTCTCTTCTCCTGTACCCATGTCTGCCTTGTATTGCTCATGATTATTGTACTTGTCTATGTATGCCCCTTTTTCACATGTAAAACGCCATGGAATGAATGGCGCTATACTACTGTAATATTAATACTGGGACAAGGACCGAACGATCGTCGGTGCGAATGCGCCGGCCGATCGATCGTCGGTGCGAATGCGCCGGCCGATCGATCGTCGGTGCGAATGCGCCGGCCGATCGATCGTCGGTGCGAATGCGCCGGCCGATCGATCGTCGGTGCGAATGCGCCGGCCGATCGATCGTCGGTGCGAATGCGCCGGCCGATCGATCGTCGGTGCGAATGCGCCGGCCGATCGATCGTCGGTGCGAATGCGCCGGCCGATCGATCGTCGGTGCGAATGCGCCGGCCGATCGATCGTCGGTGCGAATGCGCCGGCCGATCGATCGTCGGTGCGAATGCGCCGGCCGATCGATCGTCGGTGCGAATGCGCCGGCCGATCGATCGTCGGTGCGAATGCGCCGGCCGATCGATCGTCGGTGCGAATACGCCGGCCGATCGATCGTCGGTGCGAACAATCCGGCCGATCGATCGTCGGTGTGAATACTCCGGCCGATCGATCGTCGGTGCGAATACTCCGGCCGATCGATCGTCGGTGCGAACACTCCGGCCGATCGATCGTCGGTGCGAACAATCCGGCCGATCGATCGTCGGTGCGAATACTCCGGCCGATCGATCGTCGGTGCGAATACTCCGGCCGATCGATCGTCGGTGCGAATACTCCGGCCGATCGATCGTCGGTGCGAATACTCCGGCCGATCGATCGTCGGTGCGAATACTCCGGCCGATCGATCGTCGGTGCGAATACTCCGGCCGATCGATCGTAGGTGCGATTACTCTGACTGAACGATCGTAGGTGCGAATACTCCATCCTCATGCAGTTTGCATATTGTTGGTACCAATGCTGATTTTTTAGGCCCGCAGAAATCCATTCAGTCCAATAATGGGGATGAATCTTCCAAAAGTGTCCTTAGATGTAGATTACAAAAATACTAAGCTGCCACTGGAATAATGAATGGTCTCACAGGAGCGTAGCTAAGTGTTCCCGGCTACTGCAGTAATGTGAACCTCTAGCAGCCACACAAACTATCACCTAGAACAAGAAAAAGCTGCCACCGCCATTGTAAAAAGTTCTACAAATTAGCTGAAGTGCTGTGTGATGTGGGGGACGCGCTCGGTTTAATGTAATCCTGATGATCGCACAGTCCGGCTCTCTTGGCTCTAGATGTGAAGCACGCATCGTAAAAACCATAAAGTTAATGAAATCCAAAGCTGGAGACGCCGCAATCCATAATAAACTCTTTCAAGGTGTACGAGGAACACAAATGTAGATAACACCGCAGCCGCCAGCTCATTCATTATACAGGCTCCATAAAGGAAAGTTCTACTGAAGCTTCCTGATAGAACACGTGATCCTGTATACGCTGTATACTCTGCTGCCTGTCACTGAATAAAAACATTCCTGGTCACACAAGAGGCCATAACTAATCAGTCCTCACAACGGAGCTGGCAATAACAGCTTCTAGTTCAGGTTCTGACAGCTCTGGGGTATAATACTTCATGTAACTCAGGATCAGTAATGTAATGTATGTACACAGTGACTGCACCAGCAGAATAGTGAGTGCAGCTCTGGAGTATAATACAGGAGGTAACTCAGGATCAGTAATGTAATGTATGTACACAGTGACTGCACCAGCAGAATAGTGAGCGCAGCTCTGGAGTATAATACAGGAGATAACTCAGGATCAGTAATGTAATGTATGTACACAGTGACTGCACCAGCAGAATAGTGAGTGCAGCTCTGGAGTATAATACAGGAGGTAACTCAGGATCAGTAATGTAATGTATGTACACAGTGACTCCACCAGCAGAATAGTGAGTGCAGCTCTGGAGTATAATACAGGAGGTAACTCAGGATCAGTAATGTAATGTATGTACACAGTGACTGCACCAGCAGAATAGTGAGTGCAGCTCTGGAGTATAATACAGGAGGTAACTCAGGATCAGTAATGTAATGTAATGTATGTACACAGCGACTGCACCAGCAGAATAGTGAGTGCAGCTCTGGAGTATAATACAGGAGGTAACTCAGGATCAGTAATGTAATGTAATGTATGTACACAGCGACTGCACCAGCAGAATAGTGAGTGCAACTCTGGAGTATAATACAGGAGGTAACTCAGGATCAGTAATGTAATGTAATGTATGTACACAGCGACTGCACCAGCAGAATAGTGAGTGCAGCTCTGGAGTATAATATACAATGTAACTCAGGATCAGTAATGTAATGTATGTACACAGTGACTGCACCAGCAGAATAGTGAGTGCAGCTCTGGAGTATAATACAGGAGGTAACTCAGGATCAGTAATGTAATGTATGTACACAGTGACTGCACCAGCAGAATAGTGAGTGCAGCTCTGGAGTATAATACAGGAGGTAACTCAGGATCAGTAATGTAATGTATGTACACAGTGACTCCACCAGCAGAATAGTGAGTGCAGCTCTGGAGTATAATACAGGAGGTAACTCAGGATCAGTAATGTAATGTATGTACACAGTGACTGCACCAGCAGAATAGTGAGTGCAGCTCTGGAGTATAATACAGGAGGTAACTCAGGATCAGTAATGTAATGTAATGTATGTACACAGCGACTGCACCAGCAGAATAGTGAGTGCAGCTCTGGAGTATAATACAGGAGGTAACTCAGGATCAGTAATGTAATGTAATGTATGTACACAGCGACTGCACCAGCAGAATAGTGAGTGCAACTCTGGAGTATAATACAGGAGGTAACTCAGGATCAGTAATGTAATGTAATGTATGTACACAGCGACTGCACCAGCAGAATAGTGAGTGCAGCTCTGGAGTATAATATACAATGTAACTCAGGATCAGTAATGTAATGTATGTACACAGTGACTGCACCAGCAGAATAGTGAGTGCAGCTCTGGAGTATAATACAGGAGGTAACTCAGGATCAGTAATGTAATGTATGTACACAGCGACTGCACCAGCAGAATAGTGAATGCAGCTCTGGAGTATAATACAGGAGGTAACTCAGGATCAGTAATGTAATGTATGTACACAGTGACTCCACCAGCAGAATAGTGAGTGCAGCTCTGGAGTATAATACAAGAGGTAACTCAGGATCAGTAATGTAATGTATGTACACAGCGACTGCACCAGCAGAATAGTGAGTGCAGCTCTGGAGTATAATACAGGAGGTAACTCAGGATCAGTAATGTAATGTATGTACACAGTGACTGCACCAGCAGAATAGTGAGTGCAGCTCTGGAGTATAATACAGGAGGTAACTCAGGATCAGTAATGTAATGTATGTACACAGTGACTGCACCAGCAGAATAGTGAGTGCAGCTCTGGAGTATAATACAGGAGGTAACTCAGGATCAGTAATGTATGTACACAGCGACTGCACCAGCAGAATAGTGAGTGCAGCAGTTAAAAAGTGGGACCCCCCCCCAATATTAGGTTCTCACCAGCCTCGGCCTTTAATAACAGATCTGACAGACCCTTCCTGTATCAGGCGCCTGATTCTGAGAATCTGTTGCTGTAATCCCCTTTCCATGGTGAAGGAACCTTCTGTGGGACCACACAAACAAAAACCATATGACAATATGTTTATGTGGTAATTGGATCAAGCATGGCTCCCTGGCATCTGAAAAGCACTTAGATGAAGAAAAGAAAACCCCAGCGAGGTAGAAGAGGGGCCAAGAGCGGCCCCCGAGTCAGCGGATCAAAGTGTAACCCTCAACACTCGGGGGGCGCGGGCTCCGCACGCTCTGTGACGGCCGCGACACCGGGGAACATTTGTTTTATAGATCTGCTGTTACCGAGTATAAACCACAGACATTTTCCAGGAGAGACTTGGGCAGGATCTGCCGGGAGATCAGATGGAAGGAAAACGGGGCCCATTATTAGGAGCATTAGCTCATGTGAGGCGCCGCTCGCTGCCAAGGAGAATTTTAAGAAAACCCCGCTGCCTACGAGGCACGTTCCAGAAGGTCGATCACGGCTGTCTGTGGAAAAGCGGAGGGGGGACACAGAACGGACCCTCAATACATGAGCAGGACACACCGGGCTCTTGTTATATAGGGTCTGCTTAAAGGGGTATTACATAAATATCACCAACTGGTGGTCTAAGAGCGCCTTCCCACCTGTACCCTTCCCAGATCTACAGAATGGAGCTTTGTCTGAGTGAGGCGTCTGACCGCCTGCGTGGTCCCTAACGCTTCTCTCCGACTGCCCCCATACACTTTTTATGAGCCCATTTGACCATCTCATGTTTATGGGGGTCTCACTGGAGGCTATTTCAAGGGTAAATGATGACCGGGCTGTTGGAAATTTAATGACCAATCTGTTTGTTTTCAGAGAGGAGAAGCCACTGCCGGAGCTGTGGCTCGGTGGCCCAAAAAAGTGAACCGAGCCGAGCGCTCATGTACAAGGGGTGGCATGTCTGATGACTGAACATGCGGCCGATGGATCATGTGTATGGGGCAGTCTGTCTGATGACTGAACATGGGGCCGATGGATCATGTGTATGGGGCAGTCTGTCTGGTGACTGAACATGCGGCCGATGGATCATGTGTATGGGGCAGCCTGTCTGGTAACAGAACGTGCGGCCGATGGATCATGTGTATGGGGCAGCCTGTCTGGTGACGGAACGTGCGGCCGATGGATCATGTGTATGGGGCAGTCTGTCTGGTGACTGAACATGCGGCCGATGGATCATGTGTATGGGGCAGTCTGTCTGGTAACAGAACGTGCGGCCGATGGATCATGTGTATGGGGCAGCCTGTCTGGTGACGGAACGTGCGGCCGATGGATCATGTGTATGGGGCAGTCTGTCTGGTGACTGAACATGCGGCCGATGGATCATGTGTATGGGGCATTCTGACTGGTGACGGCGCGTGCGGCCGATGGATCATGTGTATGGGGCAGTCTGTCTTGTGACGGAACATGCGGCCGATGGATCATGTGTATGGGGCAGTCTGTCTGGTGACGGAACGTGTGGCCGATGGATCATGTGTATGGGGCAGTCTGTCTGGTGACGGAATATGTGGCCGATGGATCATGTTTATGGGGCATTCTGTCTGGTGACGGAACGTGCGGCCGATGGATCATGTGTATGGGGCAGTCTGTCTGGTGACAGAACGTGCGCCCGATGGATCATGTGTATGGGGCATTCTGTCTGGTGACGGCGCGTGCGGCCGATGGATCATGTGTATGGGGCATTCTGTCTGGTGACGGAACGTGCGGCCGATGGATCATGTGTATGGGGCAGTCTGTCTGGTGACTGAACATGCGGCCGATGGATCATGTGTATGGGGCATTCTGACTGGTGACGGCGCGTGCGGCCGATGGATCATGTGTATGGGGCAGTCTGTCTTGTGACGGAACATGCGGCCGATGGATCATGTGTATGGGGCAGTCTGTCTGGTGACGGAACGTGCGGCCGATGGATCATGTGTATGGGGCAGTCTGTCTGGTGACTGAACATGCGGCCGATGGATCATGTGTATGGGGCATTCTGACTGGTGACGGCGCGTGCGGCCGATGGATCATGTGTATGGGGCAGTCTGTCTTGTGACGGAACATGCGGCTGATGGATCATGTGTATGGGGCAGTCTGTCTGGTGACGGAACGTGCGGCCGATGGATCATGTGTATGGGGCAGTCTGTCTGGTGACGGAACGTGCGGCCGATGGATCATGTGTATGGGGCAGTCTGTCTGGTGACTGAACATGCGGCCGATGGATCATGTGTATGGGGCATTCTGACTGGTGACGGCGCGTGCGGCCGATGGATCATGTGTATGGGGCAGTCTGTCTTGTGACGGAACATGCGGCCGATGGATCATGTGTATGGGGCAGTCTGTCTGGTGACGGAACGTGTGGCCGATGGATCATGTGTATGGGGCAGTCTGTCTGGTGACGGAATATGTGGCCGATGGATCATGTTTATGGGGCATTCTGTCTGGTGACGGAACGTGCGGCCGATGGATCATGTGTATGGGGCAGTCTGTCTGGTGACAGAACGTGCGCCCGATGGATCATGTGTATGGGGCATTCTGTCTGGTGACGGCGCGTGCGGCCGATGGATCATGTGTATGGGGCAGTCTGTCTGGTGACGGAACGTGCGGCCGATGGATCATGTATGTGGGACAGTTTGGTGACGGAACAGGTGGCCGATGGATCATGTGTATGGGGCACTATGTCTGGTGACAGAACATGCGGCCGATGGATCATGTGTATGGGACAGTCAGTCTGGTGACGAACATGTGGCCGATGGATCATGTGTGTGGGGCATTCTGTCTGGTGACGGAACATGTGGCCGATGGATCATGTGTATGGGGCACTATGTCTGGTGACAGAACGTGCGGCCGATGGATCATGTGTGTGGGGCAGTCTGTCTGGTGACGGAACATGTGGCCGATGGATCATGTGTATGGGGCACTATGTCTGGTGACAGAACGTGCGGCCGATGGATCATGTGTATGGGGCACTATGTCTGGTGACAGAACGTGCAGCCGATGGATCATGTGTATGGGGCAGTCTGTCTTGGTGACGGAACGTGCAGCCGATGGATCATGTGCAACAGACTGAATATTTGCAATCAGAACAAGAATTCTGGAGCCGTTGCCCCACAATGTGTCAGTAAGTTGAGAGCCGAGTTACTGGCATTTTACAGGCAGCACTGCCCCCTGCTGGGGATTGTGCGGTAATGCCCGAGTATAGACTGTCAGGCTCCAGGACACACAATCCTGAGACGGAGAAGCGAATACATCATCATCGTAGGGAGCGGAACAGGGAAAACATCTGCGCTGCTGATTTCGGCCACATTCACACATTGCGTTATTGCTGCGTTTTGTGAGAATCCGTTTTTGGTGCATAAACTGCAGGATCCTACTGTGTGTGACCGCTGCTGCATGATCCTCACCTCTCTGCTCTCCCATGGTGATCTCCAGCAGTGACCTCTCATCCCCAGAGGCTGCAGTATCGCTGTCTCTAGGACCCTGCGGCTTGGTCATGTGACCAGGTGACATCGCATGGACACATGGTGTCAGCGTCAAGTCCTCCAGCAGGTCCTGCAGCCTCAGTATGAGGGGAGATCACAACCGGAGCGCGGAGAGGTGAGTAAACAGAGCAGCCAAAAAACACCAGATAATGGACATGTCACTTCTTTTTATGGATCTGCTTTTCTGCCCAAAAAAGGGTCCGTAAAATGCACAGCGTGTGAATGCTAAACAGTGAAATACATTGACTTGTCTGGGACAGCAAATGTCCCCGTGTTCCACTGCGATTAGCGGATTCCGAAGGAACGCTACATAACGGTGCAATTATGCACCATGTGAATGCAGCCCGAGTCTAAACTGTCATACAACTGTAACAAACCCTCAGCTCTGAGGACTGTTTAATCCCTTCATCACCCGGCGATTTTTCTTTTCCGTTTTCCCTCCACTCCTTTCAGGGCCCATAAACTTTTTATTTTTCCGTCACTATAGACATAGGAGGGCTTGCTTTAATGTGGGACAAAATGTACTTTCAGGTGAAATTATTCATTTTACCATACAGTGTACAGGAAAACGGGAAAAAAAGAAGATTTTTGTGTACTCACCGTAAAATCCTTTTCTCCTAGCCTCTAATTGGGGGACACAGCACACACGGTCCTGTGTCCCCCAAAGAGGCAACAGAGAAAAAATCCAAGTGCGGTGAAATTGCAAAAAAAAAGTGCACTTTTTTTCGTTTTTTTATTCACTATATGTTCATTATAACACTGACGTGTAGGCATGATGTCTCAGGTCAGTACTATATGGTTGTATGGTAACACTGTTGTGTCAGTATGATGTCTCGGGTCAGTACTATATGGTAACACTGAGGTGTCGGTATGATGCCTCGGGTCAGTACTATATTGTAACACTGGCGTGTCGGTATGACGCCTTGGGTCAGTATTATATGGTAACACTGACATGTCGGTATGATGCCTGGGGTCAGTACTATATGGTAACATTGACATGTCGGCATGATGCCTCGGGTCAGTACTATATGGTAACACTGAGGTGTCGGTATGATGCCTCGGGTCAGTACTATATGGTAACATTGACATGTCGGTATGATGTCTAGGGTCAGTACTATATGGTAACACTGACGTGTCGGTATGATGCCTCGGGTCAATACTATATGGTAACACTGACGTGTCAGTATGATGCCACATGTTGGTACGAGTCTGTAGATACCAAACATGTCACTTTTACTGGTATCTAAGTGATAAAAATAAATTCAGAAGTTTAAAAAAAAAAAAAAAATAAATTAAAAATCGCACTTTTTGCGCCATGTTTTGCGCCCCGTAGTGTCCCCATTTTTCGGGATCTGGGGCGCTGTGATGGCTTGTTTTTTAAGTCTTGAGCTGACGTTTCTAATAATATCAATTGTGGGTTAACGCTCTATTTTGATCACCCATTATTGCGTTTTATTGCAATGTTGCGGCAACTAAAATAACGTAGTTTTGGCATTTGGACATTTATTTCCGTTACGCAGTTTACAGCTCTCATTAATTGATTATATATATTGATAGATTTGACATTTCTGAACACGGAGATACCAAACATGTATTTTTAACATTTTTTTAATACTTTTATTTTGAATGGGGGAAATGGGGGGGTGCTTTGAACTTTTTTTCAAAGTTTTAAAAACTTTATTTTCAAATTGACTCTTTATTTTACACAGCCGCATAGGGCGCCACAGTGCTGCACAGCATCCGATGGCTTGTGACAGGTCCTGATGAGCTGCAGCACATCGGGACCTGTCACATATGATCATTGTGAGTGGTTAGCAGCGCTTGCCTACCACTCACAGGAAGTGATCAGTGATAGCATGCGGGGGTCTCTGCAGGACCCCCTGGGCTATTATGTGACGGCCGGTGGTCCTGTGATCTTATCGCGCGATCTCCGATGCAGGCGAGAACAACGCGATCCCTGCCGCAGTGCCTTTGGATTGCGCTGTCAGTTAATGACAATGCAAGCCAAAGGGCTAACAGTTCCGATCAGATCACGGATCCAATCGGTGCTGTAAGCCTGACATCTCAGCTTATGAGATCAGCTGAGATGTCGGCGATATGATGTGAGCTCCACGCCAGACCTCACATCAAAGTGCGGGACACAACCTATGACGTGCATTTACATCATGGGTCGGGAAGGGGTTAACAAGAATTTTTCCATTTGCAGACAACTGAAATTAATACAATACTTTTTATCACACTTATTAACAGAACGCCTCCCCTATGATTAGGTACGAGGGGCTTTCCATTCCTCCAGCTCCCTTGCTGTGCTCGGCCGGTCTCGGACAATGAATGGCACGGAGGTTGAGTGTCCAGACTTCGACATGGACCTGGGATAGAAGCTGATTCTAGCAGAGACCTTTAATCCCCGGCTGATATACTCATCCTGGTGCTGAACACAGGAGGGGAGAGGCTCCTGCTGCAGCCAGAGACCAGTGAGGAGGAGGGAACTTGCACACCAATTACCGAATAAATTATTAATATGAGATTGTTGGGGTCCGACAACCGATCAACTGTTAAATCGCTGTTCTGCAATAACCAGCTGATCGTTATCCCACCAACCTCCTGTAGATAGGGGCGATATCCTGTGATCGAACCATAACCTCTAACCCTGGACACTTGGCTGTCACCTTGTGGTTTGGGACGCCCCGATACACACTGTCCTGACATACTATACATTACTCATATCCGGGCAGTACGCACCTTTTTCGGTCGCTCCGCTGTGTCTCCTTTGCTCTCCTTCCCTCTCAGCACATCGATGAAGTCTCTCTTTGACACCGACTGCATCATTTTACTCTTCTTCCTTTCCGAATGGCCGGCTTCTTTTATCTTCTGCTTCACGTTACCCTGATGGGTTTTTACAGCATTGAATAACTGTACGACGCCTCTGCGGGGAGAGAAGACAGATAAGTGGTTAAAGCAGGAGTTCTGGGTGCACGTACTAATGTGACCGGCGTCCTATGCAAGTCTCATCCGTGTGACCAGCGTCCTATACAATAAATACTTATTCAGAAACAAACTAAATACAATTGATGCAATTTTATCCAAAAAGTACAAACATTTTTTTTATTTAGAGCAAATAGTTAAACACACAGACAAAACAGGTAAACCTCAAACAAGGAGGTGGTGGACAATGTTAATAATCCAGGCAGTGTCTTAACATTACAAGCAATATACAGAGTTTTATAGTAGTAAAAGAAGACTATTATACAAGTCTGATACACAATAAATGATCACAGATAACACTACAATAATTGTCAATAGGGCAATAAGCCCTAGTAGTGAGTTGATTACTGGCCTATCACTAAGAATAAGAGAAGATTAAACTGGCCAGGAGTAACTTCATCATAGTCTGATTATTACATATGATCCACCTATTATGAACAGTGCACAGTATAAGATATGGGATAAAGAACCCTCTCATACAGAGGCCCCGTGAGACAGGAAAGAGATAATGTGAACAGACTAAAGCCCTCGTCACACATAGCGAGATCACTGTTTGGTCACAGGTTTTGTGACGTAACAGTGATCTCGCTATGTTTGACACGTAGCAGCGACCGGGCCCCCGCTGTGACATCACCGATAGTGTCGGAATGGCCTGGACCATTTTTTGATCGTCGGGTTCCCGCTGGGCAGCATGCATCGGTGTGTTTGACGCCTTAACAACGACCTCATTGGCGACAGAACTCAGCCACATAGGACTGAGTCGTCAGACTAGCTGCTGTGTGACAGGGTCCCAACGACCGCCGAGGTGGTTATACGGGTCGCCGTATCATTACTGTGTCGTTCAGCAGATCTGTCTGTTTGACATCTCACCAGCGATCACGTAGCGACGTTCCAGCGATCCTTACCAGGTCGTATTGTCGCCGGGATCACTGGAACGTCGCCAAGTGTGATGGGACCCCAAGTCTTCACTATAATGTACACACAAAAAGCAAACCAAATAAAGTCTATAATTGTTCAATACTAATGTTACAGTATTTACTGTATAAGATGTGAACAATGGATGTATGGCGCCCTATACAAGCCTCATCCGTGTAACCGGCTCCCTATACAAGCCTCATCCGTGTAACCGGCTCCCTATACAAGCCTCATCCATGTAACCGGCGCCCTATG
Source organism: Allobates femoralis (assembly GCA_033576535.1). Taxonomy (NCBI): domain Eukaryota; kingdom Metazoa; phylum Chordata; class Amphibia; order Anura; family Aromobatidae; genus Allobates; species Allobates femoralis. The sequence goes on along the minus strand of JARQOC010000001.1, from coordinate 599,088,744 downwards.
CAAGCCTCATCCGTGTGACCGGCGCCCTATGCAAGCCTCATCCGTGTAACCAGTGCCCTATAAAAGCCTCATCCGAATGACTGACACCTTATACAAGCCTCATCTGTGCAACAGGCACCCTATACAAGCCTCATCTGTGTGACTGGCGCCGTATACAAACCTCACCTGTGTGATTGACACCCTACACAAGCCTCACCCGTGTGACTGGCACTCTACACAAGCCTCACCCATGTGACCGGTGCCCTATACAAGCCTCACCCGTGTGACTGGCGCCCTACACAAGCCTCATCCGTGTGAGTAGTTATAGCGAAATGGGTATCTGAAGAGGATTGACACCCAGCAGTTAATGGTTAAATTCTGTGTCACTACACAAAGATGACAACCTGGCATATCAAACAGTAATTGCACTCCTGAACAGGACCTCTCCAGGGGGCCTTCCTATGAGTAATGGAAATATTTCACACTTTTGGGAAGCTTCAAGCAGATCAACAGATAGCAGTAATGACCAAGAAATTGTAGTAAGAGAAGACCAGGAACATTTGAAAATCATGTATGCATGGCTAAATTAGTGAGAGGTCCAATCACAGACCCAGAATATTGAGATCCAAGGGTGTGCTATAAACTCGCCTCATGCCAAACCCTATAAGAACTCATGCAAGCCACGAGTTCTTTGTTCACAGATTGAGGGTCAGCTGAGCTGACTGTGATCCATATTTAATCTTCCCTCAGGAAAAGCAGAATAACATTGGACTGCAAAGTTTAGATATTTCTGTAAGTTTCTCCCTTTTATTTTATAACTGTTTTGCATATTTGTATGTAACTTTTTATTTCCATTTTTTATATATATCTTTTTATTGTAAGCACTGTACTGTTATATTAAAAGCTTAAAATTTTAATAAGTTTGAACCTTGTATTCTCTAAAAAGAACCCATAACCCTAGGAAGTACGTGATCCTGTTGATTGTCTGACAGTCTTAGTTCATGGAACCCATTGCCCCTTTATGTTCGGTGAGTGGTGGCAGCGTGTGTGTGAAGTGGGGTGCGCGGTTTGTCAGGGTGTGATTTATGCTCATTTTCAGCATAGGACAGAGGTCGAGTGCTGGACTGAGTGAGAGGAGATGGGTTGCTCCTGCAAGGGTTAATCTAAGTTACGTGCTGAGAAGTGGGTATGTGACAGTGGTTGTTTCATCAGTATTTTACCTCTGTGCTGTCCCACCTTTATTATTGGGGTCTGCTGCAACTTGTACTACATTCTAACCTGATTTTTTTCTGTTTTATTTTTTGCAGACCCCATATTTGTCAGTAGGCAGAATACCCCTTCAATTTCATGTAAATTGATCTGCCACGACGGTCGTGGACAATTGTCAGCGTGCTGTTTATTTTTTCACAAAAATACGGTTGTGTGAACTTGGCCTTAAGGGAATATGTCAGCAGGCTTTTGTTACAGCATTTTAAAGTAGCATAATGTAGGGACAGAGACCCTGATTCCAGCAATATGTCATTTACTGGGCTGCTTTCTGTAGTATTCATAAATTCCATTTCCTCTGCTGCAGACGTAGCAAAGTGCAGTATGCCAGGCTTTGTGTAACCCTGCCCACACTGATTGGCCGCTTTCTGCCTATGCACAGAGAAAGCACCTAGTGTCATGATTATGGAGAACTACTTAGCAGCAGGTTTACAAGTCCTCCAATTATAATCTCCTACTGATAACAGTGATTTTTATCATAACTTCAACAAAACAGCTCAGTAAGTGACACATCACTGGAATCAGGGTCTCTGCCCCTACATTATGCAGTGCGACAAAAACCTGCAGACAGATTCCCTTTAAAGAATTGAGTAAAATGGATGGCTGAGAAGTAGTCAAGCTCATCTAAATAAATACAGAATTCTAATGATATAAGAAGTGGAGCCCACCGGGGCCCCTGCGGACCCTCACCTGGTGCAGATATTTCTTGGCAGGACACACACAGATATCTGCACATTTTCCTATTAAACACAATTTTTCGGCGATTTCTTGTCACACAAATCCTTAGACTAGACTGTGTCGGATGTGAAAAAAAAACCTCCATTACTGCACCGAGATTGCGCTCTGTATACAAACCCTTCAATATCAGTTATAAAAAAATACAAAAAAGAAAAATGTTGGTGATTTTTACCGTGTGGCGATCCTCTGCAGGCTCCTCTCGGCCTCCCGATCTTTCACCACATCACTCTTCACTCTGCACATCATCTCCCATTGTCGTTTTTTATCAATCTATGACACAAAAGTGAAGATGTAAAAAACATGGGAGAAGCCTGAAGCGGCCGATCATAAGGCCACACGCACATGTTGAGTATTTGGTGAGTTTTTTACCTCAGTATTTGTAAGGCCTCGTGCACACGCTGAGTATTTGGGGAGTTTTTACCTCAGTATCTGTAAGGCCTCGTGCACACGATGAGTATTTGGGGAGTTTTTACCTCAGTATTTGTAAGGCCTCGTGCACACACTGAGTACCGTATATACTCGTGTATAAGCCGACCCGTGTATAAGCCGACCCCCCTACTTTTGCCCCAAAACCTGGGAAAACCTATTGACTCATGTATAAGCCGAGGGTGGACCCCAGCACAGGTATACAGCCCCCAGCAGTGTGGTATACAGGCCCCCCCAGTGGTACACAGGCCTCCCCAGTGGTACACAGGCCTCCCCAGTGGTACACAGGCCTCCCCAGTGGTACACAGGCCTCCCCAGTGGTACACAGGCCTCCCCAGTGGTACACAGGCCTCCCCAGTGGTAGTATATAGCAGCCTTGCTGCTGCACACCTGTAAAGTAAGATGTCAGTATACTTATCGCTGCCGCCGCTGCCGCTGCTCGGTCACCGCGCTCCTCCGGGTCTTCATGCTTTCTTCTCCGGCGCACAGGAAATGACGTCATTGTTCGAGCGCCGGAGAAGGAAGCATGAAGACCCGGAGGAGCGCGGTGACCGAGCAGAGGCAGCAGCGATAAGTATACTGACATCTTACTTTACAGGTGTGCAGCAGCAAGGGGGGCCCTGGATACCACGGGGGGGCTGTATACAGCTGGGGCTACCGTATATACTCGTGTATAAGCCGAGGGGGGACTTTTCAGCACATTTTTTGTGCTGAAAAACTTGGCTTATACACGAGTATATACGGTATTTGGTGGGTTTTTACCTCAGTATTTGTAAGGCCTCGTGCACACATTGTGTATTTGGTGAGTTTTTTACCTCAGTATCTGTAAGGCCTCGTGCACATGCTGAGTATTTGGGGAGTTTTTACCTCAGTATTTGTAAGGCCTCGTGCACACACTGAGTACCGTATATACTCGTGTATAAGCCGACCCGTGTATAAGCCGACCCCCCTACTTTTGCCCCCAAAACCTGGGAAAACCTATTGACTCATGTATAAGCCGAGGGTGGACCCCAGCACAGGTATACAGCCCCCAGCAGTGTGGTATACAGGCCCCCCCAGTGGTACACAGGCCTCCCCAGTGGTACACAGGCCTCCCCAGTGGTACACAGGCCTCCCCAGTGGTACACAGGCCTCCCCAGTGGTACACAGGCCTCCCCAGTGGTACACAGGCCTCCCCAGTGGTAGTATATAGCAGCCTTGCTGCTGCACACCTGTAAAGTAAGATGTCAGTATACTTATCGCTGCCGCCGCTGCCGCTGCTCGGTCACCGCGCTCCTCCGGGTCTTCATGCTTTCTTCTCCGGCGCACAGGAAATGACGTCATTGTTCGAGCGCCGGAGAAGGAAGCATGAAGACCCGGAGGAGCGCGGTGACCGAGCAGAGGCAGCAGCGATAAGTATACTGACATCTTACTTTACAGGTGTGCAGCAGCAAGGGGGGCCCTGGATACCACGGGGGGGCTGTATACAGCTGGGGCTACCGTATATACTCGTGTATAAGCCGAGGGGGGACTTTTCAGCACATTTTTTAAGCTGAAAAACTTGGCTTATACACGAGTATATACGGTATTTGGTGAGTTTTTACCTCAGTATTTGTAAGGCCTTGTGCACACGCTGTGTATTTGGTGAGTTTTTACCTCAGCATTTGTAAGGCCTCGTGCACACGCTGAGTATTTGGTGAGTTTTTTACCTCAGGATTTGTAAGGCCTCGTGCACATGCTGAGTATTTGGTGAGTTTTTACCTCAGGATTTGTAAGTCAGAAGTGGAACAGAGAACAAGTATAATAGAAACACGTCACCACTTCTGTATTTATCACCCCCTCCTGGTTTTAGCTACAAATCCTGAGGTAAAAAACTCACCAAATACTCAGTGTGTGCACGAGGCCTTACAGATACTGAGGTAAAAACTCACCAAATACACATGTGAATGGGTGCTAAGGGGTCATGCTGTAATCTTGCCTCATATCAGATACAAGGAGCCAAACTGAAAATAATAGGTGACCAAATAGGAAAAGGTTTTCTCTGCGGGAAAACATTCAATGAAGTGCAATGTAGAACGTTTTGTGGGGTGAGGGGCAAGTTTGGACCCCTTTTATTGTAGAGTTGTCAAACGGTTGCAGTCATTCATTTCTGGTGGAAGAAGGTGGTGATTCAAAGATTCTGGGTCGGTGAGGGAAAATATGGGGTCAGCGAGGGGGGGTCGCCCAGGGGTCAGCGAGGGGGGGGTCGCCCAGGGGTCAGCGAGGGGGGGGGTCGCCCAGGGGTCAGCGAGGGGGGGGGTCGCCAGGGGTCAGCGAGGGGGGGGGGTCGCCCAGGGGTCAGCGAGGGGGGGGGGGTCGCCCAGGGGTCAGCGAGGGGGGGGGGGTCGCCCAGGGGTCAGCGAGGGGGGTCGCCCAGGGGTCAGCGAGGGGGGTCGCCCAGGGGTCAGCGAGGGGGGTCGCCCAGGGGTCAGCGAGGGGGGTCGCCCAGGGGTCAGCGAGGGGGGTCGCCCAGGGGTCAGCGAGGGGGGTCGCCCAGGGGTCAGCGAGGGGGGTCGCCCAGGGGTCAGCGAGGGGGGTCGCCCAGGGGTCAGCGAGGGGGGTCGCCCAGGGGTCAGCGAGGGGGGTCGCCCAGGGGTCAGCGAGGGGGGTCGCCCAGGGGTCAGCGAGGGGGGTCGCCCAGGGGTCAGCGAGGGGGGTCGCCCAGGGGTCAGCGAGGGGGGTCGCCCAGGGGTCAGCGAGGGGGGTCGCCCAGGGGTCAGCGAGGGGGGTCGCCCAGGGGTCAGCGAGGGGGGTCGCCCAGGGGTCAGCGAGGGGGGTCGCCCAGGGGTCAGCGAGGGGGGTCGCCCAGGGGTCAGCGAGGGGGGTCGCCCAGGGGTCAGCGAGGGGGGTCGCCAGGGGTCAGCGAGGGGGGTCGCTCAGGGGTCAGCGAGGGGGGTCGCTCAGGGGTCAGCGAGGGGGGTCGCCCAGGGGTCAGCGAGGGGGGTCGCCCAGGGGTCAGAGAGGGGGGTCGCCCAGGGGTCAGAGAGGGAGTCGCCCAGGGGTCAGAGAGGGAGTCGCCCAGGGACAGAGAGGGAGTCGCCCAGGGGTCAGCGAGGGAGTCGCCCAGGGGTCAGCGAGGGAGTCGCCCAGGGGTCAGCGAGGGAGTCGCCCAGGGGTCAGCGAGGGAGTCGCCCAGGGGTCAGCGAGAGGGAGTCGCCCAGGGGGTCAGCGAGAGGGAGTCGCCCAGGGGTCAGCGAGAGGGAGTCGCCAGGGACAGAGAGGGAATCGCCTAGGGACAGAGAGGGACTCGCCTAGGGTCAGCGATGTCTCACGGGACCTTAGACTTTGGGACAGGATAGGACTTCTGTGCGGGAGGAGGAAGCATCCTTTGCCCTGGGAAGGAACTGACTAATCAGGATAAATTTATTCCCAAATAATATCCCCTCTGCATATAAATAGGGGCCGCCCTCCTCTTGTTCCCCCTGTGATGAAGTCAAGTCCCTCCATTGCCACAGGGTGAAGCTTGTTTGTAGAAAAGCCGAGCTCCCAGGTGAAGACTGAGTGTTGTACTATTGTCAAAAGTCTTGGAATAAGGAAGACGGCACTCACCGGTCTGTTGCTGTGCTTTTATTCAGGGTGCAATATTCACATGGTGCAGGGTGGGGGGGTATAGCTGAGGTGACCTCAGGGAAGACACAGGAAGGAAAGTCCTGAATTACACACAACTACATCATGGTCTTTTCAAGGCATCAGGCACAATTGTGTCCGATGCCTGCCTGTTCCTACCTTCTTGTGGCTGCGTGTAAATGTACCATAAGGGTATATATAGTTAGGAGTGTTGCATTATATGGAAAAGCAGCAATACACTCACAGACCTGACCTATCGCTATAGTACATAGGCAGCCATTTATCTGAACAGTCATGTAATACTAATACATGTAACATTCGTTTTGTAGTGGTGGCTGCTGGGGAAGTCTCCAGCTGGCTGTGGTTCCTCAACCTACACTGATCAGCAGATTTCCTTCTCTACTTCAGTTGCTCCAAAAATGGAGAAAAAAAACAAAAAAAAAAAAAAAACGACCATCTCGGGGGTCTCTTGCTATTTCCACTATTCCAGGGCTGTGAAGTCGGAGTCCATTTTGGGTGGAGTCGGATTCAGGGAAATCAAGGAGTTTGGCTTATGGCATAGACCTAAATCCAGGACCGCAGGGCGCAGACCTAAATCCAGGACCGCAGACCTAAATCCAGGACCGCAGACCTAAATCCAGGACCGCAGACCTAAATCCAGGACCGCAGGGCGCAGACCTAAATCCAGGACCGCAGACCTAAATCCAGGACCGCAGACCTAAATCCAGGACCGCAGACCTAAATCCAGGACCGCAGGGCGCAGACCTAAATCCAGGACCGCAGGGCGCAGACCTAAATCCAGGACCGCAGGGCGCAGACCTAAATCCAGGACCGCAGGGCGCAGACCTAAATCCAGGACCGCAGGGCGCAGACCTAAATCCAGGACCGCAGGGCGCAGACCTAAATCCAGGACCGCAGGGCGCAGACCTAAATCCAGGACCGCAGGGCGCAGACCTAAATCCAGGACCGCAGGGCGCAGACCTAAATCCAGGACCGCAGGGCGCAGACCTAAATCCAGGACCGCAGGGCACAGACCTAAATCCAGGACCGCAGGGCGCAGACCTAAATCCAGGACCGCAGGGCGCAGACCTAAATCCAGGACCGCATGAGTTGAAGGTTTGGAGTACTGACTCCACATTCCTAATTCTGATCCCCAAATGCTTTACTACTAGCTTTACCCTTAGCGCAGGCAGCTTTATCTAAGGTTGCTGCTCACCTGTTCCTTTTTCTCCAGCCGCTCCTTCTTGTCTTTTTCCTTCTCCTTTTGCAGCGTTTTGCTTTTCACCAGGATGGTGCTGGACTTGTCCGACGGAATATTCTTGTTCAGGATTTTAGCCATGGCGTCCGCCCAGCCTTTATTAGGGTCATCGGACTCAACCTGGTCGTTGGTTTCATCGTCGGATACATCAGACTCATCTCCTCCATCGGAGGGAAGACTCTCATCACCAAAATCTGAGTCGTCAGAACCTAAAGGGACATTTTATATTAATAGATATATGGACAGTAATGTAAATTAATGCAGCAGAGAGGATGATGGGAGCTTTCCTTCTACCATAAAAGTCCTATAAGCCAGTATTGGAGAAATAGCGACCTCTAGAGGAAGCTCAGAACCCTACATCATGTAGATTCAATGTAACAAACCTGTAACACAGGAGAGAGAGGACTGTGCTGCTACTTCTGTATTCAGCTTATGGTCTATTATCTATACCGGTGTATAAAAATCTATTGGACTCAAAATAGAAACAAGATCAAAGAAAATTGAACAATAATTCATTAAAACTCAGAGGCCCTGATGATTGTGTCCTTTGTGGAATCAGTCTCCACATTTTAGGAAGTTTTAGCTTTTGCGTCAGTTTTACTTTTTTGTTTTTTAGTCTTTTGACGACTCAGCTTTCATTATCCAGATGCTTCATCCTAACTCAAAGTTTTTAAAGGGAACCTGTCAGCTGGGTTATGCCCCCCAGCTAGCACTATCTGTCCCTGAAGCTTCATAGTCCTATTCTAATCATCCCTGTCTGAGCTCATAGTGGAATGTTATAGGTCAGGGGTGGGGAACCTTTTCTCTGCAAAGGGCCATTTGGAAATTTAGAATATCATTCGCGGGCCGTATAAATTTATTAACTTAAAAAACATTGCTAAACTTACATATACAACACAAAGAATAACAAATGAGGTGACCCCATGTGATTAAAGGTGTACAAATACTACTCCACTAATGTAAAAATTATACGTAAATACCACAAAGTTAATCACATCAATTTTTTTCTTCAAAAACACGCAATGTGTAGGTAAGGACAGGTATATAAATACACTATCACATGATTTTTATCTCCCTCCCTTGGCTATGTTTCTGGATGCAGCTCCTTCTTATACTGCTGACAGTTTTCATCCCTGCACAGCCGACGATCACAGAGCAGACACTTTATTTATTTACTTATCTGACACCTTTAGATTTACTCACGGACTTCCCGAGGTGGAGGAATTGTTTATTTAAGATAAGCAGGAGGTCCTCCCGGGAGCTGAGCTGGACAGTGCAGAGGCTCCTGCTTCACAGAACGCCTCACGCTGACCATGTTTCAGGTCGGAGACAATTCCGGCACGCACCGCTGATTTAAAGGGACCGCGCTACAAATAAAAGCAAAGTAGCCACGGCCGGATCAGGTAACATGGCGAGCCGGACGTTCCCCACCCCTGTTATAGGTGGAAAAAAAACATTTATACACTTAGGGTACCATTATACGTCGCAACATTGCATGCAATTTCACTGGCAATTTGCTGCTTGCAGTGAAATCATGGACACATTGTTACATTTGTACACGGCAACAAAATAGAACAATGTGTCCATGATTTCACTGCAAGCAGCAAATTGCCAGTGAAATTGCATGCAATGTTGCGACGTGTACCGGTACCCTTACATTTTCTCATGTAAATTAGGCAGTGACTACACCTTGGAGGATGTAGTCTTTCTGCCAGATTAATAGTTAATTAATGGAAAACTTCTCTGTATAAAGGACCTGAGTGATGTTCTGATCATGTGACCATATTGGGTGGAGCTAAGCAAAGCTGTGCTTTGAAGACTTAGCTCCGCCTATTGTAGTCACATAATTGTGACATCACACAGGTCCCGCATGTTCTGAAATGTTAACTATTAACCTGCCAGAGTAACTACATCCTCCAAGGTGTAGACTGACTGCCTCATTTACATAAGAAAATGTAAGGGTATAACTTTTTTTTTTTCACCTATAACATTACGCTATGAGCTCAGACAGGGATGATTAGACTAGTACTATAAAAAAGAGAATTTTGTTTACGTACCGTAAATTCTTTTTTCTTTAATCATCAATGGGAGACCCAGACAATGGGGTTTAGGGCACTGCCCTCCGGAGGTCACACTAGGTACTACAAGTTTGTAGACACCGCCTCCTCCGCTTATAAACCCCTACCGCAGGGAACATCCTCAGTTTGGTCCATAAGCTGCGAGGAGACAAATAAACCACACCCGAAACGTCGGGAAGAAAACCGTGTACAAACGGCTCAACAACCCGGATAACACTGTCCCAACAGGGAACAGATCAAATGCAAAACATGCAACGGAACAACTGGGTGGGTGCTGGGTCTCCCATTGATGATTAAAGAAAAAAGAATTTACGGTACGTAAACAAAATTCTCTTTTTTCTGGTCATCATAATGGGAGACCCAGACAATGGGGATGTCCTAAAGCAATACCCCAGGGCGGGAATAGTTCCTCAAAAGACGGATAACACATGGTCCCCCTTAAAGGTGGGCAACCGCCGCCTGGAGGACCCGCCTGCCCAAACTAGCATCTGCAGAGGCATGGGCATGCACCATATAGTGCTTAGAGAATGTGTGCAGGCTGGACCAGGTGGCAGCCTGACACACCTGTAGAGCCGAAGCTCGATGTCGCAAAGCCCAGGAGGCACCGACAGCTCTGGTAGTGAGCCTTCAATCCCACCGGGAGAGGCAGACCCGCAGAACGGTAGGCCTCTTGAATGGGAGCCTTGATCCATCTGGCCAAGGTTGACTTCGATGCCGCGGACCCCTTACAGCGACCTGCCGTAAGGACAAATAATGAATCCGAACTCCGGAAGGAGGCAGTCCTGGACACATAAATGCATACAGCCCTCACTAGATCCAGAGTATGGAGGTCGCGCTCAACCTGATGAACGGGAGCGGGACAAAATGATGGGAGAACAATCTCCTGGTTCAGGTGGAAAGTGGAAACCACCTTTGGCAAAAATTCTGGCCGCGGGCGCAACACCACCCTGTCTTGGTGAACCACCAGAAAGGGCGACTTGCACGAAAGTGCAGCCAATTCTGAGATCCTTCTCAGAGACGTAATTGCCACCAGAAAGACCACCTTCTGGGACAAACGAGAGAGGGAAATGTCTCTCAGTGGCTCAAACGGCGGTCTCTGTAGTGCCGCCAGGACCATGTTCAGGTCCCAAGGGTCCAGAGGTCGCCTGTAAGGCGGAACCACCCGAGACACCCCCTGCAGAAATTGACGGACCTTCGGAAGGAGCGCCAAGCGCCTGTCAAACAGCACTGAAAGAGCTGATACTTGACCCTTCAGGGAGCTGAGGGATAAGCCCAACTCCAAACCCGACTGTAGGAAAGCCAACAACGTCGGGATGGACAAGGGCCACGGAGACCTGTCACCCGAGGCACACCAAGTAAAAAAGATTTTCCACGTTCTGTGGTATATCTTCCTGGATACGGGCTTCCTGGCCCGATTCATAGTGGCCACCACGGTAGGAGAGAATCCCCTGGATGTTAGCAGCCAGGCCTCAAGAGCCATGCAGTCAATCTGAGGGCCCTGGAATTGAGGTGGAAGAATGGCCCCTGCGCGAGAAGATCTGCGCGTTCTGGAAGAGCCCACCCGTGTCCGCCTGACAGTTGCCACAGGTCCGGATACCAGGACCTCCTGGGCCAATCTGGTGCCACTAGAATGGCTACTCTGCATTCCGTCCTGATTTTCCACAGGACCCTGGGAATCAGAGCCAGAGGCGGGAACACATATGGTAGATGGAAGCTGGACCAACTCAGGATCAGGGCGTCTGCCCCCAGAGACTGAGGATCCCAGGATCTCGCCATGTATTGCGGCACCTGATGATTCAGCCGCGAGGCCATCAGATCCACGTCCGGAGTGCCCCATTTTCTGCAGATGTCCCGGAAGACGTCTGGATGAAGAGACCACTCTCCGGCGTCCATCCCCTGTCGGCTCAGGTAGTCGGCCTCCCAGTTCTCGACCCCTGGGATGTGAACTGCGGAGATCAGGCAGTCGTTGTCCTCCACCCAAGATAGAATGCGGTGGACCTCGGCGAGGGCCTGAGCACTTCTGGTCCCTCCCTGATGGTTTATATACGCGACGGCCGTCGCGTTGTCGGTCTGAACCCGGATGGGCTGTCCTGACAGGAACTTCTGAAACGCCAGGAGCGCCAGATAGACCGCCTTGATCTCCAGGACGTTGATCTGCAACGTCGACTCCAACTGAGTCCAGAGGCCTTGAGCCCTGTGGTGTAAGAACACCGCGCCCCAGCCCTTCAGACTGGCGTCGGTGGTCACCACTAACCATGACGGTTTGAGGAAGGACCGTCCCCGTGACAAATGACTTGGCTGAAGCCACCACTTCAGGGAATCCCTGGTCGGTTGGGAAAGTGTCACCAGCCGATTCAGAGAGATCGTCCTCTTGTCCCATTTGCGGAGAACCTCCAGCTGGAGAGGACGGAGGCGAAATTGTGCAAAAGGCACTGCCTCTATTGCCGCTACCATGCGCCCCACCAGCTTCATCAAGACCCGTAGGGATGATTGTGGTGACAGGAGGACCGCTTGCACTCCTGATTGGATCGCCATCTGTTTGACTCGTGGCAGAGACACTAGGGCTGAGTCCGTGTGGAAGTCCATGCCCAGATACGTCAGTGACTGGGTCGGAACCAGGGTCGACTTCTGGATATTGAGAAGCCACCCAAACTGTTCCAGAGACTTCATGGTTACCTCCAAGCTTTGTTGACAAAGGTGTTCCGATGGCGCCCTGACCAGCAGGTCGTCCAGATAGGGTATTACGGCGTGCCCCTGCACGTGCAGGAGAGCCATCATGGAGGCCATCACTTTTGTGAACACCCGCGGTGCCGAGGCCAGCCCGAACGGTAGCGCCACAAATTGGAAGTGTTCTTCCCCCACTGCGAATCTCAACCATCGCTGATGAGCCGGCGCAATGGGCACGTGAAGGTAAGCGTCTCGTATATCTATCGACGCTAGGAAGTCCCCCTGTGACACAGCCGCGATCACGGAGCGCAGTGATTCCATACGGAACTTCCGAACCAACACGTGACGGTTGAACAACTTTAGGTCCAGAACCGGGCGGAAGGAACCGTCCTTCTTTGGGACAATGAAGAGGTTGGAGTAAAAACCCCGAAACCTCTCCCCGGAAGGCACCGGGACCACTACTCCGTCCCTGCGGAGACCCTCCAACACCAGGTAAAAAGCCTGAGCCTTTTCTGGGGAGGGGACCGACCGATGGAATCGGGGTATCGGCTTTGACGTCAGCTCTATCCTGTAACCTCGCGAGACCACGTCTCGAACCCACTGATCTTGAACGTGAAGCAGCCACCTGTCCTGAAAACGAGACAGGCGGCCCCCCACCTGTGGGGAGGCAGGAAGGGAGAGCGAGTCATGTGGAGGCGGGTTTGGGGCGGCAGCCGCTGCCCCCGCCGGCTTCTTTGGACGACTCTTAGAGCGCCACTGAGAAGCGGGCTTTCCCCCTCGGTCCGTGCGAGCGGACGGTGCTGATGACTGTGAGCTGGAACGAAAGGACCACTGCTTTGGGTTCCTTTTAACGGTGTACCGTGGCTTAGGTTTATTCTGCGGGATCTTAGACTCAGCAGAATCCTTTATCAGCTTGTCCAGTTCGGTGCCAAAAAGCCTGTCACCAGAGAACGGAAGATTCTGCAAAATCTTCTTAGATGTGGCATCTGAGTCCCAAAGACGCAGCCACAACAACCTGCGGATCGCAATAGCATTGGCCGAAGCCACAGCTGAGCGAGTGGCAGTTTCCAAAGTCGCCGTCCTGGCGTAGTCCGCATAGGCCTTTGCCCTCTCGGTAAGCGCCAGTACCTCTGGACTGGACCTTGCCAGGTCAGTGATACCATCCAAGCAGGTAGTAATCGCTTGTAAGGTCCAAACCGTGGCAAAATTAGGGGCGAAGGAAGACCCCACCGCCTCATATGAAGACTTGGCGAGTTGCTCGACCTGTCTATCAGTTGCATCCTTCAGCGAGGAGCTATCAGAGGCAGAGAAAAGGGAGCGTGCAGCAATCCTGGTCATGGAAGCGTCCACCTTCGGGGACTGCGACCACTCCTGAAGCACCTCCTGGGAGAAGGGGAAGCGATTGTCCTTGGGTTTACGGACATAACGCCGCCCAGGATGTAACCTGGGAGCTCTAACCACCCTTCCAAAGTTAGTGTGGTCCATGAAGGAACCACTTGGTCTAGCCTCTGGCCGCAGCCATTGATAGACCTCTTTCGGGTGTACCGTCACCTCCTCAGGGGGTGTCACGAGACGTAAGGTCTCGTTGATAGAGGACACCAAATCCTCCACCCCGTCTGGTGGTTCAGACACAGACACAGACCCGAAAGTCGAACCCCCATCATCGTCCTCACCATCAGAGGAACGCTCCTCCTCAGAGAGAGCCTGGGGCTCGGGTGACTCCTCACGACGAGCCCGCTTAAGGGGTCTCACAGCAGAAGAGGGAGACGCCCGGGGGTAGCTGGAAGGAGTAGCTGGGCCTTCCAGCCTCCTATTAAGTGCCTCCAGGGACTGCGACATGGAGGACAGCTGGGACAACAGAGATTCATTGATCTTATTCTGAGTTTCCCATGGCCCTGGGATCACCTGAACCTCAGGGTACAGCACCGGAGCTGCTGTCTCAGCAGTGTCAGTCCGGGCCTCTGGGCGTCCGCAGTTATTGCAGGACCCCTCCACCAGTGTCCCATTGCATGTAGCACAGGTAATGGTGGCATCTGCCGCCTTAGCAGCCCGCTTCCTAGCTGAGGACATCGCCACAGTAGGGGAAAATAAGCCAAATTGTACAACCAAAACCGGGATCCCGGTGGCTTACCGACCGCAGCAAAGCGGTAGGAGGAAGCGGTGTGTGTGTGTGACCTCCGCGCGAGTTTCCGGTCTCCCCTGGAGTGCAGGCGCACGCTGCAGACAGATCCCAGCCGGGAAGTGAGGGGTAAAGATGGCCGCCGACAGTGAAAACGTGGGCGGCGCCGAAAACACGCGGGAGCACACACACACGCCCATCGATGACGTCACCGCACGGGCTGCTTCCCATCCTCCAAGCAGCCTCAGTATGAAGGCGCCAGAGCCCGCAGCGCGGGAAGTAGTGTGAAAACACAACATACAGACTGCATGCACAAATAAACATCCGCAGCCTACAGCCTCAGCCCCTGTGACACACAGGGCGGTCAGCCAGGGTGACCCCAGCACAGGGTACACCTCCAGATCCGCGGACCCGAGAATAACGCGCGGTCTGAGTGTCAGGACACATAAAGTGTCAGACACTACCCCCAGGCACACAGGAGACACAGAGTGCCTCAGTGCCGGTCCGGTCTGTAAGCACCATTTAGGGAGGCCTCGGACGGGGGTTCAGCGCCAGTCCGGAGTGTAAGCACCATTTAGGGAGGCCTCGGACTGGGCTGGCTCCAGTCCGGTCTGTAAGCACCATTTAGGGAGGCCTCGGACGGAGCGGAGCTGTGCAAGGCTCCTATCTCCCACTCTCCAGAGCCCCCCAGAGAGGGATGGAAAGGAGCGCGACAGCGTACCGGGAGAACACAAAGTGTCCAGGCTCTAGGCCCTCCGGTACCTCCACCTGCGTGTTCCACGAGGGTGAGCGGGGAGGCTGTCGCAGGTCCCGACCGGAACCATTTTACCTTGTCTTCAGACGCCATCACGTAAGCTGTGAGAATGCTGTGAAGTGCAAGCATAGCGTGATCCTCCGAGCACACTAAGTTTAAAACTGAGGATGTTCCCTGCGGTAGGGGTTTATAAGCGGAGGAGGCGGTGTCTACAAACTTGTAGTACCTAGTGTGACCTCCGGAGGGCAGTGCCCTAAACCCCATTGTCTGGGTCTCCCATTATGATGACCAGAAAAGTACAGCTACAGACAGTGATAGCTGGAAAGGGGGGCATAAACTAGCTGACAGGTTCCCTGTAAAACTTATTTATAGAGGACCTGTCACCCCCTTGCTGCATGGCAATCTAAATGCAGCATGTCTGCTGCATTCAGGGAAGGGGTCCCCTATGTGTCTGTGTACCCCGAGATATAACCTTAGGAAAACTCACTGTTAGAAGCCATGAGGGCAGTCCCTGTGGCTGGAGTGAGCTCGATTGACGGGGCCATTCCCTCCCCTCTGCCTCTCTGTGCCGCCTCCACTGTGCTGTTTATGCTTTGTTCAGACAGCAGGGCAGGAATCTGGAGCCGACGTCAGGACAAATGATTTGCATGCTATGTGCGGCAGGATGAGTGACAGAGAGGAGGAGGGCAGAGCCAGAACAGCAGGAGGCAGCACAGAGAGGCAGGGGGAGAGAATGGCCCCGTGAATAGAACTAACTCCAGCCACAGGGACTACCCTTACGGCTTCTAACAGTGAGTTTTCCTAAGGCTGTATCTCAGGGTACACAGCACACAGACACATAGGGGACCCCCTGCTTGAATGCAGCAGACATGCTGCATTTAGATTGCCATCCAGCAGGAGGGTGACAGGTCCTCTTTAAAGGATCATGTGACATTCATTAAGTACAAAAAAAGTATCTTAACTTAAGCTAAGGTACATAAAAAAAACATGTTCCCCTTAGATGAAGTCGACCAGCGGAAACAAAAAGACAAGATGAAAAAATGACAATTGACGAATCTGGGCCAAAATATCCAAGTTGCATACTTTTCAATAAACTGACAAGGATCCTGCATTGATCACTAGAGCAGGGGACCCTTGTGCTTTCTAGGAATGGCCATGAGGGGAGGGGGACTGGTTGTCGGGCAGTCACTGGGCATGGATAAGGAGCGATTTCCACATCACATGATGACTGATGTGGCTTTCTGCCGCCGGTATATTCCACCTTGGAGGTGAGTGGTGCTGATGAGGTTACGACACCCCACATGGGTCACATAATCAGCAGGTGAGAGGGGTCATAAAGTGACAAACAAGCACTTCACTCTCTCAAATCAAGGGTTGACACATCTGGCTGCAAAACAGGCAAGGTGATGGGAAGACGGGTATGTCTAAGCCTCTACCCCACAGTCGTTGGATGCTTCTATCCACAGAGATGGAGCTCGGTGCTGGCAGAGGAGCTGTCCAGCTCAATGCACGGGGTACAGGCGGGAGCATCAAATGCATGAAAGACCGAGAGAAAAACGAGCTGTCACCCTACCGTGTCCCCATGTTCTGTTCAGCCCTTGTGCTGCGAGGAGGAAATAACATACATGAAGGCATAACTGACAACCGAAGGGAGGGATCTCCCAGACAAGCAGGTATCTGTCCCCGATTGTCAGGGATCAGGTCTGTGAAGGGAGAGTTTGAGGACTGGAATCAAACTATATAACCCTGTAAAATGTAAGCCTGCAAGGGCAGGGTCCTCTCCCCTCTGTACCGGTCTGTCATTGTTAGTTTACTGTACACTATATCTATCATTTTGTATGTAACCCCTCTCATGTACAGCACCATGGAATTAATGGTGCTATATAAATAATAAACGTCTCATTTAAAGGATTTTATATACAAGTGAGGGGGTCAGGACTGAATACTCCATTACTTTAGTGGGTTCTAAGAAAATCCCAAAATGTCATCAAAGGGGTATGGCGGGCCTGATCGCACCGCTCCCGGGGGCTTCCCTCGGCCGTACACGTATGAAGCAGGGAATGGCTATACATCTGTAAGAGAAGGGGCGCCAATACGATGACAGGGGGTCATGACAGCTGCCCCCTCCCCCTGTGGCTGCCATATTTGTACAGGTCCCAAGAGCGGATTCACACCAAATGTATATGGTCCCAGACAGTCATGTGACCGCTGCAGCCAATCACTTCAGGGGCATGTCGGGAACATACAATTATCTTCCAATCATATTCCAGCTTTTATACCTATGAAAATGAAAGCAGTCACCCTATTGGATTCTACAGACTAAGGTTCTACTGTTCCCTAACATGAGCCACATCTGCTCATCCTATCAGCGGTCACTGTGACACTTGTAATTCCTCCCCAGATTATGATATGACGCTGCTCTGTAATGATACACACCTGCAGGGTCACTCAGCTCCGCCGCCGCCGAGCTCACTTCCATAGCTGCCCAGGATCACACACACGTGCTCGGAGAACTACTTCCGGGTGCAGGGTGAGCAGTCCGCTCTAACTTCCGGTGTATGACGCGCTCTCCGCCATGTTTTAGTCGGGCACGCTGACTTCCGGTGTGTGACACGCTCTCCGCCATGTTTGAGTCGGGCACGTTGACTTCCGGTGTGTGACACGCTGACTTCCGGTGTGTGACACGCTCTCCGCCATGTTTGAGTCGGGCATGCTGACTTCCGCTGCTCTGCTGCCATCTGCTGGTGAACAGATGCCATTGTCCCACTGGTGATCTCTTCTGGTTTTATCTGTCATTTTTATCTCCTATTCAGCCTCTCTTTTATGTTGGATTTTGTTATTATTGGAATTTTCAGGGATTTCCTGCAGCTGTGTCACTGAGCAGATTGTCACAAGCTGCAGAATATGTAAAGTAATGGTGGAGTGATTATTCCATAACTCACAACTTTGGAAAAACAGAAAGAAGGACAAATATGGGGCGTTTGTAGCAATTTTTGACCACACCCCAATTCACACCCATTTGGCAGTGAGGGACATTCAGCTGACACCCGATACTGCAGGGAGTAGACCGAAATCTATGACTGCTGTATCCAGGACGGTTGAGACCAGAGATGAGTGTGGAGCCCACTAGGACGGGGCACTTGGTACCGGACCGGGGCACTGCTGGGGATGTCACGGCGGTCCTGGTCTGGACCGTGTCCCGGGTTCTCACAAGTAAAGGGGTATTTACAAGGATTAGATTTTGGGACCACCACTGCAGCGCAGTTCTGCCAGGAGGATGGATGGATGGATGATGGGGCTGCAGCTGGATGCATGAGCCCGCCACGGGTCGGGCTGCTCCTGACAGGGTAAGAAGTACAATAACAGTTCTGTATACCTGGAATCAGACACGGACATTGAAGCAGGGTTCACCGGGTTTACTTTCAAGTTCTTCAAAGTCACACACGTCACTGTACAGTTCTCAACACAGGTCACAGTTCAGTTAACTCCGGGAACACTCAACCCTGGGCAGCCAGGCTGCCGCTCTGAGACCCCTCACTCCTTCTAATGTCTTTTCAGGCTGTTCTCTCCCTCTCTGTTCTCTCTGCAGGTTGTATGGAGGCAGCTCGGGCCCTTGTGTGAAGCTTCCCCCTATGTGTCTGGGCGGTAAGCCGGGTCCTCGTGATTGCTGCTGTGCATCCAACCCTGTAGTGGGATCACGGACCTGGAATCTGTGTTCCCCACCGGTGTGTCTGGGGAGCCGGAATATTGCTTCAGTCCCCCTCAGAGCCGACACTCTGGTATTGCCTAGCCTGCAGTAACCCTGTCTTCCAAGGCGTTACCAGGCTCCTTCTAACCCGTGTGATTCCAGTACAAACAGGGAAAACTGCTCCACCAGTAGTTAGTCAGTGCTGCCGTGTTCCTCGGACCCGGTGATACCGGTCCAGTCTCTGTCCTCACACTCCCCTGGGATGCCGGCTATGGACGAGCTTTCTCTCCATGGTTTCTGTGACTCTGTGGATTCTGCGTCTCCAGGGAGCCCAATACTACCAGGATGTGTCGCCTTCCGTCTGTTCTTGTCTACTCGGTTCACTCTGGCCTACTAACTCCTTCCTCCTCTATTCCTCTAGTTTTACAATCTGTCACCTGACCTTCCTTCCCACCCACTTTCCTCTAAACTCACCACCCCTTGCCCGCCTAGAGTCCCGGGCTCCGGGTTTGGTGCTGTGCTCTAGTGGGTGTGTGTGCTGTGAGGGTGTTTGTTGAACAAACTGTCTATCTTCCTGCCTGGCTGCAGTTCCCTATGTGGCCACCCTAGTCGCAGGGGCACCACATAAGCGGATCGAATCACAGGACTCTGGTCCAGGTCAGTGCTCCCCAGCAGCTGGACAGGAGGCCATGAATCTCTCACCCTCCGATGTCCGTGGCAGCTGGACGGGAGGCCGCAAATCTCTCACCTTCCGATGTGCCTGATGGCTGGACGGGAGGCCGCAAATCTCTTACCCTCCGATGCCCCTGGTGGATAGACGGGAGGCCGCAAGTCTCTTACCCTCCGATGCCCCTGGTGGATAGACGGGAGGCCGCAAATCTCTCACCCTCCGATGTACCTAGTGGCTGGACGGGAGGCCGCTGATCTCTCACCTTCCGATAACTCTGGTGGCTGGATGGGAGGCAGCGAATCTCTCACCTTCCGATGTCCCTGGTGACTGGATGAAAGGGCACGAATCTCTCACCTTCCGTTATCTCTGGTGGCTGGATGAGAAGCTGCAAATCTCTCACCTTCCGATGTCCCTGATGCCTGGATGGGAGGCCACGAATCTCTCATCTTCTGATGTCCCTAGTGGCTGGACAGGAGGCTGCAAATCTCTCACCTTCTGATGTCCCTGGTGGCTGGATAGGAGGCCGCGAATCTCTCACCTTCCGATGTCCCTGGTGGCTGGATGAGAGGCTGCGAATCTCTCACCCTCTGATGTCCCCGGCAGCTGGACGGGAGGCCGCAAATCTTTCACCTTCCGATGTCCCTGGTGACTGGATGAGAGGCTGAGAATCTCTGAACTTCCGAAGTCCCCAGTGGCTGGACGGGAGGCCGCGAATCTCTCACCTTCCGATGTTCCTGGTGGCTGGACAGGAGGCCGCGAATCTCTCACCATCCGATGTCCCTGGTGGCTGGACGGGAGACCGCAAATCTCTCACCTTCTGGTATCCCTGGTGGCTAGATGGAAGGCCGCAAATCTCTCACCTTTCGATGTCCCCGGTGACTGGACGGGAGGCCGCGAATCTCTCATCTTCCGATGTCCCTGGTGGCTGGATGGGAGGCCGCGAATTTCCCACCTTCCGATGTCCCTGGTGGCTGGACAGGAGGCCGCAAATCTCTCACCTTTCAGTGGTGCCTGGCAGCTGGGCAGGAGGCCACGAATCTCTCACCTTCCGATATCTCCGGTGGCTGGACGGGAGGCCGCGAATCTCTCACCTTCCGATGTCCCCGGTGGCTGGACAGGAGGCCACAAATCTCTAACCTTCCGATGTCCCTGGTGGCTGGATGGGAGGCCGCGAATCTCTCACCTTCCGATGTCCCCGGTGGCTGGACGGGAGGCCGCAAACGTCTCACCTTTCAGTGGTGCCTGGCAGCTGGATAGGAGGCCACAAATCTCTCACCTTCCGATATCTCCGGTGGCTGGACGGGAGGCCGCGAATCTCTCACCTTCCGATGTCCCCCACAGCTGGACGGAAGGCTGCAAATATCCTCACCTTCCGGTGTCCCCGGCGACTGGACGGGGGGCTACGAATCTCTCACCTTCCGGTGAACCTTGCGGCTTTTGGTTATCCAGGACTAGTGCAACATTATCTGTGCGTCTTGCTCAGCTCTAGTTGTGTCCTGTGGATAGTGACGAGTGAGCACTACCATGCTCGAGTGCTCGGTACTCGTAATGGGCAGTCGGATGCTCAGATGGGCACAAGTACCAAGTATAATGGAATTCAAGGGAAAACTGGAAAATCTTCCAGAAAAATACTTGAGTTTCCCATTGACTTCCATTATACTTAGTACTTGAGTTCCGCCCATCTGAGCATCCGACTGCACCTTGCGAGACCCGAGCATTGTAGTGCTCACTCATCGCTACAATAGATTTATTTTTTGTTCATTCATTCATAGCAGCCAGAGCTTTCTCATGTTTATGTAAGATTCACTATATGACTTGTTACATTTTTGCTTTGTCTATAAGGATGAACCTTGACTTGGACATCTGAAGGGAGTGTGAGAACTGCAGTCGATCTACTGCTTCTTATTGGCTGCAGCACTCATGAAACACAATAATGTCACCCAAGCTTTGGGAGACCCAGTGTAGCTGGTCAAATTAACTCTGTCCCAGATTAAACCCAGGTGTAGTTTGGTCCAGGCCAGATTATATCCTGGGAAATAACAGTTCTAGGCTAAACTATACTCCTCCAGGCCAGCATATGCCCATCCAACATGGAACCTGAGTATAGTCTGGCCCTCGCTACAGTGTACCCTGGGTGATAAGATCTATACTCAGGGGTGTAAAATAGTCTAAGACAAACTATACCTTTCCAGACCAGAATATACCCATTTAATGTGAAAACCGGGTATAGCCTGGCTCAGGCTACAGTATACCCCAGGGGTTAAATTCTGTACCCAGGGGTGTAAAATAGCCTAAAGCCAAACTATAACCCTCCAGGCCAGAATATACCCATCTAATGTGAAACCTGGGTATAGTCTGGTTCAATCAACAGTATGTCCCAGTGGATAAATTCTATACCCATGAGTGTAAAATAACCTAAAGCCAAGCTATATGACACGCCTACTCCAGGGCCGGGGTACTCGGGAACCAGGCAGCAGCTGTTCTTCACTCTCGGTTCTTTTCACAGGGACAGACGGGGGCCGTGTCCCGGTTCCGTGACCTTGGTGGTGTCATTTAATAAAAAGGGGGAAGATGACAGAGAAAAGGGGTATTCATGACATCACCTGGGGACGATGACCGGCAGCCTGGATGATTTCGCTCCCCACAGGTGGAACGTGATTCCCAGGGCAGCGGGATGGAGGAGTCAGTTCGTACCTTGGCAGATGTTCATTAGGTCATCAGCATCCTAGGCTCTGAGGCCGGTGGTTGCTGCTAAGAAAAGTCTCACACACCACAGCTTGAGTTCTGTTACTTTTGCTCAGTTGTTTCACCATGGCCGCCGGGTGCTTCCCTTGCCAACCTCCAGTTTAGCATTGTCTCCAGAACCGGGACAGTGCAGTCGAGCTTCTTTAGGTGTTCCTTCCTCTCTTACTAGGTGTTTCTGTCTCTGGTGGTCCCTCAGCGCTATAAGCTAGTCTCGCCATTCCTCTCTGTGCCTCCGCACACAGAGCTCGGATATGGGTGCTCAGTTGTACCCCTTCCGGATACTGCTCCCTAGTTCGACCGCCTTCTCCAAGTTGTGTCGGGTGTTCTGCCGCAGCTCCCCTTAGGAACTCAGGGCCTCCGGTTCAACGGCTCGGGCCTTAGGCATCCTCACTGTGTTCAGGGCCAGTTCCCTGTGTCGTCCACCAGCCCCTCTGTCTCGCCAGATATGGGCGTATGGGGTTCTATGTCTCATTCCGTAACCCAAGGGCTCCTTTCTTCCTCCACACCTGTCTTTCCCCCGGGGCGATCGTGGTCGGGCTCCAGCTCACGGAAGTCGGCACCACATCACCACTCCACTCCCTTCTCTCGCTGTTTTCTCTCCTCTGCTCTTTTAACTCTACACTTTCCCTCCCGGCTACGTTTGGGTCCTCCTCTCTGCGTCCACCCACTGTCCCGGGGTCCTAAGTGTTGTGTGTGTGAAGCTCAATTGCACCATCCCAGTACCTGGTGACCAGAGGCACAACTCTCCCTCTAATACAGGAGTGCAGTACCTCTGGTGGCGGCCTACCTGGTGGGGTGCCACATATACCCCTCCAGGCCAGAATATACCCATCCAACGGGGAACTCGGGTATAGTCTTGTGTATATTTTTCAATGCTACTGATGGGGGTATAATATTGTAGCACCCCAGGGTCCCAGTGTTACGCTTGGAATCGAAAAGGGGGTTCCCTATTCAGGTGACACAGCATCCAACACTTTCCTGTCTCCAGACCAGATGGGGGAGCTCTAGAACCTGGCTTGAGGGGAGCTTTCCTATATAAAGTTCTCCTGATACACCTGATGAAGCCGGCTATCTGACCGTCGAAACGCTTTGTGTGTGGTTACTAAGGGACATAATAAAGGTTTTTGGCTAATAAAAACCCTCCAATACCTATCTTTTTCAGCGCTCCTAAAAAGACTGTTCTTTTTGGTTTCATTCTATATAAAGTTCTATATAAAGTTCTGGCCTGGAAGTGGGGTTAGCCATGGAGTGAGTCTGAGGAGGAAGGAGAGGAGTACCTGGGGAGCGGAGCGACATCTCGCTCACCCCAGAGGAGGGCGCCAGAAACCGGACGCTGGAGTCCGAGGCTGTTCAGGTACTAATGGCCCAGCAGCAGAAATCCAGCGAGGCACGGGATTCCAGATCACCTGGCCTACCTTTCACCTGAAGCACAGTAGCATACTAGAGCCTGGGGTCTCCACTGTGGAGCAGCCCCTTGAACAGGACTCCCACTGCCTGCTATATAAGTACAGACTGAGAGAGGGAGAGAGAGGCCGCAGCACAGCTTCATGCAGCAGCGGGGACTCACAGGAGGAAGCGCAGAAGGATGGCCTCCAACCCACCTGGCTAGGTGGATCTTCTGATTGCTGTAATGAATACTATTTATGGTTTACACCGGAACTAGCTAGTGACTGTGAGTTGTTGCAGTAAACCTAAGATGTCACCGCGTGAGTTACGCCCTCGAGGTTTGATTAACTTATTTATAATGGAACAGTTACTCGGAATATGACCATCAATGACTTACATAGGCAATTCTGAATTAATCGTTATCTTGGGATCTCCTGATTGCTTCTAGGCTGCCTGGGTCTAAATCAGTGCCCCGGACTGTAATTGCAACGAACAAGTAAAGGTAAAGAGACTGCTACCTCCGTGTCTGTTTGTTTTTCGTTCAGCACACTGATCCCTGCACTCCCCACAAACTATCCCTTTCATAGACTGCTCATCCTGCGCCTGCAGAGCCGCATACTGATTTTGCAATCCGGCAGTGGAGACTGCCTGAAGGGGCTGAGAGCATTATACCATCACTACCAATACTACAGCTCTGGGGAATAACCCTACCTAACTGCAGCGGTGGCTACAGCTGGCCACAATCCACGGGTGGTGTCAAGTTCATTCCTAAAAACTGTCCTTTTTATTGACTGCCCAGGGCCATGGAGCCAGATCTCGACCCCCTTGACTCCGACAGCAGAACTGCCGCCCGGTTCCAAGTACCCCACGGCCCTGGTGGGCAAGTCAAATATGGCCTAGGTCACCTTAACCCCAGGAATAGTGTGGACTGTGGATATGTGGCGCCCCATGGTGTAGGTGCCATAAAAGGGGTACTACACCCATAAAAGCGGTGTAGTTGCCCCACTGCAAGTGGAGTTATGGCCAGTAGGTGGAACCCTAGAACTCACACCCCACACTAGTCATGCAGTGGGAGGGACCCTGAAAGGATATATAGTGACCCCCCAGGGGGAACTAGTGAGCGCTTGGAGCCAGGCAGGGAGCCTGAGGGAGAAAGGAGGGTCTCCTCGGCTGAGGGACCCAGGACAATCAGATTAGATACCAGAAGGAAAGAAAGGAGAAAGAAACTCAGAAAGTACGAAGAGTTCACTCAATGTGGGGACCAAAAAGTAACAAGAGAGTTTGCCCCAGGAAAGAAACCGGGTACCGGATCCTTCAAGTTTCGCAGAAATCCGATGACCGGGATTAGATATGGCCCTGACTACTCCTTTTCGTGGACAATCTGCTATCATTCCTTTGTTACGCAGCAGAGCATCGCTAAAACTTGTAGATGAGGCCCAAAAACAGCAGGTGCTGCAAAGGATGTCAAGCGCTTCATCAAGTGGGCTCTCCTCCACCTCAACTTCAACATCACAGACACTACAGTCCTCAGAGGTGTCACCCCAATTGCAATTGCTTCCTCACAGCTCACAAGTCTCCATCCGCCCTACTGACTATGGGTTAACACAAATGGGTGTGTTTGCAGAGCTGTTCACTCATACTATAGCCTGGGAATCAGAGGTCTGCTCCAAAGCTTCATTGAGTCAAGACGATGAGGAAATGATCTGCACCGATGCCCAAAATCTTTGTGAGTCGGATCCAGGCCCAGATGAAGAAGGGTCGCAGCATAATGTAGACCTTCATTCCCAAACTGTAACCCCTGTTGGTGGAGACAATGAGGCAGATGATGATGAGATTCGGATACATGATTGGAACGACAACTTGACTTTGCGCTCAGGGCAGGAAGAGGTTGGCTCTGAGGATGACGAGTGTGAGAACACACAGGGTGATGATGAGGTTGGAGATCCCACTTACTGTCAACCCACAGGCAGATAGTTGATGAGCTCAGCACAGGAGGTGGAGGTGGATGCTAGTGACAAGGTTATAGGTTGCGGCTTCCTGGACAGAGACGGAGTCCTGGAAGCACATCAACAATTGCGTCCTCAGCCACAACTCTGCCTCTGTGCAGAAGCCATGGTGATTCTGCAGGTTGCATGGGCGCTAGGCCTTGCCTAGCCTGGGCCTTTTTTCAGGTTGCAAAGGATGACCCAACTCATGTTATCTGCAAAATTTGTAAACACAATCTGAGTAGAGGCCAAAAAAATCAATAGTTTGAGTACTTCATGCATGAACTGTAACATGGACATGAAGCATAAGTCACAGTGGGAAGCTCACTGTGCTACAATGTGGCCTAGCGGGCCTGGCCAACCACCGTTTGCCCCATCAAGTGTATCTGCGGCTTCTTCATCCCCTGTGACTGTGGGGACAGCTGTCACACAGGCTTTCGGCCGCAGAACTTCCACCTGTTTACCCGCAACAGCCATTGTGATTGATAGGTCGTCAGCTGTTTTGAAAGTGGAAACACCTGCTGGTGTTGAGCGCTGTCAGACATCGAGAGCACCACCTTTATATGAATGCGACATAATATGTCCACCTGCCCCTCCCTCACAGTCCAGCAGTTTGTCTGGGACACCCTACTCAACCCTGTCTCAGCACAATAGCCAGCCCTCGGTCCCTCAGATGTGGACAAGTAAAAGACCATTTCCTCCTTCCCATGCCAAAGCTAAGAGGTTGAATTTCACCATCTGCAAGGTGGTATGGGGTATTCGTGACGCCATCAGTATGCGGCCAGGGTGGGCGCTGCTGATTCAGAACCTCTGGGGACAGTGACCGACAGCTTGGATGGTTCCGCTCCTCACAGGTGGAGCGCGGTCCCAAGTGCAGTAGGATGGAGGAGTCAGTTTGTACCTTGGCAGATGTTCACTGGGTCATCAGTACCCCGATGTCTCATGCGGCCAGTGGTTGCCACTAAAGAAAGTCTCACACACCACAGCTGCAGTTCTGTTACTTTTACTTGGTGGTTTCAACATGGCTGCCGGGTATGTCCCTTGCCAACCTCCGGTTCAGTGTTGTCTCCAGAACCGGGTTAGTGCAGTCGAGCCTCGGTTGGTGCCCTTTTCCTTCTTACTAGGTGTTTCCATCTCTTGTGGTCCCCTTGCAGTAAAAGCTCATCTCGCCGCTCCTTCTTTAGCACCTCTGCAGCATAGAACTCAAGTACTAACAGCCATGGGTGCTCTTGTACCCCTCCCGGGCACTGCTCCCTAGTTAGGCCACCTTCCCTAACTTGTGTCTGGTCTTTGGCCACAGCTCCTGTTAGGAGCCTCCGGTTCAACGGTTCGGGCATGAAGCATCCGCGCCGTGTTCAGGAATCGGGTCCGTGTGTCGTCCACCAGCCCCTCTGTCTCACCAGATACGGGCGTACGGGGATCTACATCTCGTTCTGAACCCCAAGGGCTCCCTTCTTCCTTCACACCTCTCGGTCTTTCCCTCCCAGGGCGAGCGTGGTCGTACTCCAGCCCGCGGGAGTCGGCACCACACCGCCCTTACACTCCCGACTTTCACTCCACTCCTGTCTCGATGGTCCCTCCTATCCTACTCTCTTTACTACACTTCCCTGTCCCCCTTTTGGAGCCTCGGTCCACCCACCATCCTATGGGCCTACGGGATATGCGTTTGTGTGTGTGTGTT
This sequence comes from Allobates femoralis, assembly GCA_033576535.1. Lineage (NCBI taxonomy): Eukaryota > Metazoa > Chordata > Amphibia > Anura > Aromobatidae > Allobates > Allobates femoralis. The sequence goes on along the minus strand of JARQOC010000001.1, from coordinate 599,061,719 downwards.
TGCCTCAACTGCACCATCCCGGCACCTGAAGAGAAGAGGCACAATGCTCCCTAATCGCAGGCGTGCAGTACCTCTGGTGGCGGCCTACCCGGTGCGGCGCCACACTTGCATGAGCTTTGAGTTTATCCGGCCTACCAGGCAGGCCTAAACAGGTCACTGACCTAGCTGACTAGTTTTTTGGGTAGTATTCCACAAAACTTATAGTTGTACCACCTGTGTGTGGCAGGGCATAACATTGATGGGAGCACTTGCATGTGCTTTGAGTTTATCCAGCCTACTAGGCCTAAACAGGTCACTGACCTACCTGACTAGTTTTTTCTGTAATATTCCACGAAACCTATTCTTGTCCCACATAACATTGATGGGAGCGCTTGCATGAGCTTTCAGTTTATCCGGCCCAGTAGCCCTAAACAGGTCACTGACCTACCTCTCTATTATTTCCAGTAATACTCCACGAAACTTATAGTTGTCCCACCTGTGTGTGGCAGGGCATAACATTGATGGGAGCGCTTGCATGAGCTTTGAGTTTATCCGGCCTACTAGGCCTATTCAGGTCACTGACCTACCTCTCTAGTTTTTCCTGTAATACAAAACGTACAGTGGCTGAGCAATGTTTAACCTTGAAATGCTAGGCCAGGTCTTGTTCCACACCCTGTGCCATGCAGGCAAGCTGGGCCATTCAGCAATTTTTGGTCTGGGACAATTGATGCCAATTTGCTGTGGTCTGACCCTTTGGGAAGAGTGAGGACTCTTCTTGGGGTCCCCTTGCTGTGTGGTACATGATTTGAGAAGGGTGTGACATGCCCATACCTGTGTCTCATCCTCTTTTTGCTCCTCCACCTCTTTTTACTTAATGTAGAAAACTAATGCCACATTTCCCCTGTAACTCATCTATTTGTCAATTCAAAGTCAGTCTCACTCACCTGTGAAATTTTAGGTGAATGTTAACCACCTTCTATTTTGAAGTGCTGTGGAAGAGTGTTCAGGCTGGCACAGACTGTGTCTCGTGCACCCATGCTACGCCATCAGACTATTTGTACTGTGGGTAGATTGTTGTCACTTGTCCTGCTGTTTGTTGTCTATTGCGAGTAGTGAAGGTGTTTTCTATGTGTTTAATGTTGCCTGCCACTGATTCCAATGGGGTTCAACGGTGTTTGATGAACATTCGACGAACAATTTGTTGAATACACCCCAATTCGGCGAATCAAACCGAATTCGAACACTTAGGTGTTGGCTCATCACTACTAAAGATCACATTGTTTACAAGCTGTAGATGCACCTAATGTTCCTGTCTATTAAACTACTCTCACAGCGTCCTAATAGATCTGACACCCTGGTTTTAACACAGGTCAGCTATGTTATGCTTGGCTCTAAAGATCCCAATGTTTCTAGCTGCAGATGCACCTAACGTCCCTGTTTGATTCATAAAAAACAGATGCTCCTAATGCCCCTGTATAAAACAAACAGGGTCGTTAGGTACATCTGCTATTATAGGGATCTTTAGAGCTGAGCACAACATAACTTACCTGTGCTACATACCGACTGATCTATTAGGATGTCATGAGAGTATTTCAATAGAAAGGGGTAATACCAGCTGCAGATGCACTGAATGTCCCTGTTTAAATCATGAAAAACAGATGCACTTAATGCCCCTGTCTATTGAAATACTCTCATGGCATCCTAATAGATCATTCAGGATGTAGCACAGGTCAGCTATGTTGTGCTCGGCTCTAAAAAACCCAATGATACCAGATGTACCTAATGACCCTGCTTGTTTTATACAGGGTCATTAGGTGCATCTGTTTTTCATGATTCATACAGGCGCATTAGGTGCATCTGCAGCTGGAAAAATTGGGATCTTTAGGAGCCAAGCATAACTGACCTGCGCTACAACATAGCTGTCAGATCTATTAAAATGTCATGAGAGTATTTTAATAGATAGGACCAATAGATGCATCTGTGCATACTAGAGCAGCAGCATTAGAACTACTGGAGGATGGATTTAGTGGCAGCAGAGTTTATAGAGAGCCCTAACGTGAGCATCGTTAGGTGGGTGATAGTTCCAAATCAGTGCAAATTTAAAAATAAGTTGTATTTTCTAACATACTTAATTTTATATTATTGAAAACTTACACCACATTGTGCTTTTCGGAAAAGCCCTTTAAAGTAAATAGATACTCAGGAATGGTTATGATGTTCACTGTTTACAACACAAGGCCCCCACCGATCTGATATTGTGAATTTAATATATTTGTCTACTGGCCTTTAGCTGGATCTCAAGCTATGACTACTTGATGGATGAATGCTCTGTAGGAAGATCGATCTTGTGCATCCTAGATAGGTCCATCAGGGTCTTCTCCAATCCTAGATAGGTCCACCAGGGGCTTGTCCAAACCTATATAGGTTTACCAGGGTCTTCTCCAAGCCTAGATAGGTCCACCAGGGTCTTCTCCAAGCTTAGATAGGTGTCCACCAGTGTCTTCTCCAAGGCTAGATAGATCCATCAGTGACTTTTCCAAGCCTAGATAGGTCCACCAGGGTTTTCTTCAAGCCTAGATAGGTCTACCAGGGTCTTCCTCAAGCCTAATTAGGTCCACCAGGAAGTCCGCCGAGCCTAGATGGGTTTACCAGGGTATTCTCCAAGCCTAGAGAGGTCCACCAGTGTTTTCTCCAAGCCTAGGTAGGTTCACTAGGGTCTTCTCCACCATTATGAATAGGTCATCAATATCAAAGGTGTGGGAAACCCCTTAAGTCTTAAAGACACCTTACATAAATAGTTCTAATCTGACAATCTTGAGAATGAGTGCACCCTCCAGCGATTTCAGCATTCACGCAGCGCCGTTCAGTGTGTAGAAGTTTCAGCTCCTTGATAAGCGGCCGGTTCAATAATCGTCCTGTATAACTTGTGCTTGTTAACCTTTCGGGTCAACTAGTTTGAACATACGTTAAATGAAATCCCCGGTGCCAGGATTTATAATACCGCCGCATGAATGTTAAATTGGACAATTTACATAAGCAGGACATTAACCTTCTGAGCAGTAAGTAGCATTTTAGCACTTAGCCGCTGGGGACAATAAGGGGACGTGTTCTATATATTTGTGATTAGCCTGCCTGGAATCTCTCATGATGACCAATTGGCTTAGCAAGTTTAGCGGCATCATTAAATGAATGGACTCGGCGTAAGTAAATTATCCGCTCTGTGTACAGTATATCATTACGGCTCGGGAAGATCTGCATAATTTAGCCTCACGTTTGCTCATTTGTCAGCGCTGAGTGAGTGCGGAGACAATTCCATTTGTTGTTTTAAATGGGATATTTGATTAAAAGCCGTGGTGATTAAACTCGGACCGGCCGACCGGCGCAGCGGAAGGTTTTAATAATGCGCAGGGTGGAAGGAGCAGACATGTGTCACATAGCAAAGATAGAAGAAGCTGAGGTCGCGTTCACACTGCTGTTTGACACCAATATGCAGCCACATTCTAGCCAATAATATGACGTCAACCTCAACAGATCTTCAACGGACCCCCATAAGCAAACGCTGTAAGTGACCAGCTCCGATCTATCATCACATATTTTAAGGCTTGTGAATAACTCAATTAATGACTTTATTATGTTCTTCACATTAATGTAATGATTTTTGCAGTTGTTCTTCATTGTTTAGTTAAAGGGGTTCTCCACTACTAGGACAACCCCTTCTGATAGACTTGTTTCCCCCCAGTTAAAGTAAAAGGTTCTATACTCACCTCCTGTGCTGGTGCCGTTCCAGCAATGTCTGTAATCACGGTTTGGGGTCTACATGACATTGTGATGTCATGAGAGTCCCGTGTCCAATCACTGCCGGCGACACAGGAGCAATCAACAGGAAATTAGCGTCAGCTGCAGCTCTGACTTGATGTGGAATATACGCCATTTGTCTGAAGGCAGGGAGTCAGAAGCCGGCGGTGATTGAACGCAGGGCTCGCGTGACATCAGAATGTCACATGGGTCCAAAACCATGATTACAAACAGTGCTGAAGTGGAGCCAGCATAGGAGGTGAGTATTGGCTTTTTTATTTTACTTGCGGGAGACAAGTGGAATCAGAAGGGGTTGTCCTAGGAGTCAGCAATATAGAAGAATTGGCAGCCCTCACCGACAGTGTAATCTTCAGTTTATTTCAAATACAGTGCTTCATCAAACAGGTTGGGGCTGTGGGGCCATCAGGAAGGGGAGGGAGAAGATGGCAGGGCACTGAGGGGATGGACGACGATCATTCCATTCAAATGAACTTCAACGGGTCCAGTTAGTAAGGGAGGAAAGACAGCAGGGCGCCGAGATTACGGTCAATGATTGTTTTGTTCAAATGAACCTTAAAGGGTCCAGTTGGTGAGGGGTGGGAGAGGACGGCAGGGTGCCAAGAGTACAGTTGATTATCATTTTGTTCAAATGAACTTTAATGGGTCCAGTTGGGGAGGGAGAGGACGGCAGGGCACTGAGAGTACAGTCCACAATTGTTTAGTTCTAATGAACTTCAAAGGGTCCAGTTGGTAAGGGGAGGGAGAGGACGGCACGGAGCCAAGAGTACGGTCGATGATCATTTAGTTCAAATGAACTTTGACGGGTCCAGTTGAAGTTCATTTGAACAAAACTATCATCGTCCATCACCTCTGTGGCCTGAAGTCCTCTCCCTCCCCTCACTGTTGGCCCCACAGCCGCTACCTGTTTGATGAAGCACTGTATTTGAAATAAACTTAAGATCACACCGTCGGTGAGTGCTGCCGTTTCTTTTATATTGCTGATCTGTACGGCCTGCCTGCTGGGATTTTGGATTGTGCACCTGTGACGGCTTTAGTTCAACTTTTCAGGATACCAGTGGTGGATGAGCTGCATAACACTCAGCGAGGTTTGTGCCAAACTCTTTTGTCCTTTCTCTAGTATTTGTTGCCTAGTAGTTGACAACCCCTTTCATTTTTTGATTTTGTCTGTCAGTGTGGATTTTCCAGATGTTTCAACTGATTCATCAAATACTTAATCATACTTGTCTCCCTCTGAAGTGCGCTTTTTTTCCCTTTTTCGCATTTCAGAAATTTTTGCTTAAAGTTTGCAACATTTTGCATTGTGACATGTGTCACTTTTGCTCTAAATGAGCACAAAAATAGCTACAAACATAAAGATTTTATTTTGAATTTCCACCAAATTAATGAACTGCATGCATCATTTTGAAGATTTTTGGCGCAAAAGACTAAGGCCCCTTTCACATCACGATTTTTTCCTGTCCGTGCAGATCCTGTTTTTTGCAGGACCCCACGGACAGGAACGGACAGACCCGGATGTGTACCTCCGGATGCCATTTCTGTGTCCGGATTTGTGATTTTGACGGATCCGGAAAGAGCTGGTGGGAGCCCAGTGGTGTCGGGGCTGTGATGTCACATGGGGGAGGAAGAATCTTGTGTTCCTCCCCGCATGTGACATCTCGGGGCTGAAGTTTTGCTTTACCCAGTGTATCTACATACACTGGGAAAGCAAAATAAAAGAGAAAACATGTATTAAAAATACAAAAATAAATACTCACCTCTCCACCGCTGTCCGGGAACCAAGGAGATGACCGGATGCTGCCAGGACCTTAAATATCTGTGATTGGCCAGTAGCGATCATGTGATATGTGATGTGACACACCACCTGATTGCTACCGGTCAATAACATTTTCGGTCAAGGTCCTGGCAGCATTCGGACAACATCTCGAGTCCCAGACAGCCGGCAGAGAGGTATGTATTAATTTAATTTTTTTTTAATACATTGCTTTATTTAATTTCACTTTAGCAGTGTATGTAGATAGTGTATGTAGATACACTGCTAAAGTGAAATTACATTGACCAGAGCAGTTTTAATGTACTGATCATGCTCAGTACACTAAAATCGGAGACGGGAAACAATTCTGTTTTTTCCCGGATCCAAGCTCCATAGACCCGCATGTTATTTTAATCGGACAGCATCGGATCCGATTGTGTCCGATTCTGTCCGCTTTGCCCAAAATCTGAGCATTTTCCGATTTTGGGGACGTGATAGCTACTGATGCACAAAAATCGTGATGTGAAAGGGGCCTAAAAAAGAAAAGTGACTTAAAAAAATGCACACAATGAATGAGGCCCTCCTGTTATTGACATTGTGCTATGCACAGTTAAATTTGGTGCACTCTCTCCAGCTTCATCAGCACAGTATGCATACAGCAACATCACTATATACATAAGGTAACAAAGGATCAACCACTCACAATAGGAAATATCACAGCCCACCTCCTCCTGTATGATGGCTAATAACACCTCTATATACAGTAGATAACACAGGATCCACCATTCACAATAGGTGATATCACAGCTCACCTCCTCCTGTACAATGACTGATAACACCTCTATATACAGTAGATAACACAGGATCCACCATTCACAATAGGTGATATCACAGCTCACCTCCTCCTCCTGTACAATAACTGATAACACCTCTATATACAGTAGATAACACAGGATCCACCGTTCACAATAGGTGATATCAGAGCTCATCTTCTCCTCCTGTACAATGACTGATAACACCCCCTATATACAGTAGATAACACAGGATCCACCATTCACAATAGGCGATATCACAGCTCACCTCCTCCTGCTGTACAATGACTGATAACACCTCTATATACTGTAGATAACACAGGATCCACCATTCACAATAGGTGATATCACAGCTCACCTCCTCCTCCTGTACAATGACTGATAACACCTCTATATACAGTAGATAACACAGGATCCACCATTCACAATAGATGATATCACAGCTCACCTCCTCCTCCTGTACAATGACTGATACACCTCTATATACAGTAGATAACACAGGATCCACCATTCACAATAGGTGATTTCACAGCTCACCTCCTCCTGCTGTATAATGACTGATAACACCTCTATATACAGTAGATAACACAGGATCCACCATTCACAATAGATGATATCACAGCTCACCTCCTCCTCCTGTACAATGACTGATAACACCTCTATATACAGTAGATAACACAGGATCCACCATTCACAGTAGTTGATTCACAGCTCACCTCCTCCCTGTAAATGATGATAACACCTCTATATACAGTAGATAACACAGGATCACCATTCACAATAGATGATATCACAGCTCACCTCTCCTCCTGTACAATGACTGATAACACCTCTATATACAGTAGATAACACAGGATCCACCATTCACAATAGGTGATTCACAGCTCACCTCCTCCTCTGTACAATGACTGATAACCTCTATATACAGTAGATAACACAGGATCCTACCATTCACAATAGTGGATATCACAGCTCACCTCCTCCTCCTGTACAATGACTGATAACACCTCCTATATACAGTAGATAACACAGGATCCACCATTCACAATAGGAGATATCACAGCTCACCTCCTCCTGCTGTACAATGACTGATAACACCTCTATATACTGTAGATAACACAGGATCCACCATTCACAATAGGTGATATCACAGCTCACCTCCTCCTCCTGTACAATGACTGATAACACCTCTATATACAGTAGATAACACAGGATCCACCATTCACAATAGATGATATCACAGCTCACCTCCTCCTCCTGTACAATGACTGATAACACCTCTATATACAGTAGATAACACAGGATCCACCATTCACAATAGTGTTCAAGCTGTCACAGCTCACCTCCTCCTGTACAATGAGTGATAACACCTCTATATACAGTAGATAACACAGGATCTACCATTCACAATAGATGATATCACATCTCACCTCCTCCTCTGTACAATGACTGATAACACCTCTATATACAGTAGATAACACAGGATCCACCATTCACAATAGGTGATATCACAGCTCACTCCTCCTGTACAATGACTGATAACACCTCTATATACAGTAGATAACACAGGATCCACCATTCACAATAGGTGATATCACAGCTCACCTCCCCTCCTGTACAATGACTGATAACACCTCTATATACAGTAGATAACACAGGATCTACCATTCACAATAGATGATATCACAGCTCACCTCCTCCTCTGTACAATGACTGATAACACCTCTATATACAGTAGATAACACAGGATCCACCATTCACAATAGGTGATATCACAGCTCACCTCTCCTGCTGTACAATGACTGATAACACCTCTATATACAGTAGATAACACAGGATCCACCATTCACAATAGGTGATATCACAGCTCACTCTCCTCTCTGTACAATGACTGATAACACCTCTATATACAGTAGATAACACAGGATCCACCATTCACAATAGTGATATCACAGCTCACCTCCTCCTGTACAATGACTGATAACACCTCTATATACAGTAGATAACACAGGATCACCATTCACAATAGGTGATATCACAGCTCACCTCCTCCTGTACAATGACTGATAACACCTCTATATACAGTAGATAACACAGGATCCACCATTCACAATAGTGATTCACAGCTCACCTTCCTCCTGTACAATGACTGATAAACACCTCTATATACAGTAGATAACACAGGATCCACCATTCACATAGGTGATATCACAGCTCACCTCCTCCTCTGTACAATGACTGATAACACCTCTATATACAGTAGATAACACAGGATCCACATTCACAATAGGTGATATCACAGCTCACCTCCTCCTGTACAATGACTGATAACCTCTATATACAGTAGATAACACAGGATCCACCATTCACAATAGGTGATGTCACAGCTCACTCCTCCTCCTGTACAATGACTGATAACACTCTATATACAGTAGATAACACAGGATCCACCATTCACAATAGGTGATATCACAGCTCACCTCCTCCTCCTGTACAATGACTGATAACACCTCTATATACAGTAGATAACACAGGATCCACCATTCACAATAGGTGATTCACAGCTCACTCTCCTCCTGTACAATGACTGATAACACCTCTATATACAGCAGATAACACAGGATCCACCATTCACAATAGGTGATATCACAGCTCACCTTCCTCCTGTACAATGACTGATAACACCTCTATATACAGTAGATAACACAGGATCACCATTCACAATAGGTGATTCACAGCTCACCTCCTCCTCCTGTACAATGACTGATAACACCTCTATATACAGTAGATAACACAGGATCCACCATTCACAATAGGTGATATCACAGCTCACCTCCTCCTGTACAATGACTGATAACACCTCTATATACAGTAGATAACACAGGATCCACCATTCACAATAGGGATATCACAGCTCACCTCCTCCTGTACAATGACTGATAACACCTCTATATACAGTAGATAACACAGGATCCACTATTCACAATAGGTGATATCACAGCTCACCTCCTCCTCCTGTACAATGACTGATAACACCTCTATATACAGTAGATAACACAGGATCCACCATTCACAATAGGTGATATCACAGCTCACCTCCTCCTCCTGTACAATAACTGATAACACCTCTATATACAGTAGATAACACAGGATCCACCGTTCACAATAGGTGATATCAGAGCTCATCTCTCCTCCTGTACAATGACTCATAACACCCCTATATACAGTAGATAACACAGGATCCACCATTCACAATAGGCGATATCACAGCTCACCTCCTCCTGCTGTACAATGACTGATAACACCTCTATATACTGTAGATAACACAGGATCCACCATTCACAATAAGTGATATCACAGCTCACCTCCTCCTCCTGTACAATGACTGATAACACCTCTATATACAGTAGATAACACAGGATCCACCATTCACAATAGATGATATCACAGCTCACCTCCTCCTCCTGTACAATGACTGATAACACCTCTATATACAGTAGATAACACAGGATCCACCATTCACAATAGGTGATATCACAGCTCACCTCCTTCTGCTGTATAATGACTGATAACACCTCTATATACAGTAGATAACACAGGATCCACCATTCACAATAGATGATATCACAGCTCACCTCCTCCTCCTGTACAATGACTGATAACACCTCTATATACAGTAGATAACACAGGATCCACCATTCACAGTAGTTGATGTCACAGCTCACCTCCTCCTGTACAATGAGTGATAACACCTCTATATACAGTAGATAACACAGGATCTACCATTCACAATAGATGATATCACATCTCACCTCCTCCTCCTGTACAATGACTGATAACACCTCTATATACAGTAGATAACACAGGATCCACCATTCACAATAGCGATATCACAGCTCACCTCCTCCTGCTGTACAATGACTAATAGCACCTCTATATACTGTAGATAACACAGGATCCACCATTCACAATAGGCGATATCACAGCTCACCTCCTCCTCCTGTACAATGACTGATAACACCTCTATATACAGTAGATAACACAGGATCCACCATTCACAATAGTGATATCACAGCTCACCTCCTCCTCCTGTACAATGACTGATAACACCTCTATATACAGTAGATAACACAGGATCCACCATTCACAATAGGTGATATCACAGCTCACCTCCTCCTGTACAATGACTGATAACACCTCTATATACAGTAGATAACACAGGATCCACCATTCACAATAGATGATATCACAGCTCACCTCCTCCTCTGTACAATGACTGATAACACCTCTATATACAGTAGATAACACAGGATCCACCATTCACAGTAGTTGATGTCACAGCTCACCTCCTCCTGTACAATGAGTGATAACACCTCTATATACAGTAGATAACACAGGATCTACCATTCACAATAGATGATATCACATCTCACCTCCTCCTCCTGTACAATGACTGATAACACCTCTATATACAGTAGATAACACAGGATCCACCATTCACAATAGGTGATGTCACAGCTCACTTCCTCCTGTACAATGACTGATAACATCTCTATATACAGTAGATAACACAGGATCCACCATTCACAATAGGTGATATCACAGCTCACCTCCTCCTGCTGTATAATGACTGATAACACCTCTTATATACAGTAGATAACACAGGATCCACCATTCACAATAGGTGATATCACAGCTGACCTCCTCCTGTACAATGACTGATAACGCCTCTATATACAGCAGATAACACAGGATCTACCATTCACAATAGATGATGTCCCAGCTCACCTACTCCTCCTGTACAATGACTGATAACACCTCTATATACAGTAGATAACACAGGATCTACCATTCACAATAGGTGATGTCACAGCTCACCTCCTCCTCCTGTACAATGACTGATAACACCTCTATATACAGCAGATAACACAGGATCCACCATTCACAATAGGCGATATCACAGCTCACCTCCTCCTGTACAATGACTGATAACACCTCTATATACAGTAGATAACACAGGATCCACCATTCACAATAGGCGATATCACAGCTCACCTCATCCTGTACAATGACTGATAACACCTCTATATACAGTAGATAACACAGGATCCACCATTCACAATAGGCGATATCACAGCTCACCTCCTCCTGTACAATGACTGATAACACCTCTATTTACAGTAGATAACACAGGATCCACCATTCACAATAGATGATATCACAGTTCACCTCCTCCTGTACAATGACTGCTAACACCTCTATATACAGTAGATAACACAGGATCCACCATTCACAATAGGTGATATCACAGCTCACCTCCTCCTCCTGTACAATGACTGATAACACCTTTATATACAGTAGATAACACAGGATCCACCATTCACAATAGGTGATATCAGAGCTCACCTCCACCTCCTCCTGTACAATGACTGATAACACCTCTATATACAGTAGATAACACAGGATCCACCATTCACAATAGGTGATATCACAGCTCACCTCCACCTCCTCCTGTATAATGACTGATAACACGTCTATATACAGTAGATAACACAGGATCCACCATTCACAATAGGTGATATCACAGCTCTCCTCCTCCTCCTGTACAATGACTGATAACACCTCTATATACAGTAGATAACACAGGATCCACCATTCACAATAGGTGATATCACAGCTCTCCTCCTCCTCCTGTACAATGACTGATAACACCTCTATATACAGTAGATAACACAGGATCCACCATTCACAATAGGTGATATCACAGCTCACCTCCTCCTGTACAATGACTGATAACACCTCTATATACAGTAGATAACACAGGATCCACCATTCACAATAGGTGATATCACAGCTCACCTCCTCCTGTACAATGACTGATAACACCTCTATATACAGTAGATAACACAGGATCCACCATTCACAATAGGTGATATCACAGCTCTCCTCCTCCTCCTGTACAATGACTGATAACACCTCTATATACAGTAGATAACACAGGATCCACCATTCACAATAGGTGATATCACAGCTCACCTCCTCCTGTACAATGACTGATAACACCTCTATATACAGTAGATAACACAGGATCCACCATTCACAATAGGTGATATCACAGCTCACCTCCTCCTGTACAATGACTGATAACACCTCTATATACAGCAGATAACACAGGATCCACCATTCACAATAGGTGATATCACAGCTCACCTCCTCCTCCTGTACAATGACTGATAACACCTCTATATACAGTAGATAACACAGGATCCACCATTCACAATAGGTGATATCACAGCTCACCTCCTCCTGTACAATGACTGATAACACCTCTATATACAGTAGATAACACAGGATCCACCATTCACAATAGGTGATATCACAGCTCACCTCCTCCTCCTGTACAATGACTGATAACACCTCTATATACAGTAGATAACACAGGATCCACCATTCACAATAGGTGATGTCACAGCTCACCTCCTCCTGTACAATGACTGATAACACCTCTATATACAGTAGATAACACAGGATCCACCATTCACAATAGGTGATGTCACAGCTCACCTCCTCCTCCTGTACAATGACTGATAACACCTCTATATACGGTAGATAACACAGGATCCACCATTCACAGTAGGTGATGTCACAGCTCACCTCCTCCACTTGTATAGTGACACCTGCTGTTCCATTCTGTTATGGTGCCTTGTGTTGTTATCTCTATGTTATGGCGCCCCCTTCTGTTACATATTTGTTACTCCCCCCCACTGGTGGTATATCCCCTGCTGTTCTTTCAGTTCCCACCTAACATTCTGCAAACTACCTTCAAGCAATAAATATCAGGAGAGTGATTGGGTCTAATTCTTATATCACTTGAATGGTGAATGGTGAATGGTGAATGGTGATTGGTGAATGGTGCTTGTAAAACATCTAAATGATAGTTGGAGAATTCCTCCCGCCATTATCTACAATTCTGCTGGTTACATAAGGATAGTTGCAGTGAAAGCCTCTTACTTTCCATGACATTTCAGCACAGAGTTGCTTTAGGCTCCGTAATAAACTGCGAATATATAAAATAATGTCAGTGAAGTCTTTGCCAGTCGTATTTAATTCCACCGTGTGGTCAGAGCCGCGCTTAGGCGATGACGAACCCCTCACTTGGGACCCCTGAAAATGAATGACCGGGCTGCAGCTTTCAGATGAATAACTCCATTTCTTACCCCTCAGGGTCCTAATTAACTTGAACTATTTGGACTAAATACATTGAAAACGTGCCGGGGGATGAGCGGCCGCGCGCGGTATGATTGAATAGTTCGGTGAATAGTAATACTTTGTATAATTCTTTCTCTGCTGACAATTAGCCGGATCCTGAGCTGCTGAGGGCTCCTGCAGCTCTAACATTTGGTTATTTTACTACACATAGTGCATTTCTGCCATCACTATCTTACCTATTACTTGCTATAAAGTTATTAGGCTGAGCAGGCCTTCCTGGGGGCTACAGCAATGGGTGCAATTAATGGGGTTGTGCAGTGCACCCAGATACTAGCGCTGAAGTCATACCATGGCATAAGACTGAAAAAGTGCCCAAATAATACTAAATGCAAATAGAGTCTGTGGATCCTCGGTTAGGAGTCTCAAATAATACTAACACACAGAGACTAGTTTTTTTGGAGAAATCCAGGAAGACCACTGTGGCGCCCCACCAGGTAGGCCTCAACCAGAGGTAATGCACTCCTGCAATTAGGGAGCGTTGTGCCTCTAAGGAGGGTGAGCGTCGGCAGCGCCGAGACCGCTCCGCTAGCAGCAGCAAGAAGAGGCTAACTCGGAGGAGAAGGCATGTATGAGAAAGACTTTGGTCCCTAACCCAGCGTAGCGGCGCTGCGGAGTGGTCGTGGACTTCCACCTTCGAAATGGCTGGGGGTTTATAAAGGAGTATGGCTTGGAGTAGGAGGTTTTCTTAAGCAGGAGGAACGTCGAGTCGAATCTCCCAAAAGGACTCCCCGGCCGGGACCTCCTTCCCAGTGAGGAGGTCAGCTACAACCGGTGCATGAGACGATGAGGCTGGTACACGTTGCGGGTATACAAAATCCTGCAGCCTCAACACGCAGAGCCAGCTGGACTTTGGAGAGGGGAGGACAATTTGCAGGCAAGCAGCCCTGACCCCTAAAGTAAGACCTAGAAAGACCATGTAGATAGTAGCTAGAGTGTTAAAATGTTTAAATAATGTCTGTAGCTGGTTAGTGAGGTACCGAGAAGTTGTACACATGTAAAAAAATTTAAAGTGTATATAGTTAACCCGCCATGATCACTGTATAGTCGGGCGGAGGACTGTGACCAGGAACTGTTTTTGAGCCCCGGTAGGGAATGCTGCTCATAGGACTGTGGACTTCATGTTTTGTTTTAAATGAGCACTTTTTCAGGACTCTGTTTTTATAGACGCTTTATTTTTGATTTTACTGGACTGACTTTTTGCAACGTTTAAGTATAAGTGACTAAGTGCCTCCCGAAAGGGAAGAAAATTGCTGAGTGATGTTCATGTCATTGTTATTGTTATTTAAAAAAAAAAAATGTTTGTAAGTGTATGTGTACAGGGTTGCTCGGGGACAAGCTAACCTCTGCCAAGGGGGAATGTGGTGACTCACCGGGTAGGCCGCCACCAGAGGTACTGCACTCCTGCGATTAGGGAGCATTGTGCCTTTGCTCTCCAGGTGCCGAGATGGTGCAGTTGAGCCAAAACATACACACAAACACACAACCCGTATGCCCCTGGGATGGTGGGTGGACCCAGAGGGAGGATCCAGGCTCCAAAAGGGGGACAGGGAACTATAGTCCTTAGTCAGGAGAGGAGAAACCATCGTGAAAGGAGTGGAGTGGAAGTCAGGAGAGTAGGGGCAGTGTGGTGCCTAATCCCGTGGGCTGGAGCACAACCACGCTCTCCCCGGGAGGAAAAGACTGAGAGGTTTGGAGGAAGAAGGGAGCCCTTGGGGTATGGAACGAGACGCAGATCCCCGTACGCCCATATGTGGCGAGACAGAGGGGCTGGTGGACGACACAGGTACCCGGCCCTGAACACGGCGTGGATGCTTCATGCCCGGACCACTGAACTGGAGGCCCCAAGCTTCTAAAAGGATGTGTGGCCGAACACCCGACACAACTTGGGGAAGGTTGCTGAACTAGGGAGCAGTGCCCAGGAGGGATACAAGAGCACCCGTGGCTGTTGGTACCTGAGCCCTCTGCTCTCTGCTGCGGAGGCACTGAGAGCCTGGTGGGCAGAGTGTTGTCCCGCTCGCCCCAGAAGAGAACTACCCCTTATAGCGCTGAGAGAGAGGGACCACCAGAGACGGAAACACCTAGTAAGAAGGAAAGAGACACCAACTGAGGGCCGACTGCACTAACCCGTTTCTGGAGACAATGCTGAAGCAGAGGTTGGCAAGAGACGTACCCGGTTGCCATGCTGAAACCACCAAGTAAAAGTAACAGAACTGCAGCTGTGGTGTGTGAGACTTTAGCGGCGACCACCAGCCGCAGGGGCCGCATGAGACATCGGGGTACTGATGACCCAGTGACCATTTGCCAAGGCACAAACTGACTCCATCCTACTGCCCTGGGGACCGCGCTCCACCTGCAGGGAGCGGAGCCATCTAAGCTGTCGGTCACCGTCTCTGACGTTCTGAAGCAGCGACGGCCGCCCTGACCACATACCACATGTGGCATCACAAATACCCCTTTCCCTAGTCATCCCCAGGCATCTACCTCCGTTTATTAAAATTACACCGCCAGGGTCACGGGACCGGGTCTCGGCCCCCGTCTGTCCCTGGGAAAAGTACCAAAAAGTGAAGCAGAACAACTGCTGCCCGTTTCCCGTGTCTTCCCCGGCCCTGGAATGGACGTGTCACAACAGGTTGTAGATAGTGATGAGCGAGCACTATCATGCTCGAGTGCTTTGTACTCAAAAGGAGCAGGTTAGATGCTAGAACAGGCTTAACTTGAGAATCTGCCTGAGTATAATGGAAGTCAATGGAAACTCAACCATTTTTTTCCCATTGATTTCTATTATATCATACTCGAGCCCATCAAACCATCTAGCCTGTTCATTTTGAATAACAAGCATGGAAGTGCTCACTTATTAGTAGTTGTAGCCACTAGTCTGTGTTTAGAAACTTGAGTCAATCAGCAGGTAATATAAAGGGAAGTTATGTCTGCCCTAACATATCCATCATAACACATGGATGAGAAAGGAAGGTCCTGAATGGATTGTCCCTTTCTACAACATTCAGGAGATGGCTTGATAGTTATCCCCTATACATGGAGATTATTTAGACCGAACTAGGAGCCCAATTTGAATGGAGTGGAGGTCAAGGATGCTCTCTTACTTAGACCCCCATCAATTTTTAGAAATAGGATCCCATTCTGAATGGAGTGGAGGTTAAGGATGTTCTCTTACTTAGACCCCCATCAATGTTTAGAAATAGGATCCCATTCTGAATGGAGTGGAGGTTAAGGATGCTCTCTTACTTAGACCCCCCATCAATTTTTAGAAATAGGTGCCCAATCTGAATGGAGTGGAGGTCATGTATTCTCTCTTAAACCCCACCAATTTTGAGAAAAAGGAGCCCAATTTGAATAAAGTGGGGGTGAAGCATGCACCCTTTCTTAGACCCCAACCAATTTTAAGAAGTAGGAACCCAATCTGAATGGATTGGAGGTCAAGTATACACTCTTTCTTAGACCCCCCACCAATTTTGAGAACTAGGAGCCCAATATGAATATAGTGGGGGTCAAGCATGCTCTCTTATTTAGACCCCCACCAATTTTGAGAAGTAGGAGCTCAATCTGAACGGATAGGATGTCAAGCATACATTCTTTTGTGAGTTATGGTGGGCATGCTCAACTATGAAACTGTTGGAGAAAGCTATGCAAGGAGAACATGCAAACCCCTTGCAGATCTTGTTTTTTTGTGGGATTTGTATTTAGTACCCCAGCGTTACAAAGCAAAAGTGCTAGCCACTGAGCGACCGTGCTGCCCATAGAGAATGAATGGAGCAAAGGTTTCTATATTCAAGCTCTGCTCTTGTCAGACAGTCCTCTCATGAAGCCCATTTTACAGGATTCTTTGGGTGTCCCATCAGTCAAGCTCCTCTTGGTAGCCGGAGATCTTACAATCTTGAAACAATCATTAAGGCTGGGTTCACATTTGCGGACCCCTCCGCAGCGTTCTGCGGAGGGGATCCGCAATGTGACCGCAGCAGCCGCCAGCTCCTATCTTTAGAATGGGGACGCACGGTGCTGCACTTGACTGCACATGACCGTGCGCACCCATTCACTCCCATATGTGATCTGTGCGCAGGCGGACGCCTGCGCACAAATCACACAGTCTCCTCCGCACCAGGAATGTAACATGTCGCGTCCCTGGTGCGGACGAGACTGTGTGATTTGTGCGCAGGTGTCCGCCTGCGCACAGATCACATGTGGGAGTGAATGGGTGTGCACGGTCATGCGCAGTCAAGCGCAGCACTGTGCGTCCCCATTCTAAAGATAGGAGCTGGCGGCCGCTGCGCACACATGGCGATTCCCCTCCGCAGAACGCTGCGGAGGGGAACGCCAGTGTGAAGGCAGCCTAACAGTTTGAGTCTCTCTTTACAATCTGATTTGAAACCCAGAGGTTTCAAGTTGTGCCTTTGTAATGAAGGCAAAGGAATGTGTTGCTCCAGAGGACCAGAGGTCACTCTTCAACATCTCTTGCTCAGTGCGCCGCTCTACTTTCAGTTATTTGTAGATCCTGATTCCTAGAGAAATTATCATGGTGAGATCTAGTTGTGGAGGTAGCTTTAGTTTTCAACTCTTGCAATTTTATGGTTAGCATATGACTTGGCGGGAGATAGTTGTGCTATATGTGGCTACGTGTTGACCAAGTAGCTTTGATGTGAATTGCAGCTTTACAAATGAAGAAAGTTTGCTTGAATGTCCTGATGACGAGTTTGTATCTCAAGTAATTGGATAATAACAGACAGGGCCGCACCATCCATTGGACAACCCGAGCCTTTTGCTCAGACGGCAAGGAGGCAGGGGAGCGTCACCGCCACTGCCTGCCTCTATAAAGGTACATAGACAATGTCAGCAACACGTAACTGGCCCCCCCGCTCCTCACTCCCACCCCCAGCGACAGCACCGATCCAACTTCCCCCCCCCCCCACTCTTCGCCTCAGGCGGCAGGGAGGTTTTGTGCACCCCTGATATCAGGTGGACATGTTTGTGTTTAACGCTGACATAGGCATCTAACTCAGACTGGTCTCTTGATTTAGAAAATAGTCTGCAGCACTCCATGGACACAAAGTCAAAGAGACTTCAAGGAATCCACTTGTAGAAAATCCAATAAGTAAGAAACAACAATATCCAAATCTTGGGTGAAGAAATGATCCAATTAATGTATTTTCCATATAAAAGGGTAACAATGTTTCGACCTATCAAAATGGGCTTCATCGAGTACTTTATAAATACCTGTTTGATAGGTCGAAACGTTGTTACATTTTGTTAAAGACGATATCATATGTACTATATAGCTTCCACCATATTGTATCTAAAGAAGGCATATTTATTAGTTTATCATGTCTATTCTGACTAAAGACCTCTGTAACAGTTTGTTTAGTGAAGTCAGCACAACTCAGCACATTCTTACTTTTGTCCTTGCTCGTTAGATAAGACCACCAAGTCATATGTAAGCCCGAGTGTACCGTTCTTATCTTCTGTAACTTTCTTAAAGGTCACTAATTAATTATTCCAAAACTGTCTATAATGCATACTCATCATATTTGTCATTGTATGATGTAACCTATTTTTCTAAGCATTCTATAACGTATATAAGCTCTTGCAACAATAAACGTTGAGCTATTCTCTTGAAGACCAAGTCTGTGTCATCAATTGAGTTATAGCCATTACCAGGTATACCTGTGTAGAGCTCTTTATATTCAAATCAGTCTACTCTGGTTAGTTGTAATTTTACATCTTTAACAATTTTTATATGGCAGAATAAATGTTTGGATCATCTCTTCACCTGGGATTTGAACACTGGTTTTTCTTAGGCTGCCTTCACATCACGATTTTGGAGCATCTGTGTGTATCCGTTTCAAAATGGATACACACGGATACGATTTAGCCTCCCATGTATCCCTATGGGCAACAGATGAGCTCGGATGTGTCCCTATTGGCATCCGATCTTAGCATCATCCGTTGCTGTCAGATTTAGTCACGGAGCCAAAATCGTAGCCTGCTGCGATTTTGGTGTCCGTGACTAAAGTTGGACACCGCAGATCTGTGGCAGTCAGTGTTCAGATACCATGGGAGCCTATGGACATCGGACCTGTGTTCACATCTGATCCGATGACGGCTCCATGGTTATGTACTGAGCATGCTCAGAAGCAGTGCTCAGTACATAACCCTGTCTCTCCCTGTTCTCCCTGCTTCTCCCTGCTCATCCTTCCTCCATCTCCATTCCCCCCGCTCATCTATCCTGTCCCCCCTGTCCTCTCCCCTTTCCTCTCCCCTCCTCTTTCCTCTGGTATGTCAAAAATAATAAATCTCCACCCGGAGTATACTTCACTTTTCTGGCGCCTCCGGGATGCGATCGTCTCCATCTGGCTGCAGGACCTCTTGTGACGTCACTGAGCCGATCAGCTGACACGTCAGCTGATCAGCTCTGTGACATAACAGGTCCTGCAGCCAGATGGAGATGGTCACATCCCCGGAGGTGCCGGAAAAGTGAAGTATACTCCGGGTGGAAATTTATTATTTTTGACATGCCGGAGGAAAGAGGAGGGTAGAGGAGAGGGGAGAGGACAGGGGGGACAGGATAGACGAGCGGGGGGAGAGGAGATGGAGGAGGGAGAGACAGGGAGAACAGGGAGAGGCAGGGAAGATGCAGGGAGCACAGGGAGAGACAGAGGGACCACAGGATCCGCACGGATCCTGCATAGATTCGGATACGGATAGTCATTTGCCATCCGAATGCAGGGATCCGTGTGGATCTGAGGCTGCAAAAACAAGGATCCCCACGGACAGCCCAAAATCGTGATGTGAAGGCAGCCTTACTTATTGGTTTCTTGAAGTAGTGACCTAAAGTGTAGAGACATTGTAGGGGTAAAAGGAAAATCAACTCTGACTTGCACAGGAGAGAGTTAGTAATGTCAGATGATCGTAATTCATCGCATCCTAAACCCTGGATGGATTGTCTAATTTTTGGGTTAAATCAGAAAATCTATCCCTATTCATCTCATTGTCAGATAACATAGATAAAAAATCCCCAAAACATAAAATTGCTCCTTTTGCACCGGTCTTTTTCTCCATCAGCTGTGAGCGATATTGGACGGGATTTAATTACACCTACGTGACGGCTCCACTTCATTAATGAGACGCATTACGGTAAAGTGTTGACAGAGCTGTCGGGATGGCAGCTTTAATTTACCAACATGTAACAACATGGGAAATGCGATAGTCAACAAGATGAAGATGAATAAGTGGAGAGGGTCCGGGGGGCATGTTACATTAACACAAGACAAACCGAACATTTCTTTGTCACTTGTCATAGCCTTTGGCGCTCACGGCAGATCTGGTACCTGTCATGGTGATTGACATAAGAGAGAGGCAGGAATGATGATACTCAGAAACCTGAAAAGGAAAGGTATATCTGAAAATGCATATTAAACAGTGCTGGGAGCTGCCGCACCTCAGTATAGCACCAGGGAAGAGCGAGCACTGCGTTAGGTAATGGAAATTATTACGCACGTCTTCTATCTTCCCTAAAAATAGCCTACCCTGAAAATCATTATTAATATTCATGAACTATTTAAATATCTTTCTAAATTGAATGTTTTCAGAAAACTATTTTTTTCTACATAAAATACATATACAAATAAAATATTAGTTTTAATATAACGACTCCTGCTAATATCAACTAAAAAGCAACAGTCAAAACAGAACACGGTGACACAGCATGGTTCAAAGTAGAGCAAGGCATCAGACAAAGCGGCGTCCTTCACCATATCTCTTCAATCTACACGCAGAAGCTGTAACCACCCGGGGGTCTGCTGCAGCGTTCCAGCGACCTCTCCCTGCACCCTCAGCAACCAGAGAAGAACCCCCCGCCTGGCACCCACGTTCCAGCGCCCTCTGCTGGAATAACGTTACTCAGCTCCTCACTTCTGGGGTTGCTGCTTGAGCTTTGTTAATCCATCTCCAAACCTGTTTCTGCTGGAGAGACTGCAGAGAGCATGCTCCTCCCCTCAGCCAATCGCCTAGCCTCTGTGTCCTGCCAATCAGGACCGCCCTGCTGATTTATAAGCCTCCTGTTTCCTGTCAGCCTTTGCCAGGGCAACTTCTACCTATTGAAGTGGCTAATCCTGGTCTGGTCAGGTTGTTCCTTGTTTTGCTGGTTAACTGATTTCTGTGTGTTTCCTCCTACAGATCTCCACCTTACCGGCTCCTTGCTGACTCCCGTGTTCCGGGTCACCCTCCTGGATCCCTTCCAAGCTGAATTGCTGATTCAGGTCCTGCTCCGGATTCTCTGTGTTTCCGGTTCTCTGTGTTCTATCTTACCCGGTTGCTGTATTGTTTCCACGTCGCCTTGGGTCGGTTTAACACACGTGTCCGCTTCATTGGCCCCTTCGAGGCTGGTCCCGGCGGTATCCCTGTATAGGGGTCAAGCGCTCCGGGGTCTCCCTCGCTGGTGTTCCGGTGCTGTGGCCGTGTGGCCCTCCCCTGGGGCGTGGGTTCTATTCTGTTCTGTTCTGTGCAATAAACCCGTTAACTCGACTGTACTGCTCCGCCTCTCTTTCAACCGGGTATCAGCATCCGCTTTACGCGGTCCAGTGGGTCCACGTGTGGGGTCCGTCAGTAGGACGTGACAGAAGCTATGTGTAAGAAGACTGGACTTGCCGAAAAAGAAGAAGGAATTTAAATTGGTGGATGAATCATCAACAATCTAAGACACACAGAAGATACAACACTGATAGCAACAAGCGTAGATGGAATGAAGGACAGAGGGTCAAGATGGAAGACTGGAAAATATGACTCCTACTTAAGACAAAGAAGACAAAGATATTGACTACTGTCAGGTACAAGAGGGACACATCTGAGAAGGACGGCGATGAACTGGAATTTGTAAAAGACTTCACCCTACTCGGATCAATGATCACTCAAGATGCAGCAACGACACCAGAAGTCAGTAGGAGAAAAGCTATGGGAAAATCAACAATGAAGTCACTGGACAAGGTCTTAACATCAAGAAACATTGCACTGGTGGTGAAGACACGACTCGTACGTAGTGTGGTCTAGCCTGGTGGTAACACATGGATGCAAAACTTAGATGATAAAAAAACAAGACAGAAGAAGAATCAACACCAATGTGGAGCTGGAGAAGGATGTTATCAATACCATGGATGGCAAGAAGAACAAACACATCAATTTTGAAATCAATCAAGCCAGACATGTCACTGGAAGGAAGGATCACCAAGATACGACTTGTCTACACATCATACAAAGAGAGCAATCACAGGAGGAAGACATCATGGTCGGAAGAATAGAAGGAACAAGGCAAAGAGGAAGACCAGCAACCCAATGGCTTGACACAATCAAGATAACAGCTAAGGAGACCCTGGTGGACCTATCTAGACTTGGAGAAGACCCTGGTGGACCTTTCTAGGTTTGGACTTGATTGATCTTCCTACAGAGCATTTATCCATCAAGTCGCCATTGAGCTGAAGGTCAATAAATAATATAAATAAAATAATAATAATATTGGAAGTTACCTACCAACATTTATACTGAGGTGATTTATCTTTTTAAGGGCACTGGCTCTATTTTTGAAGACCACTTATGATCTGTCTTATTGGCCATGCTACATGAGAAAGAAAAAGTATGCAAATTAGCTCTCTCTCAATAAGGAAAAAACTATCTGCCATCTAGTAGAGGAAGATGCCCTGTAAGTTTCACGAAATGACCAGACATAGCAACCAAGCCTAGTTTTTGGGGACAGGACTGGCTCAAATTAATGAAATGAGCTTTGTGTGACAATGCGCCATGAAAAAAGAAAGTGCCAATTAGTTATGTCCCAGAAAGTAAGACACTATCTCAAGTGCCGGTTATTACACATAGCTGCCATATAACTCATTGTCGTACTATTCACCAAGCCTTTTGACCTGATGGAAAATATTAGCCTAGGAGAGAAGACTGACTTCCTTTAAGGAGAAAAGTCATGCTACATGGGGAGAAAATGTTTGCTAATAGCTTCTGAGTGCCGCCTAGAAAAGCTAGCTCTTACCTGCCGCCGATGCGATCATGGAGTGCCAATGTTTTGTCATAACAGCGAGGGGTCAGATGACACTGGCACTGTCATGACTCGCTTCCTATGAGTGTGGCCAGGCTGCACCACGGAGGAGCACAGCACCCGGCTGGGTGGACGTGAGTGATTGCCAAGTAAAGGTAAAGAACTGCAACCTTGGTCTCCTCCAGTTATTCTCCACGCCCTCCTGCACCGCTGCACCAACACCGTCAACATCACTATGGACTTTATAGACTTTTCCCACTGTCCCTGGGGCCACACTCTACCTGTGGGGAGCAATACCATCCAGGCTTCCGTTGCATCGGCCCCAACGGTCCCACAGCAGCGCTGGTCACCCTGACCGGACTAACCACAGGTGGCACCATGAACTTATCCCTTGTAAATAGTTCCCCTTTTCCTGCACGTCCAGGGCCATGGAGCCATGTCACAGCCACCGTGATCTGCCAAGCCACCACCGGCCTGGTTTCCGAGTACCCCCCGGCCCTGCCGTGCATCGCATGAGCACTGCCTGAGTGGCAACCTTCACAGGAGATGGTCATTTCTGCAATGTAGTGACATGCATTGTTACGACTCTGTATAGCACAAGCAATCAGATGCTTCAGTGTTGAGGTGACCTAAGAGGGCAAATAAAATAAAGAAAAAGTGACAATAAAAGGTTTAAAAAATATGAAAACAATAGAAAAAACCCTAAAGGTTCAAATCACCCCATTTTGCTCAATTGGAAATAAAAATATTAGAAAAAAGAAACATGTGGTATCGCCGCATTGAGAAATGCCTGATCTATCATAATATAGAATAATTTAATCTGATCGGGTGAATCTGCGTATTGGAAAAAAAGGCAAAACCCCCAAATTAAGTTTTTTTGGGATCCACGACATTGCAATAACAGGCGATCAAAACATGAAATATACCCCAAAATGGCATCATTAGAAACGTCAACTCAAGACACAAAAAATAAGCAGTCACACAGCCCCAGATTCCGAAAAATGAGAATGATTCGGTCATAATACTACTACTAATAATAAATCTTTATTTATATAGCGCCAACATATTCCGCAGCGCTTTACAATACAGAGGTTAATAAACGAAAATACACAATATAATACAGTAAGAAATTCCAGAAGAGAGAGAATATAGTACAATAATAGGAAACAATACAATAAGCAAAGAATCAATGTAAAAAATACAATACAATAGATAAAGCAAAAATAAAGGTGACCCTGCTCAAAAGAGCTTACAATCTACATCGGGATAGGGGTTACACACAGTCCTTGGGCTTATTACACTTATGGTCCAGGCATCTTGAGGAAAAGGGGGATAGAAATAAAGTTACATGAATGGTCACCCGACAATCTGTGTAGAGCTTTTGGGTTTGGTGGAGTTTAAAGAAGAGTTATGTCAAGAGAGAATGAATGGGTTATGTACAGTACAAAGGACTTCTATTAGGGAGTATGATAGGCCACCTTAAAAAGATGTGTTTTTGGGATCGTTTGAAGCCATGCAAGTTGTGGATAGTCCTGATTTCTTGGGGTAGAGTATTCCAGAAAATTGGTGCAGCTCGGGAGAAGTCTTGGAGCCGGGAGTGGGAGGATCGGATTAGTGCAGATGTTAGTCAACGGTCATTTGTAGAACGTAGAGAATGGGCGGGGTGATAGACAGAGATGAGGGAGGAGATGTAGGGGGGCGCTGCATTGTGAAGAGCTTTGCGGGTGAGAACAAGCAATTTGAACTTGATCCTGTAGAGTATAGGCAGCCAGTGCAATGACTGGCACAGAGCGGAGAAGTCTGAGTAATGGTTCGTTAGATGGGTGATCCTGGCTGCTCCATTAAGGATGGACTGTAGAGAGCAAAGTTTAGAGAGGGGGAGGCCAATTAAAAGAGAATTGCAATAATCAAGGCCTTGGGTCATGTCATAGAAAATGATGACTAGAGTGCAAGTATTTTTTTGACAAAGTTCTGAATTTTATTTTCACTACTTACATAAGTAACATAGTAAAAATAACATGTTTGGAATCTACGAACTCATACCGACCCGAGGCATCATACTAATACATCAGTGTTACCATATTATTATTATTATTATTTATTTATATAGCGCCATTAGGTTCCTTGGCGCTTTACATGAGAATGAGGGAGACAAGAACAAGTACACTAAATCTAGGCGATCAGGACGTACAGGTGCAGGAGGGGCAGGGACCCTGTCCACGAGGGCTTACAGTCTAAGAGGGGCGGGTTAGGATACAGTAGGATGGGGGAATGTCAGGTATGGGGCGGTTGCCTGGGTCTCATGGCAGGTTGTAGGCTTGACGGAACAAGTGAGTCTTCAGGTGACACTTGAAGCTACTCAGGGTAGGAGAGTGTCTGACGTGTTCGGGCAGGGAGTTCCAGAGTAAGGCAGATGCCCGGGAGAAGTCCTGGACTCGGTTGTGCGAAGAGGTAATGAGGGGGGAGCAGAGGAGGAGTTCTTGGGAGGAGCGGAGGTTGCGTGAGGGAAGGTATCGGGAGACCGGGTCGGAGATGGTGGGGCCAGGTTGTGTATGGCTTTGTACGCCATGGTTAGTGTTTTGAATTGGGATCTCTTAGAGACGGGGAGCCAGTGAAGGGAGGGGAGACAGGGGAGTAGCGGGAGGACATGTAGATAAGTCGGGCAGCGGAGTTGAGGATAGACTGGAGAGGTGTGAGGGAGTTAGCCGGGAGGCCATTGAGAAGGAGGTTGTAGTAGTCAAGGCGGGAGATGATAAGAGCATGGATGAGTGTTTTAGCGGTGTCGTGGGTGAGGAAGGAGCGGATCCGTGAGATGTTCTTGAGCTGGAGTCGGAGGGATGTGGTGAGGGCCTCGATATGGGGCTTGAAGGATAGGGAGGAGTCAAGGATTACCCCGAGGCACTTGGCTTGGGGGACTGGGGAGAGGGTGCAGTCGTTGATGCAGATGGATAGGTTGGGAGGTGGGGTGGAATTTCTTGGGGGGAAGACGATGAATTCAGTTTTGTCCATGTTGAGTTTAAGGAAGCGAGCAGAGAAGAAGGATGAGATGGCGGAATGTACCATATGGTACTGACCTGAGTCATCATACCGACATGTCAGTTTTACCATAGAGTTAAAATGGTAAGTTAAAAAAAAAATATTGTGAAATCGCAATTTCACCGCAGTCAGAATTTTTTTCCCAGTCTCCAGTACACTATATGGTAAAATGAATGATGTACTTCAAAAGTACAACTCGTGCAGCAAAAAACAAGGCCTTATATGTCTATATTGAAGGAAAAATAAACATTATGGCTCCTGGAAGAAGGAAAATCACCTGGGGGTGGTGGGGTTCAAGGGAATCTGTCAGCAGGATTTTGCTATGTAAGCCTGGTTTCACACTGATCAGGTTCCATCCGCTTTGTGTGTCAAAACCAGGAGAGGAACCAGGAGAGGAACTTGCAGAGACAAACTATAATTGAAAATTTGACACCTGTTCTGAGTTTTGGAGACACTCCTGATTTTGGCACCCAAACACTGATGGAACTTGATCAGGAAAAAAACTGCAGTGTGAAACCAGCCTAAGCTGAAGATAACATGCTGTAAGGGTTGAAAAACAAAGATCAACTGTGCCTCTCTTATTAGTGTCTGTGCTATTGTTTATGTAATATAAAGGCTTTATCGCCTAGTGATTACCATTACAAGGACTACTTTGTCATGCATAGGACTGTCTGACACGCACCCTTCTCTGATTGACACCTCACTGTCAATGCACAATCTCTATAGAGCCTGGTGTGGGTGGGGGCAGATCTCCCAGCTCTGCTACATGCCAAAACTAAACGCATTGATTGTGAGAACGGCTTCACCCAGTAAACTAAGAGATCCATCGTTGTATTCAGGGTTTCTTTGCCTACATCATGCTGCTCTCAGATGAGGTAGCAAAACTTGCTGATAGATTACCTTTAATAGAAAGTACTCTAAAAAGTTGGAATCTTGACTATACTTGTTATAATAACCCTTGTTTTGTTATAATCCCTCTTTTATATACATGGTGACCGTAGTAAAATTACTAAAATCAGTGGCACTCTGCTAAGACAATTGAAAATGGAGCTATATTTCAACCAATAAATAAAAAATGGAAAATTGAGACACATAGCTTAAAAATATGGCCATATCGATAACCGCCCAGTAGCCACATCGAGGTGTGTCTCTTATACTGGGTCCCTATGCTTCAATCACAGCCTCTATGTGGGTTAAAAACCTATTTTATAGGGGAGCAGAAACCTGCCAACAGAGAACAAGGGCATAGCAGGCCAATGGGGGGACTGAAGCGTAGGGACCCAGTATGAGAGACACGCCTTGACGTGGCTACTGGGCGGCTATCAATATGGCCATAATTATATGCTAAGTGTCTAATTTTTCCATTATTTTTTTCTTAGCTGAAATATTGTTCCATTTTCAATTATATGTCTTAGCAGAGGGCCGCTGTTTTTTGTGACAGTGTAACAAAATCACTATCCATTCCTGATGCAAGCAAAAGTAGAAAAAGGCACAAATTAGAATACATTTACATTTTAATGAAACTGCAGTTTCCAGTAGTCAGCCACTAGGTGGCACTGTTCAGTTGAACTTTCTTATTACTCCTGCCATGATCAATCAATATGGCTGCTGCACATTTACAACCTTAGCGCATGCAGATGAGCAAATATCACTCTTTAGACACCGCGAACCATCGCAACCTGCGTTACCGATCACATAAAGCGAAAACAAGAAAAAATAAAAGCCGCCTCCACGTTCCCTTTAAATCGGTTAAACTTGCAGACAAAAACTTTTAGACAAAATGGTTATAGCCATAATTTGAATAAAAGAGAGATTTTGCGAGGGGATAGTGCCTATTATCATTACATGCCAGGCTGGAGAGAAGGGCTGCGTTCACACAGAAGACAAGTGCTCTAAGAAACCAACTCATTAAATCTACCTAAAAGGGCCTCATTTAAGAAGCAATAAAATTTTTAATCATTTTATTATTAAAAGAGTGTTTAATATGTAGCTAATTAAATGCCAAAGGCAGGTTATCTGAGCTTAACCTTCAAAACGAAAATGATGTATCAAAGTACGAGCGGCATCCTACCAGAGAAATGTCACACCTATAATCATCCCGCCACAATTCGCTGGTGGCATTTTCCACCGCTAGAGTTAAATTACCTGATTAAATTAATAGCCATTTAGATGTTTTAGGAACTGCTCAGACTTAGAGTAAATGAAAATTAGGTCCATTATATCTCAGCAACCGGCAAAGATGGACCCTAAAATAAAACCCGTATGCCCATTGCTCGTATTATTTAGGTTGAACAATTAAAAACATTTCCTAAAAGAGCCGTAATCCGTCCGATTCCACTGATGATCAGATAGAAGATTCCGTGATGATCGGAGATAAAAATTAGCACAGTCTATTTCCTCCATATTTGTCGTAACGGGCAATTATGATGAACGAGGAAAAGGGGTTTAAAGGGCCGGAACAATCTGATTTTATAATGTGGAAGATCTGAATGTAATAACCATCACTAGGTGATATTCAGACTGGAGTGCAATTCCTACGACGTGTCTAGTGTCACACTTGTGCAAGGGAACACACAGCGCATTGCAGAGGTAGAACGGGGATGAACGAGGAGGAGGAAGGTACTAATGGTAGGGAGAGTGGAGATGGATCACCGCCTGATATTAACCTGTGTCTGCTCTCTAACGTCCCTAAGCGGGTCCTTCCCCCGCCGCCATTATGTGCCTATTTTCTGTGCTGTCCATCCACTCACCCTAAATAATGCCTAAGCTGGTGGGTGCATTAGACATCAGCTCTACTGTAAAAAGACACACAGGAAGAAAGGCAGACAGAGGATCATAGACTGAAGGAAATGCTACTACTTCAAGCTACAGCCAGACATCAGGAACGCAGGCGACAGGACTCCAGCAGCTACAAGAGGCTCCCTTCCTCCAAGGTGGCCAGTTCAGAATGAATCTCTTTTCTGTACAGCCAGGGTCACCTATCTGGCTAACCGTTACTCAGACACTTCCGCTCTCTGTTCCAATCATTGCACTGGCTGCCCGTACATTATAGGATCCAATTCAGACTGCTTGTTCTCACCCACAAAGTTCTTCACGGTACAGCACCACCCTACATCTACTCCCTCATCTTTGTCAATCTCCCAACCTCTTCTCTTCCCTCTGGGAGTGACTTTAGACTAACATCAGCACTAATCTGAACATCCCACTCTCGGTTCCAAGACTTCCCCCGAGCTGCACCGATTCTCTGGAATGCTCTACCCCAAGAAATTAGATTTATCCACAACTTACATAGCTTCAGACGCTCCCTAAAAACACATCTTTTTAGGGCAGCCTATGATGCTCCCTAATAAAAGTCATTTAAACATAGCCTACCAGGCTCAAAAGAAGCAGCTGGTGACCACTCATGCAGCTCTTATCTATTCCCCATTCCCTCAAGATGGCTGAGCCATCATTGTATATAAACTCCTGTAGCTTGTGTCACCCCCTCCTCATTATAGATTGTAAGCTCTTATGAGCAAGGCTCATTATTTTGCTTTAATTTCAGATTTTTATAATTATTACTTATGACTGTTTGTATATGAACCTCTGAATTGTAAAGCTTCAAGGAATATATTAGCGCTATAAATATAAAGATTATTATTATTCTATAACCGGGATCAGGTGATGAAACATGTGACTATTTAAGGTAGAGGGGAATGGTCACAAACCGGCAACACCTGTGAAAGGAACAACCAGCAAGGAAAATTCTTTAACCCTTGCTGTATCAAATGCAAGACAATGTGAGACTCAGATTCCAAAACTGTCACAAGTGTCCCAAAGACAGGAGACCCTTGTGATAGTAAGCTACAAAATATGTGGCTATAGTTTTATAGAAAAGATATGATGGAAATGGGAAAAGGGGATTATGCCACTGACAGACATCCGCAGGAACCAAGGATCAGGTAGGTTTAAATCTGATATATAAACTCCTATAAATGATTCCAGATCTATATTACTAGATAACAACGAAAACAAATGATAAATATATGATATGGTAGCATATGATACATAAAGACAACATAAAACCACCCCTTTAAAAACAATTAAAGGAAACAGTATGGTTAGTCGCCAAATCACATGATGGATTGAAAGAGTAATAACTATATAAAGGTGAAAACATGATTACCGTACATATAAATAGGTAAAAGACCAGATAATTATAGTAGATACAGCAAGAGGTTAACCATACATAAACTGAAATCTATAGTATTAAATAAATGAATCCCTTGATGATACATACAATATAAAGTTATCAAAGAACCTCTGAGGGGACCACAATCAAATATATAAAGTGCCCAATTGCAATCATGAATAGTATCCATCAAGGTACACTATAGAACATGTGCCGATAGAGAGAGGACCACACTGCCTAGTGCCCCGACGCACGTTTCGCCGACAGATTCATAATATCCGACATGTCCGTTCATTCTTTTCCACAGTACACCCACCAAAAAAATGAGACCAAAAGTGCATTTCAAATCAGTTGTTCCTGCAGTGTTATTTCCAGAGAACTACACAATATTCACAGATTTTTCAGGTATAAACTTACAACCTAAGGCAGAAAGGTGAGGCTTAGCCCCAAAGTGGGCTATTTTTGGGTTCTCGATGTGTTGCTGACCAGCCTTGCTCCTGATATGGAGTTCAGAACATTGGTAAGCATGCAAGCAGGTTGGGGGTTTGTTTTTACCTAGAGCAGGGGTGGGGAATCTTTTGGCAGGGGTCATTTGGAAATTTCTACCATTATTCTCGGCCCATGCAAAATTATCAACTTACAAATTAAATTATATGTTTGACCAAACATAGCAGAACACTCACCCCTGACGTGATGGCTGGAACTAAGGCTGTGATGTTTTTGTTTGAGTTTGTCTGGGGAGCAGTCCACTCTTTGCAATGACAAGTTTTGTAAAAACTGATTGCAGTAGTAAGTTGCACCGAACATGATGTATCTTTCATTGTATGTCTCCTCATAGAAGATAATTCATTACTTGCTCACATTACGTTTATAAAATACGAGCAGTGTGAGATTTGCTGTATACATCACTTAGGAGACACTGAGACTGCTGTATATACATCACATAGGAAACACTGAGACTGCGTAAACATCACTGTCAGGACTTCATACCTTCAGTTAACCTTTGTGCCTCCTCACCATTTTCCAAAATGGAGCCTTCTGCTCTGTTCCTCTCCATGTGTTTGTGTCTCCCTACCTTCACTAGCTCCAGTCCATCTCCCAGCCCTTTTCTTGAGTATTCTGCTTGGATTCCAGCCCTTTGTGCATCTCACGTTTGCTCCTTCTCCTGAAACTCCAGTTTGGCTCTTTCCAGCAACTGCATTCTGAGTTCAGCTTTCCACACCTGCTTCCAGCTCCACTTCAGTATCAAGCTGCTCTGTACTGTTGTCTCAGATTCAGTTTCTACCTGCTAGCCCTGTGTCATGTAAGCTTGTTTGCTTTACAAGCTCTTAGTAGCTTCCTCATGTGTTTATTGTTGCAGTAGCAGTGCTCTGGACAGTTCAGGACTTTTTAATTAAAACTGCACTGCATCAAGTTCTGGAATTGTTTTCAGAGACTTCCATTCCCAGGCCTCTCTGGGTGTGAACTGTGCTTATAGACTGTTTCTACAGCATCTCTCAGTGTAAACTCTGCTAATAGAGTATTCTGTCTACAGCATCCCCCAGTGTGAACTGAGCTCATAGATTGTTTTGCTATTGGCATTTACCTGTGTGATTATTCTAGAGACTATTCTGCTTGGCTTCTCCAAAAGAACTATTATTGTGTGTTTAATGAACTTTGGTTTCTTGCTGCATTGTTCATATGTTCCACTGCCACGTGTGTTAATACAGACTTTTTCACCCTTAAAACTTGTCTCAGTTGTGCCTTTACCTCATGCTAATAGACTCCTAAGTTATCCACAATAGTTACTAAAATCACATAATAAATAGTGATGGGCGAGTCCTAAATTACTCGGAATCGCTTGACTCTAGCGAGTCCGAGCCCGGGACTCGCTACTCGTTGCGAGTCTAGCGAGTCCAATGTTAATGAATGGGGAAGCGAGTAATAGCGAGTAGTGTGCGATTTACAAATCGCAGATGTGTCTCGGAAGCTTCAGCCTGAAGCAATCCTAGTTTTGTCAGAGACTCTGACAAATCTAGGATTGCCATTGATTTGCATTGGACTCGTTTACTGTGCAAGTAATCGCTGGGAAACTCGCACAGTAAGGAGTCAGGCTGTCTCCTCTGTCCTCTCTGCCGCAGCTCCAGGGTCCTAGAGCCCGCCTGCTGCCTGATGTAGCCTGGCTGAGATTGTTCTCAGTCTGCTCATTCCCTGTGCATAGACATCTATATCTATGCAAAGGGATGTAGCAGAGAGGACATCGCGTTTTGGACTGCGTCGGACGGAAGAGGATTTTTTTAATTAAAGATGGAGTCCCTAATGGCTTTTTTTTTTTATTTCTAATAAAAAATTTTCTCTGTGTTGTGTTTTTTTTAAAACAATTTAATAGAAATTCATGGCGGTCATGTCTAATATTGGCGTGACCGCCATAAATTTCGGGCTTAGGGCCAGCTGATAATACAAAGCTGGCCCTAACCTCTTTATTACCCAGCGTGCCACCGCCACCAGGGCCGCTGGAAGAGCGGGGTTCAGCGCCAGAGGATGGCGCTTCCATGTACGCGCCATCTTCTGGGGCGGCTGCGGGCTGCAATTTGCAGCGGGGGTGCCCAGAAAGCTTGGGCATCCCTGCGCTGCAGATTCCAGCCCCCAGCTGCTTAGCTGTACCTGGCTAGACATAGAAATTGCGCGGAGCCCCACGCATTTTTTTTTTATTATTTCATGAAATTCATGAAATAATATAAAAAAAAAGGGATCCCCTATATTCTTGTGTCTGGCCAGGTACAAATAGGCACCTGGGGGTTGGGGGCAGCCCGTCGCTGCCTGCTGGATCCGGCTGGTTCCAGAAATACGGCGAAGCCCATGTAATTTTTTTTCTGAAAAATCAATAAAACAATCCTAAAAAAGGGACTGCATCTTTATTAACCCCTCGCCCATGGTCCAGGGGTTAATAAAGATGCAGTCCCTTTTATTTACATTGTTTTATGGATTTGTCAGAAAAAATTCGCCGTATTTCTGGAACCAGCCGGATCCAGCAGGCAGCGACGGGCTGCCCCCAACCCCCAGGTGCCTATTTGTACCTGGCCGGACACAAGAATATAGGGGAGCCCTTTTTTTAAATTATTTCATGAATTTCATGAAATAATAAAAAAAAAATGCGTGGGGCTCCGCGCAATTTCTATGTCTAGCCAGGTACAGCTAAGCAGCTGGGGGCTGGAATCTGCAGCGCAGGGAGGCCCAAGCTTTCTGGGCACCCCCCGCTGCAAACTGCAGCCCGCAGCTGCCCCAGAAGATGGCGCGTTCATTGAAGCGCCATCCTCTGGCACTGAACCCCGCTCTTCCAGCGGCCCTGGTGGCGGTGGCACGCTGGGTAATAAAGGGGTTAATACCAGCTTTGTTATACAAGCTGGTATTAAGCCCGAGATTCTTAATGTCAGGCCACGTTTGACCCAGCCACTAAGAATCTCCAATAAAGGGTTAAAAAAACACAACACAGAGGATTTTTATTTTATTAGAAATAAAAAAAAAAGCCATTAGGGACTCCATCTTTAATTTAAAAAATCCTCTTCCGTCCGACGTAGTCCAAAACGCGATGTGCTCTCTGCTACATCCCCTGTGCATAGATATAGATGTCTATGCACAGGGATGAGCAGACTGAGAACAATCGCAGCTCTGCTACATCATCTCTGTGAGCAGGCGGGCTCTAGGACCCTGGAGCTGCGGCAGCCTGCACAGAGCAGACAGCCGGACTCAGCTCGCAAAGTAACAGCAGTTACTTTGCGAGTTTCCCTGTGATTACTTGCACAGTAATCAGACCAATGCAAGTCAAAGGCAATCCTAGTTTTGTCAGAGTCTCTGACAAAACTAGGATTGCCATTGATTTGCATTGGACTCGTTGCTGTGCAAGTAATCGCTGGGAAACTCGCAGAGTACCGAGTCCTGCGAGTCCCTTACTACTCGCCGAGTAACGAGTCCTAGCGAGTAGATTCGCCCATCCCTAATAATAAACACAGTCTCTGCTCTATATACATCACATAGGAGGAATGTACACTACTTTATACATCATAAAGGAGGCACTGAGACTCTGCTGTATACATTATATAGGAGACACTCTGGCCAGTGTAGATCGCATAGGAGACACAGACTGGAATATACATACATCACTTAGGAGACCCTGGGGCTAATAAACATACTTCATATAGATTTAAAAGTAACCTGTCACCCCCAAGGGCCTATTAAAGTAAAAGAGCCACCTTCAGCAGCACTTATGCTGCATTCTGTGAAGGTGGCTCTTATGTCTATACCCCCCAGGGACATCAATAGAAAGATTTCTATAAATTTCTCGCCATCTATGCAGATACCTCTATTAGGTCTGAGAGGTACGTTCTCTCCCCAAGACCTAAA
This sequence comes from Allobates femoralis, assembly GCA_033576535.1. NCBI lineage: Eukaryota > Metazoa > Chordata > Amphibia > Anura > Aromobatidae > Allobates > Allobates femoralis. The sequence goes on along the minus strand of JARQOC010000001.1, from coordinate 599,026,461 downwards.
CACCTGCCTGCTGTCAATCATTCTGCTCTGGCCTCCGGGCTCCCACCTCCACTCTTCATCTTGATATTATTGGCGCCTGCGCACATCAGGCAGTTCTTGGGCATGCGCCGTGTACGCTGCCCGAGAACTTACATCTCATGATTTAATCAGATCACAACTGCGTATAGCGGAGGCACCTGAACCCGCCCTGCAGTGTGTTATGATGTATTCACACTGTGGGGCTAGGAATGTGGCCCCTGCGCAGAAAGGATCAATACGCCTGTCCCCATCTCTCATCGCCAATCACAGACGCTGTGACAGAGAATGGGCATCTGTGGTTGGCTGTTGGAGTAACCTGGAATCTGCCTATACGTTATAGATGCTACAATGTATGGGCTGGTTTCAGATTACTCCAGCAACCAATCACACCCCCACCCTCTGTGAGAGCATCTATGATTGGCTAGTGGGCCCGTCACAGATTGACTGACATCATAGTAATGTAAGAATAAATAATTTATAAAAAAATGATGTAGCGCTTCATGGTGTTTTGATTCTCAGCGCAGATAAAGCGGACAGCTTCAGGCTGCCACAACCAACTGCCTGGCTTTAACTTGGCTGGCAATCAAAATACAGGGAAGCCCAATATTTTGTTTAATTATTTAAAAAAATAATAAAAGAAAAAACAATGTGTGGGCTCACACCTTATTTTGATTGCCAGCCAAGGTTAAACCAGGTAGCTGGGCTGCTGGGATTCTCCGCGTGGTAAGGCCCAAGTGTTCTGGGTCCCCCACACTGAAAACCGCAGCCACCCATGGAAATAATGCATTCATCTTTCAAAAACACAACACAGAGGATTTTTATTTTATTAGAAATAAAACACAAAACACATTTAGGTACTCCATCTTTATTAGAAAATAAAAAACCTCTCTCCAACATAATCCAGGTCTTCTTACTTCAGCTATGCTACATCTCTCTGCCAATAGACAAACACATCTGCTGGCAGAGATAAGGAGGGCTGGATTGCAGCCGAGTGCAATATGAAAGGTTATCAGAGTTCACATGAACTTGGATAACCCTAGAAGCACCCAGCACCTGGAGCCTAACCATAAGTGAGCACTTCTCTCGCTGACTTATGGCATGGCTCCAGGTGACGTTTGAAAGGTCCTTCAAACCACACATCCAAACTCTCGCCACTTCCTGTCGCCTCCAACTCAAGAATATTTCCAGAATTCATCATTTCCTCAGCCCTCAATCTACTAAAATTCTTGTACATGCCCTCATCATCTCCCGCCTTGACTACCGTAACATTCTCCCCTGTGGCCTTCCTGCTAACACTCTTGCACCTCTCCAGTCTGTCCTCAACTCTGCTGCCCAACTAATCCACCTCTCTCCTCGCTACTCCGCTGTATCTCCCCTCTGCAAATCCCTCCACTGGCTCCCAATTCCCCAATGAATCCAGTTCAAGCTACTAACACTGACCTACAAAGCTATCCATAAACTGTCTCCTCCCTACATCCCTAAACTAATCTCCCGATATCTTCCCTCACGTAATGTTCAATCCTTCTAAGTCCTCCTCCTCTCCTCCACACTTATCCTTTCCTCACACAACCGCCTCCAAGATTTCTCCCGAATATCCCCCATCCCCCATCCTCTGGAATTTTGCGCCCCAACCCATCTTTTCAGGAAAGCCTGCAATGACCGAGCCGCCGCCCCACCGCCACCGGAGCTGCCGCCTCACCGCCACCAGATCTGTTGCATCCCTAACCTATTGTCTCCTCCCCAATATGCTGTAGAATGTAATCCCGCAAGAGCAGGGTCCTCTCCCCTCTGTACCAGTCTGTCATTGTTAATTTGTTTACTGTAAACCAGATCTATAATTTTGTATGTAACCCCTTCTCATATACAGCACCATGGAATTAATGGTGCTATATAAATAAATAAATTATTGAGTTCACATAAACTCAGATAACCCCTGCATCACCCGACACCCGGAGCCCAGTGGTAAAGTAAAGTGAAGTGCATTAACACATCCGGTTTTGAAATGTGGGTTTTTGCAATTTTAAAAACCTCATTTGGATCCGGATCTGGTCACATAGGCGCGCATGTTAAAAAAACCGCATCCGGTTTTGCAACCGCTCCGAAAAATACAGCCTGCATGATTTTTACCGCAGGCTGCAAAACCGGATACAGTAACCGGATTGCAAATAGTGCAATCCGTTTTTTTCTATTGAAGCCTATGGGCTGCGGATCCGAATATGGTTTTGAGCACTTTTAATGCTCAAAACCGATCCGGATGTAAAAAAATATCTCAGGTGTGACCCTAGCCTCACTGGCAGCTTAGCCAATGTAGTCGCATTGACTAATCTGCCGGTAAGGCTGGCTTCACACCATGGGTTTTGCCTGTTAGGGTGTATCCTGTTTTTTGCAGGATCACCCTGACAGGACCGGATAGCACCTCATGTTTTTCACCTGATGGCAAATATTGTCCCTCATCAGGCTTTTAGCCAGCTTGGTTTTGTGCTGCTGTCCTCAGTGCTGAAGTCAGACTATACTGTCCATGATGCTGAAGATTGTTCGCTGGGATTTCTCAGCATGCTATTATTCAAATCGGACCTGGGAAATGATCCGATTTTTTCCCGGATCCGGTGCCTATAGACTCCCATGTTATGATCCAGGAAAAAATCAGATCGTATCCCAGATCCGATTTGACTAACAGCATGCTGAGAAATCCTGGCAATCAAACTTCAGCACCATGGACAGCACTAACATCCAGCACTGGACAACAGCACAAAACAAAGCAGGCTAAAAGCCTGCTACTAAAGCTGGAAACACAGTATCCTACATACATGCGAGTCTCTCGGGCGAGACTCAGATCAGTGACCCTGAATGGCCTCTCCCTCTCTGGACGGGAGTGTCAGCTGCTTGTGTTTTTGTGTAGCATCACACTCTGGTCCAGAGAGAGTGAGGCCGTTCAGGGTCACTGATCCGAGTCTCGTCCGAGAGACTCGCATATAGGTAGGATAGTGTGTTTCCACCCTAACTCGAACCACACTCACACCACACTCTCATGAACACACATGTACACACACCACACATGCACCACACTAGCAGGACAATACGGAAAACACTTGCATGACTGTCATGCATCAAAAATGCTCCGTGTTTGATGCATGATAGTGTGCCTCCACCCTTAATCATGAGCTTTTTTTTAACAGACCTTGGACTCGAACTGTAACACGGATTTCCCAGGGAAACTCGTGTTCGAGATCTGTGCAAGAACGCTAGGTGTTCAGTACAGACCCCGAATTTTACAGTTTGGGTTCACCCATCATTATTCATAAGAGCCTAGTTTTTTCTCCTGCTTCTCCCCTAAGTATTTTGTTTTGCTTTTTATTTTGGAGGTGGGAGGGGGGAGGTTATTATAAAATCCACCATACGGTTGCAGAGATATTGGAGTATTTACTTAAAGAGAACCTCTCACCACGGGGGTGACAGGTTCTCTTTAATGCTGATTTTTATGGTCTTTACCAACTGGCCAGTGCTCAAGGATTTATCAGGTGATCATATCACTATAGGACTAGTTGTCTCATGCCACCTAGTCCTCCTGCTGTTTATAATCCCACCACTGATTAACAACCTTTTATTAATATACAGTGTACACTGAAAGTTATCAATCAGTGGTGTTGGTGTGATTTCCAGGGCTCAGTATTCGGAACACTGCTAGTAGATTATATCACTAAAGGACTAAGTGTCTCATGCCACCTAGTCCTCTTGCTGTGTATAACCCCACCACTGGCTAACAACCTTTTGTTAATGTACAGAGTACACAGAAAGCTATCAGTCAGTGGTATTTGTGTGGTTTACAGGCAACAGTATTTAGATCACTGCTAGGAGATTATATCACTACAGGACTAGGTGTCTCATGCCACCTAGTCCTCCTGTTGTTTATAACCCCAACAGCACCACTGATTAAAAAAATGTTTTGTTAATATACAGAGTACTCAGAAAGCTATCAATCAGTGGTGTGGATGAGGTTTGAAGGGCTCAATATTCAAAGTACTGCTAAGAGATTTTATCACTACAGCACTAGGTGTCTTGTGCCACCTAGTCCTCCTGTTGTGTATAACCCCACCTCCACCACTGATTAACAACATTTTGTTAACAAACAGTGTACACAGAAAGCTGCTCAGTCAGTTGTATGGGTGGGGTTATACAGGAATCAGTATTCAGAGCAGTGCAAAGAAAACTGTGATAATAGTGGGTACAGAAAGTATTCAGACCCCTTTACATTTTTCACTCTTTGGAAACAAAAGCTAAATGCGACAAAAAACAACAGTACACTGCAGTAAAAATATTAAATGCGAATGCAGTATAAAAAATTAATGTAACAAATACAGGGTATTTAGTCCATCCGTTTTTTTGCGCAAAAAAAGTTATTTCAAGCCACGTCACTAACTTCAAAGTGTACCCATCTCTGACGCGGTCCTAACTGTTGTATTCAAAAACCTGACTAGTGTGAATGCTTACCAGTGAGCAGGAGCCAGCAGGACCAGTGTCTGACATGGACTGAAGGCGACGACAGCTATATGTGTGCAGGGCCCAAGGGAGGGGCGGATAACTCCATCTCTTGAAGGGCAAGAGGCAGCTTAATTAAAAACAGTTGAGTCCTGCACACAGCGAACAAGTCTGTAAGAACATGTTCACACACCGCCAATATATTGGAAACAAAAGCTAAATGCGACAAAAAACAACAGTACACTGCAGTAAAAATATTAAATGCGAATGCAGTATAAAAAATTAATGTAACAAATACAGGGTACTTAGTCTAAGTACCCTGTATTTGTTACATTAATTTTTTATACTGCATTCACATTTAAACTGTTTTTAATTAAGCTGCCTCTTGCCCTGCAAGAGATGGAGTTCCCCGCCCCTCTCTTGGGCCCTGCACACATATAGCTGTCGTCGCCTTCAGTCCATGTCAGACACTGGTCCTGCTGGCTCCTGCTCACTGGTAAGCATTCACACTAGTCAGGTTTTTGAATACAACAGTTAGGACTGCGTCATAGATGGGTACACTTTGAAGTTAGTGACGTGGCTTGAAATAACTTTTTTTGCGTAAAAAAACGGATGGACTAAGTATCCTGTATTTGTTACATTAATTTTTTATACTGCATTCGCATTTAATGTTTTTACTGCAGTGTACTGTTGTTTTTTGTCGCATTTAGCTTTTGTTTCCAATATATTGGCGGTGTGAACATGTTCTTACAGACTTGTTCGCTGTGTGCAGGACTCAACTGTTTTAATTTTTCACTCTTTGTTTCATTGCAGCCATTTGGTAAATTCAAAAAAGTTCATTTTTTTCTCATTAATGCACACTCTGCACCACATCTACACTGAAAAAAACAGAAATGTAGATATTTGTGTAAATTTATTTAAAAAGAATAACTGAAATATCACATGGTCATAGGTATTTAGACCCTTCACTCAGACACTCATATTTAAGTCTCATGCTGTCTATTTCCTTGTGATCCTTCTTGAGATGATTATATTCCTTAATTGGAGCCCAGTTGTGTTTAATTAAACTGATATGACTTGACTTGGAAAGGCACACACCTGTTTATATAAGACCTCACATGTCAGACCAAATGAGAATCCTGAGGTCAAAGGAACTGCCCAAGGAGCTCAGACACAAAATTGTGGCAATGCACAGATCTGGACAAGTATACAAAAGAATTACTGCAGTACTCAAGGTTCCTAAGAGCACAGTGGCCTCTATAATCCTTAAATGGCAGACATTTGTGACCACCAGATGTCTTCCTAGACCTGGCCGTCCAGCCAAACTGAGCAATCGTGGGAGAAGAGCCTTGATGAGAGAGTTAAAAAAGAACCCCATGATCACTGCGGCTGAGCTTCAGAGATGCAGTAGGGAGATGGTAGAAAGATCTGTGGCGCCCCTGCAAACTGGTCGCCACAGTAACATTGCACCTCCTCCACAGGTGTGGTGTTACCGCTCTCAGGTAAGAGGGGTTGCCAAGCCAAGACACATTCACTTACACCCAACACCTTCCAACTCCAGGCCTGGGGATCTGGGCAGACCCTATTGAGGTAGAGCCCCATCTGCAGGCTGGAGGAGGGAGTAGATAGAGGGGGTAGGTACAAAAGTAGCAAGGGAGTGAGTAGTGAATGACAGTTATGGGCAGGATGACCAGGGAAGACTAGTCTGACCCTAGTCTAGGAACCCTGAATGGCCCTGATCCTGAAGGTATCTCTGAAGGCGAGAAGGTTCGGGTTTCCAGCCTCTCCCTAAAACTCCTCCACCAGCCCTGCACTATTCCCCCCTCACCTCCCTCCACAAAACTGGTTTACAGCAACTCCAAAGGAAAGGACTTCAACCACACAAACACATAGGTCAGCACAGCACGTTTTCCAGGCATAGAGTGAAACTCTATCAGCAGCACCACCTGGTGGAAGGAGAGGCTACTTAAAGGTTAGGGGGACGGGAGTTCAGGTGAGTCACACATTAACCCCTCAACCAGCAGTTAAACCTAATAGTGAATGCAGTTCTAGAGCACAACACAGGAGGCCAGGACCTTCACAACTATCAACCATGTAGCTCTTAAAGACAAACATACACAGCAGCATCCAGCAATGTCAGCGCCATCTAAGCGCGTGACACCAGTCTGCAGAGGTGACCGGCCCCAATCTAGCTGAAGGACTGCAAGCCTTAACAAGTGAATCGGAGGTGGCTGGGCCGGCAAGGACAGCTACCAACACTGTGCTCATTCGCTGAAAAGGTGGCCATATAGGACTAGGGAAGATGGTGATCGTCACCCGACAGGGCCCACAGCCACTGGCTTGGGACACTGAGTACGAAGATGCAGGGCAGGAGAGGTGAGTAGCCAGCATGGGGAAGACAGCCAGGGAAGGCTCATGAAAGGAGTCTTGGTGAAGCGGCCCTGTATCATCTGAGAGCGGGCCAGGCTGCGTGATGGAGGAGTACAGCACCCGGTTGGGCGGACTTGATTGATCACCAAATAAAGGCAAAGAACTACAACCCTGGTCTCCTCCGGTCATTCTGCGCGCTATCCTTGCTGGCCCCTGCGTCCTTATCATCGACCACTTTTGAAACTGGTACTCTAACCCTGGGGCCACGCTCTACCTGTGGGGAGCGATACCATCCAGGCTGCCATTCCACCGGCCCCAGAGGTCTCACAGCAGCACTGATCACCCTGACCAGAATAACCACAGGTGGTGTCACAAACTTATTCCCCTGTAAATAAATCCCCTTTTCTGCACTTCCAGGGCCATGGAGCCGGGTCACTGCCACCGTGACCTCCTGAGCATCCACCGGCCCTTGGGGGCATCGCAGTTCCACAAAGTCAACAATCACGGCAGCCCTCCACCAGTCTGGCCTTTATGGCAGAGTGGCCCAACAGAAGCCTCTACTCAATACAAAAAATGTGAACACCCACATAGAGTTTGTAAAAAAACAAATGAAGGATTCCCAGACTATGAGAAATAAGATTCTCTGGTCTGCTGAGACGAAGATAGAACTTTTTGGTGATAATTCTAAGCAGTATATGTGGAGAAAACCAGGCACTGCTCATCACCTTCCCAATACAATCCCAACAGTGAAACATGGTGGTGGCAGCATCATGGTATGGGGGTGTTTGTCAGATGCAGGGACAGGATGACAGGTTGCAATTGAAGGAAACATGAATGCGGCCAAGTACAGAGACATCCTGGATGGAAACCTCTTCCAGAGCGCTCTGGACCTCAGACTTGGCTGAAGGTTCACCTTCCAACAATACAATGACCCTAAGCCACAGCTAAAATAACAAAGGAGCGGCCTCACAACAACTCTGTGACCATTCCTGACTGGCCCAGCCAGAGCCCTGACCTAAACCCAATTGAGCATCTCTGGAGAGACCTGAAAATGGCCGAGGATCCCCAAATCCAGGGGGGAAAACTGCATCATTCCTAAGAAGACTCATGGCTGTACTAGCTCAAAAAGTTCAAATACTCAATACTGAGCAAAGGGGCTGAATACTTATCACCATGTTATATTTCAGTTTTTCTTTTTTAATAAATTAGCAAAAATTTCTACATTTCTATTTTTTTTTTAGTCAAGATGGGGTGCAGAGTGTACATTAATGAGAAAAAAATCAACTTTTTTGACTTTAACAGATGGCTGCAATGAAACAAAGAGTGAAAAATGTAAAGGGGTCTGACTCTGAATACTTTCCACAACTACTGTACTTCAAAACTGATGCATCCAGAATACTAAGTGATTTATTTCTGGAATCCGAGTCTTTGCCTCTATATCAGATGAGTTAGCAAACACAAACATCTGCTGCCAGATTCCCTTTAGGGACAAGGCAGGAGGAGAACGGGACTCCGGAACAGAAATATGTATTTAGTCAAATGGTTTAAAAAATATCCAAAAATGTAGGCCTGGTGCAGTGTGATATATGCCTTGTGTGACTGTAATCAGGGGTCCATGAAGCCTCCCTGCCGCCTGAGCCATGGGTAAGGAGCGGGGGGGTGGGGGTGGAAGGGTGCTGTCAGCTACAGCCACGGGTAAAGAGCGTGGGGGAGAGGGGGTGCTGTCAGCTACAGCCGCGGGTGAGGAGTGGGGGGTAGAGGGGGGTGCTGTCAGATACAGCCACGGGTAAGGAGCGGTGGGGAGAGGGGGGTGCTGTTAGCTACAGCCATGGGTAAAGAGCGGTGGGGAGAGGGGGGTGCTGTCAGCTACAGCCGCGGGTGAGGAGCGGGGGTTAACGCTGCTGTTGGCGGCGGCCGCCGATTATTGTACCTGCTGCCCTGCTGCGGCCAACATCCACATACTCACATAATATGATGAGTGGAGCAGCAGGCGCCGCCCCCTTCAGCACTGCCGCCCCCCCCTACCTCCTTGCCGCCTGAGACTAAGGCTCACATTGTTCAATGGACAGTGCGGCCCTGACTGTAATTTATTGAATGAATGTCCTTGGTTTCTCATCGGGTCCGTCCACACTCTTAATGCATCCTTCAGGATCCTCAATGATCTTTCGCGGATTTTGCTACCTGCAGACCTCTCCTCCCGTCCCGCTATTCTCTCTGATAATTTATGTCACCACCTTTTTCTATTTTCAAATCTCATTTCATAAAACCACTTTTACCCTTGTCTTTGACTTGCCTCCATTACCTTGATTGAATCCATTTGAATTTCAACTTCTAAACAGATTCCTTAACTCCGGGAACCCGTAGACTCGTAGACACCTCCAATTGAGTGAATAAGAAAACTTTAATTTTGAATTGTTGTTTAATTTTATTATTTCAGTGGATTTGTTGTATCGGGAGCATTTTGTAATGGAAAGACGGTAGAGATTAGATGGAGGCACGAGCCGAAAGTGCGTTTGAAGGTCAACGTCTTCTTGTATAAAGTCTTTCAAGGCATGAATCCTGTTTGCATATCGACTTACCCACTGCATGTATCCAAAAACTATTTGCAGAAGGAGGCACCTGTGCATGAAGAACACAGCTCTTGATGTCTTTAGTTGCAAATTGACACATCTACGCTACGTCTCCGCCGTGAATGGCACGTCTTAAATCTGCTGTGTTTATTGCCTAGCGGAAGAAGTTTCTGATCTAGTTTATGGTGTTTTAAGAGTGCACCATATCCTTTCCATTATGGAATTGGCCAATCAATTGCAAATTCGGAACGAGACATTAAAGTATTAGTCATTTCAATGAAATGAAGCAAAGCATTGGATCTGGATAAAGGTGCCTTTCATCTTATTTCTTATTTTTTATAGGTTAACTTGAGCATAGTGGCATTACCGCAAACAGGGGGATTTTTGTATGAGGTTGGTGATGTGATATGTTGCTTTTTTTAAATTAGTTTTTATATTGATTTTGATTATTTTTATTCCTTCCTCAATTGTAATAATTAATGGAGTAAGACATACCGGTACTAAATGCTGGAAACCACAATACCATGCAATCAGTCATCTAATCTCATTTCTTACTAATAATAGTGTGTAGAGGAAAAGACCACCGATTAACATTATTCTAATTAACTTTAATCTAAATTAGGACCAAAAATCTATAATGACTTATTTCTTAAAATAGAAATCCTGATTAGTGATGAGTGAACTCTACCATGCTCGGATGCTCGGTACTCAAAACGAGCAGTTGGACGCTCAGATGGGCAGGAGTCAAGTACCGAGTAAAATGGAAGTCAATGGGGAACTCAAGCATTTTCCCAGGGCAGTTGGAAGTTCAGATGGGCAGGAGTCAAGTACCGAGTAAAATGGAAGTCAATGGGGAACTCAAGCAATTTCCCGGAGCAGTTGGATGCTCAGATGGGCACGATTCGAGTACCGAGTATAATGGAAGTCAATGGGGAACTCAAGCATTTTCCCGGAGCAGTTGGATGCTCAGATGGACACGATTCGAGTACCGAGTATAATGGAAGTCAGTGGGGAACTCAAGCATTTTCCCAGAGCAGTTGGAAGCTCAGATGGGTAGGAGTCGAGTACCAAATAAAATGGAAGTCAATTGGGAACTCAAGCAATTTCCCGGAGCAGTTGGATGCTCAGATGGGCACGATTCGAGTACCGAGTATAATGGAAGTCAATGGGGAACTCAAGCATTTTCCCAGAGCAGTTGGATGCTCAGATGGACACGATTCGAGTACCGAGTATAATGGAAGTCAATGGGGAACTCAAGCATTTTCCCCGAGCAGTTGGATGCTCAGATGGGCATGATTCAAGGACCGAGTATAATGGAAGTCAATGGGGAACTCAAGCATTTTCCCGGGGCAGTTGGATGCTCAGATGGGCACGATTCGAGGACCGAGTATAATGGAAGTCAATGGGGAACTCAAGCATTTTCCTGGAGCAGTTGGATGCTCAGATGGGCGTGATTTGAGTACTGAGTATAATGGAAGTCAATGGGGAACTCAAACATTTTCCCAGAGCAGTCGGATGCTCAGATGGGCGTGATTTGAGTACTGAGTATAATGGAAGTCAATGGGGAACTCAAGCATTTTCCCAGAGCAGATGGACGCTCAGATGGGCACAAGTCGAGTACCAAGTATAATCGAAGTCAATGGGGAACTGAAGCATTTTCCTGGAGCAGTTGAATGCTCAGATGGGCACGAATCGAATACCAAGTATAATGGAAGTCAATGGGGAACTCAAGCATTTTTCCAGAGCAGTTAGATGCTCAGATGGGTGCGATTTGAGTACTGAGTGTAATGGAAGTCAATGGGGAACTCAAGCATTTTTTCGGGAGCATTTGGATGCTCGAATGGGCTCGACTCTGGTACCTGAGTATAATGTAACTCAATAGGAACTTAAGCAGTTCTCTGGAGCAGTTGAATACTTGGATGGGCACAACTCAGGTACCCCAATTTAATAGAAGTTAATGCGGAACTTGAGATGAGATGGACACTGAGATGAGTGCAACTCAAGTACCTGAATCTAATAGAAGTTAATGGGGAACTTGAGCATTTTTCCAGGTGCAGTTAGACACTCAGATGGGCTCAACTCAAGTATGTGAGTATAATGGAAGTCAGTGGGAACCCAAGCATTTTTCTGATAGCAGTTGGACGCTCGGATGGGTGCAACCTAAGTACTCAAGTTTAATGGAAGTCAATGAGGAACTTAAGCATTTTTTCGGGAGCAATTGAATGCTTGGATGGGAATGACTTCAGTACCTGAGTATAATGGAACTCAATGGGGAACTCAAGCATTTTTCTGGGAGCTGTTGGATACTTGGATGGGAGTGACAGAAGTACCTGAGTATAATGGACCTCAATGTGGAACTCAAGCATTTTTCCAAAAGATTTTCTGGAAAAATGCTTGAGTTTCTCATTAACTTCCATGTGAACCTGACAGCCCCAGATCGGATCAGCACACAGAACCGGAGGGCTAATATGCCCTCCGGTCCGGTGTGCTGCCGCACGCAGCTGCAGCTGCTGATGAATCAGGACTGCGGCTCGCACGGAGCTAGGCGCAATCCTGAAACAACAACGGTGTGCAGCCACAGGTGTCGGGTTCCCGGATCCTCCCGGACCGGAGCAATCCGGCCTCATAGGCTCCCATGTCAGGGAGCGCTTGATTGCCCCGTATCCAGGAAGATCCGGGCGAATCCAGGGCAATCCGGGAGTAGGCAATTAGAGGAGAGAAGAGAGCTGTCATCCGGCTTCTACCCGGCCCCAAAGTATACAGCCTCGTATCAGATCAGACCCGCAATGTGAAGTCAGCCTAAGGTATGCAAGCATTGAATATAGAGATATAGACATGCATTACTGCTAAGGAAACACATTTAAAAATTAAGATTCCGGTACTTAGTGCATACAAAAGGCCAGTTTTAGCTTCTGAAGATTTTAATTTTCTATTAGCAGGTTCCTATTCACCCATAAATTGTAGTTTTTTTAACTGGCAGAGGCATTAGGTAGGGACGCAGCCTTGTTGTCGCTGCTGGGCTCAAATAAAATCGGCTTTTTTATGCACTAAGTATCTCACTTCTTAAATGTATTTCTTTGGCAGTAATGCATGTTTATATCACTATATTGAATGTTTGCATATCTTAGTGATTTCTTGTAATCAGAGTGCAGCTCTTTATTTTTTGAGTATATTTGCTGTTCAGTTTTGCACCTATTTACACTTGTTAGGAAATTACATTTGATTTTTCATTTTAATTTATGGGGTTATGCCTTCTGACTCTATGCTCCTTTCTACCAGCTTTAGGCTATTTTAATTTTCTATTAGCAGGTTCCTATTCACCCATAAAGTGTAGTTTTTTTTTAACCTGAATAGAGGCATTAGATAGGGACCCTGCAAAGAGTTACGTCTTGATACTGACTGCTCGGCTTACATAAACCTGGCCTTTTTTATGCGCTAAGTATCTCAATGTTAAATGTATTGTCTTCACAGTAATGCATGTCTATATTACTATATTCAATGTTTGGATACCTTAGTGAGTTCTTCTAATCAGAGTGCGGACTTGTTAAGAAATGTCATCAGTTTTTTCATTTTAGTTTATACGGTCAGGCCTTCTGACGCCTCCTTTCCACCAGCTTTAGGCTATCGTATTTTAATATTCTATTAGCAGGTTCCTATTCACCCATAAATTGTATCTTTTTTTAACCTGGATAGAGACATTAGATAGGGACCCAGCAGAGATATACACTTTGTCGTTGGCTGCTTGGCTGACATAAAACTGACATTTTTTTAATGCACTAAGTATCTAATTTTTTAAGTGTATTTCCTTAGCAGTAATTCATGTCTATATTGCTATATTCAATGTTTGTCTACTTTAGTAATTTGTTGTAATCAGAGTGCAGCAGTTTATTTATTTGAGTATATTTCATGTTCTATTTTGCACCTGTTCACCCTTGTTAGGAAGTGCCCTCAGTCTTTTTCATTCTAGTTTATAGGGTTACACCTTCTAACTATGCATTCCTCCTTTCCACCCGCTTTGAGATATTTTAATTTTTTTATTAGCAGGTTCCTATTCACCCTTAAACTGTAGTAGTTTTTTTTAACCTGGATAGAGGCATTAGGTAGGGACCCAGCAAAGAGATATGCCTTGTCTCTGTCTGCTGGGCTGTCATAAACCTGGCCTTTTTTATGTGCTAAGTATCTAATTTGTTAAATGTATTTCCTTAGCAGTAATGCATGTCTATATTTGTATATTCAATGTTTGCATACCTTAGCTTTTCCTTCTATTCAGAGTGCAGCTGTGTATTGAACTTAATGAGCTATATACACTGCATCAGATACAGCTTATTGACAGAGGCGTAACTTGATGCTCATGGGCCCCAATCGGCCCCCAATTATTGCAAATCTTTAATAGCATTAGTGTTTTTCTATAGGCCAAAGCGACTTTTGGGGCCTGGATCGATCGCAACCCCTGCACCCGTTGTAGTTACGCCTCTGCTTATTGACAAAATCAATGGTAATACCTAGTTATCCAAACATTTCCAGGAGGAATAACAGAGGGACAACACAACACAAAATTGTAGGAAAAAAATGTTGCAAAAATAATTTAACGTAAAATGTAAATATTTACTGAAATACAAATGTCGGGAGAGGAGGCAAGTCCTTTTTACTGTGTACTGGCCACATTATACTGAGCCGCTAATGGGAAACATGACTTTGGCAGCAATGCATGGTGGGAAACAGTTAATAAGAGGCATGGAAGTGCCACCACTTTGAACAAAAATATCATGTACCTTATTAGAGCAGCCAAATGGGGTCAGCAGCCCAGTTCCACAATCCCACCCAAGAACAATTTCAATTTTAATAGCTTTTACTATGTGTTTCATAAGCATGCCCATTGAATTGAGTCATCTATGCCTCCCAGTTGCTCCAAGACAGGTTTTAGCCCGAGAGCGTGGAGTAATTATCCCGGTGGATGGAAGCCTCTGTAGCACTTTCAACCTCGTTCATCATTCCAAACAGCCGCACTGTCTGTCTGCTAACTTCATCAGATGGATTAGCTTTTCTTTCTTGTCTATCTTATTTTATTTCTTGGGGGTGAAATATAGTTTCTGTCCCTTGTTTTAATAAGCAGAGAAGGCATGCACCAATGCTTTGCTTCTGACTCCCATCTCCAGACTGGAGAATGATCGAAGGAGGGGTTGGGGGGGGTTGAAGAGCAAAGTTGAAGGTGAAAAGCAGAACTTACGTTTACCTGTGGGGAAGAATGTTCTGCTTTCAAGATGTTTCAGCACTTTGTAGAGAAGGTGTCGGGAAATAAGTTTGCACTGCACACCAGGCAGGGAATGTCCCAACAAGATTAAAGGGAACCTGTCGCCCCCTTTGGGCATTTTAAACTGTGCACACCAGCATTAACATAATGTAATTGGGGTTCTTGTAACCGCTTTATGTGCCCACACGTCCCCCTCATACAAGAAAAATCAACTTTTATTCTCTGTTGACCTAATTAGGTCCGGGAGGTCTGATCTCTGGTCCTGGTGGATTAGGTCCTCGCCAACCCTTGCCAGCAAAACCCGCCTTGCAATTTGAAAATTCCCGCCCCTCCTGTGACCGGGCGCTGAGTGACAGGAGCACTCGCGCCTGCGCAGTGGAATGTGGTGCCCCACCTGGTCAGGTGTCACAATTGGGGTACTGCACCCATAAATGAGTGTGTGGTAACCCCTGTCACAATGGAATGCAAATGTCCTTTGGGAGCCTCCCATCCTAGCACTCCCACACACACCCACTTAGGCAGATGGAAAGGACTCATACCCTAGGGGGGGGAGTTAGGGGAGAAGCGAGGAGACACAGTGAGTTTCAGACGGCACTGAGGGAAGACGGAGAACGGGGATCCTCCGAGTGTGAAAAGGAGGAATCCCAGGGAGAGGGTCTGCAGAGAGAGGAGCAGGCAGCCCAGATGGAAGGAGGGGACCCCCCAAGGAGGGAACCCTGGTGTGTTTTACCAGAGCACCGGTTCCAAAGACGGCGAGGGAGTTCAGCCCCTCAACGAGAACACCGGAGGTCGCAGTCCGTTTACTGGCCCTTACACCCTGTCCAGAGGAATTGTCACACCAGGATTCCCACCGGGGTGGAGTCCCAGAGCAGGTGGGAGAGGCAAAGCAGAAGCCTGGATCCTCAGAGCACCCCAACGGGCCTGGTTCTAAGCAGGCTACTTCAGGACAGGCACTGAGAGCAGGACACAGGGTAGATCCAAGAAGGCATTCCACGGGAGACTTCCAGAGACTTTGCAGCCCACTGTGATTACCCGACCAGTTACTTTGTCCAAAGACTGTTTTACTGCTGTGAACTGTACCATCACCTGAACCATTCCAGTAAAGTACCCGGGTAGAGTGAGCAAGTCTCCGTGCATTTGTTTCTTCACTACACCGTGCTCTGCTCATCATATCCATCACTAGCACCCCTATCATCACCGGTGCATCCCTGCCCCGGGGGGGTTAGCTCCACCTGCAGGGAGCTGTACCCTCAAGGCCGCTATACTACCACCCTCCAGAGGACTGAAGCGGTGCTGGTGCTCAATCACCAGAAGCTGCAGATGGCGTCATGTGAACTATATTATAAATGTTATTTCCCCTGTACATATATTTCCCCTTCTTAAGTTCGGTCTCCGGGGCCACGGGTCCGGGCAGGCCACCAGTGACATCTCCAACCACGGCAGAAAGGGGCCCGGATAACCGAGTTCCCAGTGCCCCAGGCGACTCAGTAGCGGGTCAGTGCCAAAATCTGGCGAGAGCTCGGCACTATCTTCAGTGGAGGAGACGGTGGCCCACTGGTGCAAGTGCTCCAGTCACTCAGCGCCCAGTTACAGGAGAGGCGGGAATTTTCAAATTGCAAGGCGGGTTTTGCTGGCAAGGGGCGGCGAGGACCTAATCCACCAGGACCAGAGAGCAGACCTTCTGGACCTAATTAAATGCAGCGTGGCAGAGAATAAAAGTTGATTTCTCAGGTATGAGGGGTCAGTCTGGGCACATACAGGGGTTACAAGAACCCCATTTACATTATGTTAATGCTGGTGTGCACAGCTTAAAATGCCCAAAGGGGGTGACAGGTTCCTTTTGAATGGAATGTGCTGAGAGCAGCATAATGTAGAGACAGAGACCCTGATTGCAGAGATGTAAAGGGTTAACATGTTGTCATCGTGTTTTCACACTTGTGTGTCTCCTTTTTGTATGTCATGCTTTAAATAAAGTTGCTTTGTCTTTGAAACTTCCTGGTATTTGGCTTTGACAAAACTTGATTGACATTCTTAAGTGTAGATTACATGCGTTTCCGTCATCAAAGAGGGAAGTAGTAAAAAAATAAAAGTGGTGAAAAGTCTTTGCCCCTTCCTGATTTCTTACTCTTTTGCAGGTTTGTCACACTTAAATGTTTCACATCACCAAACAAATGTAAATATTAGACAAACATAACACAAGTAACCCCAAAATGTAGTTTATAAATGAAGGTCTTTATTATTAAGGGAAAAAGAAATCCAGACCTACAGGGCCCTGTGTGAAAAAGTTATTGCCCCCTACCCCCTCCTTTAAAACATAAATTAACTGTGATTTATCACATTTCTGGGAAGCTGAGTTCAATTATCCAGGTGTCACACTTGGGAGGTGAGGGAATCAGGTAACTTGATGGTTTGATGGGCAAAAGGGGTCAGGAGAGCCTAATCTGACCCTGATGCTGGGCTCCCTGGCTCGCCCTGATCTCGTAGGTACCTCTGATGGAGAGGAGTTCCAAGCCATCACCCTTTACCCTAAGCTCTTGATTAGCCCTAGGCTGAGGGCCCCTACCTCCACCCATGAGTCAGGGATCACAGCTTCCCCCACGGCAATAGAACTCCAAGAGAGGCTTCAGCAACAGCAGCAAGACGTCTTCTCAGCTCAATGACCAAGAGCCAACTAACTCTAAAAAAGGCGTCTGACAGAGGAGAGGAAAGGCTATTTAAAGCCAGGGGAGGGGATTCCCAGTGAGTCACACTTCAACCACTCAACCAGCAGCTAAGCATAAGAGTGAGTGCAGCTCTAGAGCACAACACAGGAGGCAAGACCTTCACACCAATAATTCATGCAGCCCTTAAAGGAAAACAACACATACAGCAGCATCCGGCAATGCCAGCGCAAACTAAGCGCGTGACACCAGGCCTGACAGCTTCTGTTCTCAATTAAGAAATCACTTAAATCACTTAAAAAAGACCTGCCTGACAGAGTGAAGTAAACCAAAAGATTCTCAAAAGCTAGAAATCATTCTACAATCCCAAGAAAGTCAGGAACAAATGGGAAACAAATTAATGGAGATCTGTCAGTCTGGAAAAGGCTATAATGCCATTTCTAAAGCTTTGGGACTCCAGTGAACCACAGTAAGAGCCATCAGCCACAAATGACGAAAACGTAGAGCAGTGGTGAACCTTCCCAGAAGTGGCCGGTCGACCAAAATTACTCCAAGAGCACAGCGACAATTCATCCAAGAGGTCAGAAAAGACCCTACAACAACATTCAAAGATTAGCTGGCCTCCTCTGACTCAGTTAAGGTCAGTGTTCATGATGTCACCATAAGAAAGAGACCTGGAAAAAATGGCTCCATGGCAGAGATTCAAGATGAAAACCACTGCTGAACAAAAAGAACATAAAGGCTCATCTCAGTTTGGCCAGTAAATATCTTGACTTTTGGGAGAGTACTCTGAGGACTGACAAAAGTTGAACTTTTTGGAAGTTGAATGTCCCATTCAAAGGAACATCATCCCAACAGCAAAATATGGTGGTGGTCGTGTGATGATCTGGGGCTGTTTTTCTACTTCAAGACCTGGAAGACTTGCTGGTTAAATGGAACCATGAATTCTGCTGTCTACGAAGAAATCCTGAAGGAGAATGTCCGGCCATCTGTTCATGACCTCAAGCTGAAATGCACTTGGGTTATGCAGCAGGATAATGATCCAAAACAGCAAGTCACCTCTGAATGGCTTAAGAAAAACAAAATTAAGAATTTAGAGTGGCCAAGTCAAAGCCCCGACTTTACTTCGATTGAGATGTTGTAACATGACTTAAAAAGGCTGTTCTTGCTCGTAAACCTCCAATGTGGCTGAATTATAACAATTCTGCACAAATGAGCAACCAAAATTCCTCCAGAGCATCGTAAAAGGCTCATTGCCAGTTATCACAAATGCTTGATTGCAATTGTTGCTGCTAAGGGCTCAACCAGGTATAAGGGTGCCGTCACACCTGGCAACGGCACCAGAGATGTCGGCGCCTCATCAGCATCGCCGCCCCCCGTTTACACAGGGAGACACCTCCGGCAATGCCCTGGCGAGCTGACAGGTGGCATTGCCGCCGGGGTGTCTCAAAACCCCAGCGGCGATGCAGTACAATGGGAGCCTATGGCTCCCATCGCCTGTCAGGTCGCCAGCAGTCGTTTACATGGGGAGATGTGAACACATTGCCCTAGATCGGCCACCTGGTTTCACATCACTGATGTGAAACCAGGTGAGCACTCAGAGGTGCTGACATCGCCCCTTTACATTAAGCGACGCAGGGGCGATATCGGCGCCGATAGGCCACGCCCCTACATCGCCTAATACATCGGCGGTGCCATCGTCAGGTGTGACGGCACCCTTAGGGTTAGGTGGCAATCATTTTTTCACACAGGGCCCTGTAGGTTTGGATTTCTTTTTCCCTTAATAATAAAGACCTTAATTTATAAACTGCATTCTGTGATTACTTGTGTGATCTTTTTCTAATATTTACATTTGTTTGATGATCTGAAACATTTAAGTGTGACAAAGAATAAGAAGTCAAGAAGAGGGCAAACACTTTTTCACAGTGCTTTTTTTGTAAAAAAAAATATTTGGTGGTACGCATTCCTGAGGCGAGAGCAGGGGGGGTGGTGCTGTCAGGTGCCGGCCGAAATTGAGGGGTGGGGTGGGGTGCAGCCCTATTTCTCGTCATTCATTTCTGTAGCCTATACACTAATTTCAATCAAAGACTATGTAATTCAGATTTTCAAAAGAGAAGTAAAAAAATTACTACTACTGTACAAACAAAAAATATGGTTTTCGACTTACCTGGGCTGTATTCTATAAGAAACGCCAAATTTCAACCAAATTTTCATCAGCCACGACGTCTCGAGTTCGTTCTTTACTGTTGCTGGCAATGGCTGATCGCTGACCTCGACGTATCCAAGAATCATCGTACTTTGTTGGATCAAACAGCTTCAAAGGTGACCCAACTAGCCTGACAAAAGGCAGCGAAGAAATAGTGTTTGTCAGCAACGATGCACGGGATGGTGTTGCGATCAGGTTAATTTGCCCCATTCCCTGGGTGTCTGCTGAAATCAGAGGTTTCTGAGGAAGCGGACACCGTTAACCTGCTTCTCTACCAGAGATGTGGCTGAGCTAAAGAATAATCCTGGATTGGACTACATCGGATGGAAGAAGGATTTATAATAAAGATGGAGTCTAATTGTTGTTTTTTTTTTTTCTAATAAACATTTTTTTCTCCGTGTTGTTTTTTTTTTTTTAAAAATCACTAAAAATTCATGGGGGTCATCATGTCCAATATTGGCGCCATGACCCCATGAATTTCAGGCTTATGGCCAGCTGATAATACAAAGCTGACCCTAACCCCTTTATTACCCAGTGAGCCACTGCACCAGGGCCCTGGATGAGCTAGATACAGCACCAGAGGATGGCGCTTCTATGAACGCGCCATCTTCTGGGGTGGCTGCGGGCTGCAATTCGCAACGGGGGGGTGCCCAGAAAGCTTGGGCCTTCCTGCGCTGCGGATTCCAGCCCCTAGCTGCCTAGCTGTACCTGGCTGGACATAGAAATAGCTGTCCTCAGGTGACCTGAGTTAACTCCCCCTCACAATGTCGCTGTGCTCCAGCCTTGAGGGGTTAATAAAAATGCAGTCCCTAAAAGTAGTTTTTTTTTTTTTTTTATGATTTTTTCCTAAAACATTTGACGTGGGCATTGCCGTATTTTTGTGCCCAGCCGGGTACAGCAGGCAGGAACGGGTTGCCCCAACCCCCAGGTGCCTATTTGTACGTGCCTGGAAACAGAAATAGAAGGAAGCCCTTTTTTTAATTATTACATGAATTTCATGAAATAATAAAAGAAAAAATGTGTGGGGCTTCGCGCTATTTCTATGCCCAGCCAGGTACCGGCCCTAAGCCCAAAATTCATGGGGTCACACCAATATTAGACATGACCCCCCATGAATTTTTAGTGATTTTTAAAAAAAAAACACAACAAAGAGAAAAAAATGTTTGTTAGAAAAAAAAAACAACACAATAATTAGACTCCATCTTTATTATAAATCCTTCTTCCGTCCGACGTAGTCCAATCCAGGGTTGTTCTTTAGCTCAGCTACATCTCTGGTAGAGAACCTCTACCAGAGATGTAGCTGAGCTGTGCACCCGGGCGTGGGAAAGTTCATGTGAGTTCATGCAGGCAAGCATGAACTCACATGAACCCTGACAGCATCGCTACTTCAAATGAACAGCTGATCAGAATCAGCTGTTCATTTGAAACTACAGACAGGAAAGCCGGCAGTGAGAAGAAGGCTTCACTGCCGGCTTTCTCCTTCGGTTCTGCGCTCCCCGCTGCATGACAACCCGATCCTCCACTCCCCCCGCCGCCTCCCCACCTGATCCTAAATTAGGACTGGGCAGGGAGTGCAGCTCCAGGGAGCGGGAAGGGGCAGGAGGGAGCGGGGAGTGCAGAACAGAAGGAGAAAGCCGCTGGTGAAGACGTCTCACCGCCGACTTCCCCGCCTGGGTCCTTCGCTCCCCACTGCTAGCTCAATCCTCTATCCACCTGATCTCTCCATCCCTCTGCGCCCTTCATCCTCAATCACTCTGATCTTTCCATCCCCCTGTTCCCTCCATCCTCCTGCACCCTCCATTCTCCATCCCCCTGGTCTCTCCATCCACCATCCCCCTGCTCCTTTAATCCTCCATCCCACTGCTCCTTCCATCCTTATTCCCCTGCTTCTTTCATCCTTTATCCCCCTGTTCCCTCCATCCTCCATCCCCTTGCTCCTTCCATCCTCCATCCCCATGCTCCCTCCATTCTCCATCCCCCTGGTCTCTCCATCCTCCATCCCTTTGTCTCTATCCTCATCCCCCTTCTCTCTCCATCCTCCATCCCCCTGCTCTCTCATCCACCTTATCCCTCCATCCTCCAGGTCTCTCCATCCTCCATCCACCTGATCTCTCCATCCCTCTGCACCCTCCATCCTCAATCCCTCTGATCTCTCCATCCCCCTGTTCCCTCCATCCTCCTGCTCCCTCCATTCTCCATCCCCCTGGTCTCTCCATCCTCCATCCCCCTCCCCCTTCCATCCTCCATCCCCCTGCTCTTTCCATCCTCCATTCCCCTGCTCCTTCCATCCTCTATTCCCCTGCTCCTTTCATCCTTCATCCCCCTGTTCCCTCCATCCTCCTGCTCCCTGCATTCTTCATCCCCCTGGTCTCTCCATCCCCCTGCTCTGAGTCCTTTCAATTCATCCTCCATCCCCCCGCTCCTTCCATCCTCGATCTCCCTGATCTCTCCATTCTCCATCCCCCTTGCCTCTCAATTCTCCATACCCTGCCTGCCCTGATCTCTATCCCCCTGCATCCTCTCCCCCTGCACAGCCTGCCGCCCTCTGCACTCATCACAGTCACTGTCAGTGCTGTCACATACCCTGCACTGCAGCCTGCACAGCATTAGTCCTCCTCCTCCATCTTCTCCAGCTTCTTTCCCACTGGGCAAAACTCCGCCCACCTGAGTCACATGTATGTGACATCATTGCAGGGCCTCCGGTGCTGAGGGAAACTGTTACTGCAGTGTTACATACAGGTCAGTGCTCTTTAGATTTTCCGGTACGCCGTACCGGTATGCACCGCCGGTCTTTAGATTTTCCGGTACGGTGTACCGGTATGTACCGCCGCAAGAAAAGCACTGCGTCTACTCCCCTTAGAGGTGAATGTATCCCCCTCCCAGGAGTAACCTCCCACCACTACTCTAATGTGGGAGAGCAGGAATGGGTCCCACCCACCAGCCTAGCATCCACCTGCAGCTGGGGAAAATTACACTACTTTTACGAGTGCAATACCCCACTGTGACGCCTGATCATATGGAGTGCCACACGTGCATGTGCTGCCCCCTGATGCCATTTTATTGAAGACAGACCACAGAAGCACATTGCATTAGCACTGCTCTCCACACCCATAATCCTTCCCACCTCTAAGTGCCAGCTTCAGTGCCGAGAGTTGGGAGGGAGATTATCGGTGTGGGGAGCAGTGAATATTCACATTGTTAAACAGCGGGCACACGTGTTAGCTCCAGCACCGACTCCTGCCTCCTGCGACCTTGCTCCTGCCTCCTGTGACCTCGCTCTCCCCCAGCAAGCCAGGTACATCCAGACTATAAGATGCACACCCCACTTTACTCCACAATTTGGGGGAAAAAAGTGCATGTTACAGTCCAAAAAATATGGCACATACAGTTTTCATAGGATCCATGTTTTGTGTGATATAAGTGTAGCAGAGCTAAGTCTTCTACTCTGTGTATAACCCCGCCAAAACCCCTGAATTACAGCTTTCTGTGTTCACTGTGAATAGTCAGCAAGATGGTAATCAGTGATGGGGGCGCCGTTACACAGATTAGTTTCACGGGGTAGTACAGAATAACAGAGGGACCGGAACTCCTAGACTGACCCTCATGCTAGGGGGACCCAAGCTGTCCCTTATTCCAGATTTACCTCTGATGGTGAGGATGCCTGAGCTGCCTCCCTTGCCGTGCTCCTGACCAGCCCTAGTCTAATACCCTCTCTCCCCACCCAGAGGGGGCCAGGACAGGAGTGGTAAAATTCCACACAAATAGAACACCGGGAAACAAAAGATACAGCAATAAAAACCGAAGTATAAGACAATATGTGCATAGGAGGAAATAAAGAGCAGGGAGGGAAACTAGACAACAAGAGGATTTTCGCAGCACGCCAAATAGCACTTTAGTAGATCATCAGCAATTGGATAACCATAGCACATGGACTGATATTGCAAAAGCTATAGTAGGCATGAGAAGACAGATTCCACCATCCTAAAAAGGCAGGGATCAACTGTGATAGGCTTCCCAGAACATGTGATCCTGGAGGTAATCAGGAGTCATACAGAGATTAACTCCTGCTAGCCCGATCACTAATGAGAACATGGCGGTTCGTCATCCAATCCTGTCTGGGGAACTCAGAAGTATCAGAGAAACCACAGTGTGGAGTGTCAGAATCTGTAGTGTGAACAGCGCCAGATGCCGCCATGATACTCTGCGAGTTTTGAGCCAAACGCCGTCTGACTGGACTGCGCGTGAGATGTAGTCAGGCAGTGATAATCTCCTGTTGTGAAAATACTGCTTGTGATGAAATTACAGCACACAGCCTAATAAGTAACACATCCATGGAACCAACCTTTATTTTGTTGCTCACTCCTGTAACTGGTGAACTATGTCTTACCTTGTATTGTCTTTATTGTCTGTTCTCTTCCTCGCTCAATTGTAAAGTGCTGAAGGATATGTTGACCCTGTAGAAATAAAATGATTATGATTGTATAGAGGGGATTTTGGGGTCCCTCAGACAAAAAGCCCTGGGCGGCACTGTTACCTCTCCTATAAGAATACTGTAACATCATCATCCCTTTTGCTGTGAATTGTGAAGGCGGCCGGAGCACAGATAGTGAACCAACTTCTTTTGGATTCTGAATAAATCAGATTATTCATTTATCACTTTAATGAAACAAATGATATCATGATTTATTGAGCAGGATACTTATTTATTGATAACTTTTTGAAGTGTTTTTTGATTAATTGCTTAGTGAAATAAAAAAAATCTAAACTGAAAACAATTCTCTGTATAGCACAGACTTCTCATAGATTAATACTGGTGTATACGAAGGGGCTGGTATTAATGATTCTACACTGGATGATCGGGGTCTGCTATTAAATGGGTTCTGCAAAGTTTTAAAGTTGGCTCACATCCATATAACAGTCAATAACTCGATAATTGCTGGGGATCCAACTGGTGAAGCCACACATACCTTGTTAATGAATGGAGTGGTGGTGAAGCATGCAAACTACATGAGAGATGGGTGCGTGGCTATCTACGGTGTGCCTGTACATTATACCAAGATATGGTAAGTTTGATGAAACCAACAAGCTCACTGACTCCTGAAAAACTCTGGAACCAACAAGTATATTCGTAAGTATAATAACTGAGCTGTCTCTTCTCCATTGCACAGAAAGAAACCTTCAAGGGCTGCTACATCGGATATTCTTAAAGACACTGCACATGTCAAGCGTGCCATCCACTAAGTATGTTCAATTTATAACACTAGTGTCTCCCAATATGCCAGAGATAATGGAGGGGGGAGCAAAGGCACAAGAGGGTTTTAACTGCTAACAATGGGTACAGATGACATTGATGCACTGTCCGATTTGGTTGTGTGATGCACAAAACTATATGGTGGTTTTTCCTGAAGAAGGAGCTGGATAGCTTCGAAACGTGTCAAACCACATTTTCTCCATTTGTGTGGCCCGGACTTCTCCGCAGATCATCTTCCACAACACCATAGATCAATCACACATTTTTTCTGATTTAATCTATATGCCAGAGAAGCATTTGGCCCCTTGAAGTGCCAGGTACTGGGTGTGACTCCTACCCTTTAAAAGGAACCTGACAGCTCAAACGTGTTGCCTGATCCATGCATTATTTCAGCCATGTATAGCTACCTCCACATTTGCGTTCCCCTCCGCAGCGTTCTGCGGAGGGGATCAGCAATGTGAACGCAGCACCGCAAGTCCCTATTTTAATAATGGGAGCGCACGGTGCTGCGCTTGACTGCGCATGACCGTGCGCACCCATTCACTGCCACATCTGATCTGTGCGCAGGCGCATGCCTGCGCACAAATCACCCAGTCTCGTCCGCACCAGAAATGCAACATGTCGCTTTCGTGGTGCGGACGAGACTGGGTGATATATGCGCAGGCATCCGCCTGCGCACAGATCACATATGGCAGTGAATGGGTGAGCACGGTCATGTGCAGTCAAGCGCAGCACCGTGCGCTCCCATTATAAACATAGGAGCTTGCGGTGCTGCGGTCACATTGCTGATCCCCTCCGCAGAACGCTGCAGAGGGGAACGCAAATGTGAAGGCACCCTTAGTCTGCATGTCTGACTCTGAAACCCTGCTGCGTCATTAGTCGCATGGGAGTCTTGTCGGACAGGTTAGTTCCCAACAGCTTCTCCGCTGCCATTTAAACATAGGTCTCTCTCTCTACGTGCAGGCAGAACGAAACCTGTCACTCAAGTAAACTGGACAGGGAGAAACCCCTTTGGTTAGTCTCCAGCATGGCTAAGTCCCCGGCAGCTTTTAAAGCCCTTACATACATCAGTCTAGAATATTGTATATAAATCCCCAGGCAAATCTGTACAATCTTAAAAATGTGGTTTTATTATACTCACCTACGGGGCAATCCGGTCCAATAAGCGTCTCTGGTCTTGATCCAGTGCCTCCTCTCTGATTGTGATTGCATCCTCATTCCCTGCTTCAAATGGATGACACATCCTACATCATCTACACAGTGTTCTCCATTGCACCCCTGTGCACTTCTCTTTGCCCTACCAAGGGCAGAGCAGAGTATTGTAGTGCACATGGGCGGGCGTTCTTTGACCTTTCCTGACGTCTGCACTCTACAATACTTTGCTCTGTCCTCAGCAGGGCAAAGAGAAGTGCGTGTGCACAGGAACACAATGATGGGCACTGTGTGGATGACATATGACGCGTCATCTATACGGAGCAGAGGATGATGGCGATCGCAAGCAGAGACGGGGTGCTAAAACAAGACCAGCAATGCCCATTGGATGAGACTGCCCTGTAGATGAGTATAATAAACCCTCTTTTTTACATTATACAGATCAATGGTGTCAATGGTCTGGATTCAGTCTATTGGCCACTAGTTGAGCACCCCATATAGGGTGTCAATGGTGAACAATGCAAACAATATCTTACTCTACTGTATAATATCTATCAAATTCAACTATCCCAGGATCTGTGGAGTGTTCCAAAGCACAATATAGACTAAATGTGTCAAATGTTGCAACCTTTTCTCACTCAATTTTAAATAAAAATGACACTCAAAACTGCAGTAATTCATGCATTTTGTTGAGATTTCTGGTGCATGCACAATGGTAATGAAAATAATTTTTGGACTTCTTTTAATTACATGGTAATGAAAATAATTTTTGGACTTCTTTTAATTACATGGTAATGAAAATAATTTTTGGACTTTTAGTTTTTAATTAAATGGTAATGGAAATAATTTTTTGACTTTTTTTAATTAAAAAGAAATGTAACTTTTAGCCCAAATACAAAAATGTACCATATTAAAAACATTAAAAGTCAAACTTTTGAACCTGGTGGGCGTTGTTGTTCATCCTTTGCTGCCTTGGGAGTATGATCTAATCAGCTCCTATCTTACAATCCGTCATTGTGCCAGTAGTTATTTAGTCCTCGGCTGAACTTCGCATTTTTACTGAGACTTCACTACAAAAATATGGAAATGAATCCATTCACTTCATCCCGCTATTTATGGCCTCCCTATTTTATGCCTTTATATGTAATATTACATGCTTAATGCTGAACTATTCTTCATTTCTACCCAAATTATGTGAGTAGTTAAGAGGAGACCCATATAATTGTCCAATGACCTTGAAATTAGGACACAATGATATTTTAGATGATATTTTAGATGATGTTCCTCTTGTAATTTTGCAACATTAGTTATGGTTCAGTACCAGTATCAGGACCATTAGCGGCAAGTCAAATAGTTCTTAATTCATAAAACAGTAATTGCTGTGGATTTTCTAACTATTTAGCGACGTCTTCTACCTCTAATTTCTTTTTATCGCTTGCGGTTCCTATCACCTGTGTACCAGGACTTTATAGAGCGCCGTGTGACAGTGTATAAACTCCCCGAGTCCTGTCCCGAAGGCGCAATTTATGGGTTGTGATAACCGGCTTGATTAGTAATAGGCAATATAGTCATCCAGATAATTAGACTAGAGGGTTTATGTCAGAGCAACATGTTTTCACGGACTTTAGTTTTCGGAGGGCTGGTAGCAGTTTTTGTTTCAATTCTTTGCTTTTACATTAAAATTAAATAGCACAAAACTCAATGAAAATATCCAGAAATTAATATAATTTTTTTGCACCCTACTGCCGCTTTAAAAAGGACCTGTCACCCCCCTGCAGAATGGCAATCTAAATGCAGCACTGAATGCAGTCATTGAAGGGGTCCCCCATGTGTCTGTGTGCTGTGTACCCCAAGATATAGCCTTAGAAAAACTCACTGTTAGAAGCCATATGGGCAGTCCCTGTGGCTGGAGTTAGCTCTGTTCATGGGGGGCCATTCCCTCCCCCTATGCCTCTCTGTGCTGCCTCCTGCTGTGCTGTTTATGCTTTGTTCGGACAGCAGGGCAGGAATCGGGCACTGACATCAGGAAAAATGATTTGCATGCTGTGTGCGGCAGGCTGAGTGACAGAGAGGAGGAGGGCAAAGCTAGCACAGCAGGAGGCAGCACAGAGATGCAGGGGGAGGGAATGGCCCCCATGAATAGAACTAACTCCAGCCACAGGGACTGCCCTCATGGCTTCTAACAGTGAGTTTTCCTAAGGCTATATCTTGGGATACACAGCACACATGAGGGGCCCCCTTCCCTGAATGCAGCAGACATGCTGCATGCAGTGCTGCATTTAGACTGCCATGCAGCAGGGAGGTGACAGATCCTCTTTAACTCTTTTGTTGTGTATTAGGAAAAAAAATAGACATAATGTTATTTAGTAGTTGAATTAATCGGTGCATTGGTTTCATCCGCATTGGTCGATATCTGGTTGAGCCATGTATATTAGGTAACCTTTCCTTTACACTAGTACTGGCTGTTCAGATAAAAGTACCCCTGTCATCCTGGGGAGTGTGGATGCCAAGAGTTGGGTCTAACACAAGGGTAACAATGGGGAAGGTATAGAAGGAAGGCCCTGACAATAACAAGAAGGGAGAGGGGTCACCGCCCAACACTCACCTGATTCTGTTCTGTTTGCTCCCTAACGTCCCTATACTGGTGCTTCCCCTCATCGTCGTCGCTTGCCTAGGACTTCAATGGACCTGAACTCACCATGGCTAGTGTGTAAGGCGGAGAGGACACTAGTCTTACCATTGCAATAATGCAACACAAAGTAAGGAAGACAGAAATAATCTATATATAATTTGTTACCTTGAAGGGTGCACTAAATCCAACTCAATCAACCCCATTCATCAAAGCTTTTATGCCAGTATTCTAGGGTAAACAGCTTTGAAAAGTCACATCATTTTGGACCAACTCAAAGTTTCCAACTTTTGGTGCTCTCACTCCAGTTTTGCCCAGCTTTGACATAGTGGGCGGAGCTGAGATGTGATGGGGCATGCCTACCGACACCTTCAAATTCATGACAAGCTTGTGGCGTTGGTAGTGCTGCAACAGTGGGAACTGGAGTATGATTTGATGCAAGGCACACAGAGGTGAATGAAGGTTCTCTCGTCCGACAATCCTGATTCCTTAGGTGGCATAAGTGCCTGACTCCAGTGCATTTCCCTATAGCCCCGCTTCAATATTTGTCACGTGGTATTAGTTGCCATTTTTGGTTCCAAATTAATCAATGTGGAGCGATTTGTCAATTTGGCTCAAAATAAAAAACGTGTCTTCTTCCTGTCTGGAACAGTTTTTACTACTTTTGAAGCCAAAAGTCACAACAATTGTGCAAAAATGTTGACGCACTCAATTTTGACAAGTGTGAAGTTGTGCCAAATTTTAAGATTTTTTTTAACATGGCAATTGATGAATAAACATACAAGAAGAGGGGGGTCCTGAGCTTTTTACCATGGGGTTACTCCCTTTGCAAACCTTAAACCTGTGGATGTTCTCTAGCACAAGGTTCCTCAAATCCTCAAATAAGTCCTCAACGCCCACCAACAGTACAGGTTTTCAGGATCTTCCTTAGTATTGCACAGGTGATAAGTTAATAACTTGCACAGGTGGTGATTTTAACTCCTTGTGTAGTGCCAAGGAAATCCTGAAATACTATTATTATTTATTATTATAGCACCATTCAGTCCATGGTACTATAAATGTGAAATGGGGTATACACAAAGGAGACAAGTACAATATTCATGAACAATTCAAGACACAGACTGGTACAGGAATAGAGGGGACCCTGCCCATGAGGGCTTACAGTCTACAAGGGATGGATGAGGATACAGTAGGTGAGGAGAGAGGACCCTGCCCATGAGGCCTCACAGACTACAAGGGATGGGTGAGGATACAGTAGGTGAGGAGATAGGACCCTGCCCACGAGAGCTCACAGTCTACAAGTGATGGATGAGGATACAGTAGGTGAGGAGAGAAGATCCTGCCCATGAGGGCTCACAGTCTACAAGGGATGAGAGAGGATAGAGTAGGTGAGGAGAGAGGACTCTGCCCACGAGGGCTCACTGTCTACAAGGGATGGGTGAGGATACAGTAGGTGAGGAGAGAGGACTCTGCCCACGAGGGCTCACTGTCTACAAGGGATGGGTGAGAATACAGTAGGTGAGGAGAGAGGATCCTGCCCACGAGGGCTCACAGTCTACAAGGGATGAGGGAGGATACAGTAGGTGAGGAGAAAGGACCCTGTCCATGAAGGCTCACAGTCTACAAGGGATGGGTGAGGAAACAGTAGGTGAGGAGAGAGGACCCTACCCACAAGGGCTCACAGTCTACAAGGGATGGGTGAGGATACAGCAGGGGAGGAGAGAGGACCCTACCCACAAGGGCTCACAGTCTACAAGGGATGGGTGAGGATACAGCAGGGGAGGAGTGATGACCCTGCCCATGAGGGCTCACAGTCTACAAGGGATGAGGGAAGATAGAGTAGGTGAGGAGAGAGGACTCTGCCCATGAGGGCTCACAGTCTACAAGGGATGGTTGAGGATACAGCAGGGGAGGAGAGAGGACCCTGCCCATGAGGGCTCACAGTCTACTGCAGTTTAATAGCATTCTAAAGCTGTGCCGCCACCGCACAGAAAGCTCAGCTACCGGAAGAAAATTAATTTTTTTCCTCCCAGCAGCTTCTGTCTTTTAGTCATAAATGTGCATGTCTTTAGTCATCGCTCAGTACATAGTAAGTGGTTGCTCGAACCGTGCCCCCAGCAGTGATTGTCTGCAGCGAGAAAGATTATTCACAAGTGGAAAACATTCAAGACAGTTAACAATCTTCACGAGAGTGGACTTCCCAGAAAATTCACCCCAAGGTCACACCATGTAATAGTCAGAGAAACTGCAAATACTAAACAAAACCATGAGCCTAAAGGACTCAGACTCTAAAGACCTGAGCATGTTCAATGTTGAACTTCATCTATTATATAATCACAAATGGGTTTTTTGCCCCTTTTGAGACCGCTCGCGCTGCGAGTCAATGTTGTCATGTGGATACGACCGAAGCATTGGCCGCGCAGCGGCCATTGCGAGCAGTTCTAAGGCGACTCGCTATGCCCGCGCAGCGGGCATGGCGAGTCGCCTTAGCAGCGCGAAGCATTGGCCGCGAAGCGGCCATTGTGAGTCAGAGACTCGCTCTTCTAGAATCCCGATGCATCTGCATCGGGCACCCAGCTAGTAACAGTATAATTAGAAAAAAATACAAAAGCTTGCATATTTGGAAGGGTTGCCAGGAGAAAGTGTCTTCCGTCTGAAAAAATAGAAACAGTAACATGGCTTAAGTTTGTAAACATATCTCAAGACTTCTGAAACAATGTACTTTGAAAGGACAAGACCACAACATTTGGTGAAAACTAGTGATGAGCGAGTACTAAAATGCTCGGGTGCTCGAAGCTCAGGCCGAGCATCCCAAGATACTCGTGTACTCGGCCTGAGCACCGAGCCCAATGTTATCCTATGGGAGACCTGAGTATTTTTCTGACTTGACCCCCGGCAGCATGGAAAAAGCCTAAAAATGTCACAAAAGTCTCAGAAGAGTGCTGAAATGACATGGGAACAGCATGGGGAAGACCCCTGGAAGCATTTCAGACCCCAAGGTCACTGCTGTGAACAATGTTGTCAGACCATTACGCCACTTTTACGGACTGTCAAGAAAACGTTACAAAATGAAACAAAACGGATTTTCATGGAGAAAATATTAAGGGCTCATACCCACTTGTGAGATAGAGTTGGTGTATGTTAGTTTTTTGGATTATATCAAATATTTTTTTTTTTAATAATTGTGTGGCACTCCCATGCCCCTGGGAAGAGGCGTACATGAAGGCCTCTTTAAATAATGTGCCCATTATAAGGAAGTGGGTCTTTTGTAGTACTGCCCTAGGCAGGGAAGCCAAAAATTGGGTGGCACTCTGAGGCCCCTGCATAGAGACATGCATGAGGGCCTCTTTAAATAATGTGCCCATTTTAAGGAAGTTTGTTTTTTGTAGTATTGCCCTAGGCAGGGCAGCCAAAAATTGGGAGGCACCCCAATGCCCCTGGATAGAGGCGTGCATGAGGGCCTCTTTTAATATTGTGCCCATTATAAGGAAGTGGGTCTTTTGTAGTATTGCCCTTGGCAGGGAAGCCAAAAATTGTGTGGCACTCTGATGCCCCTGGATAGAGACGTGCATGCAGGGCCGGTCCTTGGCATGTGCGAGTCGTGCGGCCGCACAGGGCGCCACGCTCCAGGGGGCGCCGCAGGGAGACAGCTGTCATTGTTATTTGCTGCCCTGCTCCCGCTCCCAGGGGCTTTGCTAGATCTGTGCGGCTGCTAGTAGACAGAGGACGGCATCCGCAGGGGCGCCCGGTGGTAGCGGGGGCTCCCTGCTGATGCCACTCTCTCTACTATAGTCCTGGCCGCTGCCGCCGCGTTATCCCCCCCCACCCTGCAGTGTGAGCCCACCTGTGGAGCTGCACAGGCCTGTGCTTACAGGACCTGTGATGATGTCAATGAAGGGGGAGGAGTCAGGGATCACATGATCAGCATCTCCGACTATGCAGGGCAGCTTCCACCAAGCAAAAAGTGAAGAGGTAAAGAAATGAGTTTGTGGAAAGAGGTGAGTTTGTGTGGGATCAAGAGGGATGTATAGTGTGAATGTAGCAGAGCTGCGTGTGTATGAGGTGTAAGGAGTGGAGCCGAGTGTGTACAAGGTGTATGGAGCTGAGTGTGTATGAGGTGTTCGGAGCGGAGCCGAGTGTGTATGAGGTGTATGAAGCGGAGTCGCGTGTGCATGAGGTGTACGGAGCGGAGCCGAGTGTGTATGAGGTGTACGGAGCGGAGCCGTGTGTGTACGAGGTGTGCGGAGCGGAGCCGTGTGTGTACGTGGTGTACGGAGCGGAGCCGCGTGTGTACGGAGCAGAGCCGCGTGTGTACGTGGTGTACGGAGCGGAGACGTGTGTACGAGGTGTACAGAGCGGAACCGAGTGTGTACGAGGTGTACGGAGCAGAGCCGTGTGTGTACGAGGTGTACGGAGCGGAGCCGTGTGTGTACGAGGTGTACGGAGCGGAGCCGAGTGTGTACGAGGTGTACGGAGCGGAGCCGAGTGTGTACGAGGTGTACGGAGCAGAGCCGTGTGTGTAGGAGGTGTACGGAGCTGAGCCGAGTGTGTAGGAGGTGTACGGAGCTGAGCCGAGTGTGTACGAGGTGTACGGAGCTGAGCCGAGTGTGTACGAGGTGTACGGAGCTGAGCCGAGTGTGTACGAGGTGTACGGAGCTGAGCCGAGTGTGTACGAGGTGTACGGAGCTGAGCCGAGTGTGTACGAGGTGTACGGAGCTGAGCCGAGTGTGTACGAGGTGTACGGAGCTGAGCCGAGTGTGTACGAGGTGTACCGAGCTGAGCCGAGTGTGTACGAGGTGTACGGAGCTGAGCCGAGTGTGTACGAGGTGTACGGAGCTGAGCCGAGTGTGTACGAGGTGTACGGAGCTGAGCCGAGTGTGTACGAGGTGTACGGAGCGGAGCCGAGTGTGTACGAGGTGTACGGAGCGGAGCCGAGTGTGTACGAGGTGTACGGAGCGGAGCCGAGTGTGCACGAGGTGTACGGAGCGGAGCCGAGTGTGCACGAGGAGTACGGAGCGGAGCCGAGTGTGCAAGAGGTGTACGGAGCGGAGCCGAGTGTGTACGAGGTGTACGGAGCGGAGCCGAGTGTGTACGAGGTGTACGGAGCGGAGCCGAGTGTGCACGAGGTGTACGGAGCGGAGCCGAGTGTGCACGAGGAGTACGGAGCGGAGCCGAGTGTGCAAGAGGTGTACGGAGCGGAGCCGAGTGTGTACGGAGCGGAGCTGAGTGTGTATGAGGTGTACTGAGCAGAGTAACGTGTGTACGGAGCTGAGCCACGTGTACGAGGTGTGCGAAGCCGTGTGTTTCCAGAGTGGAGCCGAGTTTGTACGAGGTGTACCAAGCAGAGCCATGTGTGTACGAGGTGTATGGAGCGGAGCCACGTGTGTACCAGGTGTACGGAGCGGAGCCGTGTGTGTACGAGGTGTATGGAGCGGAGCCGAATGTGTACGAGGTGTATGGAGCGGAGCCGAATGTGTACGAGGTGTATGGAGTGGAGCCGAGTGTGTATGAGGTGTATGGAGTGGAGCCGAGTGTGTATGAGGTGTATGGAGTGGAGCCGAGTGTGTACGAGGTGTATGGAGCAGAGCCGCGTGTGTACGAAGTGTACGGAGCGGAGCATTATACTATATGGAGGAATGTGGGGGTGTATTGTACTATATGT
Source organism: Allobates femoralis (assembly GCA_033576535.1). Lineage (NCBI taxonomy): Eukaryota > Metazoa > Chordata > Amphibia > Anura > Aromobatidae > Allobates > Allobates femoralis. The sequence goes on along the minus strand of JARQOC010000001.1, from coordinate 598,992,216 downwards.
CATGCTTTAAGTGTGCAATATACTATACGGAGGACTGTGGCGTGCATTATACTAAATGGAGGACTTTGGGTGTGCATTCTAGATAGAGAACTGTGTGGGTGCATTATTCTATATGGAGAAATGTGGGGGTGCATTATTCTATATGGAGGTCTGTGGGTGTGCAATCTTGTATATAAAAGCCGGAAGGATTTGTGACCTCACATCCGTCACTTTGTCCCAACGTCCGGCAGAGCTATACCCGCTCAGGGTGAGCCAAGATGGCGGCCGTAAGCGGGAGCCGGGACTCATAGAGCCCGCTACGCTTATGGCAGCCCCTAACACATACACACACCACACACACACCACCACACACACAACACACGCACACACAGTCGCCTATACTTACCACCTCTCCTCCGTCTTCTCCACCTCCAACATGTCGCCGCCCCTGGAGAACTGGATCCAAAACGGCGTCCGGGAAGTCTCGCGAGACTTCCCGGACGCCATATTGGATCCATGGCTCCAGGGGTGGCGACATACTTTCTCCAAGATGGCATCCGGGAAGTCTCGCGAGAGTTCCTGGACGCCATATTGGATCCAGTCCTGGGTGCAGCGACATGTTGGGACTCAGGAAGACGCAGGCGCCAGGGAAGAAGCAGGACGGTGGTAAGTATATCGGAGTGTGTGTCCGTCCGCCCCACCACTGACCACTCTGCCCACCGCTGACTACTCTGCCCTGCGCTGACCACTCTGCCCACACAGCGCCGCTGCGCTGACCACTCTGCCCACACAGCGCCGCTGCGCTGACCACCCTGCCCACACAGCGCCGCTGCGCTCACCACCCTGCCCACACAGCCCCGCTGCACTGACCACCCTGCCCACACAGCGCCGCTGTGCTGACCACCCTGCCCATACAGCGCCGCTGTGCTGACCACCCTGCCCACACAGCGCCGCTGCACTGACCACCCTGCCCACACAGCGCCGCTGCACTGACCACCCTGCCCACACAGCGCCGCTGCGCTGACCACTCTGCCCACCGCACTCGCTGCTAACCACTGAGCCACCGCGCAGTGCTAACCACTGAGCCACCGCGCAGTGCTAACCACTGAGCCACCGCGCAGTGCTAACCACTGAGCCACCGCGCACTGCTAACCACTAAGCTGCCTTACAGTGCTCCATCCACCCTCACCCCGCCGCTTTGTCCTCCATCATCCTCCTCCCACCGCTCTGTGCTCCGTCCTCCCCCTGCCTGTACCATTCCATCATCCTCCATCGCTTCCTCCTCCTTCCTTTGTCCGCCTCCTCTCCACCACTCCATCCTCCCCCTGCCTGGGCTGCTCCATCCTCCTCCACCCCACCGCTTCGTCCTCTGTCCTCCTCCTGCCGCTCTGTTCTCCCCTGCCGCTCTGTCCTCCCCCTGCCGCTCTGTCCTCCCCCTGTCGTTCTGTCCTCCCCCTGCCTGTGCCGCTCCATCCTCCCCCACCGCTTCCTCCTCCTTCCTTTGTCCTCTTCACCTCCGCCACTCCATCCCCCGTCCTCCCCCTGCCCGTGCTGCTTCGTCCTCCCCCACCTCGCTGCTTCATCCTACACCCTCCTCCCTCCCGCCACTCTGTGCTTAGTCCTCCCCATGCCGCTTCGTCCTGCCCCTGCCTGTGCCACTCCATCCTCCCCCACCCCACCGCTTCCTCCTCCTTCCTTTTCCTTCCTCACCTCCGCCACTCTATCCTCTGTCCTCCCCCTACCTATGCTGCTTCGTTCTCTCCCACCCCGCCGCTTCATCCTGTCCTCCACCCCCCCCCACCGCTCTGTGCTTCATCCTCCCCCTGCCGCTCCATCCTCCCCCTGCCTGTGCCGCTCCATCCTCCCCCACCGCAACGCTTCCTCCTCCTTCCTTTGTCCTCCTCCCCTCTGCCACTCCATCCTCTGTCCTCCCCCTGCCTGTGCTGCTCCATCTTCCCCCACCCCGCCGCTTCATCCTCCATCCTCCTCCCCCTGCCGCTCTGTGCTCCATCCTCCCCCTGCCGTTCCTTCCTCCCCCTGCCTGTGCTGCTACATCCTCCCACACCCCGCCGCTACCTCCTCTGTCCTCCATCCTCCTCCCCCTGCTGTTCTGTCCTCCCTCCTCCCCCCTGCCACGCCGTTCTTCACCGGCCGCTCCTTCTTCAAAGTTCCTCCCAATTCAGCCCTCACCGCCTTCCCCATGCAATCTCTATTTCTATATTCTAAAATACCCGATGCGTTAGAATCGGGCCACCGAGAGTTCCCGGACGCAATATTGGATCCAGTCCTGGGTGTGGCGACATGTCGGCAGATCAGAGGACTCAGGAAGACGCAGGTGGCAGGGAAGAAGCGGGGACGGTGGTAAATATATCGGAGTGTGTGTCTGTGTGTGTGTGTCCGTCCCCCCCACCGCTGACCACCCTGCCCACGGCGCTGCGCTGACCACCCTGCCCACGGCACTGCGCTGCCCACTCTGCCCACGGCGCTGTGCTGACCACTCTGCCCACGGCGCTGTGCTGACCACTCTGCCCACGGCGCTGCGCTGACCACTCTGCCCACGCACTCACTGCTAACCACTGAGCCACCGCACTCACTGCTAACCACTCAGCCACCGCGCAGTGCTAACCACTGAGCCACCGCACAGTGCTAACCACTGAGCAACCGTATACTCTGCTACCCACTGAGCCGCCTGTATACACACAATTCATTTCATCGCACTCCCCTAACTATTAGTAAATAAACTATATATGGATTCTAGACTACCCGATTCTTTAGAATCGGGCCGCCATCTAGTATACTATATGTAGGACTGTGGTGGTGCATTATTCTATATTGAGGACTATGGGGGTGCATTATATTATATGGAGGTCTATTGGGGTGCATAATATATGGAGGAATTTGGGGGTGCAATATACTATGTGGAATACTATGGGGGGGGTTCTGTCAGGGATCAAATCTTGCTGGAGACTAGTCAGAAAGTCTGTTCCCTGAAGGCTTCTCCCTGCTGACTGCCTTGAGTGACCGGTCTCTCCGTATACACGCAAATGGGGTGAATTCACCAGGGACTAGCCTTTCTTGCTACTCTCCTATCTGTCTCGGTCCCCAGAAGCTTTTGGAGTATGTTCTTATTTCAAATGCTGCATTATTTAAGAGTCAACACCTCTATATACAGCAGATAAAACAGGATCCACCATTCACAATAGATGATATCACAGCTCACCTCCTCCTCCTGTACAATGACTGATAACACCTCTATATACAGTAGATAACACAGGATCCACCATTCACAATAGAAGATATCACAGCTCACCTCCTCCTCCTGTACAATGACTGATAACACCTCTGTATACAGTAGATAACACAGGATCCACCATTCACAATAGGTGATATCACTGCTGACCTCCTCCTGTACAATGACTGATAACTCCTCTATATACAGTAGATAACACAGGATCCACCATTCACAATAGGTGATATCACAGCTCACCTCCTCCTGTACAATGACTGATAGCACCTCTATATACAGTAGATAACACAGGATCCACCATTCACAATAGGTGATATCACAGCTCACCTCCTCCTCCTGTACAATGACTGATAACACCTCTATATACAGTAGATAACACAGGATCCACCATTCACAATAGGTGATATCACTGCTGACCTCCTCCTGTACAATGACTGATAACACCTCTATATACAGTAGATAACACAGGATCCACCATTCACAATAGGTGATATCACAGCTCACCTCCTCCTCCTGTACAATGACTGATAACACCTCTATATACAGTAGATAACACAGGATCCACCATTCACAATAGGTGATATCACAGCTCACCTCCTCCTGTACAATGACTGATAACACCTCTATATACAGTAGATAACACAGGATCCACCATTCACAATAGGTGATATCACAGCTCACCTCCTCCTGTACAATGACTGATAACACCTCTGTATACAGTAGATAACACAGGATCCACCATTCACAATAGGTGATATCACTGCTGACCTCCTCCTGTACAATGACTGATAACACCTCTATATACAGTAGATAACACAGGATCCACCATTCACAATAGGTGATATCACAGCTCACCTCCTCCTGTACAATGACTGATAACACCTCTATATACAGTAGATAACACAGGATCCACCATTCACAATAGGTGATATCACAGCTCACCTCCTCCTGTACAATGACTGATAACACCTCTGTATACAGTAGATAACACAGGATCCACCATTCACAATAGATGATATCACAGCTCACCTCCTCCTGTACAATGACTGATAACTCCTCTATATACAGTAGATAACACAGGATCCACCATTCACAATAGGTGATATCACAGCTCACCTCCTCCTGTACAGTGACTGATAACACCTCTATATACAGTAGATAACACTGGATCCACCATTCACAATAGGTGATATCACAGCTCACCTCCTCCTCCTGTACAATGATTGATAACACCTCTATATACAGTAGATAACACAGGATCCACCATTCACAATAGGTGATATCACAGCTCACCTCCTCCTGTACAATGACTGATAACACCTCTATATACAGTAGATAACACAGGATCCACCATTCACAATAGGTGATATCACAGCTCACCTCCTCCTGTACAATGACTGATAACACCTCTGTATACAGTAGATAACACAGGATCCACCATTCACAATAGGTGATATCACTGCTGACCTCCTCCTGTACAATGACTGATAACACCTCTATATACAGTAGATAACACAGGATCCACCATTCACAATAGGTGATATCACAGCTCACCTCCTCCTGTACAATGACTGATAACACCTCTATATACAGTAGATAACACAGGATCCACCATTCACAATAGGTGATATCACAGCTCACCTCCTCCTGTACAATGACTGATATCACCTCTGTATACAGTAGATAACACAGGATCCACCATTCACAATAGGTGATATCACAGCTCACCTCCTCCTGTACAATGACTGATAACACCTCTATATACAGTAGATAACACAGGATCCACCATTCACAATAGGTGATATCACAGCTCACCTCCTCCTGTACAATGACTGATAACACCTCTGTATACAGTAGATAACACAGGATCCACCATTCACAATAGGTGATATCACAGCTCACCTCCTCCTCCTGTACAATGACTGAGAACACCTCTATATACAGTAGATAACATAGGATCCACCATTCACAATAGGTGATATCACAGCTCACCTCCTCCTGTACAATGACTGATAACTCCTCTATATACAGTAGATAACACAGGATCCACCATTCACAATAGGTGATATCACAGCTCACCTCCTCCTGTACAATGACTGATAACCTCTATATACAGTAGATAACACAGGATCCACCATTCACAATAGGTGATATCACAGCTCACCTCCTCCTCCTGTAAGATGACAGGTAACACCTCTATATATGGGAGGGTTGGTAATGACAGGTGGGAGAGGATATAGTTCTTGGGTCCCTGATTTTTTCTGACCCTAGCATAGCAACGCCCCTCCCTGCTCTCCTTGAAGACCATGAATAGATCATGTACAAACATGTATGCTCATGTGTTCTGAGTAAGTAATGGCGTGGGGGCGCCATAAGGCAAATTCGCACAGGGCACCATTCAACATAAGGCCGGCCCTGCGTGCATGAAGACCTCTTTCAATAATGTGCCCATTGTAAGGAAGTGGGTCTTTTGTAATATTGCCCCAGGCAGGGCTGCCAAAAGTTGGAAGGCACTCTGATGCCACTGGATGGAGGCATGCATGAGGGCCTCTTTAAATAATGTGCCCATTTTAATGAAGTGGGTCTTTTGTAGTATTGCCCTAAGCAGGGAAGCCAAAAATTGTGTCGCACTCTGATGCCCCTGGATGGAGGCGTACATGAGGGTCTCTTTTAATAATGTGCCCATTTTAAGGAAGTGGGTCTTTTGTAGTAATGCCCTAGGCAGGGCTGCTAAACATTGGGGGCACCCCAATGCCCCTGGATAGAGGCGTGCATGAGGGCCTCTTTAAATAATGTGCCCATTTTAAGGAAGTGGGTCTTTTGTAGGATTGCCCTAGGAAGGGCTGCCAAAAATTAGGAGGCATTGCGATGCCCCTGGGAAGAAACATGGAGGAGAGCCTCTAAAAATTGTTCCCATTACAAAGGAACAGGTCTCCTGTACTTGTAATGCCCATTCTGTAAGCATGGACTAAAACATTTACCCCTGGGGGGTATACATGAAACTAATGCCTAACTTTTGAACGGTTAGGGTCATCATCATCATAAATATAATGTAAAAAAATTATGGTTTTGTGGCATCATGAACCACGGTCACACTGATCATATGATGGTGGCGGATGAGGAGAAGGAGGAGCAGTACAGCAAGTAGCCAAAGACATGAAGTGTGTACCGTTGTGTGGGTGTGCGGAACTGCATGGTAATCTACCGGCACAAAATTTAAATTCCGCTATCATTTGGTGGTTGTGTGGTGAATTCAGGCCCAATCCAACCCTTGTTCATCTTGATCAAAGTCAGCCTGTCAGCATTTTCAGTTGTTCAGCAGTTTGCTTATCTGTAATGATATTACCTGCGGCACTAAAGACACGCTCTGACAAAACGGTAGCGGCAGGGCAGGCCAGGACTTCCACGGCGTAGAGAGCAAATTCCTTCCAGGTGTCCAGCTTGGATACCCAATAATTATAAGGCACAGAGGAGTCTAGGAGCACTTTAGTACGATCGGCAAGGTACTCCCACAGCATCTTGGCAAACTTTGCATTCCTTGTGACACTACCCCGCACCTCAGGGCATGTGGTACGGGAGGTGCTGAGAAATGAATTTTTTTACTAATTCCGCGACTATGGCCTTCTGGTACTGCAGCATTTTTGTAGACTTCTCCGCCTCGGGAATAAGAGAAATAAAGTTCTGTTTGTAGCGTGAGTCTAAAAGTGTCACCAACCAGTAATGTGTCCGCCAAGATCTTGATAACGCGAGGGTCACGAGACAGGCAGCGTAACATAAAGTCAGCCATGTGCGCCAGACTGTTAACAGGCAAGACTTCAGGGCCCTCACCAACAGCATGACTGGCCATGCTGACCTCATCCTTCTCCTCCTCCTCTCCCCTGTCCTCTGGCCATCCACGCTGAACCGACGGTCTGACGGTTGTGCATGTATTACCATCAATTCCACATGAAAGTAGCTCTATTTTTTCATCCTCCTCCTCCTCGTCATAGTCTTCCAATGCACGTTGGGATGAGATGAGGCTGGGCTGTGTGTAATCACCCAGTACGGTTTCTTGCTGCAACTCACCGTGCACCGCCTGCAATGCATCGTCTTTGATTTTGAGCAGAGAGTGTTTTAGAAGACAGAAGCGGGATGGTGACGCTAATGATGGCGTCATCGCTGCCCACCATCTTGGAGAAGTCCTCAAAGTTTTGGAGGACGGTACACATGTCGGACATCCATGTCCACTCCTGAGGTCTTATGTGTGGAGTTTGAACCGTATACCGACGGCCTAGTTGATGCTGGTACTCAACAACTGCCCTCTTCTGCTCACAAATCCTGACCAACATGTGCAGTGTGGAATTCCAACGCGTGGGGACGTCACACACCAGTCAGTGAGCTGGAAGCTGCAAACGCCGCTGGAAGCCGTCAAGGCCGGCAGAAGCAGTAGGTGACTTTCTAAAATGGGCACACAGGCGGCATACTTTGACGAGCAGATCAGACAGCTCCGGATAGGATTTAATAAACCGCTGAACCTCGAGGTTGAGCACATGGGCCACGCATGGAAAATGTGTCACCTCGCCTCGCCTCAGAGCCCCACCAGGTTCCGGCCATTGTCACACATGACCATGCCTGGCTATAGGTTCAGCTGTATGAGCCAGTGAGCTGCCTACTGTTTTAGAACTGTCCACAACTCTTCAGCGTGGTGGGGTTTGTCACCTACGCATATTAGCTTCAGCACAGCCTGTTGCCGCTTAGCCGAGGCAGTGCTGCAGTGCTTCCAGTTTGGGACTGGTGTGGAGGGTGAAGTGGAGGAAGAGGAGGAGGCTGAGAAGCATGACGTGCCAGAGCTGTACACTGTGGGTGAAACCCTAACTGAGTTAGGGCCTGCAATCCTTGGTGTCGGAAGGACGTGTTCTGTCCCAAGCTCAGACTGGGTCCCGGCTTCCAGAATATTAACCCAGTGTGCCGTCAGCGAGATGTACCAGCCCTGCCCACAAGCACTTGTCCATGTGTCCGTGGTTAGGTGGAATTTGCCTAAAACTGTGTTGTTAAGGGCACGTATGATGTTTTGTGACACGTGCTTATGTAATGCGGGGACGGCACACTGGGAAAAATAGTGGGGGCTGGGGACTGAGTAACATGAGACAGGCGCCGCCATCAGGTTGCGGAATCCTTCCGTCTCCACCAGCCTGAAAGGCAACATTTCCAGCGCAAGCAGTCGCGAAATGTGTGCATTTAGAACTGTGGCATGCGGGGCGTTGGCAGCGTATTTGCGCCTGCGTTCCAAAGAATGGTGTATGGATAACTGAACACTGCACTGGGACAAGGACGTGGCTGATGATGGTGCTATTTCTGCTTGTGCAAGTACAGGTGAAGGACAGGAGACATCTTCGCCTGCAGTATGGACAGGGGATTGGCTTGCACGCACAACAGTGGAAGACGCAGAGGTGTCACCCGCAGGCAATGCTCCTGTACTCTGCTGTACATCCCACAAAGTCGGGTGCTTTGCTGCCATGTGCCTGATCATGCTGGTGGTGGTCAGGCTGCTAGTTTTGCTACCCCTACTAATGCTGGCATGGCAGGTGTTGCAAATGGCCATTTTTGAATTCTCTGCAGACACCTTAAAAAACAGCCAGACTCGGGAAGACCTAACAGTTGTACTGGCAACTTCACTCGTGTTGTTGTTCCGGGGAACGGTTGCCTACCTTCTGCCTGCGGACACCACCCTGCTTCTTCCGGCCTGTTGTGATGCTACACCTAACTCCCCTGTGCACTGCTGTCCTCACTCTGCATGTCCTCCTGCCAGGTTCGGTCAGTTACTGGATCATCCACCACGTCATCTTCCACTTCCGCACCCTGGTCCTCCTCCTGACTTTCTGGCAATTGTGTCTCATCATCGACCACCTCTTGTTGAGACACGTTCCCAACGTTGCCTTCGTGAGACCGTGGCTACTCAAATATTTGGGCATCGGTACATACGATCTCCTCATGACCCACTTCAACTGGAGCTGGTGAGAGTCCAGAATCTACGAATGGATAAGTGAACAGCTCCTCAGAGTGTCCAAGTGTGGGATCAGTTATGTCCGGGGCCGGGCACTCGGCATGGTGGTAGGAAGGAGTTTCAAGTTGTGGAATGTGCGGTCCAGTCTCACGGCTACTGACACTTGACCATGTGGAAAACAGGGTATTTGTGGTGGTGCCAAACTGACTGGAAGCATTGTCCGCTATCCAACTAACAACCTGTTGACACTGGTCTTGGTTTAATAGTGGAGTACTGCTGTGGTCCCCTAGAAATTGGGACAGGAAGGTCGAGCGAGATGATGTGGGCGTTTGTCGTGGAGCAATTCGAGCTTGCACAGGGCCTTGGCCTCTGCCTGCACCACCATCACGTCCAGTTCCTTGTCCCTTGCCTCCGGTCTTGCGCATTTTCAATGTTGTGCTGACTGTATACAGCTAAATGAAGGCGTCCAAGAAATGTTTTTTAGCAGCACACTGAGATTACAGATTAAGGCCCTGCAGGTGGACTAGTCAGACACAAACGCTGACGAGAATAGAGAGTCTTTTGGTGTATCCTAATTTACGCTGCAACCTACTGTAGCTGCACTAAGATGCTAAATGAGTGCAGACAAGAAATGGTTTTTAGCACGATACAGATTAGAGATTAAGGCCCTGCAGGTGGATTGGTCAGACACAAACGCTGACGAGAATAGCGAGTCTTTTGGTGTATCCTAATTTGCGCTAAAACCTACTCCTGCCTATGGGATGGATGAGATTTCCCGCCTGTCTACCAGCCCCAGATGTGATGCACGCTGGAATACTGGCACAATGAAGTTTGCTATATACCCTGCCTCCCTGCCTGCCTGTATACAGCTCTATTAGTCCTCTGAAGGACTGTTGTGGTAATTAGACTGACAGCCCTGCGCCTACACTAGCTGAAAGGCCACAAATCTGTCCCTCAATAAGCAGCAGCTCTCCCTACACTGACTGCCTGAGGGGATCAGCCCTGATTTGGTGGAAGTGCTGCATGCCTCAGCCAGTAAAACCAGAGGCCATAGTTTCTACAAGAGCGGTGGCTACCACCCATGGATAATCTCCGGGATGGTAGGGAGAACTAAGTTCAGGGACATGCTGAATAAGTCGCCCAACAAGGCCCACCGCTATCAGCCTGGGACCCTGTCCATGAATGCAATGGGAAGGGAGAGTAGCAAGCATAGGGAAGAGCAACCAGGAAAGGCTATGAAGGGTGTCCCTAATCATCTGGGAGCTAACCTGGCAGTGCTTTGGAGGAGCACTTCACCCGGCTGGGTGAACGTGACTGATCATCAAGTAAAGGTAACGAACTACACGGACTGTGTGTGTCTCCTTCTTCCTTGCCCGGCAGCCTTCTTCACAACCACCATTCCAATAGACTGTACCACCATCCCTGGGGCCCAACTCCACTTGTGGGGAGCTTTACTATCCTGGCTGCAATATCATCTGCCCCAGTGGTCCTAATCTGCTGCGTTGGCCGTCCTGCCTGAACACCACAGGTGGCGTCACAAACTTTCCCCTTTAAAAATCCCCTTTACTGTACGCCCAGGGTCACAGAGCCGTGTCACCGCCACCATGATTTCCCTAAGAACTAACCATCCCAGTCCTGAGTACCCCACGGCCCTGGCATCTTCTGCAGACATCCTTTCTGCGGTGCTGCTATTTCTTCTGTAGTGCAGAACAGACCTCAATCAAGCACATAGTGGGTGTGTTAGGCGGGAATAATGCAGAGGATTGACCCGCCCTCTGTGCACTTGCAGCCTCATTTGCATAACACTTCAATACTGCCTCTCTTAGTGATGGAAATTTAATTTGCAGTCTGGAAGGTGTGTAAATGAGCCTGTTAGTGCACCATGTTCTTAATTGATAATCTTAAAGGATTTTTTGGGGAATAACTTTTCCCTCCCCATCAGGTTCTGCTAAGTTAAATTAAGGTGTTACTCACCTTCCCCAGGTCCAACCTCACTACCTCTCTGCTGTTACACTTGTCTTTGACGACAGGTGGTAGCAGGGAGACCCTCACTGCAGCACATGTGACAGCTGCAAACAATCTATGAGACCAACACATGCCATTTGCATCACCGATTAGCCTAGTAATTGTCTGAAATGGTCACGTGTGCCACATTTGTGACATCTTGTTCCTTTGTTGGGTGGAAAACAAGACATTGACCATTGTTTCATGTGGGACTGTTTGGTGCCTCATTATCTGTGTTAATTTGTGAAATGTCTGCAAGTAGAGAGTTATGTAGTCTAATTGAGTCAGCAAACAATGAGAGGGCAACCATGATTGTCTACCCCTTCAATCCTGTGGGACACAATGTCCTAAAGTAGGAGCTGAGAGATTTAAAAGGGCCTGCTCCTCACCGTAAGTCATTCTACAGGACTTCAGCCTAGGCTTGAAGCTTTCAGCCTTTACCCTTCAGCTTGAAAATTACAGAACTGCTCTGCTGCTCAACACCGAGGCCAAGAATTCACTGGAGAACCCAAGTTGGTACAACCTGGTCACTTGGCCACATACCTTGCTGTGTTTGGTCGGTTTCCCAAGCTTACTGCCACCTTATCTCAGTGGGTGACCATCAAAAGCGGTGTACTCTGTCTGTGTAGTGTTCTGTCCATGAAGAAGGTGTTTGGGTATTCAGTGGGATGAGCTCCAGTCCTGTGTGGTCTTTCTAAAGACAGCCAGGCCTGGGGACGAGAGCTCGCACTGACCCTCATGACTCCATGACTTCACCACTGTGGCCTAGTGACTGACATTCCCAGTGGTCGTGACATCACTACTGCAGGCTGTCAAGACCAGGGCAATAGAGGTTTATAATTTTAACCTAGCAGAAGCTGATGCAGAGTGAAAAGTTAGGCATACTTGTATTATTGGTGGCCGGACATTAATGGGTGTAACAGCCCATGGAGAGTGGGAAGAGCAGATAGTGGGCGTAGCTGAAGATAGTGGACATGTAATGAGCGAGGCCCAGCGCAACAGCATAAGCATTAATTGTTAAGTCCACGTGGTCATTGACTTCTTTATAATGGAAACAGGGGTCTGGGGGGTCATAATTAAGATGGCATACTTGCAGCTCATTTTCTGGGCATGGCCTTATGTTTTTTTCTGCACAGTATATTGTGGGACACTATGTAGTGTACATATGATATTCTATTATGCAGCGCATGACAAGCTTTAATTATGCAAAAGGGGCTTCCTCCTGTACCATTCCCACCTGGGGGCCTTATCCCCAGACCTCTTTATTTCAGTCGCAAAGGCCATGGTACTTAGCAGCTGGGCGAGGGGTTCAAGTTCATGGTGGCAGTGCCCAGCAGCTGTGGTCCTAACCACACATGTAAAGGGAGGTTGAAAAATGGAGAAATAAATAAAAGTAAAGGATAAGTTTGTGATGTCAGTTGGGATGATCAGCCAATATATGTCCGGCACTGCAGATGATCCCTGGGAGATAGGTGGTAGAAACAGCGCAGGTACTTAACCCTTCCCCACCAGGGCTGGCTCCCAGGTAGATGAGGGTGATGTAGGTGATGTGATGTAATGAAGGAAGGATACACAAGGAGTCAGTCTTTACTTTACCTTTTACTGCAGGTTGCTGAAGCAGGTTCAGGGTATACAACTACCACCAGGCATGTTATCTAGCCAGTCTAAATTTAACAGTAGTCAACTCTGCTGGACGAGTATTGTAGCCTTCCTGCTGACTTCACTTGTTTGTAGCTTTCCTGATTTGACCCTTTAGGACTCCCTCTTAGTTCCTGTATGTTACCTCCTGTCAGGCTTGTAGAGCAGATTCTGTGGATGCGCATGCTCTGCTTAAAACAGTTCCCTGATCCTCTTTACAACTGTCATCCTTGAATGTTCCACTTGAGTGGCTAGTGGGCATAAAACCCACCAGCCCCCAGCTTTTCCATCAGGCCCTGTAAGCCTGGGTAGCCTAAGGGCTGGCTACCCGTGGCATCTTACGTGCAGCTGGTTCTTTCAGAGCAGCTACTGCTGCCTCCTCTCTGAACCTTCAGATTTCCAGCAGAGGGAGCTCAAATTCTCCTCAGACATGGCATTATGATCAATGTTAGGGTACCTTTAGACGCAGCCACCGCGGCGAGAAATCTGACTGGCAATCTGTAGCCCCGTCACCATCGCCGTGAAATTGCCTCGAAATTGCGGCGTGTAATTGGGGAATTTGGTGTCGATAAAAAAGGTTGCGCCTGGTTCCGATTTCACAGCACTGCTCCAAAATCAGAGGCAATCATGAAGGCGAAATTCCCTACTTTTGGCGTGTGAAGAGGCAATAGGGATGGAATCTGCGTCGCCTAGCTATTTCCTGTAGGAGTGCCACAGCATGCTGGACACCGCGCCCCGTCAGCGATGATTGGTGGTGGCTACTGTGTTTCCATTGGCTGTCACTTCACAGGGCGCCATATTTGAACAGCTGTCCATACACCACCACACAATGGCAATGGCGTCGTGTATTAGCCAGCCTTCCAGAGCAGGCTGGCCAATCATAACGCTATTGTGTTGTCCAATGATTGTGTTTGGGACGTGGTGTACAACAATTTGGCACGCCTATGTTCTAGCCGCGCTGAACATGTACGCCCACATTCCTTTGGGGATTGCGGCGTGTGAAGCGGCGTCGGGAGTCTACCGGATGTTTCCCACTGTTGGTGTGGGAACTTCCGGGACGACACATTGTCTTAGGTTGAGGGTGAAATGAAATTGTGGCGTGTAAAAGCGCATTCGGCGTTCGGAGGCGACAATGAAAAGTGTGCACGCGCACGTTACATTGCCTCCTATCGCCACCAAAAGTTGCGGCGTGTAAAGGTACCCTTAGGGCAATACTATTTGGGGTGATTAGACTCAGGGGCGCCACATTACCCCCCTTTCCCTGTTAAAGGCAGTACGTCACCGGACATAAAGCAGTGTTATCGATAAAGCATTGATTTTACTTTAAATAACAATTAAAACATTATCAACTTTTGTTGCATCATTATGGTGGAATACAGCCAAAATCGCTCTGAACTGCGATATCGTCCCCGAGTGCAGTCTTTAATTTGTATAGAATAATGGTGTAGAAACCAGTGCCACAAAAATTATTTTTATTTCATAATTAAAAGGTGGTGGAGCTAATCCTTTTCTTGAATTCTTATTTTGTATATCCTGTGGAACATGAAATACCATCATTTATGCCCCTCCAGCTATCGCTGTCTGCTTCATAATACTAGTCTAGCCTTCCCTGTCTGAGCTAATAGTGTAATGGTAAAGGTGAAAAATAAAGTATTTGTACACTTACATTGTCTTATGTAAATGAGGCAGTCAGACTACACCTTGGAGGATGTAGTCTTTCTGGCAGGTTAATAGTTAACATTTCAGCCGTGGGACCTGTGTGATGTCACAACCATGGAATTGTTTTAATGTATTAAACGTGCACAACCGTTGCTGGTGAAACGTGTGGTTTATTGGCAATACATTGACACAACAGAAAATAAAAATAATCCCTCAGCCATATTAAAAACATTTAAAAACATACAGATCTCCGTCCTCCACGTATATAGTATAGTATAGAGGGTCATACAAGACAAGACAGATATATCAAAATAAACAATGGGATATTGACAGAAGGTAGCAATATGGCAGACAACAGAGTAGCAATGTGTAAGAGTGAGAATAGGGGGAAAGAATAGAGGAGAGTGGTCAGTTTGCGGAGGGGTCGACCACAAAGTAGGGGGAGCAAAGCAAAGAAAGTATATACATACAGTTAGGGCCAGAAATATTTGGACAGTGACACAATTTTCGCGAGTTGGCCTCTGCATGCCACCACATTGGATTTGAAATGAAACCTCTACAACAGAATTCAAGTGCAGATTGTAACGTTTAATTTGAAGGGTTGAACAAAAATATCTGATAGAAAATGTAGGAATTGTACACATTTCTTTACAAACACTCCACATTTTAGGAGGTCAAAAGTAATTGGACAAATAAACATAACCCAAACAAAATATTTTTATTTTCAATATTTGGTTGCGAATCCTTTGGAGGCAATCACTGCCTTAAGTCTGGAACCCATGGACATCACCAAACACTGGGTTTCCTCCTTCTTAATGCTTTGCCAGGCCTTTACAGCCGCAGCCTTCAGGTCTTGCTTGTTTGTGGGTCTTTCCGTCTTAAGTCTGAATTTGAGCAAGTGAAATGCATGCTCAATTGGGTTAAGATCTGGTGATTGACTTGGCCATTGCAGAATGTTCCACTTTTTTGCACTCATGAACTCCTGGGTAGCTTTGGCTGTATGCTTGGGGTCATTGTCCATCTGTACTATGAAGCGCCGTCCAATCAACTTTGCAGCATTTGGCTGAATCTAGGCTGAAAGTATATCCCGGTACACTTCAGAATTCATCCGGCTACTCTTGTCTGCTGTTATGTCATCAATAAACACAAGTGACCCAGTGCCATTGAAAGCCATGCATGCCCATGCCATCACGTTGCCTCCACCATGTTTTACAGAGGATGTGGTGTGCCTTGGATCATGTGCCGTTCCCTTTCTTCTCCAAACTTTTTTCTTCCCATCATTCTGGTACAGGTTGATCTTTGTCTCATCTGTCCATAGAATACTTTTCCAGAACTGAGCTGGCTTCTTGAGGTGTTTTTCAGCAAATTTAACTCTGGCCTGTCTATTTTTGGAATTGATGAATGGTTTGCATCTAGATGTGAACCCTTTGTATTTACTGTCATGGAGTCTTCTCTTTACTGTTGACTTAGAGACAGATACACCTACTTCACTGAGAGTGTTCTGGACTTCAGTTGATGTTGTGAACGGGTTCTTCTTCACCAAATAAAGTATGCGGCGATCATCCACCACTGTTGTCATCCGTGGACGCCCAGGCCTTTTAGAGTTCCCAAGCTCACCAGTCAATTCCTTTTTTCTCAGAATGTACCCAACTGTTGATTTTGCTACTCCAAGCATGTCTGCTATCTCTCTGATGGATTTTTTCTTTTTTTTCAGCCTCAGGATGTTCTGCTTCACCTCAATTGAGAGTTCCTTTGACCGCATGTTGTCTGGTCACAGCAACAGCTTCCAAATGCAAAACCACACACCTGGAATCCACCCCTGACCTTTTAACTACTTCATTGATTACAGGTTAACGAGGGAGACGCCTTCAGAGTTAATTGGAGCCCTTAGAGTCCATTGTCCAATTACTTTTGGTCCCTCGAAAAAGAGGAGGCTATGCATTACAGAGCTATGATTCCTAAACCCTTTCTCCGATTTGAATGTGGAAACTCTCATATTGCAGCTGGGAGTGTGCACTTTCAGCCCATATTATATATATAATTGTATTTCTGAACATGTTTTTGTAAACAGCTAAAATAACAAAACGTGTGTCACTGTCCAAATATTTCTGGCCCTAACTGTATATGAGCCCAAGGTTAAGTGTATACAGCGCCTTGATACAGTCCCCTTGTGGATACAAACCGCACTTGCCGCACCTTACTGCAAACCCCACAGAGAATGAATGGGGCTTGCTGCAAGTGTGCCGCAATGCGACCATTATGCGACAGACGCAGTTGATCTGCCGCAATGCAGTGAAAACAATGTTGTGAAAGGGCCTAACAGGTTAAAAGTAATAAAATGCATTTTTTCAACTATTAAACTACATTTTTAGCTCAGACAGGGATGCTTGGGAATATACTAGGAAGCTGCAGGGACTGATGTTTATAGCATGGAGGGCAGGGAGGGGGGTTCTAAAGTAGCTGACAGGTTCCCTTTAAAAAGCCTCCAAACATCTGACCAGTTCTCTTTAATACCTAGTGATATATTTTTACTTTCGAAACCTTCCTTTTTCCTCTCTTTTTGTTTTAACCCCTATAAACGTGGCCAGAACCGTACAGGACGTGGCCGCTACTTATTATTACACGATCAGCGTAATTGAATCCATTTGACTGAATGCTAATTGTTCAGCTCTGGCTTTTTTCTTTGATATCTATCATCATACAAATTGCGGAGGAAAGGAAATATGACATCTGGCATGTAAGAAAAAAAAATCTGACAAATCTGCAGCAAAATTAAAAGTGATTAAAATTCTACCGTAAATCTGTAATGATTTTAAATGCGCCGAGCGGCGGCCTCTTCACTATTCGTCACCGTAATTAAACTAGTAAGTGAAATTCAACTATTAATGGCCAAAGTTGGGACCAATAATTCTAGTTGTTGTTTTGGCTTTTAAATAGAAGTTGAATTATCCGCCTTGGATGTAAATTGAGAAGAATGACACAATTCTGTGGGCTAGACAGATATGGCGAGCAGGAATATCTGTAAATGAGATGGTTTATGAGCGCGGCTTGTGATAAATTAGATGTAAAGCTGATTAGATTGAACATATAAACTATCGGCGTAATTATGACATTTTAATCATTATTCATTTTGGTAAGAGCATTATCTCTAGTCTCGTTTGGTATTGAGATTGCCATTACAATTTAAAATATGTCCCTTAGAGGGATTACAACGTTTTCGAGGCCCCCACTCATTTGTCGTGTTCTGCTAATGGTTCTGCCATCTATATCCTTTGTAGGGTATATTAAGACTATGAACACCTTTTTATCATTCTCACACTAATTGTGGTTCCCTGGAGCTAAAAAAGTTGCAATTTCATTTTATTCATTTTAGCCGACCCCCTGATAAGCACCTGCTCCCAGCTCCAAACGTGGCTCATATTGGACAAACACTTTGAGTAAGGGCGGCGTCACACCACGGTTTTGGTGTATCAGGTTCTGTCCGGTGTTTTGCAGGAAACCTGATAGCCCCGGATAGAACAGAACCGGAGTGCAAAATAAGCCCTCCAGTCCTCTTTTCTGCCAGAATCGGCAGATCGCAGGGTTCAGGAGCTGTCCCTACTGAAATTTCAAAATCTATCCGCGGTCCTGAAATCTCAGCGGGGAGCTCTCCATGGTGCTGAGGTTCAGCGCTGTCCGGCGCTAGGACTCAGCACCCGGCGCCCGGGAGCCGGACTGATATTATGTCGGATCCGGCGCGATCCGGCACCATAGTCTCCCATGTTAGGGGGCGCCAGATCGCGTCGGATCCGGGAGCATCCGATTTGTGCAGATTTTAGTCCCGGACACAAAAATGCTACAAGCTTCGTTTTTGTGTCCGGGAGTAAAATCCAAATTGTCTCGGATCCTCCCACACAGATGGAAACCAGATGGCAAATAGCTGCCATCCGGCTCCATCCGGACAGCTCCAGATCAGCTAAACAGTGTTTTGAAGCCACCCTAAGTGTCTGCAGATGGAGTAAGCAATACAGGAATGCAGCTGTGCTAGTTCATGAGATCTAGTAAAGGCAGCAGCTTGATGGATTGTCAGAACATACATCCAATGTGTTAGGGCGGCTTCACACCACGGGTTTGCTGATCTGGAGCTGTCCGGTGTGGCAGCCCCTGATCAGTTTTCGACCCCATAGTATTCCTATGGGGCCGGATGGAGCCGGATGTCAGCTATTTGCCATCCAGTTTCCATCTGTCCGGGAGGATCCAGGAGAATTCGGATTTCTCTCCTGGACACAAAAACGCAACTTGCAGCATTTTTGTGTCCGGGGCAAAAATCTGCACAAATCGGATCCTCCCGGATCTGGCGCAATTAGGCGCCCCCTAACATGGGAGTCTATGGTGCCGGATCGCGCAGGGTCTGACATAATATAGGTCTGGCTCCCGGATGCTGAAGTTCAGCACCATGGAGAGCTCCCCGCTAACATTTCGGGATTTGGAAATTTCAGCAGGGACAGCTCCGGTACCCTGCAATCTGCTGATTCTAGCAGAAAATAGGACCAGAGGGCATATTTGCCCTCCGGTTCTGTTCTATCCGGGGATATCAGGTTCTGTCCGGTGTTTACTGGAAAACAGGGGACAGGACGTGATACACCAAAATCATGGTGTGAAGCCGCCCTTATGGTACCTTTACACGCCGCCACAACAGGATGGATACCAACGGCAACTTCACGTGCACGAGCACGGCCGAACGGTTACCAACGGGAACCGCACCCTCTATACACGCCGCCACAAGGTGCGCTACGCGACGCTACATCTACAGCTACATACATCGCCGGGTGTCGCAAGTAGCCGTCT
This sequence comes from Allobates femoralis, assembly GCA_033576535.1. Classification (NCBI taxonomy): domain Eukaryota; kingdom Metazoa; phylum Chordata; class Amphibia; order Anura; family Aromobatidae; genus Allobates; species Allobates femoralis. The sequence continues at coordinate 598,972,879 of JARQOC010000001.1, read as the reverse complement.
GTAGCTCAGCGTACCAGCTTTACACACCGCCACCACAGAGTGATCTGGGAGCAACAAAGGCCGGACGTAAAACAAATAGGCGTGCCACAAACCTGTACGCCGCGCCCAAACCACAACCATTGGCCAACACTACGGAGTTGTGATTGGGCACGACGGAGAGGGCGGATGGCCGAGACGTGCCGTACTAGTGAGCAGAGTGTGGCACGAAATTAGCGCTTGTGACATGGCGGAGCCTGCCGAATGCATCCAAATCGATGGATCACGCTAGAGCGGGGGCCAATCACATATCCCGTGTGTATTAAAGTAGCGGTCCGGGGCTATGTGTGCGTAGTACAAGTGTTTGCCTTGTCACGCACGATCAGCGCTTGTGACAGCCGCGTGTGCCGATTGAACTGAGGTGCGTTTGTGTGACACACATTAGCGGCTTACAAAAGACAGTATGTGCGTTTTCTGTCAACAATCTGTGACAACTGTGGCGAAGTATGTGTATGTATACAGGCTGAATGGGGTTTAATATATGTGCTGACAGATGTGAATGTAGTGGAACAGCTTCCAAGACACCAAGTCAAAGATCTGTGTGACAGTGTATTAGCAAACACCTGGCAAGAGTCTGTCCTGCATCAATGTGCTGTGTGCAGGGGACCCTCTGCCTGCAACAAAATAAAGGATCATGTAGGCACAATGGCCACAAACACTGTTGGGCAAAAGACTTTCCGAAAAACATGGCTACCCACACATATTGTGTGCACAATCCCAGGCAATAGGTGGCTATGACATCCCAGGCCCCCACCCAACCCTGCATCACATTGCCCTCCTCCACCAAGTAATCAGGCTCACACAGATTATGTTGGATCCAACAGAAAAAGGTTTAATATATTGCATGAATGTTGTTGACCTTGTCTTGTGCAAACAAAATATACATAAAGTACAAACATTGTTGAATTCCAGAGCAGGTGACATTAATCAGCCACATTAAACGGATAACGAAATCACCACACATTGCAAACTGTGCATAGAAAAAATACAAAAATAACCTAAACTAACTAACTAACTAACTCCATAATGAAAACTCATGCACATAATGAAAAAAAAGAGAATGGAAAAGGTCAACCAAACATTAAAGGGGTGCAGCTAACCTGCTGTCACCTTCCTTGAAAACACAAAAGCAACTCCCAGAGCCAGCCACATCATATGGCCTGGTCCTGCCAGCTCACTGCACCAGACCCATTGAAGTAGGAGCAGTAAGCGTCTCTACTGTCCCTGGCCTCCCGCCGAGTGCGGCCATGGCTCTGCGGCTGGAGTGGCACAATCACATGGGCCTCATCACGCCAAGACCCTGGACGGAGCTCCCCTGTTGTAGCGTCTGCATAATCTCCATAACCTCCTGGCGTGTATGATGCCCTATCCCTACGACGCAGGAAGTTATGCAGCACACAGCAGGCCACCACTACCGCGTCAATAGACTCCGGTTTCATATGTATAGGTGTATGAAAAATCCGGAATCTATTGGCCATTATCCCAAACGCATTTTCAACTACACGGCGGGCCCGGGATAGCCGGTAGTTGAAAATGCGTCTCTCAGAAGTAAGGGCCCTCTGGGGATATGGCCGCAGTAGGTGCTCCTGAAGTGGGAATGCTTCATCCGCCACAAACGCAAAGTTGAGATGTTCGGTCGTGTGCTCATTTGAGGGTAAGTTTAGCCCACCATTCCCTAGTAGTGTTGCCAAGGAGCTTAGGGCAAACACCCCCCCATCTGAGTTGCGACCGGGCATTCCAACATCCACGTAGAGGAACTCATAGTTGGCATCGACTACAGCCATGAGGATTATACTACAATACCCTTTGTAATTGAAATACAAAGAGCCAGAGTGGCCAGGTTTGGTAATCCTCACGTGCTTACCATCCAATGCCCCGCCACAGTTGGGGAAGTTCCACCGGCTTTCAAACCCTCGGCCCACTTCCAGCCATTCTGCGGCGGTTAAAGGCATTTTCATGTAGGCTGGCTGCAGAGCTCTCCAGATGGCCCAACACGTTTCAGGGATCAGGCGGCTCAGCAGGGGCAGGGAGACACGTGACACGTATGTGAGTGATGTCATGGACTGCCCTGTAGCCAGGAACCGCAAAGTGATCGCCAACCGCTCAGCAGCTGATACTGCTGGTCGCATAATAGTGTCCTGACGCGCTATCATTGGCCCTACACGCTCCAATAGGAAGGTGAAACAGTCCTCGGGCATACGGAGATAGTTTCGGTAATCATCAGGACAGTTAAGCTCCAGCTCCCGCAACAGCTGCATGTGGCCCCGGGTTTCCCGCCTCAGAAGCCAATCACGGGTCCACATCCGCCGCTGTCTGCGCCTCATCAACCTTTCATACCGATCCTGATACCACATTTGCTCTTCCGCCAACGCAAGAGCCACGATAACATGGCGGTCATGGATATTCTGCATCCTCAATATCAGCACCTGTAGATAAGAAAATACAACATGAGTACATAGAACAAAATGTGGCAAAGTCAGCAGGGTCAGCAAGCCACACCTCTTTTCCATTACACACTATAGCCAAGAGGATGGGATCTCTCCTGTGGGCCCAAAACACAACCCTGAAGCAAGGAGGCCAAACACCCAGTAGTCACCCCAAACAACATGGCACACGGCGATTGAGAGTGGCCTCCTCTACATCAACGTCAATGGGAGCTCCCAAAATTCACACATCTGCACCTAGGTGAGTTAGAAAGGGACATGTGTCAACAATAATGTTGGTCAAACAGGTCCCATAATCCATTACACAGGCCATTATGTCAATTGATTACAGTAAAAATGAGAAGAATAACGAATGTGACGTACCCCGATATGGAAGGGTGAGGAAGGCTACATGAACCAAACAACATTGCACATGACTGCGGATGGTTACCCATGGTGTAATTGGTTTTTGAAGCTGTCCTTTTAAATACACATCTATGCCATGTCTGGAGCGCCACACCTCAAAGCCATGTGTGATCCTATTCCCGTTGAACACAGTCTCCATTGGCCACAACCAGTATGCAGAAATCGATCCAGTCGACATGAGTGACACAGTTCTGTCTACAGTCATGCATCCATTCTCCTGTATGTTGTCTGGAAACAAACACAGCAATGTATCTCACCAAAAGTGTCAAGGCCCACACAAAATGCCGTATCCTAACCCACACACTAGACTATATCTCGTCCCCACCAATACCAACCCCTATATCGGCCGCTACAGCAGTCTCTGGCGCTCTCCAAGAACATCAACATATGCACCCCACCCTGCGCAAATTCCATGTGTGTCCACAATAACTTACCTAATGGGTCTGGCCAGCAAGCGTAATGTTTGGCGGGATGGCCAGCTTTTAAAGGGCCGCCAACCTATCACGAATCAGCGATCTCCACCAATTAGCGGCAGCCAAATCCGCACCCAGGTGCCCCATGAGGATGTGCATAATTGTGTCCGCTGTGATTGGTGTCCCGGACTATAAAGGCAGGTCAATGGCCACTGCTCCGTGTCCAGACGTCGATGTGCATTGAGCTACTAGTGTCCTGTTTGACTTCTGTTGCTCTGACGGTAAGCCTCTTTAGCGGTTTGTAAGAAAATGTAATGAACGCAGCAGGCTCAAGCACAGGCAGCTTAGGCGATGTGTGTATGGGCATGTTTGAAGCGGCATGCAAATATTGAACACGTAATATTAAATATGTGTACCTTATTCTGTGTCGCCCAGTAGCCAGGTAGTGCCTCTACTTATGTAGTGTAAGTATGTATTGCACCTTCTGCTTTTTGGCAATGGTCAAAGAGCACGGTGTTATGTATTTGGCTGGTCCTTCACATCAACATTTCAGGGGTGGTAGAATTGTGCCGTACATTCCAGGGATGTTGGGGACATGTGTTAAAATGTGAGTTCCACGTCTTGAGGAACACCTACATGATCATCTGGGTGCACATTACATGTAGTATGTGCAGTGTTGGCACACACCCAGCCCGCCTTTCTCATATAGTGACCCCTTAACATTTTGGACACTGACCAGGTACTAGTTAGCACACAACGTGTTAGGTCACATGTTGCCCTCTACAGGTATGTACGCACACACCGTGTCAAGGTGTGTTGCAATAGTTACATTGGGGACTGAAATAATGTTTGAAACATCTGTAGGTGGACACCGATATCCGGGGCTTGATATTGCCAGCATACATGTGTTGGAGTTAGTAGCGGTCTGAGATAGAGAAAATGGCACACTCATGACCAGTTTCTACCCACAAAATTGCTGCATAGATGATCACTGTAGAAAGTTAATGATTATGTGTATGATTCTGGCAAGTTTAGAAATGTCGGTATGGCTTGTGTTGTGACTGCTTTTTTGGTTGATTTTGTCATCGGCAGATGCCGACGGGTACTGTGGAATTGGAATCCCAGCTTCTCACGGAGTATCAGCGGCACGAATGTTTGTGGCGCAGCTCGCTGCCCGAATATAAAAATCGGGCAGCGAGGGCCGAGGCCTACCGGAGTCTTGTGGCTCTGGCAAATCGCTTGGAGCCAAGGGTAGGCAAGACGTGGGACCAGCCTATGGTGGCACTTAAGATAAAAAACATGAGGTCGGCGTTCATGCGGGCTCACATTCAGTACCAGCGTCGTCGCTCAGGGGCTGGAGCAGAGGAGGTACCATCACCTACCCTATGGTACTATCCCCTGTTCACCTTCATCCTGGGCGAGGTGCGCCCGCATCGAACAACCACCAACTGCCCCGTGGCTGCGTCCCATGTAGGCCCGGCTGCATCACCATCTGCGCCACAGGAGGTGGGTAATTGTGTGACAGTGGTGGGCCACGATGGTTCCTTCACATGTGTGCTTCGATAAATCCTTCACACCAAATGTGTTGCCATATTTTCCTCCTTGCTGCCGCACACCTTGGCCTGTCAATCTATCTGCCCTCCTTCCATGACTTGCCAGGCTTTTCTATTCTATGCTTCCAGCCGTAATGCAATGTTGCTTCTTCCACAACACCTTGGTATGTTTAGGTTAGTTATGTAATGCTTTCAAGATAGCTGGTGGTTTGTTCTCTATCAGCCACATAGTACCATGCAGTAAATGGTGCTGGCTCACATGTGTGTTGGCTTTTTTGCCATTGGGTTAAAGGTAATTGACTGAGGGGTGGATTCTCACCATAAAGGAGTCCGAATGGGAAGGTGCCCAATATGTGTCATTGGGCAGCACAGCCCCCAGTATCAAGGTGTTGTGGTGACATGTCCTAAGATTGGATTACGGCTACGTGACAAACAAATAATTATGTATTTAGCTGAGCTCCTGGAATGGTCGAGGTGAGTGTACAGGAGAACCACTGGTGTTGGGGTATTGCACCTTATTAGCATTTCTGTCTTATTCCTCATTTTCCATTCTGGTAGTTGGCCTTGGTGTGTGTGGGAGTGGTATATAGAGTGCTGTTGTGAATGTATACAGTTGATATTGCCTCCACTAATGGTTTTTTTTTTTTATCCCCACCCACAGGCCCCAGAAGAGGACGGCTCCATTGCCGAGGATTCTGTTGCTGATGATGCTCAGCCCATGACATCTGGGGCTGAGCAGGAGGGCGCGGCGAGTGATGTGGGTCCAGGCCCAGGTCCCAGCTCCGGGATCCGTCGCCGCCGACGTCCTGCACCACCTGACACGGAGCTGGGCGCCTGGGCCCGACGCGTGCTGTTGGATGAACAGCGGACCCACATGGACCCCGACGCCCTCTACATGAGCAACAGAATGCGAGGGATGGAGCCGCTCCAGAAAAAGATCCTTCTGAGGGTCTTCCACAATGCCGCTGATGCTGCCGATGATGGGGCCCTTCAATGGGGCTGCCACGTCCCCTCCCCATGCAACACACCTTGTGGCCCCTTTCACCAGCTGCCCCATCTCGGCCCGTGAGAAGACCGGCCCCGCCACAGTCACCCCATCCCCCCTCAACACATCGTCGTTCAACCAGACGTTCTGGGGCAGGTCGGGGCTGCCCTCAGAGGAGGGGGGATCCGGCATTGTCAGAGCCGACAGAAGAGGAGTAATTTGGACACTAGTGGCCAATGCACAGAATTGGCAGTCTGGACCTTATAATTTCATGGATCGCCTTTTATTTGTATATTTTGTGGCTGGAGTATTGGCCCAAAAATGTGGTTGTATTTTTTGGTGTATTCCACAAAAAAATCTATTATTTGTCATTTATGTTAAAGTCCAGCCTGGATTAAACTTATTTCAGTAACCCAATTGTGTATTATTTTCCGAATAAGGATTGTGGGGGGTTTTGGGGGTGAATGTAATTGTGGCCAATAATAGGTTTCCCCAAGCCACACAATTTGGGCCAGTGGTCGCTCAGCAGGATCACCATCTGTTCATTAGGATTGTCTTAGCACATTCACAAAGGGATGTTGTGATGTGCCTCACATAGTTAGCTTATGGTGAGGTTTGGTCAACAAAGATTAGTAAGGTCACATGAAGGAGCGTATAACAAAGTTAGAACAGCATTGTATTGTAAACATACATGTGTCACAGACATTTTCCATAATACAAGGAAGGCTTAGGCCAGATGGGGCTAGCCAGTCCACACTTGTGATGGTCCCAATGTGGGACAGTATAGGGATTGTAGGCCAGATGGGGCTAGCCAGTCCACACTTGTGATGGTCCCAATGTGGGACAGTATAGGGATTGTAGGCCAGATGGGGCTAGCCAGTCCACACTTGTGATGGTCCCAATGTGGGACAGTATAGGGATTGTAGGCCAGATGGGGCTAGCCAGTCCACACTTGTGATGGTCCCAATGTGGGACACTATAAGAAAAGAGCCCAACGGGGGCAAAACAAACAAAAAATAACAAGATTTTCAATTTAGCAAGGCAACAAGCCAACGTGTGAAAATGTAAGTGTCCAACAAGGACAACTGTTTGGGGGGCCATGTTTGGCCAGGATACAATGCATCCCTCAAATTCATGGGTGTGAACCATGGTGTGGGTGTAGGGCCGCCAGCATTTCAGCCAGCCGGCCAAGGTCCTGCAGGCCACGCTGTAGTGCCGTGGTCAAACGGGCCACAAAGGCCTGATGGGCCTGGATGAATTCCTCCATGGTAGGGGCACCTGTATTGGGAGTAAACACACACTTTACTACACAGTCGTCACTGCTGATGGTTAGTCATGACTGGCCGCAAGCATCCACTTACCCTGTTCCTCCAAATCCAGTTCAACATCAGACGGGGAGGGAGATGGGGTCAAGCTCCATCCATATGAGCCCGCACGTTCACCTTCTGGAAAAAGGGAGAACCAACATGTTTTAGTTTGTTTATATAAAATGTTTGGCCACAGATGAAATTTAAGCAACAGTGTGCAGGGTGTCTGTGGCAACATAACCCACTTACCACCATAGTCACTGTGTGGGGACATGGTCACCCCAGGACTCGCCACTGAGCTGGAGACAGTGGGAGGTGGTGTTACTCCCGGGCTGGGGCTCCGTGGCCACATTAAGTGGTTCAGGGGTAATAGTGGTCCTGGGCTACGGGGCAAACACTCCTCTGGTCCGCCAGGTTCTTGCAGCTCCTCGCCCTCCTGTGGGGAGCTGATGTGTTCCTCCAGCAGCCAGGCAGATGGGGACAGCTGGTCACACTCCAGCGGGCTGCCAGGTGCGGACTGGTCCTCCACATCCTCTGTCCCGGTGGGTGACGGGACGTCTGGCTCCTGAGGCCCGGGGGCAGGTGTTGACCCTGGGGACAAGGGTGCCACTTGAGCCGGATGTGGCGGGGTTCTGGATGGGCCACCTGGGGGTGGGGCCTGGGGCCCTTCTTCTGATGAGGAATCAGCATCTAGTTTGAAAATTTAACATAAAATACCTAATAAGATCATGGCTACACATTGTTGGCCTACAAAGAGCTTGTGTGGGTATGTATTTGACGGCTAAGCCTGGGCTCACACACACACAGATATGTGGCCAGATATTGTTGACAGATCTGTGGTTGCAGTGAAAGCATGGACACATTGTTCCATTTAGAGGCTGTCTCCAAATGTCAACATGTGACCATGATTTGACTGCAAACAGAGATCTGCAAACAATATGTGGGCAGATATCTGTGTGTGTGACCCCAGCCTTACTTAGCATCAACCAGGTGATGCTGGATGCATACACTCATGTTGTATGCATGGACTGTGCGTGTGAGACACTTTTAGGCCTGACTGGATGAGCACAACACTGTGAAGATGTGTTTGATTGTGTAGGCCACACTGTCCCTTGTCATATTTTTCCATCATTTTTTGTGTATTGTGGGACATGCACATGTGGCAGTGTGTGTTTGGGGGCAACAATTACTCACCACGCAGCCTGGCAATCCTGGCACGGATGTCCAGTATGCGACCTGGGCACTTATGCTTCAGGTCAGCGATCTTTTTTTGGATCGCTTTGACTGTCCTCTGTACCCCCAGTTGGCAGAGCAGGGCCCGCTGTATCCGCCGCACGGTGCACCGATTGCGCAGCCTGGGGTGGCGGTGGGGATGGTGGCCCCAATAGTCCCGACGGTCGCAGTGATCAATGAGGATGATCAGCTCCGCCATCCCCCATGTTGCGGCGCGGTGCACGGCTGCCATGACTGCTATGGTGTGTGCAGAGGCGGGGCTGGCACCTTGCAGGCAGAGTGAAAATGAAACCAACGTCATGACGTCATTACGGCCGCTGTCGGGGTGACGCACCTTTATAAGTAGCCCAACACGCAGACTCGCCCGACACACTTATGCGGCCCCTACTGCAGAAGACCCACAGTGCAGCCCGTATAACACGGCTTTCATCTGTCGACTGGGTAATCTCCTCCGATGTGCTATGGGATTGTGTGCATCTGTGTGCGCCCTGCGCGCACTGCCAGACCCGGAACACTTCTACGGCAGCTGCTGTGCAATAAGCCAGAGCGGTACGTAACACACACTTGTGCGCTGTGTACAGCATTATTCGTTATCATGTTGATAGGATGTGCACACTGTATGTAGATCATGGGCCATTTATGATTTTACGTTCAAGTGTGTGTCCGCGTAATTGTACTACTATCTGATCGTGCATACGGCGCGTATGTGTAGTGCTGAAGGGACAGCTCATCCAAGATGGAGGGCTGTGAGGCAAGGGCCAATCGTAACGCAGCATCTTCCACCAATGATCGCTGAAGGGGCGCGGTATCACGGAGCATGGGTGACGCCTTAGCCACATTGCAGCTACATCGCCGGGTGTCCCGAGTTGCCTTCTGTGGGTTCTTTACACGCCGATACAGCTCGCTACAATCGGCGATGTTGCCATCTGTTTATGGGCAGTGCACGGATGCAGAGGTATCTGTAGCCGGCTGTGTCGTCCCGTCTTCAGACGCCGCTACTACGGGCGATATTGGCGCGACAAGCCACATTTGTAGCCTGTAGCGGGTTGTATGCATCCTGTTGTGGCGGCGTGTAAAGGTACCATTAGAGTCTAGCACCACTGACAATTTAGTACACCTCACTCTATTTGTCAACTGACCAGACCAGCAGCAGGGTTGATCATAAGTGGTGTTCGATTATATTCCAGAAAAGTCTTTGTAAGGCTGATTTCACACTTGCGTTTGGGACATATCCCCAAATCACCAAATCTTTCACACAGTGTCCTCCATTGCGCTCCTGCACACGAACTTCTTTCTGACCTGAAAAGAACAGAGAAAAGTATTGTAGTGCATATTCGTGGGGAAAGGCTAAAGAGCACCGGCGCATGTGTCTCGCGCCAAGGGCTTGGGGTACTCGGATCACGGGCGTACTAGTACGGGGATGTCACGGGTGGTCGATGCCCGAGTCCGTGCCCCTGGTGACAAAATAAAAAGGGGTCATTGTCAGTCGTGACTTCACCTGTAGGTCCGGTGATGGCACCGGCACTGCTGGGACCTCTGGGGTGATAGGCGGCAGCAAGGTGTTGTAGCTCTCTACAGGAAGAGCGGGTTCCCCAGGGCTGTAGGGTATTACGGTGGAATAAGGTAGCACAGTAGGAATGGGGCAGTGTAGTCGTTGTGGTGTAGGACAGGTTGAAGAAGGGATACGCACACAATAAAGTCTTTTTCTCTACCTTTTACTGATGGTTCTCCAGGTACACGTCCAGGGTTGAAGGGTGCACTTTGGGATTTCCACACCGAGTGAAGTATAGGCCTCCTTGTCCTGCTCCCTTGTCTTGAGTCTGGCATGTATGAAACCAGGCCTGACCTTTCCTGTTCTCTCACACCTGTGTTGCTGCACTGAGGGCTCTCGCTTGGCTACCGCTACCTCCCTGCGGCTCCTGGCTCTCAATTGTGGGTGCTGCGGGTGTCCGGGAAGCTAAGCCTCCATGGTGTACTGGGATTCTCTGCTGGGCTAACCTCTTTCCCTTGCAGACTCGGACTCCAGTGACCAGTGTTCTCCTGGGGTGAGCTGGGATGGCTTCTCTGACCCCACTCTAGTGTTCTTCGCCTCTGCCATAGGTCCTCACTCTTTGGACCCTCACATTGGCTCTGGCGGTGCATTGATCTCGGGCCTAGCATGGCTCTGGTGACCAGTTTAGCTCACTAGGCTCTGAGCTGACTTAACAGTTCTTCTAGTGACTGCACACTCTGACTAACTCCGCCCCCAGAACCTGTATTTATAGAGGATCTGGCTTAACAGCAACCAGTGGTGCTCCCCCTACAGGCCTGGAGTGGTAGGTGATGTGTATATGTGAGGTACCAGATGTGGAAATCCCTTAGTGAGCTAGTTGGTTCTGTGGCTTACCTGGCAGATGGCGCCACACATGCGCACTACAATACGTTGTATTTGCTATAATTATTTGTGGGGTCATCTTATTCTCAATATTAATTTTTGTTTCATTCATATGGAATCTATCACTGAAAAAACATTCCATGATTCTTTAGATACCGCACAGAAGAACTCCATCTAGAACCTTAGAAGCACCCATCAGGTAAACAATATTCCTCTACATGATGTACAGGCTTTAGGCCGAAACACGTTGGTTCTTACTCAATAGTATATATTGGATTTTCATCATGGGTTTTTACCGGTTTGCTAATAAATTGGACATTTTTTGATAAAGATTTTTTTCTCTGGAGAGAATTCTTTAATTATAATATATGTAAAGAGATCCTTTTCGCCAGGTAAAGAACCTTTAACCCCTCTTACACAGTAGTCTGGCATATGTATAAGTGCCATGTGTCCCAGGTTGAAGAATATACCTTATATACCGTAATTCTCCTGCATCATATCCTAATCTCTGGGGTCCAGTCCAGTGGGCATTGTGGTCTGTGCATGGGGCCTCCTCTTTCTCCAAATAGATGTGTGGCGCCCCTGCAACCAGGGTGGCCACATAGGGAACTGCAGCCAGGCAGGAAGATAGACAGTTTGTACAACAAACACCTTCACAGTACACCACACACCACTAAAGTCGGCACCCAACCCAGAGCCCGGAACTCTAGGCGGATAGGGGTGGTGGGTTTAGAGAAAAGTGGGTGGAAAGAATGAAGATCACAGAGAGCACAAATAGAGGAGAAAGAGGAGGAATGAGTTAGTAGGCCAAGGGTGCTGAACAGAAAAGACCCAGAGTAAGCCAGAGTGAGCCGAGCAACACAGACATCAGAAAGACAGACACAGATCCCAGTGGAGTTGGGCTTGAAGGAGATGCAGAGTCCACAGAGTCACAGAAACCATGGAGAGAAAGCTCGTCCATAGCCGGCATCCCAGGGGAGTGTGAGGAAAGAGACCGGACCAGCAGTACTGGGTCCGAGGAACACGGCAGCACCGACCAACTACCGGTGGAGAAGTTTTCCCTGATTTGGCTGGAGTCACACGGGCTAGATGGAGTCTAGGTAACGCCTTGCAAGAAAGGGTTACTGCAGACTAGGCACACAGCAGAGTGTCAGCTCTGGAGGGAACCGATGATTCACTCGGCTTCCCAGATTAACCGACGACAGGGAGCTCTAACTCTAGGTTGGAGTTCCCACAACAAGGCTTGAAGGCACAGCAGCAACCACGAGGACCCACAAGGGTCCGAGCTGCCGCCATACAACCTGGGGAGACAAAAGAGAGAAAACAACAGCCTGGAAGGACTTAGAAGGAGTGAGGGGTCTCAGAGGGACAGCCTGGCTGCAGTGGGCTCAGTGTTACTGGAGTGAATTGACTGTAACTTGTGTTAAGAACTGCACTGTGAACTGCTGTAAATTGTTGGAAGAGCTGACAAGTAAACCCGGTGAACCCTGCCTGAGTGTCCGTATTTGATTCCAGGTATATTGAACTTTGCATACCCTTTTATCCTGTCAGGAGCAGCCCGACCTGCGGAGGGCTCATCCATCTGGCTGCAGCCCATCCATCCCTCCATCCTCCTGGCAGAGCAGCGCTGCAGCGGTGGTCCCATTACTGACCACAACCCGTGGGTGGCATCATGACAGACTTTATCCGGACCATAATCTCCGTGACATCCCCAGCAGTACCCTGGTCCGGTACCGAGTACCCTGTCCCAGTGGGCTCCACAGATGGCCTTTCTGCTTTGATGGATGTGGACCCTGTCTTGTACGACATCCACCAAGTGTTGCTAACTTTAAGCCTGTGCAGGTGAAGCTGTCACGTGGTGACTGCTGCAGTCTATATGTAAAACTCTCTGGAGTTAAATTTCCTTCGACACATTCAGTGCTGATTTGCTGATGTTGCTGTAGTCTTTACGGCTCTGCAGGTGGGGAGTTGTAAGTTGTCCGGTCACCATGCCCCTGGCCTTTAAATAGCCTCCTCCTGCACCAGATGATAGAGTTCACTCTGCCTCGACCTGTGAGCTGAGAAGACATTGGTGTATTTGCTGAAGCTTCTTGCTGCTTTTCCTTAGGAAGTTGTTGTTTTCCTGATCCATGCTGGGTGGAGGTGAGGGGGAGTAGCACAGGGCTGGTGAGGAGCAGGGAAATGTTGGAGGCCCAGACCTCCTCACCATCAGAGGTACTTTTGGGTACAGGGCTAGCCAGGGACTCCAGTCCAGGGCCAGATTAGCCACCCAGTTTGCCTCACCCATTATTGCCATCTTGCTTCCCATTCCCACACCCGCCTACTACCATTAACCCTGACAGAAGCACAGACCGGTGCAGATGCACTTTGCTCTTAACAGGGATACCGAAGACCTGGATTTGAAGCCGGTGCATGTGTATTACAGGACTCAGCACAGGATATTTTCAGTGTTTAATGTTCCTTGAAGAAGAAGGAGGCTCATTTACTTTCCATGGGCCATATGGCCATATGAAATATGTGTCCTCCTATGGCAGAAGCCACATGTGCTATTCAGGCTCCTCGAATACACAGAAAAATAACATACTTGCTATAATGAGCAAAAACATAAAAAGTATCGTCAGAATATCCGGCCGCTATATGAATATGTAACAAGGTTGGTGAATGCAGATAGCACTGTACATACAGCCATGCAATGTCTGGACGTGGCCACACGATGTCACTTTTTGCCATAAAATAGCAACGAGCCGCAGAAAAGAGATAACATTTCTAAACATATTTCATTTATCAACTTGAAACTGTTAACAAGCCTCAGATGCTGAACACTTCTTACACTGTTATACGGGACGTGGCATTGAGACGAGGATGTCTGCGGACGATGAGAGTACTGAATATTGGGGATTATTCTCTTTATATGAATTGATCTCTATCTAATCTGTGGTATTGTCCCCATATACTGTAAGCCATGTACAATGGCGGAGACCTCCTGTAGCAGAGGCACCATGGGTCCCTCGGTCCGGGAATACTTTTGGGCCCTTTAATTTGCAGAATCACAGTCTCAACAATTTACGAATGTATTCTGATGGCAGAAAGAGGAATAATCAGTATTATCTAGAAAATATACTCTAAATATCTATCTATCTATCTATCTATCTATCTATCTGTCTGTCTGTCTGTCTGTCTCTCTATCCGGGACCAAGTGTCTTTCGGTCCGCGCCGCTGCTCCAATAAGTGTTTTAAGTAAAAGATCTTCAGTTTTGAATCCCTGAGGAAGGAGCTGGGTGTTTAGCTCCGAAACGCGTCGGAAATAAAACTGAAGATCTTATATTTAAAACACTCCAGTGTTTCTAATACTTATTGGAGCAGCGGCGCGGACCGAAAGACACTTGGTCCCGGATAGAGTTTCACCCCACGATTGTGGAAGTGCGGTCCCGGCTGCGGCTGCTGTGTTTGAGCGATCAAGCTGGTTGTGGGCTTCACAACCGTATCAGGTGAGCAGTTTTCACAGTGTATGGGATTCGTTTTGTATTAAGGATAAGACCCTATGCGCATTCTCATTTTTTAGATGTCTGTCTGTCTATCAATTTATGTCATTATCTATCCATCTTATTATCTATCTATCTATCTATCTATCTATCTATCTATCTATCTATCTATCTATCTATCTAATTCAAAAAAGGAAAAAGCAGCACCAAATAGATGTCAAGTAAACCTCTATTGCCTCTGAAACGTCGCCGTGCCATTGGCAATAAAGGTTCACTTAACATCTATTTGGTGCTGCTTTTCCCTTTTTTGGATTGTTTATATGGACAGTTGACCGGTGTTGAGAAAGCGCTGCACAAATCTGGTAATATCTGGTGCTGTTCCATTTTTTTTCATCTATCTATCTATCTATCTATCTATCTATCTATCTATCTATCTATCTATCTATCTATCTATCTTATCTATCGTATCTATCTTATCTATCTATGGCGGGCGTCACACACTACGATTTTGTGAGGGAACTCAATAGCGATGTCAGTGGTGCGGCTCGTGGACACATCGTTAGTGAGGTGTCACATGTATAGATAACGATGTCAGTGGTTCGTGCTTGTGGACACATGGTTAGTGAGGTGTCACATGTATAGATAACGTTCAGGACACAGCAGCGATGTTACGTGCAGGGATCGTTCACACAACCAGCGACCGATGCTTGTCAATGATGTGAATAGGCGAAATCGGTCAGGAGATCGGTTATGGCGGTGTCACACAGAGCGATGCAGCAGATTGGATGGTCGACATCGTCTGATGTGGGGTCCGGTTCTCATATCTGTGATTAATGATCAGATCACTTATCGCTAGTCAGATCATGCTGTCACACGCAACGTTGAAAATCTGCAACGTTTCAGCGATGTCTTTACAGATATCATAGTGTGTGACGGCCGACTATCTATCACCTATCTATCCCAAGTGTTTGTCTCTATCTATCTATCTGAGAAAAAACAACACAGCACCAAACTCAAAAAATCAACAGGAAAGTGCTGTGCCTCAGTTGCCTTTTCCAATGCAAAATTACAAGCAAAGAAAACTGGCTGCACTCAAAAAATGCAACAAAGTGTGGACTGTGGAGCAACATTTCGGCTTGTTGGTCTGTCCGGTGTTCGGTGCTTGATGAAGGCCGGAAAGACTGAAATGTCGCTCCACATGGACTAATAAAGTCCACACTTTATTGCATGTCTGTCTGTCTGTCTATCTATCTATCTGTCTATCTATCTATCTATCAATCTAGTGGTCTCATTATCTATCTATTTATCATCCTATGTGTGGAAGGGAACTGAGATTGCTCTTAAAAATGTTTTTGAATTCATGAATACCCTCAATGATGATATCACGTTCACAATGGTGAAATCTGCGATTGAAATACAATTTCTGGGTGTGTTGGTGATGATGACAGAGGGCCATTTGACCACAAAAACTCTTCACCCGTGTAATTAGTTATATGTGGGGGAGACCATGTGCGACTATATAGGACAACACAGGTACTCCATAAGAAAATCTAAACCTTCCAGTGTCAAAACATTTTACCGAAATGGGTCACAAAGAAAAAGATGTAAAATTCAGGATCATAGATCTCGTCCCTAACAAAAGACGAGGTGGTAATCGGGTGAGTTCCCTTAAACGTAAAGAACTAGAGTGGATCTTTGAAACCCAAAGGGTTGAATGTGGATTCCAGGACGCACACTCTTTATGTTTTTGGCTTCATTATTTCCCCTCCATTTCTGACGCTCTTTACCTTGGTGGGGGCATTCAAAAAACTTTACAGTCACAGAACCAACATATAATTATGGTTTGGAATATTTTTCCAACCTATTCTACATGTCATAATTGAAAAATATATATTTATCAAATGTTTTTACTTCTCATTTTTTAGGATTAAAAGGTTCTCTTTGTCCCCTATGGGATCTGTGTATCCTAGCAGTTAAAAATAAGAAAAAAACCCATATACGGAGTGCGGTAAATATGATTTTAGTGGCTTAGTTTATGTATTCATGTTTACATTGTATATGGCTTCTGAGGTCTTCTTTCAGAATTATTTAGCCATTCTGTATATGTAGAGCTTTTGGTTCAATAAGGCCCGATAGTAGCTACACCTTATATTGTTTATTTATTGAAATTGCCCCTAGTTATATTGTTTATAGACATACTGAAGTAGCCATGTATATAACTGTCCTCTCTCCGTATGTAGGCGGCATAGCTCTGCTTGTATCAGCAGTGTCACCGGAAATAGAATACATTCAGGGCATATGTGACCCTATTCCAAAATGGCAGGGGGAGCGCATTGCGCATGCGCGAGCAGCATCCAATCGGAGTGGCGCGCTTGGCACATGCGCATTGACATTACTAGGACGCGGTGATGGGGGCGGTGTTATACGCACCGTACCGCTACACGTGAACTATGAGAACTTAAACACTAACGGTATATTTTAAATAATTTTTCACAGGTTCCACAGTTTATTGATGAGTACACCAATTATGGAAATACCACTGAGAAGCATCTTTTTACCATAAGCACTATGCACTTTATTGGATGTTCTTATGGTGAAATGTGGTAATTGTGCCCATTTATGAGTGATAATTTATGGGATAATGTTCCATTCTGTAACTGTACTATACAATAATTATAATGTACATTAAGAAATTATAAACATTAATGTAATGTGCACTGTTACATGTAACTATATGTATATATATACCGTATATATATATATATATATATATATAAAACCTTCATCATTCTTGTAGTCATAAAAATTCTCAATTTATTGAGGTTACAGACAGAAGAAAATTAAAATAGTACAGAGGCAGGTGAAATAATACTTTATAATAGTGATAATATTCTAGTGATATTTTGGGTTGAGATGAGTGACTGCTCGGCAGAACACTGGTCCTGTGGCCGGTCAGTATTGTGAGGCTGCTGCATTGGAGCCCTGAGGACCCACTTTCACCCTGCCACCATCCTTCATCACTCTTTTGATTGGTCGGCCTGGTGTGATGTCATCCATGCAGCTTTGTGCACTCAACAGCGCTGCAGGCCGGCTAATCAAATGAGGTGTCAGGGATGCCGGCAGGTAGAAGGCGGTTCTCAGAGCTCTAATGTAGAAGCCTCGGAATAACGATCAGGGTCCTATTAATGTATTCGGTCATTTTAAATTTTTGGTAATAATTAGAGTGTAATGTTTAAATATAAAAAGTGATTGATAGATATATAGATAAATAGATATTGTTGATAAGGCCCAGTTACACACACAGATAATTGTGCAGATATTGTTCGCAGATCTCTGGTTGCAGTGAAATCATGGACACATTGTTACATTTGTACACAGCCACAAAATGGAACAATGTGTCCATGATTTCACTGCAACCAGAGATCTGTGTGTGTGACGTGGCCCATGGATAGATAGATAGATAGATAGATAGATAGATAGATAGATAGATAGATAGATAGATAGATAGATAGATATTGGATAGGGGACCATTACCCGCTACGATACATTAAACGATGTCGGCTGGAAAGTCACGTGATTGAGATCGCTACAATAATTTATTGATATCCTTATGCAGTGTCACAAGCATAGATCTCGTTAACAATTTTTCAGTTGGCAGCGCACCAGCGATCCAGCGCACAACCCAGCGATGGAGGCCAGGCAGTGTCAGGAATAGGCGAAATCATAGAGGAGATCGTTATGGTGGTGTCACGCAGAACGATGCAGCATATTCCATGATCGACATCGTCTGATGTGGGGTCTGGTTCCCATATCTGTGATTAACGATCAGACCACTTATCACTTGTAAGATCCACCTGTCACACGCAACGACGTCGTTAGAGTGACTGAAAATCAGTGACATTTCAGCGATATATTTACAGATATTGTAGCGTGTATGGCCCCCATAGAAAGATAAATAGATAGATAGCTTCCCTTGACCTGCCCCATCCATTGCGCCTACAGCCCCTACACTTGATGTGCCCCTATCCACCTTTCCTACAACCCTACCCAACATCCCTACAGTCCCTATCACTACTCCCTATTGTACAGCTGCTTTGGTAAGACTAATGTGTATTTAGTCCTGCCAATAAACCTTCTTTGAATTTGATAGATAAATAGATAGATAACCAGACAAAATTCTCTGCAGCACTCAGCTACTATCAATAATGCAAACATGCTAATAAGCGGTTTATATATGAGGATAAAATTAAAAACTTATGTTTTTTTTCAAAAAAGTCAATATTCTTATTTTTTTATTTCTGGGGTTCTTGGTACACACATTGGCCAATATCTGTTTGCTCATCAACCACAACACGGTGACCCCAGGTCTGATGAATCCTACGCTGACATCCCTGTCCTCCTTGTCCTCCCTATCCCACTTCTATGTGGGTGGACACCATCTCAACGTCAGACCACCTGGGGGCGATGAGGGTGCTAAGTGCAGCTATGAAGCCAGCAACTCCACATATTAGACATAAAACAGTAAAAAATTGCACAGCACTCAAAACATAGTGTGAACTGGTGCTAGCTGCGATGCCATAACAAACAAACTGTCAAGGCAGGACTCATCAGACCTGGGGTCACAGTGTCGTGATTGATGAGCAAACAGACAATTGGCCAATGTGTGTACCAAAACCTCCAGAAAATAAAAAAATAAGAATATTGAGTTTTTTTAAAAAAACATAAGTTTTTAATATTTTCCTCATATATAGACTGCTTATTAGCATGTGTACATTTTTGGTAGTAGCTGAGTGCTGCAGTGAATTTTTTCTGGTTGTTTGTTCCAGCATCGCAGCTTGCACCAGTTCACACTATATCTTGAGTGCTGTGCAGTTTTTTTCTGTTTATATAAATAGATAGATAGATAGTCAGATGGAAAATGAGACAGATGATAGATTTGTTAGGCGGCCGTCACACGGTGAGATATCTTTAGCGATATTGTAAGCGATCACGTGCACGCGCGATCGCTTACAATATCGCTCACATCGCTGGTGAGATGTCACACAGACAGACTCACCAGCAATGTGGAGCAGCGATCTCGCTCGTTACTATGGTACACATCGGGTAACTAGGCGCCGCGCGTCGCTTAGTTACCCGACGTGTACCATAGTTACCATCTCCCAGCATAGGCGCGGTCGCTGGGAGATGGATCATCGTGGTGTCATACACCACGATGATGCAGATCGTTGCATCGTTCATCGCTAGATCTGAGAACCGAACCTCAGATCAGCGATGTCACGATCAAGCGATTTACCATCGTAAATCGCTTGATTACATGCAACGATATCTTGCCCGATATCGCTTAAGCGATCAAAAAGGAGATCGCTTAAACGATATCGGGCAAGATATCGTTCCGTGTGATGGCCCCCTTAGATAGATAAATAGATAGATAGGAGATAAGGGGCCGTCACACACTACGATTTTGTGAGTGATCTCACCTACGATCCCAGGGGTGCGGCTCGTGGACACATGGTTAGTGAGGTGTCACATGTATAGATAACGTTCAGGACACAGCAGCGATGTTACGTGCAGGGATCGTTGGCACAATCAGTGATTGATGCTTGTCAATGATGTGAGTAGGAGAAATCGGTCAGGAGATCGGTTATGGCGGTGTCACACAGAACGATGCAGCAGATTGGATGATCGACATCGTGTGATGTGGGGTCCGGTTCCCATATCTGTGATTAACGATCTGATCACTTATTGCTTGTAAGATCCACCTGTCACACGCAACGACGTTGTTGGATTGAGTGAAATGTGACACCTCACTAACAATGTTGTCCATGAGCCGCACCCCTGAGATCGCAGGTGAGATCGCTCACAAAATCATAGTGTGTGACAGTCCCTATAGATAGATAGATGGATAGATAGATAGATAGATAGATAGATAGATAGATAGATAGATAGATGATAGGCGGCCGTCACACACTATGATATCTGTAAAGATATCGCTGAAATGTCGCAGATTTTCAGTCGCTGCACCTACTTCATTGCGTGTGACAGGTCGAACTGACAAGCGATACGTGGTCAGATTGTTAATCACAGATATGAGATCCAGGCCCCACATCAGACGATGTCGATCATCCAATCTGCTGCATCGTTCTGTGTGATACCGCCATAACCGATCTCCTTTATGATTTCTCCTATTCACAACATTGACAATCATCAGTCGCTGGTTGTGTGAACGATCCCTGCATGGAACATCGTTGCTGCGTCCTGAACGCTATCTATACATGTGACACCTCACTAAGATGTTGTCCACGAGCCGCACCACTGACATCGTTATTGAGGTCCCTCACAAAATCGTAGTGTGTGACGGCCACCATAGATAGATAAATAGATTGATAAATAGATTGATGAATAGATAGATAGATAGATCATAGATCAAAATTATTAGATAACTGTAATGGTACCTTTACACGCCGCGACGGCAGGCTGGATACAGCCCGCTACAGGCTACAAATGTAGCTTGTAGCGTCAATGTAGCCCGTCGTAGCGGCGTCTGAAGACGCGACGCTACAGCCGGCGACAGATACATCTGTTTATGGGCTCTGCTCGAAAACTGATGGCTACATCGCCGATGGTAGCGAGCTGTATCGGCGTGTAAAGAGGCAACGGAAGGGAACTCGGGACATCCTGCAATGTAGCTAAGGCGTGACCCTGGCTCCATGTTACCGCGCCCCATGTGCGATCATTGGTGGAAGCTGCTGCATGACGATTGGTAGTCGCTGCATAGGGAGGCATATTTAAAGGAGCTGACCAGTCACACTACACAATCGCTCGAGCGTGCTGTATTACTCAGCCTCCTGCGTTGCCTGCCCAATCAGGATGTTATTGCTTCGTCCTATCAGCGTACGGACGGCTCGTAATCCACAATTGTGGCACGCCTATGTGCTGTCCCTGCTGCACCAGGTCCGCCCATAGTAGCTGGTTATAGCGGTGTGTAAATGAGCTACAGCTGGCTACTTGAGACACCCGGCGATGTAGCTAGCTATAGATGTAGCGTGGCGTAGCGCACCTAGTCGCGGCGTGTAAAGGTGATGCGTTGACCGTTTGTAGCCGTTTGAGCGTGCTCGTGCACGTGAAGTAGCGCGATGTATCCAGCCTGCCGTCGCGGCGTGTAAAGGTACCATTACAGATTAATAGAGGGATAAAATATAATTTAATAAATCGGCAAATTGATGATTATTGATCTCAAAGCCTTCTCTATATGATCACACATTGTTTTCCTATATATCATCATTCATTTTCTTTATTAACCCTTACATGGGTGCACGGTGTGTACACTGCTCAGTATACAGCTCGCCGGCCGAGTCATTCTTTTAATAACCAATTTTCATGTTCCTTTTTTCAGGCTGAAACTACAGTTATATTTTGGATACTTTTACATATCATGGGGCTGACGAGTGTGTGATTACAGTGAGCGGCAGCGGTCCTGTATAATGTCACCCAGCACTGCGCTCATACACATTGCTCTAACCATGCTATGTCTTCTATAAATTGCCCTTCTGTTTGTGAAAGGATATAATGCAACGTGATAGTCCAGATTGGTATTAAAGTAGACCTCCTCTGATATGTACACTCACTGATTGTGACATTTATTTGTAATGTTGCCTTAAGTATCTGATACTTGGATTTAAACAAAACTTGTCACCACCGGCAATGTTGTAACTATATTTTGTGTGTGTGTCAAGACGCATTACGTGTCATCATATACTTGTGTAATGCTATCCCGTTGCTCTGGTTTTGTGAGGACATCCATAAGAAAAGCAACATAATAATAATAATAATAATAATAATAATAATAATAATAATAAAAAAAATAATAATAATAATAAAAATAATGGGAATTTAATCCAAAATCCAGCATATTGATCTTATTCGCTGTGTGTTAATGTTGTATATGATTATGATTATTATTATTATATTATTAATAATAATAATAATAAAATCTAATAAACATCCTTTTTCCAAAGTGTACTCTACACTTTGCAAAAAATTCTAAATTATTTTCTTTCTGTGAGAAATCATCTCACTTGATATCTATATGGAATATACTTTTTCATCTATTTTTTTTTTTTAAATAATTAAACATTTTAATGTTAAATCAATTTCACTCTTGAAACATACATTTGTCTAAATCTTCCAAATAATAATTTTCATTATTAGTGTAATTATTTTCTTTTTTTTTATTCCAAATCATATTTCTTCCAATTTTGTAAAAGAAAAGTAAAATAACCCAATTTGTGTTTTAATCTGAATCGTAAAAATATAGCTAATAGTGAGGCATAAAAATAATAATAATAATTATTATTATTAATATTATTATTATTATTATTGTTATTATCACAATACTACTACTACTACTACTACTTCTACTATTACTAATAATAATAATAATATTATTTTTGTGATTATTATAATTGTGATAATAATAATAATAATCATTATTAGTATTATTAGTATTATTATTATCACAATAATAATAATTATTATTATTAGTATTATTATAGTGCTAATGATCATAATTATTCAATCTGTCACATTAAACAAAAGCTGTTGATTAAATGATATGATAAAAGAAGTAAAATCATGCAAAAGAACATGGACATTTCCGCATATTCTTCAATGATTAAACCTATATTTTTACAGTTTAAAGTTATAACAAATCATTTATCTATTTTTGTATATTCCAAATTTTTCTTACATTTTTAACAATTATTTATTTATTTTTTTTAAATATATTTTTACATGAGAATATTAACAGGCAGTCCAGTACAAAAAAAGAAAACATGGAAAAATATTAACCAAACAAAAAAAAAAAACAATAATAAGACGTATTCTCTTTAAATGAATCAGGAATGAAGAAAAGGATCAGTCCATGTGTGTACAGACACAACAGTCCTGAGATTCAGCCCCAGAGCCAAGAACAGAGGGCTCGTCTGACTGTGTTGACACTAATTAATTTATGTTAATTTATTGTGTACAAGGATTTCTATCATTTAGCAAATGGCGAGTCCAGCCCTCTGCTTTTCGGATGTGTTTATAGGAGGCATCGATACTAATAGTTCACGTGGAAGTGAACCGAAATCCTCTATGCTCCCGAGGATGAAAAATAGGATCGTTTAACCCTGCGCACACTACGGAGTTTAATTTATGGATGCTCTATATTTTTTGTTTCTTACAAGTATTCACAAATCAGTTAGACTAAAATTCACATGAAAAATGAATGGAATGTTTACAAATGAGTAAAAGAAGCAGCAGCCCCCCCCCCCCAAATTCAAATTTAAGTGTATGGGGCTCCCCAAAAATTAAAATTTAAAGTGATTGGAATGTTTACAAATAAAGAAAAATAATAGCAGCCCCCTAAAATATAAAATGTAAAATAATTGGAATGTTTACACATTAATAAAAGAAGTAGTAGGCCCTCCCAAAAATTCTAATTTAAAATTAATGGAATATTTACAAATAAATTAAAGAAGTAACAGCCCACCCCCCAAAAAAAATGTCAAATTTAAAATTAATTTGGGAATGTTTACAAATAAATAATAGTATCAGGCTCTAATATTCAAATGTAAAATTAAAGAGAACCTGTCACCCCCCTGCTGCATGGCAATCTAAATGCAGCTCTGAATGCAGCCTGTCTGCCGCATTCAGGGAAGGGGCCCCCCATGTGTCTGTGTGCTGTGTACCCCGAGATATAGCCTTAGGAAAACTCACTGTTAGAAGCCATGAAGGCATTCCCTGTGGTTGGAGTGAGCTCAATTGACGGGGCCATTCCTTCCCCCTCTGCCTCTCTGTGCTGCTTCTGCTGTGCAGGCTCTGCCCTCCTCCTCTCTGTCACTCATCCTGCCGCACACAGCATGCAAATCATTTGTCCTGCCCTGCTGTCTGAACAAAGCATAAACAGCACAGCAGGAGGCGGCATAGAGAGGCAGAGGGGGAAGGAATGGTCCCGTCAATTGAGCTCCCTCCAGCCACAGTGAGTGCCTTCATGGCTTCTAACAGTGAGTTTTCCTAAGGCTATATCTGGGGGTACACAGCACACAGACACATGGGGGACCCCTTCCCTAAATGCATCAGACATGCTGCATTCAGTGCTGCATTTAGATTGCCATTCAGCAGGGGTAATAGGCCCTCCAAAAAATTCTAATTTAAAATTAATGGAATATTTATAAATAAAGAAAAGACGAATCAGTCCCCAAAACGTCAAATTTCCCCAAAAAATTAAATTAATTTCAGAATGTTTACAAATAAATAAAAGTAGTATCTGGCCCCCCAAAACAATGAATATAAAATGATTGAGTTACAAATAAATAAAGGTAGAGGCCCACCTCAAAATTCAAATTTAAAATGATTGAAATGTCTACAAATAAATAAAAAAGGTATCAGACCTCCCCCCTAAAATATTAAAATTTAAAATGAATGGAATGTTTTTGAATACATAAAAGAAGTAGCCCTCCCTCCAAAAATTCAAATTGAACCCTAGAATGTGTGACGTATATGGGGCTCCCCAAACAGCATTCTTACACCAAAATGCCTTTCACATAAAAATATATGAGCAACTGGATATTACCAACGACTTACTTGAGGAAAACCTAGAGTTTCCAAGTTGTAACTAAAGTAATTTTGCCAAAAAAGGAAATAAAATAAGCTACCGGGCCTAAAAGGCCTAAAAAGCCAGGGGAACACATTCTTGGAATGTTTACAAATACATAAAAGTAGTAGCAGCCCCCCAAAATTTACATTTAGCATTATTGGAATGTTTACAAATAAATAATAGAAGTAGTAGACCCCTCCCAAAAAAAATAGTATTGGAATGTTCATAAATAAAATCAGTGCTGCAAGGAAAAGGGGAATGGGAGTGGGTCAACACCAAATATCTCCGCAGTGGATCCCTGGAGGTACCGGACGGTGGCTGGCTTCCACTTGAGTAAGCAGGAAAAAAAGGAGAATCCGGAGCCCAAGCAGGTCTTCCAATCATAAAGGTTTTCTTTATTGAGGTTCCATTCAAATACAAAGGTCACATGCACTACAAGTCATGAGGTCAAGCCTTGACCTTTGTATTTTAATGGAACCTCAATAAAGTAAACCTTGATTTGTTTGGAGTCTGGATTTTTCCATTACAAATAAAAGATGTTTCCCCCCCCCCCCAAAAAAAATAATTCTAATTTAAAGTTAATTTTGAAATGGTTACAAATAAATAAAAGTAGGATCAGCCCCCCCCCCCCAAAATTGAACTTTAAAATGATTGGAATGTTTACATATAAATAAAGGAAGTATCAGCCCCTCCAAAAATGTCAAATTTAAATTTAATTTTGAAATGTTTACAAGTTAATAAAAGAAGTATCAGGTCCCTCGAAATGCAAATGTAAAATGATTGGAATGTTTACAAATAAATAAAAGAAGTATCAACCCCCCAAAAGAAAATTCAAATGTAAGCTGAATGGAATGTTTACAAATAAATAAAATTGTATCAGCCCCCCCCCAAAATGTCAAATTTAAAATTAGTTACGGAATGGTTACAAATAAATAAAAGTAGTAACAGCCCCTCCCCCTTTCCCAAAGTGTAAAATGATTGGAATGTTTACAAATAAATAAAAGAAGTATCAGGCCTCAATATTCAAATGTAAAATTTACGGACATGTTTAGATATAAATAAAAAAAGTATTAACCCCCCCCCCCAAAAAAATTTCAAATTAAAAAGTAATTTTAGAATGTTTACAAATAAATAAAAGTAGCAGGCTCCCCAAATGATTCTAATTTAATGGAATGTTTACAGATAAATAAAAGTAGCAGGCCCCCCCAAATGATTCTAATTTAATGGAATGTTTACAGATAAATAAAAGTATCAGGCCCCCCCCAAATGATTCTAGTTTAATGGAATGTTTACAGATAAATAAAAGTATCAGACCCCCCAAATGATTCTAATTTAATGGAATATTTAGAAATAAATAAAAGTATCAGACCCCCCCAAATGATTCTAATTTAATGGAATGTTTACAAATAAATAAAAGTAGCAGGCCCCCCCAAATTATTCTAATTTAATGGAATGTGTACAGATAAATAAAAGTAGCAGGCCCTCCCAAGTGATTCTAATTTAATGGAATGTTTACAAATAAATAAAAGTATCAGGCCCCCCCAAATTATTCTAATTCAATGGAATGTTTACAAATAAATAAAAGAAGAAGTAGTAGGCCCCCAAAAATTCAAATATAAAATGATTGAAATGTTTACAAGGCCCCCCCCCCTCTCCAAAAAAAAAAAAATCAACTTTAACCCCTTAAGGACCGAGCCCTATTTGGCAAATCTGACCATTGTCGCTTTATGAGGTTATAATTCTGGAACGCTTCAACATATCTCAGTGATTCCAAGACTGTTTTTTTCATGACCTATCGGAGTTTATGTTAGTATTAAAATTAAGATGATATTTTCAGCATCTTTTGACCAAAGAGAGTGTTTACACACAGTGACAGTTCAAAGCCATGACCGGGTATAGCCGTCATTGGTCATTAAGGGGTTAAGATGATTGGAATGTTTACAAATGAATAATAGAAGTTGCAGGCGGGGCCCCACCCCCCTTCGAAGAGAGGGGTAAGCCAGAGGTCAAAATACTCCTCGGAAAGTTTGTGTTTTCTTTTTGTGTCTCTCGCCCCCCCCTCGTGTCGGCGTGCTGCTTCTGTAGCGTCACACGCCGGTCCGTGCAATATGCCGAGACAGAATGAAAGGATCAGCAGGTAACAAAAGAGAGAGAGAGACGTAAAAAAAAGAGAAGACAGTCACCTCTAAAAGAGGATTTTTTTTTTTAACTTCTCATTTGCATGCCGAGATTTAATTTCCACTGCTTAAATATGACGAATTGCCGAGATTTTCTTCAGTTAATGCTTTTAACAGCTCCCAATAAACTTCATTAATCAGGCAAGCTCTAGCCTCAACGTGCAGTCTGCAACAGCTAATTTGCCTGATTAGCCCGCGACTTTAGTGAATAACCAGGTGGATAATCTAACGGCTTTATGGCCTTAATTACACTCTAATCAGTTCAGCGGTTGGCAAGAAGGAAAAAAAAAAAAGAGCCCAAAGCTCTTTCTTTCCCCCCCCCCTCTCTCCAATGTATATCCCCTCCTCTAATAGATTTCTACTTTACCTCCATATTTTACGATCCCTTGGTTATTCTTCACCCTCGACCACCGCTACACGCACAATGTTCTCCCAGTCATTGGGAAAACCCATGGACAAATCACTTCAAGGGCAGGATAACTTTGAAGGACAAGACAATGCTTCAGCATATGGTGCGTTCCCCAGATGTTCTCTCTGTCTTTCCCTCACTTCGTGTTTCTCTATTCTACTTGAGGAGTTTTCCCTTTTTTTTTTAATAATTTCTAATTTATTTCCTTTTTTTTTTTAATCTTCTAATTCGTCCAGGGAGGAAAAAGCTGAAATACCTTCCATGATAAATCACTTACATCTGTCTTAGCCTTGCAAAACATTCACAGGAGGTGATTTTCGATTGATAACTTCGATCATTTATTTGCATCTTCATACCTATTGCGAAAACAATACTAATAATGATTCATTTATATAGCGCTTTACATACATTTGCAACACTGTCCCCATTGGGGCTCACAATCTAAACATCCTATCAGTATGTCTTTGGAGTGTGGGAGGAAACCGGAGAACCCGGAGGAAACACAGGCAAACAGAGGAGAACATACAAACTCCTTGCAGATGTTGTCCTTGGGGGGAATTGAACCCAGGACCCCAGTGCTGCAAGGCTGCAGTACTAAAACCTATTCTATGGGCGCTTCTGCTTTTGCCTTTTTTTGGGAACCCCCATCTATAACGGAGCAATCTACTCAATGAATTAAGGGCATTAAGGCTGGAAACGCGTCAGAGTAGCAATATGCTATTTTACATCATCCAACTAGGTGGTCTTTGTGATTTTATTGAACTCTAATAAAATTTGAAGAATTTTATTTATGGATGTGACAATCCATTTTTCTACATTTTGAGTCAAATTTTTGTCTTTCTACCCCTCGATCTGACATGGTGTGAAACTATTTTTGCAAATATTAATATATATATATATATAATTAAATATACAAAATATATTAATAAAAAAATTAAATATATACAAAAAATATATATAAAAGGATTAAAATATGCAAAATATATTAGTAAAAAATAAAAGATATACAAAAAAATATATATAAATATAAATAAATATATATAAATATTCAAACATAATATATATATACATATATATAATATATATATATATATATATATATATATATATATATATATATAAATATATTTCTATGTTTAAAATATACAAAATATATTAATAAAAAATAAAATATATAAAAAAAGTATATATATAAACATAATATATAAATATATATATGTTCAAAATATACAAAATATATTAGTAAAAAAATAAAATATATACAAAAAATATATATAACCATAATATATAAATATAAGTATATATATATATATATATATTTCTATGTTTAAAATATACAAAATATATTAATAAAAAGATGAAACATATTCAAAAAAATCTATATAAATATAAATAAATATATATAAATATTTAAACATAATATATACATAAATATATATATAAATATATATTTATAATATAAATATATATTTATATCTATTATATAATCATGAATGGGTTTTTTGCCCCTTTTGAGTCCGCTCGCGCTGCGAGTCAGCGTGGTCATGTGGATACGACCGAAGCATTGGCCGCGCAGCGGCCATTGCGAGCAGTTCTAAGGCGACTCGCTATGCCCGCCCAGCGGGCATGGCGAGTCGCCTCAGCAGCGCGAAGCATTGGCCGCGAAGCGGCCATTGCGAGTCAGAGACTCGCTCTTCTAGAATCCCGATGCATCTGCATCGGGCACCCAGCTAGTATATATATATTTATGTATATATTATGTTTAAATATTTATATATATTTATATTTATACATATTTTTGTATATGTTTTATTTTTTTATTAATATATTTGAAACATATATATTATATATGTTTCAAATATATTAATAAAAAAATAAAACATATACAAAAATATATATAAATATAAATAAATATATATAAATACATAAACATAATATACAAATATATATATATATTTAAATATTTAAATGTATAAAATATACAATTTTGCAAATGTTAACATAATATATTAAGTAAAATTATTTCAAGCAATTCAATTTGTATAAACTTGGTTTTAACTTTTTTTTTAAAGGGAACCTGTCACCAGATTTTTGCAACCTAATCTGAGAGTTGCATAATATAGGACTAGAGGTCCTGATTCCAGTGATGTGTCACTTACATGGCAGCTCAGTGTAGTTTTGATAAAATCACTGTTTAATGATATGGAGATTATCATTAGTCTGGTAGTCTGGCATATTCACAGACTGCTAAATCTGCAGCAGAGAAAACACTAATTTTATCAAAATAACAGCAAGCAGCTCAGTAAGTGACACATCGCTGGAATCAGGGTCTCTGTCTCTACATTATGCTGCTGTCAGATGAGATGGCAAAAAACTGGCGACAGAGTCCCTTTAAGTTGTTTTTTTGGGAGTGCTGCAGAGATTTTTTGCCTTTTGCCTTTTCATATGACAGACAGAATTATTAACAGTCCAATATGGGTGAATAAATAAATTAATGAGTATATTCAAAATTTAAAAAAATAAAAATTGGGTAATATTCTAAAAATAATCTGTGACATATTTTTAAAATAATGGCAATATCATGTCATATTATCAAATGCTAACTAAATGGTTCGAGTGAAAATAAAATAAAAAAATTTGAAAAAATTTTCAACCAACTACAGGTGCATCACAATGAATTAGAATATCATCAACATTATATTCCCCTTTGATATCTGGGGGAATACAACAGTGCAGTGTTTAACCCTTCCTCCTCCCTACTCTATATGGACCACGCTGGGGTCTGCAGCAGCCGTGATCTGCTTTTATAGTGGTTGTGACTCTCACAACCACACAAGGTGAAGCCTCTGATGATTATTTAGGTCATATGTCCTCTCTCAGACCCTTCATCCTCCCTACTTTAATGTTTTGAGATAATGACCTTTGGGTTTTCATTCATCATCAACATTAACAGAAATAAACATATGAAATAGATCCCTCTGTGTGTAATGACTCTATATAATATATGGGTTTCACGTTATGTATTGAATTACTGAAATAAATTACATTTTGATGACATTCTAATTCATTGAGATGCTCCTGTATATAATATTCTAATTTTAAAAAAAGAATGTCATGTCTTGTCACCTGTTTTAAATTTGGACTTGTGTAGATACTGTATGTGG
Source organism: Allobates femoralis (assembly GCA_033576535.1). Lineage (NCBI taxonomy): Eukaryota > Metazoa > Chordata > Amphibia > Anura > Aromobatidae > Allobates > Allobates femoralis. The sequence continues at coordinate 598,942,258 of JARQOC010000001.1, read as the reverse complement.
GGGTTGGATTCTTCCTTTAAAGGGGATTTCTTGGATTTTACAAAAATTGTGAAAGAGTAGGGAAAGATCTAAAATAAGCAGTTGAATCCCCTCCATCATTGCTGATCTATTTCTACAGGCCTGATAACCGCTATGTCAATCATGTGCTGTTTCAGCCAATCACTGGCCTCAATGGTCACATGACATAGATGTCAACGTGACAGCCGAGGCCAGTGATTGGCTTCAGTGGTCATGTGAATTATGCCATCACTTCAAGGAACCAGTGGAGTATCAGAGAATTCAAGGGGTAAGTAATATTTATTTTTTTACTTTAAAACATTTCCAAATACCGTAAGTTTATAATTTCCATAATGCCCTTTTACGTATAAAAATAAGAATTTCTATCACATGCTATAGGTTAAAAATGGAATTTCTAATTTTTTTTAATTATATTTATTTGTGCAAATAAATAGAAAGAACATTTACATAAGTTCACTTAAGTTTATTAAGTTCACTTCAGATCTTGGTCACTGGCAAACCAATTATCGGAGCACAAGTGGATTATGTTGCCTGTCATGGGATTGAAAGTTTGTGTTTTTCCAAATCTCAACGTATAAAAATAAGAATTCCATTAATTCTTTGAATTACATAGAACTTGCTCAGAGCCTCTAAGGAAGCACTCTTTCCATACTTGTTCCATAATTGTTATACTGTACATTATTATCTACAGTAGGGTTCACAAACTGATTCTCTATAAAAAATCAAAATGTTTGTAAATTCAAAGAAAATGTGGAAGAAAACCAGAAGGCTGGAAGGAAATCCCAAAAACTTAGTTCAGATGTTGCTCTTGTTGGAGTCAATGCTAGGATCACAAGGTGTAACGCGTAATTATTGAGTCGTACATTGACCTTCATGGGTCAATCCCATATGTTCAGTCTACGAGAACAACTATCATGGTGTTTCTCACCAGTGTTGTTTATCAGCTTTCTACAAGATTGGTGGCAGTGCACCTGCTGGGTCATCTAATTTCTAGAATGGGGTAGCCACATCCTCCTTATTGAGTTTGAGGTTGTAGGGATGGGTTATATTGAGCAGAAGTGTCTTGACTCTATGACAGTTGGATTTGTCCTGGCGTCCTGGCGATCAGTGGTGGTCTTAGTGGGTGGCTTCCCACCAATACATTGATCATACGTTTTTGGTGGAAATGTCATCTTTTCCAACCCTTGCTGATGAGTTGTGTTGCATTATGTGAACTACATGGAACCATCAAGCCCATGAGTTCTGGTTCATAGAGAGGCATCCTAAGCAGGGTGTCCTGTATGGGGTGATTGTGAGAATACCGTCAAATTTTAATGTATAAACAGTAATATTCATCTTTTGGCCAAGTGTAGGACCTTCCTTAAATGGGGCTGAAATAAAGGTTGTTTAGACCGTAGCCCTGGGTATAAAGACCCCAAGCTCCACTGACATCCACCATTCAAGCCATAAGTCTCACCAGCCCATCTAAGCTACTCATCTTGTATATGTACAGTATATTGTCACAATCATAGCTATTCCTTCCAATACCCTTAGGCAAAAATTCGATCAACTAGACTCGTTTCTGTTTCTGCATATCCACACTTTTGACTTCTTTCTAGCATTCTCTCTTGGACCATTTTCTATTAGAGAAATAGATTCATCTGAACGATCGTGAGATGTTCATACACATAGATGCCATGTTGGTTCACATGAGCCCCTTGGTTAAATGACGTGTGACTCTCAGTGTGCCATGGTTCAGTGATACAATTTGGGTTGGTTTTCACTGTTCGTATCATTATTAGTTCCACAGCTCGAGGACTTGAGATATTCATCATTACTCATTCATAAGAAGCAGTGACCTTTCCTGACTTCCCTGTGATTTTACATAATAGCAACAATTTCATTTGTTTGAAAGAAGACAAGGTATCGGGAATGGCTGACGGCGGCCTACACCTTCTAATTCCATCAAGGGAATGTCATCTCTTACTTAATACAATTTATCTGCAATGTATACAAATGATATTGACTTCCCAGGAGCCTTTGTACGAGATAAAAATATAATGTACATTTTAAAATACCAGGGAATGGAAAAAATAACTCAGCACTGACCAGTAGAATAGCTTCATCTATCTATCTATCTATCTATCTATCTATCTATCTATCTATCTATCTATCTATCTATCTCATATCTAGGATTTTGAGCTTTGGATTAGAATAAAATATATCTGCAAATACATAGGTGCATGTAGTACTGTGTATTCTATTGAGCGGACCCATTCCAAGGCAAGGGTGCAAGGGGTCCAGACTCCAATCTATAATAGTCCAAGATTGAATAGTCGATCCAGCACATCCACAAAGTGTTCATTTGAAAACTCTCAATGAAACTGGGCAATGCCATCAGAACTAGAGTCCCAATATAAAAGTGCAGTGCTGGTTGACACGTTTTCAAGGAAGCTTTCGGTTATGAGTAAGAAGGTTTCCTTTGAAACACATCAACAGTTAACGGGACTTTAGTTCTGATGGTAATTCCTTGCTCCATAGAGTGTTTTCAAATGAAAAAATAAAGTTTTACTTTTTATGGCTGGATTGGCTATTGAATCTTGGACTGTTACAGTCTATTAGACCTACATTGGGATTGCACGATGTTTAATGCTAGAAAAGCATGTCTGCTCTCACCCAACTATCACAACTACAACTTCCACAATATTAGACACGTATAGCACTGTTTCTGAAAAATAATATGTAAAACAAAAAATGTTTTTCTAATCATCATCTAACCCAGGGGTGGGGAACCTCGGGCCCCAGGGCCGAATGCGGCCCTCGATGACGTTTTTGCGCCCCCCGGGCAGATTCCAGGGGATGGCAGTGCTCAGACTGGCAGACGTGTTTTGCCCTCTCCAGTGATCTCTATACCCCAGCTTCAGCCTCCCCAGTAAGGTATATGCTCTCAACCTCTCCTGTGATGTCTATGACTCTAGCAAACCTGTAAAAGCAGTTGATAAGCAACATGACCAATATCACCCACGCCAAAGAGAAGCAGCCTCAGCCACCACAGTAGGGGTGAGTTGATTGTTTAACCAAATATAGCGGGTCATTTTCAAGTTGATAATTTTGTACGGCCCTCGAAGGATTGTACGAATTTCCAAATGGCCCTCAGCAGAAAAATGCTTCCCCCTTCCTGATGTATCCCATTTAACCCCTTTCCAACTGGGCAATTTGCCATTTGTGCTCTTTCATTTTTTCATCCCTGTTCTTCTAAGAGCCAAAACTTTTTGATTTTTTCATCCACATAGACCAATAACAGCTTGTTTTATTGCAGGATGAGCTAAAATTTTTAATTGTAGAATTTATTTTACAATACAATGTAGTAAAAAAATGGGAAAAAATCAAGTGTTGTAAAGTTGTTCAATTTTGTAATTGCTTATTGAGTTTTTTTCAATGCGTTAATTGCAAAGTAGAAATGATCTGGGGTTAGGATTCTGCAGGTCACTACGATTATGATGATTCTAGACATGTATATATATTTTTTTGAATTGCATGGCCAAAAAGAAATTTGAAAATCTATAAAGAAATTTTTTTTTGTAGCTGTAAAATTGTATAAAAAAGGCTTAGCGCTACACAGTACCCCTATCCCATTAGAATACCATTAACGGAGTCGAAAAAGATATGTTGAAAGCTCTACCACATCAGTGTATTTTTATTGAAAGTGTAAGAAACAAAAAAATAAAAATCTCAAGAAGTCTTAAAAATTGGATTGAGATTAAAAACATATGTGTTTTTAATAATTTAAAAAAGTATTTAAAATATAAAGATCCAAGAGTGCCGTTCAGTTTATTGCGTTCTTTCTCTTGCTGGTCTTCACAATTTTTGTTTGGTTCTCTTTAAAGGGAACCTGTCGCCCAAATACACGTTCCTAACCTCTTAATACCTATGCCTGCAGCCTTACACTACTATCTAAGCCATCCCTGTCTGACCTTTTTTAGTAATATAGGAGTAGAATAAATTAGTTTGCAAACTTACTTACTTAAATCCAGGACAGAGGGGCGTACCTCACGGCGTCTGGGACGGGTAGGCGGGTCCCCTGTGCCGCGCTACCCCCGCCTCGCCGCTCTATTACGCCCTAATGAGCGTCATTCCAGTCTGCAGAGTGCGGGCACGATTTAAATCTCGCGCCCGCAACGTCACCACTGCGACGCAATCCCATGATGCCGGGATCGCGTCACTTCCGGTCGCCGCAGGTCTCACACAGGCCGACTTCAGCATGCAATCTGCACATGCGCTTAGTCGGCCTGTGTGAGACCTGCGGCGACCGGAAGTGACGTGATCCCGGCGTCACATGAACACATCGCAGCGGTGACGTTGCAGGCGCAAGATTTAAATTGTGCTGCGCTCTGCAGGCTGGAATGATGCCCATTAGGGCGGGGGTAGCGCGGCACGGGGGACCCACCTACCCGTCCCAGACGCCGCGAGGAACGCCCCTCCGTTCTGGATTTTGTAAGTTCGCAAACTACTTTATTCTACTCCTATATTACTAAAAAAGGTCAGACAGGGATGGCTTAGATAGTTGTGTAAGGCTGCGTTCACAAATTGCGTATTTTGCCGCGTTTTTTTACGCGCGCTTTTCAAAATACGCAATGTGCCTTTTGTCTGCCTGCAAAGTGAATGGGAAATTCACTTTGCAGTGCAGACATTGCGTAAAAATACGCAGTGCGTTTTCCGGGAGAAAACGCAGCTCCGTAAACAATTGATATGTCAATTGTTTACGCAGCTACTTCTGCGTATTTTCCCAGAGGGGAGGAAGAATCCAGCTTCCTCTTCCCCTCTGTGACAGCTGTGGCCGCCCATTAGACTTCACAGTGTATTAATACACACTGTGAAGTCTAAATTAAACTAAAGCAAGTGTGTGAAAAATAAAAAAGAATGAATACTTTACCTCTCCGACGCCTTCTGCCGCTCTCCGGTGTCCGATTCTAAGTCAGATCTCTTCTGACAAGACCTGTGATGACGTCAGAGGGGGGGCGTTCCCAGGCACTCGCGGTCATGTGATACCACATGACCGCGAGCAGCCAATCAGCGATGGGACCGCCCCGGGAACGCCCCCCTCTGACATCACCACAGGTCCTGTGAGAAGACATCTCACTTAGAATCGGACACCGGAGAGCGGCAGAAGGCACCAGACACCGGGAGAAGGCATCGGAGAGGTGAAGTATTGATTCTTTTTTATTTTTCACCCACTTGCTTTTGTTTAATTTAGATTTCACAGTGTGTATTAACACTGTGTGAAAGCCCCTGCGTATTTTGCTGCGCTTTTTTGCGCGGCCGAAAAACGCGGCAAAAAGCGCAGCAAAATACGCAAATGTGTGAACGTAGCCTAAGGCTGCAGGACAGGTATTAAGAGGTTAGGAACGTGATTTTGGGTGACAGGTTCCCTTTAACAAATATGCCTATGAGAAAGGATATTCAATTACTACAGGTATCCATATTATGCTTGTGTATTATAGGGTTCGTTTGTTGGATTATTTACCTTAAAAAATAGGCTGAAATGTCTCCTTGTGGGAGATTGCTTATCTTGGGTCCCAGTTGAATATTATCTAGATATGCATAAACACTATCTTAAAATAATTTCAATTGCGTACTTAGAACGTAGTATGATTGTATCCATGCCTTAATTATACTGACCTGCCTTGGTCTGTATTTGTTCTGTACTTTTTGCTTTCACAGGTTTTCCTTTGGATTCAATTCTAGTAAAGATGGTCCTAAATGTGATAATCACTGAGTTTATATATGAATATCAACAATGTGGCTATGAACCTAATTCACTTAATCAGGACGCACCTGTATCTGGCTCTTGTGTCTGGTAACAAACATGGGAGTCAGCGGCTTGCCGTTCCTTGCTAAGTGTGGCTTTTTCAATGTGTCTGTAAGAGACTGATAATTGTCACTGTCAGACTGAGCGCGCTTTCGGTCCTTGGTTAACAATAATAAATAAGGGATTTCTCCAGTAATGCATTATATATGGAATTATATTCTAAATCATCAATTAGTGTTATAAAAAATCTACTTCTGCTCCTTGGGGGTCTGGTCTCAGAAACTTGCTGGTAAAACGCTGTCATTACAGACAGAGGGATCTATTTCATGTGTTTATTTCTGTTAATGTTGATGATTATGGGTTACAGCCAATGAAAACCCAAAGGTCTCAGAAAATCAAAGTGGGGAGGATGAAGAGTTAAACACCGCGCTGCCATATTCCACGAGACTTCTAAGGGTGAATATAATAATGATTTATTAGTCAATGCGTTTCTAGACTCCCTGAAACATGGCAATATGATATTGATTTGTCTTCAGAAAGGGACCAGGGAGCCCTGAAATGCTTTGACTAATAAATCACTCTCAGATGTCTAGTGGAATATGGCAGCACCCTTCATCCTCCCTACTCTATATGCACCACTCTGGGGACTGCAGCAGCCGTGATCTGCTTTTATAGTGGTTGTGACTCTCACAACCACACAAGGTGAAGCCTCTGATACCTATTTAGGTCATATTTTATCTCTCAGACCCTTCATCCTCCTTACTTTAATGTACTGAGATATTGACCTTTGGATTTTCATTAATAATCAACATTAACAGAAATAAACACATGAAATAGATCCCTCTGTGTGTAATGACTCTATATAATATATGTGTTTCACTTTATGTATTGAATTACTGAAATAAATGAACTTTTTTTTTTAGTATTTTTTTTTTTCTTAGTCCTTTTAGGGTACTTGAACTTGTGATTGTCCGATTCTGTGCTCTATATACAATGATACCGTTCCACAACCAATCTCATCCTTTTAGGATCTTTCTATCGTTCTTGCTTCAGATGGATGAGGCTGAGGCCTCCTCGCATAAAGAGGAAAAGGTGCTGTCCTTCTTTAACACTTGGGAACGTTTCATCTCTTTGGTTCCACAACCCTTCTGGGATGACGTTAGAACTTGTTTCCAACCAACAGTGTGGTATCTAGAACAAGTACTACTGGGGGAAGCACCTGTGTAGACATATCTTTGTGAGAGCCACCGTATAGAGAGACATCTTGGTGTCAGAGGTCTATCCTGGTGTCAATGGGTACTCCACGACTCTCAAAGGGAGTCAACAGTTATACACCCATGTTGGGTGATTTACATGTAAGAGGTGTACCTGTTTCAGACATATTCTTTTCTCCCCTCCCGGGTTTTGGTTTATTTACCTTATTAATCAATGTAACCATGTTCAAAGTATATCCTGATACTCTCCATCTTATGGTAATTTCAGTGAGGAAGTGAAAAACTAATGCTTATTGGGTGGCATTAGAGTTTTCCACCTTCCTCGCTGAAGTGACAATTTGCATATTTCCCAGAGGAGCATTAGTCTCCTTATCAGCTTATCTGTCTCGTTATGCTGGCAGGCAGATTCCTCTCCATGAGGAGAACAGCTAGTCCCCCAGACCATATCTGATGGTAATGGAGCCAACATGTGTTTGTAGGCTTTGAATAATCCATGCCATTAGCATATATGTTTAATGTAATATTTGCTCTTATATATAGAAAACATTTTTTTAAATTTTCAATAAAATTAACAAATGAAAAACAAAACACTGATACCATAGTAATAAATCAAGGTCTCCTGTGAATTTCACCTATATAGTAGACTGGTCTTCATATGAGCACCATCTTTCCAGGCATGAGGGTCTTCACCAGATCCTCAGCAGTCATCTCAACCTATTGGTACCCTGACAACTCATTGCGGAGGGGCAATGGGGGCTTAGAACAGCACATACCCCATGCCCCATCCTCTGCTGTTACAGGCACATCTTAGATTGATATTAAAATCCAACAGAAACGAACAGGGGTACCACTATGACCAGTAATCCTTCTTAGGCAGTGGAATATGCATGTGAGGCGGGAAGCACTAGTGTGACCGGTGGTCCCAATATAGCAAAACAATTCATCATCCAAATGTAAGAAAACGGCACTCACCCGGTCAGCAGGTAACGAGATCTTTATTGCGGGAACATACAAAGTGCAGGGAGGGGGCGCCGAGGTGACAACGGGTCCGTTTCGGGCGAAGGCCCTTCTACCGGTCACGTGACTGGTAGAAGGGCCTTTGCCCGAAACGGACCCGTTGTCACCTCGACGCCCCCTCCCTGCACTTTGTATGTTCCCGCAATAAAGATCTCGTTACCTGCTGACCGGGTGAGTGCCGTTTTCTTACATTTGGATGATTAGCTTGATATTATCTGCCGGCCTCAGTTTCTCAACTTGCAGCAAAGACCAGCACCTGGCATATTTATATTATTTATTCATTTATATAGTGTTATTAATTCCACAGTGCTTTACATACATTTGCAACGCTGTCCTCATTGGGGCTCACAATCTAAACCTCCTATCAGTATGTCTTTGAAATGTGGGAGGAAACCGGAGAACCCAGAGGAAACACACGTGAACACGGGAGAACATACAAACTCCTTGCAACTGTTGTCCTTGGTGGGAATTGAACCAAGGACCTCAGCGCTGCAATGCTAACCACTGTGTATGTTGTGTAAGGAAGGGGTTAAAGGGAGTCTGATTACCTAAACCGCCATCATAAAATATCCACATAGATTTGTAGAGGATATATCCCCTATAAAACTCAAACTTTGTGTGCTGTCAATCACCAGTGAGGATGGCGGAGCGTTCCCAACCATTGGGCGGAAAGGTGCGCTGAGCATCTTGCCCACACCCAGAGTGCACAGAGCACTCTAATTAGCAGGTATGATTAACTCTAAGTTTTTGCAGGATGGAGACTGGGCCCGGCAGTGAAGTGGGCCCCCCAACCCCAGCGCCTCCTTCAGCTAGATGTGCGTTTGCAGACGTACATCCAGCTCAAATGCATTGTAGCACAGAGATCCATTGAGTGCCTGCACTTCAATACATGTCGCCAGCCAAACAGTGACTGGTGTTACATGGCAGTGACTCGGGTCGCTTGGTATAGAACAAAAACATTAGCACTAAGTAAAAAGTCCCATATCTCTGGAACCGTATAGTGAATCATAAAAAAGAGGAAAAGAAAACAGAAAGCTCCGGGGAGTTGCGGGAATAAAGTAAGAGCCATCACTGGACACTTCTGACCTTTAACAGGTCCTCTTTGAAGGTAATTTAGATAATGCAAGTGTGGCGCCCCACTATGTGGGTGCCACAAAAGGGGTACTGCACCTGTAAAAGAGGTGTAGTCACCCCACTGCAAGTAGATTTATGGACAGTAGGTGGGACCCTAAACCACACCCCTCACTAGTCACACAGTGGGAGGGAACCCAGGAGGGTATATAGTAGCCCCAAGGGGAACTAGTGGAAGGACGGTGAGACAGACGGTGGCTCTGGACCAGATAAGGAGCGTCCGGGATAGGCTCACCCGTCACGAAGGAGGGTGTCCTTGGCTGAGGGACCCAGGGAAAGATAGAACAGATCCCAGATAGGAGAGAAAGGAGCAAGAAACTCGGACAGGAGTTCGCTCAAAGTAAAGAACCGGGTACCGGAGCCCGCACCTGCAGGAAACTTCACGGCTTGCAGAAAATCCGTAGAGCGGGGGTATATCCAGATACGGCACTGACTCCTAAAGCACCCATTAGAGGGGGGCCAGACACCGCGGAGGTCGACTGCGGTGATCAACAGAGGGTTTTCCCGACTGGAGCAAAAGGGAGATAAGAGAGACAGCAGGAGGTCGGATCTATTCCATGAGATCTGGCTTCACCCCACCACTGGGAGGCAAGGGAACAGGAGGAACAAGAAAGGCACATACGTTGGTTCCATCTACCTACTACCAAAAATCTGCTTGCAACCACCCGTAACCGCTTCTCTGATAACATCAAACTGCACTGTGAGCTGTAATGATTGCTGAGTTCCTCCTGCCTGCGGAGGACTACACCATCATTGCCGCAATACCATCGACCACCGGAGGACTGTGAACATCACCAGGTACTGCAGGTAGCGTCACGAACAAACTTTATTTTATTGCTCCCCTATTTATTGACCACCAGGGCCACAGTCTCAGGCAGCCACCCATGACCTCCAGACTGAGCCTGAGATCTGATTACCCTGCCCTGGGTGAGTCACAAGGTCAGTTATAAAGGAGGACACTGTCACAATCGGCAGTCCATCACCACCAAGCTATTCGGTATATGCACAATTATGATCCCGACTGTGGTTAAATCCACTCTTTAAAGTTGTTTTGTACTCTATTCTAAATCTTTTTTTATTAGAAAAATCATGAAAAATAAGATCATCAATGGGGTCATCTAAAATGTGCAGAGGATTATGACTGCAGCTCTCCAACAGCGCCACCACAGGGCAAGTAAAGCATTACACTCATCCAATCGAAATAAATAGTCTGTCTATATGTTTGAGGCGTTCCTTTGTTGCCGTGCTCTGGTAGAATGGGGTAACAAATAAGGCACCTCATGTCAGAATATACTACATAGTAGTTCAAAATGGGTTTTCCAAAACATAAAACAAAACAGTGCTTTAATTTGTATTCCATAAATCAATAGTAGTCTTAAACCTGATCAAGTTTTTAATATATCTTATCAGCGAAATCTTTTTTTTAATTCTGGAATGATCGTTTACTCTAAATTCAAGGGTAAAATCTGTTGAGTGAATACAGACTTTCCCATTACGGAGCTAGGAGATGACAGTTGGTGCTTATAATATTCTATGGGGAGCGGAGGGGGGAGAAGAAGACAGACAGACAGACATTCTGCAAATTCTCCTGAAACAACAATTACACTTTGTAACTCCTTCTCCTCCCTTGTGTGATGTCACAAGGAGCCGGAGCAGGAGAGGAGGGCAGACCCAGAAGAAGAGAGGGCGGCGGCAGACACATAGAGAGGGCGGAACACACAAGGAGGAGGTGGGGAGAATTGTGCCAGCAGCTAGGACCTCTTAATCACAACCGACCCAGGGGACCTCTTGACCGCAAAGTTTGCAAAGTATTTTTTTCGGGGTACAGGGGGGATAGAGCCTTAGTACACAGCTTCCCTGAATGCAGCGTAAATGCTGCATTCAGTGGTGCTGTCACTTTTGAAAGCACCAAGGGGGGGGGGTGACAGGTCATCTATAAATATGAAGGATCAGTCAGGAGACGAGAGAAGAACACTTTCCTAATAAGATATATTACAAAGTGGCTTATTTTCACATGTATTTTGGATTTGTGAAGAGTTTAAGCAATGATTACTCTTTTTCGGCTCAGTTCACACATCCAGTAATCGTCCATTAGATCGAATAAGCACAATCCTTTATGCAAATGCAACTTTTTTGAGAAGATAGATTTTTGCAGTATCTGTTTGCTTTTTAACATGGGGATCTGGAGACCAGATCCATTGTTTTTTTCATACTTAATCATTTTCGAATGGAAGATACATAACAATCATTTAACGAATCCTTTTTCCCACAGATTTTCCATTGTATAAAAAAAAAGGAATCTGCAGAATTTTTCCAAAACGGACCAAAAAGTTGTGTTTGTGTGAGGGTGTTCAGAATATCCAGCATGTGGTGACTTCTCCTGGTCCCCAAGGTTCGGCCCTGATGCATCAAAAAAGAAATGTGTGGGCTGTAAGTTGAGTGTGGACTTGTGGCGGGAGAGTATCATTTCACTAGTCATCACTGGCTAGGCTGATAGAGACTGTATTCATTTTCCAGATGGAGAGGATGCCTCACTCGAAAAGAAGCAGTTAATGTGCTACCAGAGAGAGGGTTAGAAGGAGGAGAACACTCAATGTCGTTGACGAGGTACCGGATGATCCACAGTACATGTGAGAAGGCTGCTTGTTATGATTCTGTTGCCAAAGTGATTTGCTGTGGTTTCCCAGTGATTCTGGAACTCTTGCGGACCAGTTTCCCAATGGATTTTCATCTTAACAGTAAGACCTGTGCTTGGGCCCTGCATATGCAACTTTTGGCAGGTAAAGATCTTGTTTTTTTGGCACCAACAGTTAGAGGGGTGCAGCCGGTAGTCAGGACTGTACGAAACTAGATGAGTTAGATACCTGGGTATCATTCTTGTAGTGGTGTATATAGAGTCAAAGATAAGTTTGTTAGCTAAAGTGCTGTTCCAAAGATGAACCCTGTTACGCACTCGCTAATTTACACTTTCAGTGTCTAGATTGTCCAGTTGCTTCTTCTACAAAATGTTCCCGCGTCTCCAGATACATAGAAGCGTGTCTGTTGCACAAGCACTTTGGCCTTGGACCTTTGGATCGAGTCTGTGTGAATATTTCTTGAGGTGCACAACGGAGAGTGTTTATTAGCGATGAGCGAGTACCTTAATAATCGTGCTCGCTATACTCGCAACGAATAGGTAGCGGTACTTGCTACTCGTTGCGAGTATAGCGAGTACGAATACTTTCGCAGTGTATCTATAGATACACTGTGAAAGTAGCCTAAAAGTGAATAAAAGATGTTAAAAACCAATAAACTTACATACTCACCTGTCCGACGCCTGCACCGGGACCGGAGCATTTTAGTACTCGCTCATCTCTACTGGATATGTGAACTGGGCCTCAGGCTAGGGTCAGGCTTGCGTCTGCCCCTAGACTGCAGGATGTGCTTTAAACTTAGAAATTTTCAGGCTCAGTGCATAGCGTTACCGGCATGCAATGCTATGCGCCGCCTGTTTATAGTATCCCGATTGATCACGCAGCCGCCTGCTCCACTCAACACTCCCAGATATGTGCTTTTGCAGAGCGCACAGGAAAACGCTGCAAACTGAGTTTCCTGTGCGCTCATCAAAAGCGCATATTTGGGAGTTGTGAGTGAAGCCGTCAGCTGCGCTAAGCTGCAGGTAACCATAAGGATACATAGGCAGGTGGCGCATAGCGTTACATTCCGTTAAGTTACGTTAACGCTATGCGCTCAACGTGCCAGAACCTAAGTTTTAAGCAGATCCGGCAGGCTGAGGGCTAACGCAAGTCAGACCCTAGCCTTATGGTTTATTTGGTTCACTATACTTCTTGAGTTGAAGGAGAATTTATTATTGGTGTTTCTTAGTGTTTGCATTCTCATCCGTCTCAGTTGCAGCCGCAGTACACCTCGCTGTTCCCAGAAGCCATGAAGCTGTGAATTCCACTTTTCTTTTAAGGAAAGCCACTTCTGTCCAATTAGCATGCTTAATGTAATCATTCAACAAAGGAAAACAAGCGCATATAGTCACAGGTGTTCTGTCCTGCCGGGATACGCTGGCTTCTGCTTGATGCAGCATTAAGTGTCTTGCCGTATTGGACTCCAGGCACCTGTTATGCATCTTGAAAAGTTTCATTTAAATGGCAAATTTAAAGGGATATCTCAACTGGACTTTCTACTGTATTTTCTAATTTTTTTTAACTTTCTACTGATGAAAGTTGGGAGAAAAAATGGAAATATGTGTTCTCCCTGTGGTGGCTACTGCAGGCCAAAAGAAGTATGACAATTAATCCAAATAAATAGGAACCATATTAAATATGTTCCTACTTTTTATGCTTAAGTCTAGAGAGACACTCTGCGAGATACTCAAGTGACTCACCCGAAACATTCACCGTCTCTCTGGAGTCAGCTACATAGAAACACAAGAAGCTGATGTTCTCCTGTCCAGAGAGCTGTCGGCAGTTCCGGGTGAGTCATGCGGGACTGATGCGAGTATCTCACATACATCTTGCATAGTGTGTCTAACACGCCCACTCCAGGGCCAGTGAAGACTCGGGAGACAGGCAGCAGTTGTTCTTCTTCACTTCTCGGTTCTTTTCACGGGGACAGATGTGGGCCGAGACCCGGTCCCGTGACCCTGGCGGTGTCATGTTAATAAACGGGGGTAGATGACAAAGGTTTAACTAGGCAAAGAGTATTCGTGACGCTACCTGTGGTATACGGTCAGGGCGGCCGCCTCTGCTTCAGAACCTCTGGAGACGGCCACCGGCAGCTTGGATGCCCTCGCTCCCCGCAGCTGATGCCCTCCTCCCGCAGGTGGAGCGTGGTCCCCAGGGCAGTAGGATGGAGGAGTCAGTTTGTACTTTGGCAGATGTTCATTGGGTCATCAGTACCCTGATGTCTCATGCAGCCTCTGCGGTAGTCACTGCTAAAGAAAGTCTCACTCACAACAGTTGCAGTTCTGTTACTTTTACTTGGTGGTTTCAGCATGTCCGCCGGGTACGTCTCTTGCCAACCTCCGGTTCAGCGTTGTCTCCAGAACCGGGTAAGTGCAGTCACGCCTCGGTTGGTGTCCCTCTCTCTGTCTCGCTTGTGTTTCCTTCTCTGGTGCTCCCCTCTCTCAGCGCTTTAAGAGGTAGTTCTCTTCTGGGGCGAGCAAGACACCGCTCTGCCCCCCAGGCTCTCAGCGCCTCCGCACACAGAGCTCAAATACCGAAAGCCCTTTAGCTCTTGTCCCCCTCCCAGGCACAGCTCCCTAGTTCAGCAGCCTTCCCCAAGTTGTGTCGGGTGTTCGGCCACATCTCCCATTAGAAGCGTGGGACCTCCGGTTGAACAGTTCAGGCATGAAGCATCCACACCGTGTTCAGCGCCAAGTCCCTGTGTTGTCCATTAGCCCCTCTGTCTCGCCAATACGGGCGTACGGGGATCTGGTCGTGCTCCAGCCCACGGGAGTCGGCACCACACTGCCTCTATACTCCTGACTTACACTCCACTTCTTCCCTGATGGTCTCTCCTCTCCTGACTACTGACTAGACTTCCCTGTCCCCCTTTTGGAGCCTCAGTCCTCCTTCTGAGTCCACCCACTGTCCTTGGGCCTACGGTTGTGTGTATTTTGTGTGTGTGTTTGGCTCAACTGCACCATCCCAGCACTTGGAGAGCAGAGGCACAACGCTCCCTAATCGCAGGAGTGCAGTACCTCTGGTGGCAGCCTACCCGGTGGGGCGCCATATTCCCCCTTGGCAAAGGTTAGCAAATTTTTTTTTTTTTTTACAAAACAAAAACAACGTTTTTCTTCCCTTTCGGGAGGCACTTGTTCTTGAGCGTTACAAAAACACAGTCCAGCCAAATCAAAAATAAAGTGTCCATAAAAACAGAGTGCTGTTAAAACATTTAACTCATTTAAAACATGAAGTACACAGTCTTGTGAGCAACATCCTCTACCATGGCTCAAAAACAGTTCCTGGTCATTGTCCTCCGCCCGACTAAATGTGATCATTAAAAATAGAATAAAAAGAGAGGGATTCTTGACCGTGCTACCATATAAACAATCATCATTTATGTTGATAAAATGTGATTTTTATTTTCTACGTGTTGCCCAGAAATGCGTAGAAAATAAAAATCACATTTTATCAACATAAATGTTGATTGTTTATATGGTGGTTGTAAATCTGTGATTTTTTTCTTGTTGAAGGGGCCAGAGAGGGCCAGAAACACGTAGAAGATAAAAATCACATTTTATCAACATAAATATTGATTGTTTATATGGTAGCACGGTCAAGAATCCCTTTCATTTCATTCTATTTTTATTGGTGCAATTTATTTGGGAAGACTGCAGCAAACCTTCTTACATGCTATTATATTGGTTGTGGCTTTCACAACCAAGCCAAGTCAGTGTAAACTTTCTGAACATCTCCAATTGTTATACTGGTGACACACTAGGGTAGCGCCTTGTTTTTCCAGCCTTCCTTCTATTAAATGGTGATCATACCAGGTTAACTATATACACTTTACATTTTTTACACTTGTACAATTGCCCGGTACCTCACTAACCAATTACAGCATTATTTACACAGTTAAGCACTCTAGCTACTATCTACATGGGCTTTGTAGGACTTACTTTAGGGGTAAGGGCCGCTTGCCTGCAAATGGTCCTCCCCTCTTGAAAGTCCAGCCGGCTCTGCGTGTCGAGGCTGCAGGATCTTGTACACTCGCAACGTGTACCAGCCTTTCCGTCCCATCATCCTGGTGTAGCCAACCTCCGCTCCGGGGCGTGGTCCTGACTTGGGTGCCCCTTCGGGAGATACGACTCGACATCCCTTCTACTGACGAAAACCTCCTGCTCCAAGCCATAATCCTTGATGAACCACCACTCTGCGCGTGCCGCTCCGCCGGGTTAGGGATTAAAGTCTTTCTTATACATGCCTTCTCCTCCGAGTTAGCCTCTTCTTGCTGCTGCCAGTGGTCTCGGAGCTGCAGTCCTTCTTACTCCTCAGCGGCTTGTCTTTGCACCCAGTAGTCACCGTAGTGCCTGCCCTTGACACTGCTCTCCGCCTGGACCGCAATCGGACACCCCTCGGTTAGGCTGTCGTAGGATGCCCAATACGTCCTTCCGCCATCGGCCTCCAGGATCTCTGCTGAACTTTCGCTGCTCTCCTGCTAGGCTGCTGAACTGTCTGGCTGTCAGGCAGGTCTGGCGGGTTAGCCGGTGGCTCCTCTGTCGGCTCTGGTGTTATTGGCCAGCTCTGGCTCGGTGGTTTTTCCGCTGGTGTGGCTTCGGTTGGTTCAGGAGGCTCTGGCACCAGTGCTTGTAGTGCCACTTTCTGCAACTGGGACCGCTTCCAAGCATTAACGGTCAACAACTGCGCACTCTTCAGCAATTGGCTCAGTTCTTTCATGGCCTCTTCAAAGTCATCAGACCCGATGAAGTGTACCCAGTCAACAGCCTCCCCAGTAGCATTGGGAGCTTTCTCGCCTTCTTGTCCACCAGTCAGGGTGTCCGAACAGGTGCTTGCTATGATGCCTCTTTGCTCCTCGTAACACGCGACTCTCCTTCATTCTGGTCTTCTGGGCCTCACCCTTCCGGCCATTTCTCACTCCTCTAGGCGGGTTCAGCAACATTCGATAGCAGGCCCCCTTGGCTTTTCTTTAGTACTCAGGGTGGGTCTGCTAGTTTGCGCCTTTTCCAAGGTCCTTCCCAGGAGAAGGGCCTAGACACGCCCCCAGACCTGCACGTGGCGCTTGTTTTTTTCTCACTACCATTTTTGCGAGCTAGTTCTTACAAGTCTCTTAACAGTTCTTTAAGGCGCACTAGACCCAGTGTTACTGGGCCGCTCGCATCCAGTTCATGATGCCAGGTTGACACGCCCACTTCAGGGCTGGGGAAGACTCAGGAACCGGGCAGCAGTTGTTCTTCACTTCTCGGATCTTTTCACGGGGACAAACGGGGCTGAGACCCGGTCCCTGTCACCCTGGTAGTATCATTTTAATAAACGGGGGTAGATGATGAGGGGTGACTAGGGAAAAAGGTATTCGTGACGTCACATGCGGTATGCGGCCAGGGCGGCCACCGCTGCTCCAGATCCTCTGGGGACGGTGAACGGCAGCTTGGACGGTTCTGCTCCCCACCGATGGAGCGCGGTCCCCACGGCAGTAGGATGGAGGAGTCAGTTTGTATCTTGGCAGATGTTCACTGGGTCATCAGTACCCCGATGTCTCATGCGGCCTCTGCGACCGGTAGTGGCCGCTAAAGAAAGTCTCACACACCACAGCTGCAGTTCTGTTAGTTTTACTTTGTGGTTTCAGCATGGCCGCCAGGTACGTCCCTTGCCAACCTCCCGTTCAGTGTTGTCTCCAGAACCGGGTTAGTTCTACAGGCATTACATCACAGGAAAAGAGTATACAGATATTAGAGCATGGGAAAGAGTATACAGACATTACAGCACGGGAAAAATTATACAGACATTACAGCACAGGAAAGAATATACAAAAAACAATTGTGATAATGGTCATTGCCTGTAAGAATAAATGCACAGCTTGTCTCCTAAAGTAGAATCAAATCCCTAGCAAAGCTGCATCAAGGACACCTCTTTCACCTAGTCAAACTCTACACTGACGAAGGGCAAATACCCTGAAATACCGTACCTGTCTATGGATGGCTGCGCTTAGTTTAGTTGAGAAAACCTGGAAATTTGAGATCTAGCAAGATCAAGTAATATTTTATTGAGTCAATTATTCTCATGATATATAGTGCATGGTAAAAGCAAACAAATACAGAACTCATCAGAAAGAGAGCTGAATTTCAGAATGATCTATTAGAAATAAATAAATTGGGCTGACCAAGAGACGAGCCGGGGTTGCCAAAAGAGTTGGCTCTTATGGCTTCCAATTGGCATCCATCAACTACTGATATGGCCTATGCACTATGGTCCTTCAAATTAATTTGTTTCTATCCCAAATCCCGAAAAATTGGTATGTTGTGATAAATATGAAGACAACAAGAAGACAATGATTGTAAATGTGTTATCATCACCAGCCACCACAGGACCTGTAACAGCTGATCGGCGGGGGGTGCCGTGTGTCGGATGCCAACTGATCTGTCCACCAAGACCCATGCAAGCGATAGGTGATCAATATCTTATGTAAAGAAAACCCACATTAAAATAAACAAGAGAAATAAGCCTCAGATCATGTATTGACAATGTTATTTTTAAAATTAATTTTTACCAGTAATATTAACTAATTAAAAAAAAAAGTTTATTTTACATTAAACTTACACTTAAGAACTAACAGCCTGAAATATATATTTACTACTTTATAACAGAAACATATATAAGCCATGAGATAAGTTGCTTTTAGTCCAATAAATTCACATGACACAAACCTAAAGAAGACATATAATATGCTAAATGTGAATATTTCCAAGATTTATGTAAAATACATTAAATAAATATACTGCAATACATGAGAAATGACTTTTCTTGTAAATCCACATCATATTATGAACGTTATGGTCCAAAATGATAGACTTTACATTAAATTAATCTTCACTCTCTACCATGAAGTTATATATTGGTCTAACACATTGGGATGATTAAAGGGATTTTCCCAGACTAAGATATTGATCACCTATTTTTGCATGGGTCTTGGTGGACACATTAGTTTGGAGTCTGACACCGATCAGCTGTTACAGGTACTGGGGTGCCTGGAATTACACAGTGTACAGAAGCTACACCATGTTCCAAATTATTATGCAATTATTATTATTTTTCTCTGATTTTCCTAAATGGTCGGTGCACATGACAGTCAGTGTAATAAAAGTCATTACCCGTTAGAGTATACATAGAATTTTATTGGAGAAACCTCCCAATGATAACAGTATAATCTTCAAAATTAAAAAAAACCTCTAAATGCCCTGTTCCAAATTATTAGGCACAGGAGAGTTTCTAAACATTTGATATGTTTGAAAGAACTGAAAATGCTCATTTATTGAATTTGCTGCATTTAAGAAGTCACAGTCACTGAAATAAAAAGCTATTTAACTCCAAAACATCATAACAGGTCAAGTTACATGTTAACATAGGAACCCTTCTTTGCTATCACCTTCACAATTCTTGCATCCATTGAACTTGTGAGTTTCTGGAGAGTTTCTGCTTGTATTTCTTTGCATGATGTCAGAATAGTCTCCCAGAGCTGCTGTTTTGATGTGAACTGCCTCCCACCCTCATAGATCTTTTGCTTGATTATACTCCAAAGGTTCTCTATAGGGTTGAGATCAAGGGAAGATGGTGGCCACACCATGAGTTTATCTCCTTTTATGCCCATAGCAGCCAATGACACACAGGTATTCTTTGCAGCATGAGATGGTGCATTGTTACGCATGAAGATGATTTTGCTCCTGAAGGCACATTTTTGCTTTTTGTACCATTTAAGAAAGTTCTCAGTCAGAAACTCTATATACTTTGCAGAGGTCATTTTCACACCTATAGAACCTTAAAGGGGCCTACCAGCTGTTTCCCAATGATTCCAGCCCAAAACATGCTTCCTCGCCGCCTTGTTGACGTCGCAGCCTTGTTGGGACATGGTGGCATCCACCAACCATCCACTACTCTATTCATCTGGACCATCCAGGGTTGCTCGGCACTCATCAGTAAACAAAACTGTTGGAAAATTAGCCTTCATGTATGTCTGGGCCCACTGCAACCGTTTCTGCTTGTGAGCACTGTTTAGGGGTGGCCGAATAGTATAGTCATGGCCAAAAGGTTTGAGAATGACACCAAAATTATATTTTCACATGATCTGCTGCCCTCTGGTTTTTATTTGTGTTTGTCTGATGTTTATATCACATACAGAAATATAATTGCAATCATGTTATGAGTACCAAAAGGTTATATTGACAGTTAGAATGAGTTAATGCAGCAAGTCAATATTTTCAGTGTTGACCCTTCTTCTTCAGGACCTCTGCAATTCTCCCTGGCTGCTCTCAATCAACTTCTGGACCAAATCCTGACTGATAGCCGTCCATTCTTCCATTCTTCCATTCTTCCATTCTTCCATTCTTGCATAATCAATGCTTGCATTTTGCCAGAATTTGTTGTGTTTTGTTTGTCCACCCGTCTTTTGATGATTGACCACAAGTTCTCAATGGATTAAGATCTGGGGAGTTTCCAGGCCATGGACCCAAAATCTCTATGCCTTGTTCCCTGAGCAATTTAGTTATCACCTTTGCTTTATGGAAAGGTGCTCCATCATGCTGGAAAAGGCATTGTTGGGCGCCAAACTGCTCTTGGAAGGTTGGGAGAAGTTGCTCTTGGAGGACATTCTGGTACCATTCTTTATTCATGGCTGTGTTTTTTAGGCAAGACTGTGAGTCAGCCGATTCCCTTGGCTGAGAAGCAACCCCACACATGAATGGTTCCAGGATGCTTTACAGCTGGCATGAGACAAGACTGGTGGTAGCGCTCACCTCTTCTTCTCCGAATAAGCTGTTTTCCAGATGTCCCAAACAATCGAAAAGGGGATTCATCAGAGAAAATTACCTTACCCCAGTCCTCAGCAGTCCATTCCCTGTACCTTTTGCAGAATATCGGTCGGTCCCTGATGTTTTTTCTGGAGAGAAGTGGCTTCTTTGCTGCCCTCCTTGAAACCAGGCCTTGCTCAAAGAGTCTCCGCCTCACAGTGCGTGCAGAAGTACTCACACTAGCCTGCTGCCATTCCTGAGCAAGCTCGGCACTTCTGGTAGTCCGATCCCGCAGCTGAAACAGTTTTAAGATACGGACCTGGCGCTTGCTGGTCTTTCTTGGGCGCCCTGGAGCCTTTTTGACAACAATGGAAGCTCTCTCCTTGAAGTTCTTGATGATGCGATAGATTGTTGACTGAGGTGAAATCTTTCTAGCTGCGATACTCTCCCTGTTAGGCCATTTTTGTGCAGTGCAATGATGGCTGCACGTGTTTCTTTGGGGATAACCATGGTTAACTGAAGAGAAACAATGATACCAAGCACCAGCCTTCTTTTAAAGAGTCCAGTGGTGTCATTCTTACTTAATCATGACTGATTGATCGCCAGCCCTGTCCTCATCAACACCCACACCTGTGTTAATGGAACAATCACTAAAATGATGTTAGCTGCTCCTTTTAAGGCAGGACTGCAATGATGTTGAAATGTGTTTTGGGGTTGGGTTAAAGTTCATTTTCTAGGCAAATATTGACTTAGCAAATAATTGCTGTTAAGCTGATCACTCTTTATGACATTCTGGAGTATATGCAAATTGCCATTAGAAAAACTGAAGCAGTAGACTTTGTTAAAATTAATATTTGTATCATTCTCAAAACTTTTGTCCATGACTGTAGCTTTATGCACCACAGCAAGCCTTTGAAGGATCCGACACCTTGAGGTTCGAGGGACTCCAGAGGCACCTGCAGCTTCATATATCTGTTTGCTGGTTTGTAAGGCCTTTTTAGCAGCTGCTCTCTTAATCTGATGAACTTGCCTGGCAGAAACCTTCCTCATTCTGCCTTTATCTCCACGAACACATCTGTGCTCAGAACCAGCCACAAATCTCTTCACAGTACAGTACGATGATCACGCTTAAGTTTTCGTGCAATATCTAATGTTTTCATCCCTTGTCCAAGGCATTGCACTATTTGTTGCTTTTCGGCAGCACAGAGATCCTTTTTCTTTCCCATGTTACTTGAAAACTGTGGCCTGCGTAATATTGTGGAACATCCAGTTTTCCTTTTATTGGGCTCACCTGCCAAACTAATTATCACAGGTACATCTGAGATTGATTTCAATGACCCAAAGAACCCTGAGACACAAAACCATCAATGGGTTTCATTGAAAAAAACCAAAACCCTATGACACTGAAAACCAATTTGCATAATAATTTGGAACATTGTTTATATGGCTATATGGGCATTCCAAACCATCTGATCAGCCTCATTTCTATTCCTTTTTATAACAGCAACAAAGTGCCCAAGTAGGATTCGCAGACTTCACCCTTTATTTTCATTCCAATTTTTTCTAAACTTTACATTACATTTTAATCCACAAATTGATAAGTTGATAAGTTATCCATAAGATGCCAGGCCGGTAAGAGTCGTGTGCATTCAGTGAGGTCATAAGACTTTTGCACTTCTTCTGTAGATGACACTCGGCATATGACGACTTCAGTTGTTCGCTGTGATGCTCATTTTTTACTCTCACCCATATCCTTCCATCGACCCTTCCTCCTTTCCTCTGCGTTTGATTATGATTTATGAACTATCCCGTGGGCTCCGTCTTTTCTACTTAGTCTTTTGCCATTGACGCGGATTCAGATGAATGGGCAGCAATGCTGTGGGCATGGAATCTGATTGTCAAATACGTTGCCGTCAGAGTTCAGAGTTCATTTACCTCTGATGCGGCTCTTGTCCTTAAACTTCCTTGGTGTTTAGAAATTTTGATGTGATGCTTCCTATAATGGAGCATCAAATAGTCATGTGCTAGGATGCAGCTTGTGTATTTTTCTCTGATTTATTTTCTGTAAATAGGTTGTTCTTCTTTCAGAAAATCCCGCTGCTTGGGCGCAGTCTGTTATTAAAGAGGAAAGGTAGTTAATTCGCCCTTTTCCAGGTCCAGTGCTTAGTCTCTGGCCTTGCTCCCAGTGTTTGCTATTGGCTGCATCACTAATATCACGACCACAGTATGGTAGCCAATCAGTGGTTGGAGTGGGGTGGTCCATCTACATTGGCAGAGCCACCAATCTCAGTGTCACCAATGCTGCAGCCAATATCAGACAATATCAGACACTGAGAGCAATGACAGACTCAGCAGTGGACCAGGGGACGGTGTGATACAGTTGTGGCCAAAAGTATTTACACCCCTGCAATTCTTGAACACACACATCAACACATACCGACCCTATGCCCAGAACTCTATGTCAGGCAAGGGGTGGTGGGAGTTTAGAGAAGTGTGGGTGGAGAATAGGAAAGGTCTGGGCAAGTGGGTGGAGGAACAGTACTAAAAACACTGGAACACTAAGTTGGAGGAGTGGATTCCCAGGAGGAGAGGTTCCCTGGAGGACGCAGAACCTTGGAGGCAGTTTTCCAAGGGAGAAAGCTCACTCTAGAGACAGAGGCGAGGGAAGAAGCAATGCAAGCAGACACACCCTACAGCTAAACACTACAGAATAGTGGGAGAACAACGGGCCCGACAGCGATCACTAATATAGCTAGCCGGATGACCCAGAGCTGAGAACCAGAGAGACAAAGGGAGCCTGATGAGCCAAAATCAAACCTGGGTCATTGGAGGGCTAGGCCAGGAAAGCCAGAGAGCCGGCTCTGCAGAGGTGACCGGAGAGACTCTAAGACCCTATTCACAAGACTCACCAGCGTGGTGCGGGGACTCTATGGCCCACGACCTACCTACCGCCACGGAGTAGGAACACAACCATACTAGGGCTAGTGACCCTAAAGCAGAGGGAATGATCACTAAAGAGCCCATAACGGCCAGACCGAACCCATGAGCGAGTACGGAGAGAGAGACAAGCAGGGCCTGAAAGTTACTACACTCATCACTTGGGTGTGCAAATATGGCTACTGCAACTTGTTCTGGCCAATTAGAGGATAGGAGGACACGATGATGGCAGAAGTAGATGACAGATGCCTCAATGTGAGTATATAATAAAAAAATCAGAAGAAATGAAACCGCACTCACGGGTTGTTCTGTGCTCGCTTTATTATTGTGAACTGGGTTACATAGGTGCGGGGAGGTGGTGCATAATAAAGCAAGCACAGAAGAACCAGTGAGTGCAGTTTCATTTCTTCTGTTTTTTTTAAATAATGGACTACTGATATGCACCCCGGTATACCGGCTGCCTCTGGGAGTTTTCCTCAGTTGGTTGATACAGGACCATTATCGGACTGCTGTGTGGTGCATGGCTCACTTTTCTTCTCAGTAAGTATATAATCGAAGGAACACCCTAGACTTAAAGCGTAACCGCTGTTTAAATTTTTATTTAATAATGTAGAGCACATCATTTTAATACATTTTCTAATACACTTCATTAGAAAATTCAGATTGCACTGGTTGTTAATGATGGGTCACATAGCAGCTAAGGTTATACTTTTTTCTCCCAATATTTTCTCATATTTTTCTGTGCTCTTTTAAAAACTTCATGTTATGGCTGTGTGGGAGTGGCAAGCATTTGCCAGCACTGTGTGTGTATTTCCACAGCTTCTGAGAGCAGCTGATAGTGAGCTGTGCATTTGATAGAAGAGAAGGGGTTAATGGAGATGTGACTGAACTTTGTGGAGACAGATGAGGGGTTTGCACTCTTCTTGGCCTTCTGACTCTGTGCTGTTAGGCTGTGGTAATCTGATACCGTACATTGTTTTCTCACCAGCTGCCCCGTATTCACTGACTACGGATCTAACTGATAATTAACATGTGTTTGCTTCACACACAGTGCAGTGGGGACACCTTGTGGAAGGTTTATGAATGACTTTCAATCAGAATTTTCTAATGAAGTGTATTAGAAAATTTATTAAAATGATGTGTTCTACACTATTAAATACAAATTTAAACAGCGGTTACGCTTTAAGTCTAGGGTGTTCCTTCGATTATATACTTACTGAGAAGAAAAGTGAGCCATGCACCACACAGCAGTCCGATAATGGTCCTGTATCAACCAACTGAGGAAAACTCCCAGAGGCAGCCGGTATACCGGGGTGCATATCAGTAGTCCATTATTTAAAAAAAACAGAAGAAATGAAACTGCACTCACTGTTCTTCTGTGCTTGCTTTATTATGCACCCCCTCCCCGCACCTATGTAACCCAGTTCACAATAATAAAGCGAGCACAGAACAACCCGTGAGTGCGGTTTCATTTCTTCTGATTTTTTTATTATATACTCACATTGAGGCATCTGTCATCTACTTCCGCCATCATCGTGTCCTCCTGTCCTCTAATTGGCCAGAACAAGTTGCAGTAGCCATATTTGCACACCCAAGTGATGAGTGTAGTAACTTTCAGGCCCTGCTTGTCTCTCTCTCCGTACTCGCTCATGGGTTCGGTCTGGCCGTTATGGGCTCTTTAGTGATCATTCCTCTGCTTTAGGGTCACTAGCCCTAGTATGGTTGTGTTCCTACTCCGTGGCGGTAGGTAGGTCGTGGGCCATAGAGTCCCCGCACCACGCTGGTGAGTCTTGTGAATAGGGTCTTAGAGTCTCTCCGGTCACCTCTGCAGAGCCGGCTCTCTGGCTTTCCTGGCTTAGCCCTCCAGTGACCCAGGTTTGATTTTGGCTCATCAGGCTCCCTCTGTCTCTCTGGTTCTCAGCTCTGGGTCATCCGGCTAGCTATATTAGTGATGGCTGCCGGGCCCGTTGTTCTCCCACTATTCTGTAGTGTTTAGCTGTAGGGTGTGTCTGCTTGCATTGCTTCTTCCTTCGCCTCTGTCTCTAGAGGGAGCTTTCTCCCTTGGGAAACTGCCTCCAAGGTTCTGCGTCCTCCAGGGAACCTCTCCTCCTGGGAATCCACTCCTCCAACTTAGTGTTCCAGTGTTTTTAGTATTGTTCCTCCACCCACTTGTCCAGACCTTTCCTACTCTCCACCCACACTTCTCTAAACTCCCACCACCCCTTGCCTGACATAGAGTTCTGGGCATAGGGTCGGTGTGTGTTGATGTGTGTGTTCAAGTCAACCGTCTTCCTCATCTGGCTGCAGTTCACCCTGTGGCCGCCCTGGTCGCAGGGGCGCCACATCTCTCTGCCTAGTTGCTTGATGCAGTACTCCTGTCTTTTGCTCCTTCTGCCTGTGGCTTCCATATGCTTGGTCACCTGATGCAGCCGTCAGCTTCACTCCGGAGTCCAGGATATGCGCTATTGATGAGCACACAGGAAACCCGATTTCCAGCACTTTCCTGTGCGCTCATAAATGGCGCATATCTGTGACTTTGAAGTGAAGCTGCTGGCTGCGTGTAACCATAGGGATAAATGATCAGCCTGAGCACAGCGTTACATTACGTTAATGCTATTGTGGCGCCCCGCCAAGCAGGCGTCACAGAGGGATACTGCACCTGTAAAAGAGGTGCAGATACTCTAGCTGCAATTGGACCCAGGGATGGTGGGTGGAACCCATAACCAGCACTCCCACACTAGCTTACTCGGTGGGAGGTTACCCGGGAGGGATTAAAACCTCCTCTAGGGGGAACAAGGAGGTCTTAGCTTAAGGTCTTTGGCCCTTGGGTTTTGTGCCCTTAGGTCTTTGCCTCTAAGCTTGAAGCTTAGGAGTCTCTCGGCTGAGGGACCAGGGAGAGAAATTAAGAAGGAAAGCTTCCAGGAGAGGAACAGCCAGTTTGGGAAAGGGCCGTCGGCAGGGTCTCCCAGACAGCTTACTGGGCACCGGAGCCTGCACTTGTGGGATACTATAGGACCACAGAGAATCCGGAGTCCCGTGGAGTCTACAATTCTCCCGGGCACCTGAGCAGACCGAAAGAGGGAACCAGGCACCGCTGAAGGAACAGGAGGCTAGCGAGCAGAGGGTTACCCGACGGCGGCAAGGGTGAGAGAAGGAGTTGAGGTCAGGCTGATTTCAAGTCACCGGGCTTCATACTACACTGGAAAGCAGGAAGGAGCAACACATCAAGGGTTCCACCATACCACCTGGGATCTACTTGCAGCCACCCGTAGATACCTGTTCTTGTAACATCTGAATGCTGAACTGTAAACTGTACCCAATGCTGCTACAAGTTTCCAGTAAAGTACCCGGAGAGAAGTGAACTTGACTCTGCTGCATTTCCTTTGTGAATGAACTTGTTCCCTTACAGGAACGCTGCCCTGGTGGTCCAGCCCTATATGTGGAGGACTTCGCCAACTTGCCGCAGTACCATCTACCTCCGGCGGACTGTGGCGGCGCTGGTGGCATCTCACCAGAAACTACAGGTGGCGTCACGACAACAATGTATATAATCCCCTGTACATATTACCCCTTTTTTTTAAGATAGGCCCAGGACACGGGATCAGGCGCAGTCATCACTCCCCGTGACAGCAGGAGCGTTAACCCTTGCAGCCTGACCCCCGAGTATCCCAAAGCCTGGGCTCGACACTATGCACTCAGGCTGCCAAAAACTAAGTTTTTAAGCGGATTCTTCAGCTATAATGCTGACACTGGTGTGACCCTAGCCTAAGAACCCCACTAGCCTTCCACTAGGGTATCATGAATGCCATCCAAACCTTAGCATTGTATAATTGCTTGCATAAAGTATTATGGCCCTCAAATAGACCTACATAAAGAATAAAGGTCCTCACATAGCCTTCTAAATATTATAATAGCCCCCACATAGCCTTCCATCTATTATATACTTACTGAGAAGAAAAGTGAGCCATGCACCACACAGCAGTCCGATAATGGTCCTGTATCAACCAACTGAGGAAAACTCCCAGAGGCAGCCAGTATACCGGGGTGCATATCAGTAGTCCATTATTAAAAAAAACAGAAGAAATGAAACTGCACTCACCCGTTCTTCTGTACTTGCTTTATTATGCACCCCCTCCCCGCACCTATGTAACCCAGTTCACAATAATAAAGCGAGCACAGAAGAAACGGTGAGTTCGGTATCATTTCTTCAGTTTTTTTTATTATATACTCACATGGAGGCATCTGTCATCTACTTCCGCCATCATCGTGTCCTCCTATCCTCTAATTGGCCAGAACAAGTTGCAGTAGCCATATTTGCGTCATAGGCTATGTTGTGAGGCGAAATTTTAACCCTGCGCGTTCCAGTTCACCAAACAATTTCGCCCTATCTACATAATAGGGAAAAAGTGACAGTTACCAGTTGACAGTTGTGAATGAGAGGGGCTTAATAACAGCACCAAAGACTAACAGCACATACCAGCATATAGTCACTAAGATGGGGCCCTGACATGGAATATTCACCACGCACGGGGACATGTATACACACCACATGCACACAAAGAGTAACAGCTAAGGTGGAGCTCCAACATTGGATACTCACCACGCACCCGAACACAAACACACACACCACAAAGAGACACACACAACACAGAGACACACACCACATAGACACCCCCCCCACAGGGACACACACACATACACACCCTATAGGGACACATGCACTCACCCTACAGGGACACACACACCACAGGGACATACACACATACACACCCCACAGGGACACAGACACACACACACACTCCACAGGAACACACAGACCCCATAGAGATGGACACACACCACAGAGACACCCCTCCCTAATACACACACCACAGGGACACTCCTCCCCCCCAAAAGGACACACACCACAGGGACCCCCCACAGGGACACACGAACACCACTGGGACACACACACACCCCAGGGACACACACACCCCAGGGACACACACACCACACAGACAGACACAGATGTGCACAAATCGACTCACACAACTCGCCTCATACGTCTGGTATCTTTAATTTCCAAAAATAAACATCTGACTTAAAATAGCCAATGTGCAACACATGTGCCATATAGGGAATTAAGGCAGATGTCAGTCACATGAGCTGTCTTTTATGTGTATGTGTGAGGTAACATATACTGCCCGGCCGGGGGGAGGGTTTACTGTTGGCTGGAGATTTATTAGGCTGCCTATAGCAACCAATCACAGCTCAGCTTCTATTTTCCTACAGGTTATTAATATGACATATTCAAATTCTATTTTGTTATAGCTAACAGCAGTTATTTATTAACCCGGGCGTAGCCGGGTAGTATAGCTAGTATAATATAATGCACACCCTGTAGTCTTCCATATAATATAATGCATCCCTATAGTCCTCCATATATTATAATGGAGCCTATAGTCATCCATATATTATAATGAACCCCCATAGCCCTCTATATTACACCTCATATTCCTCCATATAATATAATGCACACCCCATAGTTCTCCATATATTATAATGCATTTCTTTAGTTCTCCATATATTAAAATGCATCTCCAAAGTCCTCCATATATTAAAATGCACCTTATAATCCTCCATATATTATAGTGCAGTCCACTATCTCCATATAATATAATGCATACCCCATAGTCCTCTATACATTATAATGCACCCCGTAGTCCACCATATAGTACAATGCACACTCCATAGTCCTCCATATAGTATAATGCACACATTAGACACGCAAACTTCTCTTAAGCAAAGGGCACACGATACACATCAGACAAGCAAAGTGTATATCACATACAAGTATTGCACACATGTCACACAAGCACAGCACTTATTTTACATAAGTATGCCTCTCATGTTACACAAGCACAGCACACATGTCACACACGTACAGCACACACGTCATACAAAGCACAGCGCATAGTGTCAAGTATAGTGTATATGACACAAGTATAGTGTCATACATACCAAGGAAGAACAATAAGAACAATGCACGTCGCACAAGCACACTTGCAGCAGACACACAAGCAGACACTTCATACAAGCAAAGCGCACACATGAGATCCTCAGATAAGCTCATGTTCACACATGAACAGCACACACCTAGAGAAGAGCAGTCCACATGTCTCACAAGCTGAGCTTTCTTGTCAAGCATAACACACATACTTAGGACATACACTGGAGCTAGTGCCAACCCACAGCACAAAACACACCATAAACATGCCAGTAAAGCGTAAGTCACATTACATCTAGTGCTTATCTCCAATAAGCTCAACACCACAAATGGAAAACTCTGCCACTATACCCACACAGGCTATATGTTTGCCCCCTATCCCTGGATGGGCTTGGCAGCGGACATCATAGCAGACCCTGGTGGATTGGCATGAATTTTTATCTATGGTCATATTGTCTTTTAGGAAACATGTAAGTATATTCACAGTTTGCTCCTCGCAGTATTTACGTTGACGCTTCATAACATTCCTTAGCTTCCCATACCATGCACAGTATGTACGGCGCTCCTTTGTGCCGAGTGCCTGTATGTCTGCGGTTGCATTCAGAGGGGATGAGACTGGTGCAGGTGTCAGCGGTTGCCATTGAGCGATTACACCATCAGCCTCCTACCGTGATCTATCATGCGGACTCAGCCGGTGAAGAATCACAGGCTCAGCAAGGTTCGGAGAACAGCAACATATCATTAAACAAGGTTACAACTGCTACATTTGTTTCTGTGATCATTCTGGTCAATAAGCACTTAACCAAACATTCATGTCCTGCGCTGATAGCATGGTGGAATAATACATAACAGGGGACGCGCTCCTATGTATAAAGGAAGCGTGGTCTATTCATTAATTGCTTAAAGGGAATCTGTCAGCAGGTTTTAGCAATGTAATCTGAAGACAGGATGCTGTAAGGGTTAACAAAAGGAATTCACTCTCATCACAAAGTGTATTGTTCTTTACTTGCAATGTTTCTTTTAGCACCAGTAGCTTATCATTGCTCATACACAGGAGTGTGTGAGCCCAAGTCTGGCACACTCCCTGCTGTGATTAGCAGCTCACTGTCTATAGACATTGTACATATAGAGCGTGGTGTGGGCGGGGACAGCTCCCTGTCTATAGACATTATATATACAGAGCTTGGTGTGGGCAGGGGCAGTATCCTGTCTATAGACATTGTACACACAGAGCCTGGTGTGGGTGGGGGCAGCTCTCTGTCTATAGACAATGTACATACAGAGCCTGGAGTGGGCTGGGGCAGCTCCCTGTCTGTAGACACTGTATATACAGAACTTGGTGTGGGCGAG